>BTRK01000005.1:6313320-7513320 GCA_036245805.1 Pristionchus mayeri
GTCTGGAAAGTTCATTCCCGATTTGCACCAAAATTGTTTTATGGCCTTTATACAGTACTACAAACATCCCTGTAAAATGGCTTAATGCTTTTTTGAGTTTAACCCATAGATGTGTTCGGGAAACCAATGAAGAAATTGCCATGCGAAGTTCTCATACATCATGTAGAGAATGAAAAACTACCCCACGAAATCACTTTTCGTCTTTATTGCATGTATCTGAATTGTGATAGACGTCAAAAACAGGAAAATACCGTGATTTTAGGACGCTCCATAGCTCACCAAATATGACCATATATGCAAAATGAGACTGATCAACGTCATCAGCATCCACAACAACCTCAAATTTCATGTTTTCGAAAAATCACTGTCCCAGCCCATGTAGTGCCACTGGCCCTATAAACCATAATGCGCGAGGAGAGGACAGCCGAGAACGGGGGCATAGCTCAGTGGTAGAGCATCTGTGCATGGATATGAAGGTCGTGGGTTCGAATCCCGCTGCTTCCATCAGTCTTTTGTGCGCTCCTCTGATGAGAGACTTACAATCTCTACATAGGGAAGCAACCGTTCGGAACGGTGGGAGTGTACCCCAGAGTGCTTGCCCGGATCAAGTCATGAGGCCAAAAGATGATGGTATGAGTACCGTTCTCAGTGAGGGCTGGTTGCCTCGATGGAACTCGGCTTATGGAGGGGTGGCATGTAGTGACCACTGGCCCTATGAACCATAATGCGCGAGGAGAGGACAGCCGAGAACGGGGGCATAGCTCAGTGGTTAGAGCATCTGTCCATGGATATGAAGGTCGTGGGTTCGAATCCCGCTGCCACCATCAGTCTTTTGTGCGCTCCTCTGGCATGAGAGACTTACAATCTCTACACCCCTTCAATGAATTGTCCGCTTCTTAGAGATACGGCGTCAGATACTTAAATAAGAAAGGAGGATCATCTTATTGTTAATCATGCTCATTTCAGCAAATACTGATTGGTGTTCTTCCAGTCGCCGCCTTCTCACTGCAGGCACTAGTCTATCTGGTCCTCATCCAATCAGATAGAGGTAAATGGAATGACAATTATTGCGATATAGGAACGAATCATTTGAAATAGAGATCGGAAACGATCATACAGTTTAATCAGTGCCCTCCACAATTTTTAAAATAGTGGGCAAACTCGTATTCCATCAAGTTATTCCGAGAGTGATTTTATACCGTAAATGCAAATAAGATCCTCCCTTCTCACCCCCCCCCCCCCCCCCTCCTCAACCGTCGAGATAGTATACGTGGATTGTAGGGAACCGCTTAATCAATCTGCATACTTTCTAGCTCATAATCAAGCGAGCCATTTCCACCCCACTAGATATATCCAGAAATGAAGATAACTCTAATGCAAACAATGCGCAATACCGACAATATGTAATATTATTTTGTCGTTACCATAGTTGTCCAACACTGGCGGCGAGGCATTTTCAAGCCATGAACCCCATGGTCAACCGGCACTTCCCCCTCAACTAGAGGGGGGAGTGCTCAACCATAAATATGGGTTCATGGTCAACAATTGATTGATGGGTCAATGGTGGGTCAAGACTAGTTACCGTACCCAACAAATAGTACAGTACCCCCAGATACCGTATACAACTACCGTAACCCTCGATTATCGCAAACTAACTTTATTTTCAAAAAGTCCTGGTACCGTGCCCAATCGATTTTAGAGTACCCAAGTAACTACCGTAACCCAGTTCCCTGGGTCAAACATTTTTTTCTAAAAAAATAGAAAAAAATTTCTAAAAATTCCAAATCGATCACAAAATGATTATACAGTAATTAGAGATACGGAAGGACAATTTAAAATATTGATTTGCTCGATTTTAGTTTTTTTTTTTTTTTTTTTAATGTTTGACCCAAGGAACTGGATCTGACTCAAGGAACTGGGTTACGGTAGTTACTTGGGTACTCTAAACTGTACAATCGATTGGACACGGTACCAGATTTTTTTTAAAAATAAAGTTAGTTTGTGATAATCGAGGGTTACGGTATTTGCATACGGTATCTCGGGGTACTGTACTATCGATTGGGTACGGTAACTAGTCTTGACCTACCATTGACCTACCAATCAATTTTTGACCATGAACCCCTTATTCATGGGAGTCGCCGCCGGCGTGGGCAACTATGATCGTTACTCTTACTATTTTGCAATGTTACATGAATATCCTTACCTTGAGTTCAGCGCTTTTTACAGTTGTCACCTTATCCATCATCCTCTGTTTGTATCGATTGGCGCCCACAGCGCTTATGCTCTCTGCCATTTCGGAATTCGCGGCTGGCGGATTGATTACAAATTGTACTTCTTCTATTACCAGGTTACGATTAATATTTTCAATTACCACATTATTTTCGCTCATCCTCAACTATCCTTATACGAGGCAAATGCAAAAAAATGACAAAAATGATTTCAGATAGCCGTCCTATTCGTGATCATCTACTTTTCTTGCTACGGCAGAAGCCCTATTGATCTGGTTATTGTGCCTCTAACAGTGCAAGGTCACTCAATTCGCCCTAAATGTTTCCTTACGTTCGTCCTACACAATTAAGAGCACAATTGTTAAATGATATCAGATGAAAACATATCTTTCTCATCTGCTTTTCAGCGCACCAATTCGGATGTGAATTATTGCGTCATTCCGTCTTTGATATAACAGGCGGAATTGTAAAAAAATCGTCCCCTTTTCAGTGTTCTGCGTCGCTCTGTATACCGGCAATGAGCTCATCGAAGTAGTGATTGGCTTCTTCTACTGTGTAGATCCGTCCGAAGTCTGCGAAAATGAAGGGAACTTGAACTTCCCACTAGAATTCGCGGCATTTCCCTGCATTCACGAGGACGGATACGAAATTCTCTGAAATTGGAAATTTTGCTCGTTTGATTTCTATTGTAACCCTTCCGAACAAAAGCCTATGAATAAATGCCTACACATATTTCAGTCATTCCAAGAAAGCAAAGTATGCGCTCGTTCAGCGCGCTTTTATCTGCTCTTCAGATCTAATGTGGTGTGTCAACACATCAATCAAGCACATCTACACATACTCTTCTCAAGGTTCTCTAACACTTGCGTTCATAACTCCACTATCTCGCCCTTCCACTAGTTTGACGACGTAATTTCAATCTGATGTATACCTGTACCCGCATCATTGTATTGCTTTAAAAGGCGGCATGGATGTACCATTCGAATCACATTTCACACCTAGGCAACATGAGGACAGCTACTCAACTGACCTTGCTCTGGTGAGCTCTTTGAACTCTTCATGAGCAATTATCATCGGATCTATAAATGGTTTCGAAAGAAATCCATCTTTTCACTATGTATGTCTCTCTCATCGTACTGACCAGTGATAGTCTACATAATCCCTATTCTGAATATGTTCTTGCTGAATATGTGCTTGGCATTCATTTCAGCGCGTTGCTTCCTCTCGCAGTCAATGGCTTGGCAACGGCTTGGCGGGGTACTGGCGGAGCCGTTCCGCGTTTCCGTCAGTACTCGCCAGGAGGAGCTGCCGCACCTGCGGCTCCACCGGCAGCTGCAGCACCTCCTGCAGCAGGTAAACAATTTGCCCCATTTTTTCCGTTTAGGCTTGTTTTGGCAACCGGTCATTTAACAAATAATGCAGTTGCCGTATATCATTCATATTTGAATATAAAATACATGATCCCAATAGTTTCCTTTGTTTTGTCTGCATAGACCCATATTGCATATTCCTTCGACCTGGATACAATGATCATGATGATGGCGAAAATGCTTGCAGCCGCAGCAGCGGTAGCTGCTGCACCGGCGCCCATAGCGGCTCCTGCTGCTCCGGCTCCAGCCGCTGCTGCTGCTGCACCCGTAGCAGAAGAAGCTGCCGCGCCTGCTCCCGCAACTGGTATATATTTTTCCCATTGCTCTCTAATCACATACTTTCGAAACCCCGATTGTAAAAACAGTCGTATTTGAACTAATGATGACATGTATATCTATCAGTCGTTAATTGTAGCTGCTGCTGCTGCACCAGCGCCGATCGCAGCACCTGCTTCGGCTCCGGCACCCGCCGCTGAAGAAGCTCCCGCCGCTGCCCCAGCCCCTGCGGCAGCACCTGCTGGTGAAGCGGCCCCAGCAGCGCCAGAGGCAGAAGCAGCGTCTCCTCCGGCTGGGGCGCCCGCCGCAGCAGAAACAGCGTCTCCTGCCTACCCTGCGAAGGCTCCAGCAGCAGCTGCTGCTGCCCCCGCCCCGGCTGCACCAGTCGCAGAACCAGCCGCACCACCTAAACCAGCTCCGGCTCCAGCACCTGCGGCTGCTGCTGCACCTGAACCGGCCCCTGCCTCAGAAGCTGCCGCATCACCAGCCCCAGCGGCTGCTGCAGAACCTGCGCCTGCCCCAGCGGCTGCCCCGGCTCCAGCTGAACCAGCTGCTGAAGCAGCTCCAGCACCTGCCACGGCTCCTGCAGCTACTGAACCTGCTGCACCTGCTGCACCAGCCCCTACCCCTGCTGCATCTGCTGCGCCGGTGGCGGAACCAAAACCAGCTCCTGCACCCGCCCCTGCTAAACCAGCCCATGCAGCACCTGCACCAGTCGCCGAGCCTGCACCTGGTTCTGTACCAACTCCCGCTCCAGCTGCTCTCCCGGTCCCAGCTGAGCCAGCTGCAGCACCAGAAGCTGCCTCGGCCCCAGAAGCAGCTGCTGAACCAGCTCCCGCGGCCGAACAAGCCCCGGCTCCTGCACCTACTGCTGCCCCGGCCCCTGCTGCGGCTGCAGAACCAGCTGCAGCTCCTGAACCAGCCCCTGCAGCCGAAGCTGCGCCCGCCCCAGCTCTAGCACCCGCTCCCGCTGCTGCAACGCCAGCACCCACCGCAGGTAGAACAAGTTATTTCACTTTCGTTGAAGATCACAATCTAGGCAGTGTTTATACCGCAAACTTATGAACACGATCGTTTATCTACTCTTTGGATCTACTATGAAGTGCCGTTGAGATAGAGAGGAAGATAGTAAATTTCCATAACCACCTTCCATTACAGGCGGCGCCGGAGCCCAGTACGCCAAGGCAGCTACTGCGGCCGCTGCGGCCGGTTCGGCCGCGCCAGCACCTGCCGCTGCTGCACCAGCTCCTGAGGCAGCTCCAGCTGCTGAAACAGCCCCAGCAGCAGCTGCTGCTGCACCAGTCGCGGAACCAGCTCCAGCTGCGGCTGTCCCTGTGGCCGCAGCGCCCGCAGCCGCGGCGCCTGAAGCTGGAGCTACAGCAGCTGCTGCCAAATACGGCCGTCACCGTCCTGTCGTCAGCCCACTGAGCCGGTTGCTGCAGCGACCTCTAGCTGCTCGACCCGTAGCTGCCGCGAAAGCTGCACTAGCACGAGCTCGAAAGCTGAAGCTTCGGCGACAGCATGTGAGCTGCTTGTGGCAGCCTGTTGAGCTTTAAGAATATATCTTTACGTTTGTATTACGGGAATAAAGTCGTTGTGATTATGGAGTAATGACAAGGAAGTACGAACAGATCAGAGAAACAGCGCGAGATTGAGATGCGATCATTGAGCAACGATCTCTTTCTTGCACTTTCCTTATCTTCCTTGAGCGTTGGTAGAAGGAACAGGGAACTTTCGAAGAATGGAAGGAATGATCAGGGAAACAATGCGAATCATCGAGTCAAGCATAAGACGGTCACTGAGCCAAAATTTAGGCAAACACACGGTTTGGACAACATATGATGCACGGAAAGTGAAAGTGAAAGTGGGAAGAAGAGGAAAGTGGGGACTTCTTTATCACTTGTCCTCTGTGGAATTCACTCGTTGTTGCAGCCGCTCAAAGACTGACTTCAGTTTCAAAATTGAAATTTAAAAAAAATCTTTTAAACTCACCCCTGCCTACCCTCGCCACATTATATCAACATATACTACAATTGATGACGAGTCTTTGTGGTGTACATACAATTGAAAATTAAAAAAAAAAAACTTTATTCGCAAAACAAATCAATTCAAAGCACAATAGGCTGCGCAACGCAGCTCGCATGCTGTCGCAGAAGTTGCTGGAGCTGTGTGTGTATCTGCATCAGCACGTACCGGAACCGGCAAGGCGGCCGGATCAGGTTCACGAGTGTCAACTGGCTCAGCAGAGCCTCTAGAGAGAGGAGCAACCGCCGTTGGCTTGTAATACTAGGCAGAAGCTGCAATGATATTGAAGGAGAGTGCATTATAATCGTTGAACATTTTTAAACATCCATGTGCATTAGAATATCGTAGATCTGATGAGGAAAAATTGGAATATGTTGTAATGAGCACCGACAATCTTACAAGAAATGACTCCTAAGTTTTGCGAGCTCTCTCGCTCAGATAAGTCAAATATCATTCTTGCAGCCATCCCTTTTTAAGAGATTAAAATTTTGATCAAATATAATAACCAAAAATACGAACCAGCAGCTGCTGCAGCTGCAGTAGTGAGTTCAGCAGTTGTATAAGCTGAAGAGGTCGACGGGGCAGGCGCGTGTTCGGCGGCTGGTTCAGCAGCCGGCTCCGATGCTGGGGTCGGTTCAGCCGGATTAGCCGCGGGGGTGGGCGCAGAGGGATGGGACGAGCCATAGATGGTGATGTATGGATCACAGTGGAAGGGATAGGATGTATTGAAAAGCAGATTTTATACTAGCCTCTGTCCATTTGTGAGCTGCTCAATACTAGAGAACCACTTTTTGACCCGCCTTCAATGACCCCTAAAATACGAGTTCTCAATCGCGCGATCTCACTTCCTCATCCGTGATACATTTTGATCTCCACGTCAAATGCACTGATTCGATGGTTCCCAGACTCACAAGATTGCTCTCTGATGAATTTTGTAACATACCACAATCTAATGAAAACTTCTTGTATAAAACAGAAAAGGCTCTGCTCATATAAATAATAATTTCCTCTCATAGCTCATCATTTGCTGTCCAAAAAACCCATCGTGGTAGCATCGTAATGGATTTCACGTGCTGCTAGAAAGACCTTTTGTTTCACTGATCCTTCCCACTACTCTTCGATAGTTCCGTGTGCTTTCAGCTCCCCAGGAAGAAAAGGAAAGTGAAAGAAGATTGTGTTTTTAAAAGTGATCTCTAATATCTCCTCAAAGTCGCTGTGTTTCTCTGATCTTTTGAAAACAATCACAATTGTTCAAAAAAAAAGATTTTTTTTATTAATATGATGCGATCTTCGAGGTTATCTTCGACCAACGAAAACATTAAATGACAAGTATCTCAAGATTTGCATTTCGTGGAGCGCGCACTAGGTCGGAAACCAAACATTTTTTAATTATTTTAAAATACGGTTCCCCTTGTCACAACTTCTTCTGTAACGTCGAGTGTCATTCGGGACGTTGCCTCTAAATTACCCGCACTCTTTCGTTGATCGATCGGTCGAAAATATATGTGAAATGGTGAACCGAATAACGAACTCTTTTTCCCATCCGAGATATCAGAAGAGGAGAGGGAGCTAGGATCAGATAAATTATATGATTAATGATCAGAGAATCACCGCGACATACATAGAGATTTTTTTTTAAAAACACATCTCCTTTGCACTTTCCTCATATTTTTGGAATGCCGGAACAAGAAAGTTGGAGGAGAAAACGATCAGAGAAACAACTCGACTTTCCCTGGAATGCAGAAAGAGACGGGGCTATATAACGCGCTTCCTCAAATTAGCTGCCTCCCGTATGTCCTTCATCTACTCAATAGACATCGAATTTCGTGCAATTGTATCTTCTTTTCGCATACTATCTTGACCGATCGATGAGTGAGATAAGTAAGAGACGATTGGCCTAATTGCGCAGGCTGCCGCACCTGATCACCCGCCTGCCACTCCTCCATCTGTTCTCGTGAGCAGCCGCATCCTGCTGCGCGCCACACTCACCCTCCAGACCTCCTCCAGAAACGGCTATATCCCCCGCCCGAATCTCTTGGCGCCCTAGAGTGAGTGATAGTGCTTAAAATACTCAGAATCTAGATTTTTATGGCTTTCGATGCATTCAATTTGGCGGTACCGTTTAGGGTTGGCACTCGCATATTAGGGCTGTCACGAGAGAATCGAGCTAGATTTCACTTTCTTGGCCATGGGCCGAAGATCATGAAATGAGATATAATCGGTTTTGGCCATACCTAGGCATGTTGTTTGATCCCCCAAAATTTCGATCCGCCCAGAATTATCTTAAGGTTGCTAAGCGAGGCACTATACCTGAGTCCTTAACTTCAGCGGGACGTATCTTGCTTCGGGTGCACTTTTGAGAGAAATTGCCCTCAGAGGTATTTTTTCATGTATTATCGAAGTATCAAAACTAGAACTCATTGGAGTGCCTTACAACAGAGTTACAGTTAAGGCAGCTTAACTCAAAAGTGTAGGAACAAAATCTTTAGCTTTTTTTAGTATGTGATAGTCCTCGCCGAGCTCTTTCGAATGAGGTATTGGCGGTTATCAAAAGCTAGGTATGGAATATGCGTAGATAAAATAATTGTTTTCACCATCACGCAGGAAACTTGCAATGGATTTTTATTTAACAATATGAGGGAATTTCTTACCAATATTTATCGATAATCGATGTCGAACATGGTGGTGTGATGCAAAATCATAAATTATTCACCCCATTGTGCCTAAATTTACATTTTAATAATAAATTAGTGTGATTTTATATGTTTATGGGAGAGTTGATTAAGTGTCTGCTGGAAATTCGAGCCGAAAAAAAACGATTTTCATAACTTCCATTTTCCCCAAGTTTGTGCTTTTATAAGTTCGCACGTGAACAAATAATACCCTGAAAAGCTGGTAAAATTCTTAGCAGATGCCTAATACAGTAGATATATACCAAAATTGATAGATCCATGGCTTCGACTCTCTTGTATTCTTCGCTCAAACATGCTACCACGATATAGATAAAATTTATCAAAATTGGTTTTCAGCCTAAATGTTGTTGCAGACTGGATTTGTACATCTAAAATTAAGATAATGACTGTTTAATTAGAATATCTCACAAAATAAGCAAATAAATGCATATCTCAATATATCTAAAATTTCAAAATTAAAAAAAACAAACATTTTTTTCCAGCCTAGGTTAACTGCATTTTGGCGGAGTTTTCCAACTTATTCAGTCATGTTTTGATTTTAGATGCACAAATCATGTGTGGAACCACAAAATTTCTGCTGAAAACCAATTTTGATAAATTTTACTCATCTTGTGGTAGCATGTTTCAGCGAAGAATACAAGAGATTCGAAGCCCTGGATCCATAAATTTTGGTATATATCTACTCTATTCGGCATCTACTAAGAATTGTACTGGATTTTCACGATTTTTTTTTGTATTTTTTCACGTGCGAACTTATAAAAGCATAAACTTGGGGGAAATTGAGGTTGTGAAAATCGATTTGTTCAGCAGAAACTTAACCAACTCTCCCATAAACGTATAAAATCACGCAAATTTATTATTAAAATGTAAATTTAGGCACAATGGGGTGAATAATTTATGATTTTGCATCACATCACCATGTTCGACATCGATTATCGATAAATAGTGGCAAGAAATTCCGTTCATCAATATTTTTCCTTAACAAATGAATGATTATTCTTTCATATTATTAAATAAAAATCCATTGCAAGTTTCCTGCGTGATGGTGAAAGCAATTATTTTCTCATTTTGAGTTCGGTTTAGCGGGCGCAGAATTTTCAATTGTTGATACAGCAAAATGTTTACAGCAAAAAAAAACACATTAAAGTTGTAGGAAATACTTTTCCCCAAACTTTGAGACCAAACCCGCATTTCTAGCTCATCTGGGAGCTGATATACAGTATAGCCAGGTGCAAAGCCGGAAAATCCCAAAAGTCGGCTCCGGGACCAGTCACCTATATTTTTCGACTTCATCCGTCTGGGTATGCTCCCACAAAAATATAATGGATATCAGGCAAAAAAGTTTGAATTTGTTCCCGAGGGGTTGACTTTTCATCCACTGACTCGTGATACACGTGTTAATACATTTACATTAAAAATCATGCATAGTGATAGAAACCATTGTAAATAAGCAAATACATATGATATGTAAATTATATAGTCGGGTCCTCAGACAGTTTTTTGTGCGCATTGCTGACTGTCATGGCCGAGTTATTCGTCTCAAGTCGCTGCTGAG
Organism: Pristionchus mayeri; assembly: GCA_036245805.1. Classification (NCBI taxonomy): domain Eukaryota; kingdom Metazoa; phylum Nematoda; class Chromadorea; order Rhabditida; family Neodiplogasteridae; genus Pristionchus; species Pristionchus mayeri. The sequence continues at coordinate 6,323,468 of BTRK01000005.1, forward strand.
TCCTTCTATATTCGCATGTGATGAATCTCAAATTTCATAAATTATGTTGTTATTTTGTTTAATATATTGTGCGTAATAGAGAACTAATAGATAACGTGAATCTGCAATAGTATGATCTGAATCTCACGATCGGTACGGGCGTATGAGCATCAGCGTGAGGAGTGGACTCAAACAGGCTGGTACTGAGGCAAACTGCAAATGTTGTCGCTGACTTTTTCGCATTCAGTAATGCTGACAATTTTCATAATTTAATTTAATATGTGAACGAAAACTTACGAAGAACACGAAATTCTCTAGAAGCGGATGTCGATAGATGTCCAATAACATAATCGTGAATAGGCTGTCGGCTATGACAGTGAAGATGGGCAGGCACGCATGGTAGGTTAGTGTCTGAAACGATTTGCATGTTCCCGCAATCGCATAATACGTCATAATTTATTACACATATAGTGAGCAAATACGGATCATTTAGCCAACATCGTTACGCATGCTAGTTTTACATCATCAAAGGCCATCAATTATAAACCAGGAACTCACTTTCACGAGTTGTACATGCAACTCCTTCGTTCGCTCGCTCATACGAGAGCTAGAAAGACGTAGAACGCGAAGGATCTGGAAGAATACATTTCCGGCATCCGCTACGGGATAATGTCGTGTTATATGTTGGTAAAGGCGCAAGCTATATTTGAGAGGTGTTTTCTGGAAATGCCGTATGCTGGAGACGCTTCTACTCAAACACAGTTCGACCTTCGGGGCCGATTCTGCATTATACTCTGTGCACCGGTTGATTTATGCGAGATCGTTTAGCGGTCTACGTAACATTTTACTCACTTTTTACAGGTTTTCTCAAAATATTGAAAGAAAAACCAGCCGTCTACGTAATGGCCTCAGACAACTCGTTGGAAGGGTAATCTTGAGCTAATGTGTGCATGGCATTCTCTGTAGATGCAATACAAATGCTATTTTCATAACATTGAAAGTGCAGAAGGATAAGACAGTTGATGAACCATGCGGATAAGGCTGAGCATACGCTCTAATCACAAGGTTCAGTGTACCATATATGCAAAATTTCCGCGTGATTGAACCGCGTGGGAGAATATATGGTGTGAATTGCATAGTCGAAAGTTCGCCTGTTCTTTCTGAATTCCGGATAACTTTGACTCGAAAAATGCAACTAAGCTTGTAGTATCAGGTTACATACACGACGAAGGTTACATACGACTACGGGTTTGGTCTCGGTGAACCTTTTGTCCCAGACCGTGATGGAAAGGTTGATCATGATTCTTTGCCCAGTATGTCCGCCTCGTTGCACAAGGAATCGTCAGACTCTCTCCAAACCACACGCTCTCTCGTCGATCAGAATGAGCAAGATAGAGAGCGAGACCATTGCTCCGTTGCATAGCGTGGGAGAAGGATCTTGCGAAAGAGCAGAGTCGAAAGTTCACCGCGGCCAGTTGTGGTCGTTTAAAGGACTTTCGACTCTAATAAACACACTAGATATGCCATAAGTTCCACAACCAGTAAGGGCTTCATTGAATAGTTCAATTATTTACTTATAATATTAGGTTGTAACATAAGTTTTGTCGCATTTCGTTGGTTCACAAAATTTCCATGAAGGATACTTCTCAAACATTCCCATTGCCTGACCTCCTAGCATATGTTTCTGGTGTACATGCACATTCAAACCATAGGGTAGAGCTGAACCGCAGACGCTGGATATGTCAAAAATATTAATATGAACGGATTTAAATTTGGTGCAGATTTAATTGATTCGTTTGATCGGGTGCTAGTTCGCAGAGATGAATAATGAACCAAACTTCTACAGCATGGTTATATGACCCGTCAATGCTCTTTCAAAATATATATCAGATGTGGTGCTATGTTGAGCGGAACAAAAGATATACTTCACTGAATGTAAGGTTAGCCGCTGATTCGTAGCCAACTTGACCAACTCTTCCGAATCCGAAATTACAACAACAGTGACTAACATAAGCGCGTTCCAATTACCACTCATGGAGGTCTAATTTATCATTGAACATTCGAGAGAAAGAACACTCTACTTGTGGGAAATTTGAATTTTCATTAATTAAATTCGCGCACAATTTTACCTTGGGTGTTTCGAATTAAAGATTGTCATTCAAAAGCTATTTATTTCCAAAATTATCCCAAGTAGATAATGGTAAAGGAAGGGTTGATGGTTCGAATGGACACAATAAATCAGATATTGAACATGTGTGTGAGGTAGGAATGTGAACGAAGTGCCAATTTCAGTAGTTTCATATACATGCCATCGTTCCGAATGGAGCCACTTATCTCAACAGAACCCAGTCTACCCCAAGCTTTGTCTGTATATTGACCACTTTGGGTGAACTATATTCCACCACTATTGGATCTCAATATATATTGACAAGAAAATTCGGCTTGCGAACGTTTTCGCGACCGTCACCTACCATCCACATTATACAAACTCGTCTACATTTATAGAACGATTTCCGTTCGTCATTATCCGTGAGTGGTTCAAAATTATGCCCTTATTTGGTACTTTACGCAAATCACACTAAATCGGCATAATTTCTCCTTTTCAAGAAGAGCTGATGCGTGAAAATGATTTGTAATCCTGATCTCAACTTTGTCTGATTAATGTGTCTCCTCAACTGCCTTGACAGGGCTGAAGTAAAGCGCGTAAGAAAGGGTACGAAGCCCCTCACTGATAATTAATATCGAATTGAGATTAAATTAATTCAAAGAATTTCTGAGGTTAGAATGCATAAGAGATTGGTCGCGACAAAACTTATGTTACAACCTGAAATATTATAAATTTATATATGTATACTATATTTACTTATTATTTACTTAGAATATATTCACTTTGTATCTGACGATGAGAATAAAGGCGTAGCTCGGAATCGGAAATATCATCGGAAATAGCGTGCCGTAGTCAGCGTAGATGTTGCCGTGAGCGGGATTGCCTGAAATAATATCAAGCATCTAGAAGATGATAAATCGTCGTAGTGCACCCACCTGTAATCGGTCCATGAGTATAGTCCAGTGTTGGATAGAATGGTTCGAGGTCGGTTTTAACGTCGGCAATGCTCATAGTGGAGAGGGGAAGCGTCACCTAAAATATGCCCCTTTCCTTTATTTAAAAAAAATGTCTGATGTCAAGGAGTTTCCCAGACGAATATGATTTAAATTTTAATCAAGCTGTGATATGCATTATGAGGAATACCATTTGAATAAATGAAGGAATGTAGAGCACTCCAATTATGATTCCGAGCTTGAGAGGACGCGGTGGTTGCGAGTTGTGCAGCACTTCATGCCTGAATGATGTTTCTAAAAAAATTTAAGTGTTTTCGCATTTTGAATTCTGGATTACACTCTCGTTTACTAGAGTTCGCATTGTTTCCCATGGAAAGATGTAATGCATACATGAACTTTCGACTCGCTCAGTCACCTTTTCGCCTTTCCCACGCGTTGCAACCAAGGAGGAAGTGTTGGCAAGAGAGCATAGATGCGAACTAAGGATTCACAATATATTACTCGATCATTAGGACAAGAACTCAAATTACCTAATTTCTTGAGAAACCCCATCCCTGCACATAATACATGAAGTTCGCTTACCGATACCAGAACGAGACCACCATGAGGGCGATTGAAGTAGTTATAGTATGCAGGTAAACCGAGAAGATTGTGTAGCAACTATCTTCAATTACCATATTAGTCGTTTAAAATGTATTATGAACATCCAGCCTTTCGAGATAAATGAGCATGCACCATGCCACACTTGTGCGATGATGACTGGAGTTGGTAGTACTCTAAGCGAACATAAATAATAAGCAATGTTTTTTTTTCCAAAAAAATGCATGGAAACGACACTCATTTGTGAGAAAAGGAAGGAAATGAGTGCATTATCCATTAACAAGATATAGTATTACCTTTGAATGAGCACTGAATCGCAAAAAATACAGAGAGTATCATTCATCGCAGTAAGGAATAATAGTGATGAATATTTCTGTAATGATGTATTCACTTTCGGGTAAATAATGCATCTCACAGGTATCACGAGTCAGTGAAGGTGTGTGGGAACAATTTTCAAATTTTATTTTTTGTTTCCGTTCATATTATGGTGATAGGATATATTAGAGTCAACTTCTCCAAAAATCTGGGTCACAGATCCCAGAACCGGCTTTAAGGTTTTTTTCCGGTTTTGCATCCGGCTCTACCGTATATCAGCTCCCAGATATGCTACGGAAGTGGAATTTGGCTCAAAATGTGTGGGAAAATCTTTTATGTTGAAAGTGAAACCGTAGGACTGCAATCTCGGGAACTGTGAAAGAAAAACTGAAATTTCATGTACAAATAAAATCATACCGTCTCGATGAGGGACAAACCCAGTGAATTTTATTGCAGATTGTGGAAGTTTAACTTCATAGGTATAAATAAAAAAATATAAATCGGCACTTTTAGGGTGGCCTTTTTGAGCAAAGTAGCTCCGAATTTCAGAGAAATGAGAAGTCAAGTTTTGAAAAATTCTAATCTCGCGGATTTAACAATCCAATCGATTAATTCAATCAATTTCTAACATTTCTCGATCAATGAAGCTAGATGACATTGAAAGAGCATGAAATTTCAGCACTTCAAAAAATTCGGTTTTCAACCCTTCAGAGATGCCATGTTCGTGTGCATCGATCTCAGGATTTACTCCTCACTGGAATCGCGCCTAAATCGTAATTAATAGTTGACGCAATCGTGAGTACTTTACGCCATTTCTGGCTCTTCATCCGTTTCCATGTCCTTGTTCTATATGCTCGAACTTGCAAGATCGCGAGGGTCGAAATTTAAGAAAATTATATTTTGTCTAAATTTTAAACTATCCCCGCTATTTTCGATCACCAAAAATTATTGTGAGGGTGGACTAGATGAAATATGCTAAAACCTCGGCAATTATCAAGATTGTTCAAAACGTTAAAAATTCCAAATTTTGAAAACTTCATATATTTTTAAACGAGCATTATGCTGACATTATCGATGTTTTCTAATTCATCTGTTCTCAAAATGAATTTTGGTGATTGAAAATAGCGGAAAGAGTTTAAAATTTAGTCGAAATATAATTTTCTTAAAATTCGGCCATCGCGATTTTGCAAGTTCGAGCATACACATAAAGGACATGGAATCTGCTAGAGAGCCAAGATTGACAGAAAATACTTCTGATTGCGCCATCTATTAGTATCGAGTTCAGTTCATTTCCATTGAAAGGCAAATCCTGAGATGTATGCGCATGAACATGGCATCTCAGAAGGGTTGAAAACCGAATTTTTTGAAGTGCTGAATTTTACTGCTCTTTCAACGTCATCTAACTTCTTTGATCGAGAAATGTTAGAAATTTATTGAATTAATCGATTGGATTGTTAAATCCGTGAGATTAGAATTTTTCAAAACTTGGCTTCTCATTTGTCTGACCTTCGGAGCTGCATTGCTCAAAAAGGCCACCCTAAAAGTGCCGATTTATATTTTTCTATTTATTCCTACGAAGTTAAACTTCCATAATCTGCAATAAAATTCACTGGGTTTGTCCCTCATCGAGACGGTATGATTTTATTTGTACATGAAATTTCAGTTTTTCGTTCATAGTTCCCAAGATTGCAGTCCTACGGTTTCGCTTTCAACATAAAAATTGTTTGTCAGATTTTTCCACACATTTTGAGCCAAATTTCACCTCCGTAGCACATCTGGCAGCTGATATACGGTAGAGCCGGATGCAAAACGAAAAATTCCTAAAAGCCGGTTCTGGGATCTGTGGCCTAGATTTTTGGAGAATTTGTCTCTAGTGTATCCTACCACCATAATATGAATGGAAACAAAAATAAAATTTGGAAATTGTTCCCAGGGGGTGGATTTTTCATCCACTGACATGATACATGTGATCTATACAATACCTTGAAAGATGCCGGAGTGTGTCGAATGATGGTGTACATCAGCGTGAGGTTTGCAGAAAATCCGAAAACAACGAGAATCGATTGGGCAATAATCGCCGCGACTTTTGCTGAGAGTTCAGAAAGTGATGATTCCATGTCCAGCTTAAATACGGATGTACTGAAGTTATAAAGGAAAAATGCGAATTAATGAACTAAACGCCGTGATCATGAGACCAGCAATTTGCAACTGAAGGAAATCACAAATCATTCAAGTATCGTGATATGAGAATACGACGAGGGAAAGATTGCAACAATTTGTTTAAGCCGAGGTCCACTCGGTTCTAGAGTTTCGAAATTCGAGTATCCACCTCTTGATTCCACATACTCTGTCAGACTGGTGAGAGTTTGTTGTAAATAAAGATACGATTGCCTCTAAATTCGATTCAGGAGAGCCTAATCGACGAACTCGATGAACCTTCCCCTTTCCATTTCTAAGAGATTCCAACTCAGGGATATCAACACCTGCATCGTGAGAAAGAGCCGAGGGAAAGATCACAAGCATTTCTTCAATGAAAGTTCCCGTTGACTCCGCAGACAACTCTAATAGATGGACTCGATGGCCTCGTTAATCCCCCCGTTTACAATAAGTTCAGTACCATTCGATGCAGCAAACAGTACACTGTACTTTTCATCGAACGAACTTTAAACCTTGCATGAGCAAAGTATCTCATACCGATCAAACATTCACTGCATAATTATGATAATTCGAGTTTAAAGTATATTGAGTCTGCAAAATTTACGTGCATGTGCCTACCAAACACACACTATTTATTTGCGTTCGATACTATTACACTATCAAGATGAGTCTTACTAAACTTTCTTTTAAGAGACATTCCACGAGAAAACGTACCTTTTGGGAGGGGTCGACGGACTTCCTCCTTGGCGATCCATTCGTTGAATAATGAAGTAAGAGGTTGGGAGATTATATCAATTCCACTCTTCAACATTTCTGCAGTAATCTTATCTGGGCCGGGAGATTTGCCATTCTTCAATTTCCTGATTGAGCATTCAACTTCACTTTTTAGAATAGGCAAGAAGGTTTCGGTTGATCTACACATTACTCTAGACGGTCTTTGTCTGCTTGCAAATACATTATCATAATACGATTTCACAACATGTCTTAAGTCATTTTTGGAGTAGGCGATAGAACCGTCGGGTTTTTCCAGCTGATTCATTTGAGTGTTTCCGATTTGCGACGATCGTAGCGCCCTTCTTGTGCTGTACCTGTATCTTACAGCTTCTCTCACTACTTCCAAATGCTTCTTTCGCAAATCTTCGGCTATAGAGAATCTTAGTATTTTACTTGTCTGGCAGAAGTCAATTCGATTATGAGCGTTTGGTGTACCATCTCTAATGCGCCTTCTTTTCTCGAATAGATCCTTTGTTTTCCTTGAAAATCTTTCGTCTTGATGCCTCGGAACCATTGAGTCTTTCGCGATTTCTTCTATAGTGCGTGTGATCTTCTTGTAGCACATGAAGTTATCCTTAGGCTTCGAAATGATCTTTCTTGTAAACAGTGTTCGGTCAAATTGCAGAAGAGGGCGAGGCTGATTGTAATACCTCCTCGATTTTTTCTCAACTTTCAAACGAGCCATAACTAGTCGGTGAGGAAGCACGAAATATGAGAAAGGGTCAACGTAGACCCCCCTAATTTTGCGTGGAGATTTCATAGGAAGAATAAAAACGATTGTGTTTATGGTATAGGAAGCCAGAAAATCGATATTCTTATCACGGAATTCAGTTTTTCGCAATTTTCGCAATGAAGACGTGATTTGCCCGTTTGTGCTGCGTTGATGGGATTGTATTAGGTTGTAACATAAGTTTTGTCGCATTTCGGAGGTTCACAATATTTCCATGAAGGATACTTCTCAAACATTATCAATGCCTGACCTCCTAGTATATGTTTGGGGTGTTCATGCACATTCAAACCATAGGGTAGAGCTGAACTGCGCACTCTGGCTATGCGAAAAATATTAATATGAACTGATTTAAATTTGGTGCAGATTTTATTAATTCGTTTGATCGGGTGCTAGTTCGCAGAGATGAATAATGAACCAAACTTCTACAGCATGGTGATATACCCCGTCAATGCTCTTTCAAAATATACGCCAGATATGGTGCTATGTTGAGCGGAACCAAAGATATACTTCACTGAGTGTAAGGTTAGCCGCTGATTCGTAGCCAACTTGACCAACTCTTCTGAATCCAGAATTGCAACAACAGTGACTAACATAAGTGCGTTCAATTACCACTCATGGAGGTATAATTTATCATTAAACAAGTGAGAGAAAGAACACTCCACTTGTGGGAAATTTGAATTTTTATTAATTCAATTCGCGCACAATTTTACATTGGGTGTTTCGAATTAAAGATTGTCATTCAAAAGCTATTTATTTCCAAACTTATCCCAAGTAGATACTAGTAAGGGAAGGGTTTATGGTTCGGATGGACACAACAAATCAGATATTGAACATGTGTGCGAGGTAGGAATATGAACAAAGTGCCGATTTCAGTAGTTTAATTTACATACCATCGTTCTGAATGGAGCCACTTATCTCAACAGAACCCAATCTACCCCAAACTTTGTCTGCACACTGACCACTTTGGGTGAACTATATCCCACCACTATTTGGATCTGGATATCTACTGAGAAGAAAATTCGGCTTGCGAAAGTTTTCGCGACCGTCACCAACCATCCACATTATACAAACTCGTCTACATTTCTAGAACGATTTTCGTTTGTCATTATCCGTGAGTGGTTAAAAATTATGCACATATGTAGTACTTTACGCAAATCACACAAAATCGGCATAATTTATCCTTTTCAAGAAGAGCCGAGTCCATCCGAGAAGAGTCCTAATGCGCGAGTCTTTAACCAAAAATACCTACCGCTCATCGTGTGTCGGCATAGAAAGCGAGAATGCTGTCGCAACGAGCGCACACCCGCTGATCACTCGGATCACTGCGAGTCCCGCGATAGCACCAGCATCCTGAATCGGGTAGAAATTATCGGCCAATCAATATCGAATATCATATATTAGGAATAATCCTCATGTTTCGGTATTTACTGTTCAACGCACTTCATCGATTATAATTGTATTGGTGCTCACAATGTTAAAGAAGGAGTGTCAGCAAAGTTGAACTTTTGGCGCTGTCATAGCAATGACCTAGCCAACTCTCCAATGATCATAGCGCGAGCTAAGAGGGTAGGAACCATCGTTCCCATACCTCAGTGGTAGTGCAGCTGCCATGTTATCTGGAGGTTGCAGGTTCAATTCCCACCCGAAGATTTTTGACAAATCTTCGAGATATTTGAATTCCCGCACGTCCCTGCCCTATCAAGGACTATCAGCGCCTTTGGCACTCTGCCAATTAGTGATAACTCGGTTCAAAATAGGATGTTGAAATTTTCAGAATCTCTCATGGTTATGAAAAGGTAGGCCCTGGTTATGACAGCGTCAACAGTTCAACTTTGCTGACACTCCTTCTTTAACTTATAAATATATTTGCAGATCAAGTACAACGCCAAGCGTCGTCACTGGAGACGCACCAAGCTGAAGCTCTAATAAGCTTCCAAAGACCTACTTTCTTCTCCATCTCCATTCCCCCTATTTTTTGATTATTGTGTTCCCTATAGATTTAGAGCAAATTTATCGTTTACGCACATTTGTAAATATTGGGGTGTCCGGAAAGTTCGTATAATTTTTTGTTTTTATTTTTTATTCAATGCTTTACAATTCTCAGTGGCCAATGTATGCCCCCCTTCTTTCTCACTACCTCCCTCCAGCGATTGGGCAGGGTCTCGATTCCTCTCTTCCAGAATGCGGGTTTCTTCGAGACCGCCCAGTTCACTTCATCTCGATTCTTGAACTTCTTTCCTTTGCAGAAGTCAGAGAGAGAGAGCGGAAGCAGTGGTAGTCGCATGGGGAGAGATCCGGGGAATACGGTGGATGGGGAATCCTCTCGATCTTCAGCTCGTCCATTTTCTTCTGGGTCATCTTCGCTCGATGTGGGCGAGCATTGTCCATCAGAAGAAGAATTTTGCCCTTGTTCAGGAGTCTGGGAGGGACTCTGATCGCGACATCTTCCAGTTGTTCAGAGAAGAGGTCGGCATTGATGCTGGTGCCAGGGGCGAGGATCTCCCAGTAGATGGGACCGAGCACTGAGAAGAAGAAGCAGAGGAGTCAAATTGACCATCCCATCATTTACGCAATAATCATCATTTATACCTCGTTGAATATATCAACCATTCATTAATCCTTGGACTTCGTCAGCATATGATTTTAAGAAATAAATTTCAACATTACTTTACATAGCTATTGATTAAATTAAAAACAATTGTAGATTGTCGCGGGCGCGGATGGAAAAGTGCATGTGCAAGTTCGATTCGGTGGCGAGACCGTACAGATTACGTCTATGATCATGCTGAAGATGAAGGTTGCTACTTTACTGTATCAAATTATCCCGAGCAGTTTATATCGGCGCCTCACGAGATAAAATGCCCAAATCGGCCGTTACAGTTAACTTTTTTTTTGAAATACATTGTTTCTAGTTAGTACACTACTAAACTAGGCCTACAATGGAGTGTTTTTGTTATTGTTGTTTTTTTTTTGTTATTGTTGTTGTTTTTTATACGGTATACACAAACGACATTTCAGCAAATCGCCGAGGAATTCCTGCTATCGCCTATCAACGAAGCAGTCGTTGCAGTCCCTGCCTACTTCAACTAGCCGATGCGACGCGCAGTTGAGGTACAAATAAAAGCTTCTATCCATACTACTGTCACAACATATTGGGGTGTCCGGAAAGTTCGTATAATGCTTCGGAAAAAAGTCAGTTCGCGATCAAATGCAGTGATTGCGCAATCTGTTTGTCAACAATGTATTGCATCATTCTGACGTTGAGTAGTGAGAGGATTTAATCAGTCTCCTAGTTGCTACATTGATTCTTGTGATGGACTCCCATCTCTACCTCCGAGCAGTTTTACTTCATTACTACCGTCTTGGCCGATCCGTGAAGGAGGCCCACTCTGCCCTGGCCCAGTCGGAAGGAGCTGACGCCCCCTCCATTCCCTTCTGCTATAAGTGGTTCTCCCGCTTCAAGAAAGGGGAGTTTGGTCTCGATGATCAACCCCGCTCTGGACGCCCTCCCTCCCTCGATCAGCCTCTCGTTCTCCGCACACTGAAGCGCAAGCCCTTGGCCAGTGTGCGTGAGTTGAAGAAGGATACTGGTACTCCCAGATAAACGGTGTCCGATTTCCTCCATCGATCTGGGAAGAAGCCGAAACTCCCACAAGTGATTCCCCATGACCTCTCCCCCGAACAGCTGAAAAATCGAGTTCAAGTCTGTCGGGAATTACTCCATCGTAGATCCAATCTTCGATGGGTCAATTCCATCATCGCTACAGATGCGAAGTGGATCACGTACGATAACCCTGTGAGGAGACTGCAATGGGTGGATGCAGATGAGAAGCCCACGCCCGTCCCGAAGAAGGAATAGCACGGAAAGAAGGAACTCCTCTGCTTCTTCTTCTCAGTGCTCGGTCCCATCTACTGGGAGATCCTCGTCCCTGGCACCAGCATCAATGCCGACCTCTTCTCTGAACAACTGGAAGATTTCGCGATCAGAGTCCCTCCCAGACTCCTGAACCAGGGCAAAATTCTTCTTCTGATGGACAATGCTCGCCCACATCGAGCGAAGATGACCCAGAAGAAAATGGACGAGCTGAAGATCGAGAGGATTCCCCATCCACCGTATTCCCCCGGATCTCTCCCCATGCGACTACCACTGCTTCCGCTCTCTCTCTCTGACTTCTGCAAAGGAAAGAAGTTCAAGAATCGAGATGAAGTGAACTGGGCGGTCTCGAAGAAACCCGCATTCTGGAAGAGAGGAATCGAGACCCTGCCCAATCGCTGGAGGGAGGTAGTGAGAAAGAAGGGGGGCATACATTGGCCACTGAGAATTGTAAAGCATTGAATAAAAAATAAAAACAAAAAATTATACGAACTTTCCGGACACCCCAATATTTACAAATGTGCGTAAACGATAAATTTGCTCTAAATCTATAGGGAACACAATAATCAAAAAATAGGGGGAATGGAGATGGAGAAGAAAGTAGGTCTTTGGAAGCTTATTAGAGCTTCAGCTTGGTGCGTCTCCAGTGACGACGCTTGGCGTTGTACTTGATCTGCAAATATATTTATAAGTTAAAGAAGGAGTGTCAGCAAAGTTGAACTGTTGACGCTGTCATAACCAGGGCCTACCTTTTCATAACCATGAGAGATTCTGAAAATTTCAACATCCTATTTTGAACCGAGTTATCACTAATTGGCAGAGTGCCAAAGGCGCTGATAGTCCTTGATAGGGCAGGGACGTGCGGGAATTCAAATATCTCGAAGATTTGTCAAAAATCTTCGGGTGGGAATTGAACCTGCAACCTCCAGATAACATGGCAGCTGCACTACCACTGAGGTATGGGAACGATGGTTCCTACCCTCTTAGCTCGCGCTATGATCATTGGAGAGTTGGCTAGGTCATTGCTATGACAGCGCCAAAAGTTCAACTTTGCTGACACTCCTTCTTTAACATTGTGAGCACCAATACAATTATAATCGATGAAGTGCGTTGAACAGTAAATACCGAAACATGAGGATTATTCCTAATATATGATATTCGATATTGATTGGCCGATAATTTCTACCCGATTCAGGATGCTGGTGCTATCGCGGGACTCGCAGTGATCCGAGTGATCAGCGGGTGTGCGCTCGTTGCGACAGCATTCTCGCTTTCTATGCCGACACACGATGAGCGGTAGGTATTTTTGGTTAAAGACTCGCGCATTAGGACTCTTCTCGGATGGACTCTGCGGTACTGTAACTATTATACAATTTTTTCGCAGAATATGTTTTGTCAGTGCGCGATGCTTCTAAAAAAACTGAATTGGAAAATGTTTCGTTATCGTCCGTACAAATGCCAAAATACATTGTTGAAGAAACATTTCTTAATTGAACCGTATTATCGCTAATACGCTAACATTTTCAATTCATCCAAAGTATAAGTTGATTAAAGATTCCAGACGCGCGCTGATATTTGACCTCGGCGCCGGGAAATTGGATTTATGCGTTGCGACTGTCGAAGGCGGAATCGTCGAAATGAGGTATACCAACAAAAAAAATATTTTTGAGCACTTTTGAATTGTTTTAATTATGCATTTCTCCCTTGCATAGATGCCCCTGTCAGTTTTATTAGGCAATGTAACGGGTCTGAGTTACCATTCCGTTTTAAGTGAGAAAGGGTAGCTAATCGCAAAAAAATGTACATGGATGGAAAGATAGTCCAGATCGCAAAAATATACAAGATGTAATACAACTAGTCATACTACTTCATGTATGGTCGCAATATGCGATGCCGCGAAGTGATAAACACCGAACGAGACAATTGACAGGGTAACCGCCGGCGATTGCATGCTCGGAGGCGATTACATCACCAATCGGATAGTTACACACTTTGTTTCCGAATTCGAGCGGATACACAAGATGGTTTGTGCATACGTTATTGGCATTGTTGATAATGCAAATTGTACAGGAACTAAACACGGACAAGCTCTCCCTCGAACGCTTGAGAAGAGCAACCGCGAATGCGATTATAGTTCTGACAACACGCGATGAGGTTAGTTCATTCACCTTTATATGTTTAAAGGAACAGAATGACTAACATTCTACAGATCATACGGTTTAATATTTTTGTTAATATTTGATAAACCTGACCTTGTCTAAACGGCGCATACTTAAGATATAATGAATATAAATCAGAGAATAAAGACAATACTCTTATCTTTGACATTGACGGATTTATATCCATTATCTCCAATGTATGGCCCGTTTAGGGAATCTCAGTTCTCTGAGTTTTCAGAAGAGTTACAGGCTTCAATCAATCTTGAAAATCTGTTCGGAGGCGTCCATTTCCACACAACAATCTCTCGAGAACGTTTCGAACAGCTCTGTGCCGATATATTCCGAGTCGCAGTCACTTCCGTCGAAGGCGTGCTTAGGTGCGCATCCTACGATTATAATTTTTAGCTAGCTTATTAACATATTATGCTAATCTAAATATTGTAAATATCGAGGTTGATACAGCTTGATAGCGCTTAAATCTGGCGAACTAACCTCGCAACACTCCAGGGAAGCTCGAATAGACAAATCTGCCATCGATGATGTCATCTTAGTGGGCGGAGCATCGCGAATTCCGCGGATTGGGAACCTGCTCTCCGAGTACTTCAGCGGGCGGTTGTTTGACGATCATGACGACGACGCGGTCGTTTCCGGTGCAGCAATTCAGGTAAATACATAATGGGTTTGAATTATGGCGTATCTTCTCTATCACGGGTCTCCTGTAAAAGTGTAGGAAAACTGACTGGTTTGGCTACTAGAAAATATTTTGTGCCTCCGATTTTGATTTAACTTTCTTGATGGAATTCGTTAGCGTTGTTATTGTGGTTCAATAGGATCATGAATTGAATGTTGACACATAAATGTACTTTCATATTATCTCACTGACCTTCATCCTCGAATCCGAGCGAGTGTGGAACAACGTCAAGAAGCATTAGGTCTGCAAGGACTGCCGACCTGCTGCCACAGAGAATTGCAGCCTGCACAATTTTCGAACTTTGAACAAAAAAATGCGGAATATTCAACAAAGTATTACCCTAACTGCATAATATAGCATTGTGGCCTATACGATGATGGGGCGCATCTACCCATATAGCACGGGTCTCCTGTAAAAGTGTAGGAATGCTGGCTACTAGAAATATTTTGTACCTCCGATTTTGATTTAACTTTCTTGATGTACCCTATTGGAGGTCAGAAGAAGGTTAATCCAGTCAGTTTGGTGATATCTGCAAATTATCGATTTTTTTGATCTACATCTTCAAATTGACGTATATCATTCAATTTTCATCGTACAGCAATTTTTTTTCTCATTTTGCTCGTTTTCAAGAGATCTACAATCCCATCAACGCAGCACAAACGGGCAAATCACGTCTTCATTGCGAAAATTGCGAAAAACTGAATTCCGTGATAAGAATATCGATTTTCTGGCTTCCTATACCATAAACACAATCGTTTTTATTCTTCCTATGAAATATCCACGCAAAATTAGGGGGGTCTACGTTGACCCTTTCTCATATTTCGTGCTTCCCAATATCGATTTAGTAAGAGAGGGCATGCCTCGTTTTGGACTTGGTCGATTTTAGGAACATTCAGTTTTTTGGTCATATCTTGGTTAAAACTGATGCTATAGAGCTCACAAAAAATGAATTCGAGAGCTCTCGAGAAGCCGGAAAAGTTTATCTCTGTGAACTTAAGCGATAACATTCGTTGTTTTCTTTTTTTTTTTTAGGAAAATTGTCTAAAATGCCAAAAAACGATGATGTTCACTGCTCAGATCGAACGAGTGACCATCATTGAAGTGGTCTTAAACATTTTTATACATTTTAGGCATCCCGTAACTGCTTTGTTCTCATTAACTACACAAAAACATGACCATTCTCCATTAGGCGAGATGACTCCATCCTGGATCTCTGCGTTATGGGAAAAATATAACGGATAATATTATTAACATGTTTTTTCAACATTCCAATTAATAACATTTAGTTGGATAGTACGAAAAATCAAAAAAAATAAAAAAAATAAAATCGACCAAGTCCAAAACGAGGCATGCCCTCTCTTACTAAATCGATATTGGGAAGCACGAAATATGAGAAAGGGTCAACGTAGACACCCCCTAATTTTGCGTGGAGATTTCATAGGAAGAATGAAAACGATTGTGTTTATGGTATAGGAAGCCAGAAAATCTATATTCTTATCACGAAATTCAGTTTTTCGCAATTTTCACAATGAAGACGTGATTTAACCGTTTGTGCTGCGTTGATGGGATTGTAAATCTCTTGAAAACGAGCAAAATGAGAAAAAAAGTTCGCTGTACGATGAAAATTGACTGAGATACGTCAATTTGAAGATGTAGATCAAAAAAATCGATAATTTGCGGATATCACCAAACTGACTGGAATAACCTTCTTCTGACCTCCAATAGGGTACATCAAGAAAGTTAAATCAAAATCGGAGGTACAAAATATTTCTAGTAGCCAGCATTCCTACACTTTTACAGGAGACCCGTGCTATATGGGTAGATGCGCCCCATCATCGTATAGGCAACAATGCTATATTATGCAGTTAGGGTAATACTTTGTTGAATATTCCGCATTTTTTTGTTCAAAGTTCGAAAATTGTGCAGGCTGCAATTCTCTGTGGCAGCAGGTCGGCAGTCCTTGCAGACCTAATGCTTCTTGACGTTGTTCCACACTCGCTCGGATTCGAGGATGAAGGTCAGTGAGATAATATGAAAGTACATTTATGTGTCAACATTCAATTCATGATCCTATTGAACCACAATAACAACGCTAACGAATTCCAGACGGAGGGACGTGGACTGTGATTAAATGCGGCATCAACTTTCCCACAAAACCGTCGAGGACACGCGCCTTCAGAGCATCAGACAAGGGAATTGTCACCATACGCATCTTCGAGGGCGAACGGCCCCTTTTCAAGGACAACCTGCTATTAGGAACAGTCGAATTGCATGGGCTAGCAGCAAATATACAACACCAGATCGAGGTACGCTCTGGGTAGTAAACATTTTATTGCGCCAGTCCCTGAATAGATTTTATATGATTCTTATGCTATCAGCTTCTCATGAACCCAAATTGATTCCGTGCATGCACAATCCTTCATACATTCTAATGCACTTCCGTACAATATGATAAGTTACTGCCTTAGGTCATTGGTATCGGTTCAGATTTCAGGTCACATTCGACGTCGCCGCTAACGGTCATCTATCCGTGACCGCGAAGGATCTCTTATATGGCAAGCGGGAATCTCTAGAGATCGAGGGCGATCGGTTATCGGGCGATGAAATAGAACAGAGAAAAGCGGAGTTTGCGATGGCAGAACATGAATCAGTGCGAGTGAGGTTGCTAGAAGACGCAAATGTGAATCGTTTGTTCGAGATTGGGCGTGTGTGAAGCACTGATACACACACACAATTAGTAGATTCGCCTCATATATCAGCTCCCATATATCAGATGTGCTACGATGCTGGCGTTGGGCTTAAACCGTTCGGAAAATTATTTTAAGAAACTTTTATGTTTACATGGAGTTGCGTGGACAACAATTTCATATAGAAAAAAATCAAAAAAATGATTTCCAAACGAGAAAATAAATTCTAGCCTCTCGGGGACCCCACCTTTCCGCGTATTCTGAGATCATTTTTAGAATCTACGTACCTTAGTCTATCAGAGAAAAAATCGATCCGAGCCCTGTAGGGGTGGGAATTTTGATGCTGAAAACAACACATTCATCAGTATTCTGATGGATATACGGCTTGCATGTTCAATCTAATGAGGTTATCAGCATTAGGAAGCCTTCCTCTTTCATATCTTCTTAGGGTATACTTTGGAAGTCGTAATTAGGTAATTAATAATTTAAAATACTTAAAATGACATTTTTGTCACTTCACGGCTAGCCTTGAACTTGCGAAACTTATCAATATTCTTGAAGGTAAGACGAAGCTTTCTCAATTGTTTCTGGTTATTACGCAGCCCTTTAGTTGACAGTTGAAGTGCACTTGTGTTTAGTTTTGTACGACTCATGTTGGAATCAGTAAAGTGAATCGAACTAGTATATTCGACGGTAGCTAGCGTCTACCGTCGAATTCAAAATCTTTGATCTATGAATATGCTTTCTATATTACCAATTCCACCCTATCAATGAAAAGAGCATTCACGACACTTCAAAATCAGCCCATGGAATTTGTATCATTTTTACTCTGCGCAAAATTGCACAGGTTCAAAGAAAAATGAAATTTTTGAGGAAAATTCAAAATTCTTCCAATGCATTTTTCTCGAATATATCACACGTATCACGAATCAGTGGAGGTGTGCGGGAACAATTTTAGAATTTTATTTTTTGTTTTGCTTCATATAACGGTGGTAGGATACACTAGACCCAACTTCTCGAAAAATCTAGACCACAGGTCCAAGAGCCGGCTTTTAGGAATTTCCCGGTTTTGTACCCGGCCCTACTGTAGTTCAGCTCTCAGATGAGCTACAGATGTGGCAAAGATCTCAAAATGTGCGGAAAAATATCATTAGAAACTTTTATGTTTCGACTTAAGAGATGGAACCAAAGATAAAAAATGTACGCTCAAAAAACCGGGTTTTGAACAATATAAAAAATTGCAGCATTTTTGGGAGTATGCGTTTCAAGATTTTTTATTGCAGAAAAGAAATCTTGAGTCCACATACGTATAAGAAAAATATAGGAAGGGTGACTTGAGGGTGGATTACGTTCAAAGTAACCCGACGAATGTGGGCATGTGGGAGTTCACCAAGTGTAAATTGACAATATCTTCCAGTTTTTAACGAAATCGAATCCATTGAAACGGATTTTTCACATTTCATGACAAGTGGAGTTTGATGGCGTAGAGAACTCCTTAGCTTAGCTCATTCTGAAAAATCGACTTTTCCAACATCTAAATTTAGTAATTTTGCGTCGTGATAAGTCCATTTATTCAAACCTGATCTTGTAGAATTACTGTGATCTTTACAGTGGGTACTGCCATTAGTAAAATATTCACTCCTAGCGATCAGCCTGCCAACATATGCTTGAGATATTTGTCCATGAAAACGTCAGATCAGTGATGTCGAACTTGCACATGCCTTGGTTTTGGAAAGTACATTGCCAGTATTGAACAGATTTGTGTTTGAAAAAAAATAAAAATAAAAAATAAAAAATAAAAAACACGACGCAAAATTACTAAATTTAGAGGTTGGAAAAGTCGATTTTTCAGAATGAGCTAAGCTAAGGAGTTCTCTACGCCATCAAACTCCACTTGTCATGAAATGTGAAAAATCCGTTTCAATGGATTCGATTTCGTTAAAGACTGTAAGATATTATCAAGTTACACTTGGTGAACTCCCACATGCTCACATTCGGCGGGTTACTGTGAACGTAATCCACCCTCAAGTCACCCTTTCTATATTTTTCTTATACGTATGTGGCCTCAAGCTTTCTTTTTCTGCAATAAAAAATCTTGAAACGCATACTCCCAAAAATGCTGCAATTTTTTATATTGTTCAAAACCCGATTTTTTGAGCGTACATTTTTTATCTTTGGTTCCATCTTTTATCTTTGGTTCCATCAAGTCGAAACATAAAAGTTTCTTATGATATTTTTCCGCACATGTTGAGATCTTTGCCACATCTGTAGATCATCTGAGAGCTGAACTACAGTAGGGCCGGGTAAAAAACCGGAAAATTCCTAAAAGCCGGCTCTTGGACCTGTGGTCTAGATTTTTCGAGAAGTTGGTTCTAGGGTATCATACCACCGTAATATGAAGCAAAACAAAAAATACAATTCGAAAATTGTTCCCAGGGGATGGAGTTTTCCCCCACTGACTCATGATACCCGTGATATATCACGTGTGATTCGGTCTGCCCCCATAGTAGTAATGCGCAAGCATTCCCCTACAATATGCTATGAGGTCAGGCGACTCCAATTTGAGACATACGATTATAATGTATTCAAACATAGCACCCGAAATGCGACAAAACTTATGGACCAACCTAATATATTTAAAGACGTAACGATTTTTTTACAAATGACAAAATGAATCCACCTCTACGTTCTTTGAGAAAGCTGTTATGGACTGTTGACACGCATTTATCAAACGCTTGAGGGATGGAGGGTCGTTCCTTAGATCCTGAATCATATTGTGTAACATTATCAATGCCGAAAATATGCTTAAGTATATTTTAAAAATGAAAATAATACATATCACGCGTCTTCTGAGAGATTGCATGAAAACGAAACCCCTGAGGAACAAGGAGCAAAAGTTTGAGCAATCAGGCAAAGAAAATTATGGTAGAGTCTACTAGTAGTGAGAACATCAGCTTTTACATCAGTGATTCCTCCTGGAACCGGCTTTTAGGCGTTTTCCGGACATGGTACCGGCTCTGACGTAACTTTTTTTCGTTTTTGAGCTGCGATGACCGAATGGTGCTCAAAATACGCGGAAAAATATTTTAAGAAACTTTTATGTTTACACCAAAGCTGAGCGAGCACGGGATCATGCTCAAAATCTCGAAAAACTAGGTTAAGATTCATAAAAAAAATCATAACTCGCCTGGGACCCCCCTTGCACAGTCTTTTAGTTGCAGATTCGGAATCTACGAACTCATATTAGTCTAGGAAAAATTAGCTTGGAAGTCGGTAGGTGTTAGAACAGGTCTCACCAGTCCAAAATATTCGAGCAAGTCGAAAAGTCTAAAATTAATCTTTCTTGATTTAAGTCAAAATAGCTCAGATATGTATTGTCTTTCATATATGTGTGATTACTAGTATAGATATACCAAATTCCACACGAAAAACCGACGATTTCCGTACTTTTAAAAAATCATGTTTTTCACATCATAATATCTCAAATTTGAAGGTATCTAACTCAACAATTCGGTAGTACACCAAGTGATAACTATGCACGTTTTAAAGTATGCTTAGACATGTCTAAAAAATTTTAGTAAGGAGTTCTTCCTTGACTTCGGAGATCCAGCTTTAGACCCTTGAATAAGGCTTCAGCGAAGGTCCGGGAAAAATAAAAATTCGTTTCTAAAGTTCATTTTGCGAAATACGATTGAAAATATGTTGGGAAAATGTTTTTGTAAATTAAGAAATTATATGCATATGGAAAAGCCATAATTTTCACGACTTTTCTGAAATGCGAATCCACAAATCTCAAAAATGTTACAAATTTAGAAACGAGAATTTGTATGGAGCTCTCGTTGATTTCGGTTTCAATGTGTTATGAAAACATTTTCCCAACATATTGTCAATCGTATTTCGCAAAATTAACTTTAGAAACAAATTTTATTTTACCCGGACCTTCGCTGAAGCCTTATTCAAGGGTCAAAAGCTGGATCTCCGAAGTCAAGGAAGAACTCATTACTACAAATTTTTAGACATGTCTAAGCATACTTTAAAACGTGCATAGTTGGCACCTGGTGTACTACCGAATTGTTGAGTTAGAATTTGAGAAATTATGATGTGAAAAACATGATTTTTTAAAAGTACGGAAATCGTCGGTTTTTCGTGTGGAATTTGGTATATCTATACTAGTAATCGCACATATATAAAAGATAATACATATCTGAGCCATTTCGACTTAAATGCAAGAAAGATTAATTTTAGACTTTTCGACTTGCTCGAATATTTTGGTCTGGTGAGACCTGTTCTAACACCTACCGACTTTCAACCATATTTTTCTAGACTAATATGAGTACGTAGATTCAGAATCTGCAATGAAAAAGCTGTGCAAGGTGGGTCCCGAGCGAGATATGAATTATTTTATGAATCTCGACTGAGTTTTTCGATATTTTGATCATGATATCGTAGTAGTTGAGCTTCGGTGTAAACATAAAAGTTTCTTAAAATAATTTTCCGCGTATTTTGAGCACCATGCCAACATTGTACCTCAAAAATGAACAAAAATACGTCAAAGCCGGCACCAAGTCCGGAAATGACTAAAAACCGGTTCCAAGCAAAATCGCTTGTACAAAAGTTTTATCACTGTCCCTACACTCTGTCATAATTTTCTTTACCAGATTGCTCAAACTTTTGCAGCTAGTTCCTCATGGTCATACACTCTCTCAGAAGACGCGTTATATACACACCATATTGTGTTCGCGCTTGAACTCGTTCACGAGGTGATCAACAATCCGACTTACGAAGCCGTTCTCTCCGTCACACACATAGGCCCTGTTGTGGTATCAATTAAATGACGCTTGGTCGGAAATCACGGTCGGAAATGCACCTTCTGGATAAAAACAACAATAGTGTTTTGTAGATTTTAATGTTCGAAAATGTAAAAAAAAATCATTTGTGTATGGATTAAATTTGTGTTTATCATTTAGAAGGTTACCATCCGAGGTTGGATGTCCTACTTATGATTTATGTTTTTCGTTCCCGTTCAGTCTTTGGTATTATTCTTCCCTGTAGATGTATCAAAATAATAACTTTAAAATTATTCAAACCTCACTTCGGTGATTCCGTCTTCAACAGTGGCTATGCATAGGGCTAATTGGGCGGCACCGAGGTCAACGATCAGCAATCCTCTGGAATTGACTCGCATCATTGTGTATACGTTCTCACTATTCTTCTCACGAATGAGCTTCTCACGATCCCATATTATACATCTTCTTATTCACAAGGAGATAACTTAAAATTCGATAAATATTAGGGTGGCTACAAATGACTCCTCGAGTTGATTTGTGGGATCGAATCTACTCTAACACTTTTCATTGAACCTTCTCATTTAAATATACCATCAAGCATCATTAAATAATTAATAAGTATACCGTTTATCCTTTCTTTGCAATGTGTACGCGAATTGAGTGCCAGACCCACAACTCGGAGAACATTGAGTCCTACGATATTTCCAGCTTCCTGAAACGATCTCTTTTGTTTAAAAAAAAGATTGTTATCATGCTAGATTTCAGGAGGCATAAATGTCTGATTGCTCATGATCTGCTCTTGAATTCAAGAAAATGTATGTTCGTTGTCCAAGATAACTCTACTTCTGAATCGTTTTCGAAAGACGCAGTCTTTGTTTGTTCGGTACCGCATCTAATGTGCTACTTTATTGTTTGTAGAGCTTAATTTAAAATATAAAACAAATCGCGGCGCACCCCTCGTTTCGCCCTGGCGATCATAAATTACAGAAGGAGTCTCGTCAACCGCGCACGGTTAGAGAACCGAGAGGGTTAATCTCTCTCTCTCTCACTGTTTCCCGGAGCTGTTTCGATATTTCAGTTTAGAACAGGGATTCAACGCACAATGCTCTTATCGTTAGGGAAAGCTAGATAATGGTAATGAAAGATCCACATTTTTAGTTTTGTCTTTATTTCTCCTGTAAGTGTGTTCGAGCAGAACGATATAGATAACGATGTGTCATATAAAGGAGCGCTCATTTGATTGTGTCATACAATTGACGAATATGAACGTACCTCTATTGTGCGCCGCATCTTATATTTGAAGTCACCAGGAACTGCTCCAACAGCCTCACTGACCGGCGATTTGAGAAAATTTTCGGCGATTTGCTGATATTTTCAATTTTTGAGAAAAAAATGTATAAAAATACGTGTATAATTTACCTTCATCTTCTGAATGAGCGCGGACATAATTTGAACGGGGCTTTTAGTTTCTCTGATGAAATTTAGAGATACGTTCGACGAGTCGTTGAATATCTGCAAAGACATCGGCCTATCAATATCAATGCAAGTGTTTTCTCCAATTTAGATTTAGCATTTGTGACTGTACTATTGAATGTTGTAGCGTGTCTTTCGAATTGTCGACTTAAAGAGCGCATATGTCTTTTCCAGCATGTCTTTTCGGAATGTCTCGATTACGATTAGGGGCCACAACAGCTATTGAAAAAATGTAACCATGCCACCCAAACTAAGCCCAACGTAACCGTAGGGGTCCTAATATGATCATTTTTTGCCGTTTTTCGATATCTCATCTCTGAATCGCGCTAAGGAAAGGGCGGAGCCAACTCCGACCCATTCCGAGTAAAAACGACAGCAATTTGGGCAGGGCTTCGCCCTTTCCCTGTTGCGCCTCACCCCAGTAAGGGAAGGCGAGGGAGGTGTGCGCCCGCACTCTTCTCTAGTGTGCGCGCTCACAAGGGAGAAGAGAGGGAGCGCCTTTGTCGCGTGGTTTTCGTGCATCGCGGCGGGGTTTATTGCGAAGCACAGACAGTAAAGTCAACTTGTTTATTTTTTTTCTTAACAGACTTTCTTGTAGACGTTGTTTCCATATCATATGTTCTAGCGAACAGCGTAGGCACATCATAAGTACTAAGAACATGAAATAATAGTGTTTTGCCATCAAATTTTTATGGATTTTGACCTACTTAGATAAATCCGTTCATTCTCGCCAGCCCCATCATTGAAAGAGCTTTTGAAGAGCTTTCGAACACTTTTTTGAGCGAGCAACTTGGTTGATAATGAAGCTTGTGCTTCCCTGATCTCGCTTTCGCGGCAAAAAGTGTCAGAGCCGAGTGTTTCGGAGCTTGCGGAGTCTAATTTTGCTGCATTATCGATATTTATTCGAACAAATTTTGTACGAAACGTCTAATCAAGAAATTGTTGAATTCCAGAATTAAACTTGCAAATTATTATTTGCAAAGATACAAAGAACATTAGTCGTTAATGTCCCTGCTGGTAGAATGATGCCTTGGTAGCGCCCCTGTGTAGAGGCAAATATCCGTGAACTTCGGTTCATAACAACGATTCATATTTGATCACAAATTAGACAAAAAACTCGACGAATGATACTGCCATATATCAGATACTCTAAGTCCTCAGTTCCGATAAACGAGCTTACCTTGAATTGTATGCATGGCGTCAGCGTGATTCATTGCATCCTCTCCAACCAGCACTCCGTTATCAGTGAAGACCACGCACGATGGAGAAGTGAGATTTCCTAATAAATGATATTATCGATATGTACAGATGTAAAAGGACAAACAAATGTAAAAGGCCAAACCAATGTATACAAAATGATTCCGTTAATGATAGTTCTCCACCGGAAAAAATGAATGGCACAAATTGTCACACAATTAATGCTTGAATTATTGGTATCGCAAATATTGGTGACTAAGAATGCCGTATTCGCTCCTAAACAAGCTCGATCACCCATGATAACGGAGAGTCACACTACATATGTCGCCCTGAATCCATCTTGAGCTGCATTGGATAAAACTTCTAAAGTCACTTTAGCGTAGGGGGAAGGCACCCACGGATAAAATAGGGCTGATTTCAATTTGGGAAGCTCCTAATGAGTGAATTAACGCTGGCCTAGCAGTGTTCTCCCACTAGCCCAGTCTCGAAAACGAGATGTAACTTTACCTTTTACCCTGAGACAGCGCTTTGCAGGTGATATTCGACGTCAACGCTAACGGGCATCTAACCGTATTTGCGTTTAATGGTGGCAATGGAAAAACGTGCGAGTTCTGGGGAAGTTGGCTATCCGATGAGGCGAAGAACAAGAAGCGAGCGGCAGAGCAATCTGCGATGATAACCCGAATGGCAGCTCCTCCTCGAAAGAGACAAAGGGTAAGTGGGCACTAAGTCCAACCGCCGGATGAGAACCACAAAACGGACCCTTCTCCATAAAATCGCAAAATAATTCTTGTGTATCAATGTATGAAAATATTTTGAAAATCCTAAATTAGCATGAGGTTTCATGTTTGGTTTTCATTAATCATTCATAAACATGCGAATACGAAATTTCAGGTTGATACCGATGGCGATAACGAAGAGAATGGCGCACTTCGAGCGCGCGTCGCTGAGTTGGAAGGGCAGTTGGAGCATTTGCAGATAAAGTACCAAACTGTGCTATTGAAGGTTTGTTTTTTAACCCATCACTTTTCCCATTATGTACATATTTTCGATATTCGAGGATACATGTAGCGAACAGTTGCCTGACAGTGTGTTAGGCGTTTTAGAAACCAAATTTAATTATTTCGTATATATTTTACAGATGGGAAGGGAGAAGTGAATCAACAATTCTGCACAATTCTAATTTTCACAATTCGTTTCATGTTACATGCACATATGATATGTCGTGGTAGTCGCCTGTTAAAATAGGATTACTCAAAAATAGTTCTTCAACTTTGGCATTTGTTTGTATCATACATGGCACATCATCGTTGAGAGTTTTTTTTTATAATCGTTGATGTATTAGGTTGGTCATAAAGTTTTGCGCGATTTCGGACCCCAAGTTTGAGTTCGTATATTTTCTTTTGCTCAAATCGCCACGTATTGTCCTGATCACGTTATTTAGGGACATGTTCGACCTTTAGAAAAATATAGTTGAAATATTCCAAGTATTTCTACTAAGCGAGAAATCAAGATCTGCGTAACTTTGAATTTTTCAGAAAAAATAAGATTTTATTTAAAGTTGCTGTACTTCGCAGATAAATTTTTAGATGGAGACTCACAAAGTTTATTAAAAAGCACTAGGCGTACACTACCTAGTTTCAAAAAGAGAGATCTGCCGAATTCGAAATGGGCTTCGTAGAGGTCAATGAAACCCAGGCACTTAGAAAAATAAGATTTCTATCGAGCAAATTACCTGTTTCGAGGATTGACGCAGGTGACCTCTACCTATGGGCGCTGTAATCACTACTTACATGGTTCTCTATTATATCAATATTTAAGAGCCCAGTTTTCTCTCTCATCTAAAAACGTGATATTTGTAACTCAATTATTTTGCAAAGAAAACGTCAAAAAACTTGACATGGAGGGTCTTCAAGCACGGCTCACACTAGAAAAAGTAGCGACCTCCACAATATTCCTAAATAGTGAGTGATAGGGCAAGGGTTGTTCGTTAATTTTAACAGGAAAGTACCGCCCTTCAAACCACATGTCTAGCACAAAAAAGCCTAAAGTGTGTATTTCGATGTTCTACATTGGGCACCTAAAATCCGAAGAACCATGTTCGTGAATGGAGAGCCCCATTATCCCCCAAAGGGAATTTTGACTTGTACTGGAAAGGTAGTTCACAATCATGAATAATTTAAATCTCAAGAACTGTCGGCATAGATATAGTACTCCAAAACTTACCTTGACAAGTGCCATTAAAACCCACAGATCGGATTACGCGCATATTTCTAATATGCCCTTTGTGGTTGGTCAGTCTCAACATCACCAGTACGATATATTCCCATCATACTTTACTACTGTGGTTTAGATTGGGTCCTATCTCCGTTCTAAATGAAAATCAAATCCTTTGAAAAGTCAGGTCGTTGATCATCCACATGAAGTTTGGTACATCGCCTTATTCTTTTCCTTGATCGGACAGATCTATGATAGTGTACTCTAAAGGGAGTATAAAAGCCTCTATCTAACACTAAAAGATCTACGTTGATTGGACAACAACGAACGATTGTAGATGCAAAAATGCACTTTAGTCAAAATCGCGCAAAACTTTATGACCAACCTGATACTTTGAATGATGCTCTTTCAAACTGCGTCATCAGAATTTCGATATCTGTCGTCATCGTCACACTGTCAGGCAACTGTTCGCTACATGTATCCTCGAATATCGAAAATATGTACATAATGGGAAAAGTGATGGGTTAAAAAACAAACCTTCAATAGCACAGTTTGGTACTTTATCTGCAAATGCTCCAACTGCCCTTCCAACTCAGCGACGCGCGCTCGAAGTGCGCCATTCTCTTCGTTATCGCCATCGGTATCAACCTGAAATTTCGTATTCGCATGTTTATGAATGATTAATGAAAACCAAACATGAAACCTCATGCTAATTTAGGATTTTCAAAATATTTTCATACATTGATACACAAGTATTATTTTGCGATTTTATGGAGAAGGGTCCGTTTTGTGGTTCTCATCCGGCGGTTGGACTTAGTGCCCACTTACCCTTTGTCTCTTTCGAGGAGGAGCTGCCATTCGGGTTATCATCGCAGATTGCTCTGCCGCTCGCTTCTTGTTCTTCGCCTCATCGGATAGCCAATTTCCCCAGAACTCGCACGTTTTTCCATTGCCACCATTAAACGCAAATACGGTTAGATGCCCGTTAGCGTTGACGTCGAATATCACCTGCAAAGCGCTGTCTCAGGGTAAAAGGTAAAGTTACATCTCGTTTTCGAGACTGGGCTAGTGGGAGAACACTGCTAGGCCAGCGTTAATTCACTCATTAGGAGCTTCCCAAATTGAAATCAGCCCTATTTTATTCGTGGGTGCCTTCCCCCTACGCTAAAGTGACTTTAGAAGTTTTATCCAATGCAGCTCAAGATGGATTCAGGGCGGGATCCAACTTTATAAATGACTTTAGCGTGGGGGCAAGGATAAAGCAGGGCTGATTCGAACTTGGGCGCCTCCACCTGAGCATTGTCTCAGGGTATTTAAGCTATTGGGTCTTATAAAATTCGAAATGCTCGCGTTAGTATCTGCATTCCTCAATGTCTCGATTGTACTATCAGTTTACAAACCATCAGATAATTTCCTCTTATACGCACTCCTATGTAAATTATCAGTGAACTATGAAGGAACCTGAATAGTCTAAAAATATCATTTTCCCAAAAGGCACAAGGCAAATAATCATTGCTCAAGATCACATAGACCATATGAAATACCAATAGAATATATCGTTACAAATACTCCAAAAGAGATGCGTAGCGTTGCAGCTAAACCGCCCATATCCTTTCCCGTATTGCAAAATGCGGGGGAATGGCCGTGGAAATGCCAGCAACGCTACTTTGTTTGGCTGACTAAAGAAATGAGGTCCTTCAGTGCACATACCGGAATCTCGTACTCTTTGTTGGCTTCCAGTCCGCTTAATTCCAGTGTACCCAAAACCAGGTTACTCTTGGGGATGAGAGATTCGCCCTCGATGATACTGATGGTAACGGTTCCGTTATCGGACGCTTTGAATGCGCGTGTCCGAGATGCGTTCGTTGGAAAAGTCTCGTCGCGCTTCAGCACATGCGACGTTCCTCCGCCTAGAACTCGTTGGTATTATGACAATAGCACAATTCGAACACTATCTCAATAGAGGCATGAATGTGCACTGTTGAAGGTAAAAATGCTTGAACAGTGTAGTACACTGTAGATTCAATATGCACCTTCCACAGTACACATAGCCCATACTTCACGCAAAGATATTGGGGTGTCCGGAAAGTTCGTATAATTTTTGTTTTTATTTTTTATTCAATGCTTTACAATTCTCAGTGACCAATGTATGCCCCCTTCTTTCTCACTACCTCCCTCCAGCGATTGGGCAGGGTCTCGATTCCTCTCTTCTAGAATGCTGCGGGTTTCTTCGAGACCGCCCAGTTCACGAAAGCCCTCACAACTTCATCTCGATTCTTGAACTTCTTTCCTTTGCAGAAGTCAGAGAGAGAGCGGAAGCAGTGGTAGTCGCATGGGGAGAGATCCGGGGAATACGGTGGATGGGGAATCCTCTCGATCTTCAGCTCGTCCATTTTCTTCTGGGTCATCTTCGTTCGATGTGGGCGAGCATTGTCCATCAGAAGAAGAATTTTGCCCTGGTTCAGGAGTCTGGGAGGGACTCTGATCGCGACATCTTCCAGTTGGGGTTGTTTGTTTAGTATATCATATTATTGATGTTCTAGAGATCACACACATTATTGAAACATAACACACGTCTTCTGAGTCTCTTTGAGACTTTCATGGTAGGTGTCCCTAAGGTCCAGGATCTTTTTATACATACGGATTCCGCGATTTCTCAAAACTGCCTAAAAGCCGGCTCTTGAAATTTCGAAAATTCGAAAATTCATAATCAGCTTCAAAATTGAGCTAGAGTTTCGTTCAAAAAAACAAAAATGACCGCCTTGTTACACAGAATAACTTGTATGTTGACACTTTTGGCGTAGCGAAAATTCGAAGTTTCGAAAAGTACAATAAATCATTTTTTCGAAATCATATTTTTCTCATTTTTTGGCCGTCGTAAAAAAATGTCCCGTTGCATCCTGAGATTTCATCAGAATCGTAATGCTACCTTTTCTACCCCAGGAAAAAAAATTCGCACCTGAATATATTTTCTTTCCGTTTTCAATGCTTACTGACCTAGTTATACCAATTTCCATTGGAAAGAACCGAATATTTCTATACTTCACAAAATCGCATTTTTTCACAAAATTTCTCTGATTCATGATTTTATGAAGTATTGAAATCTTCGTTTTTTTTCAATGGAACATGTCAACTACCAGTAACACTGTCAACGGCTAGGTGTTGAAGACTGCTCGGTCTGGTTGGTTCGGCGAAGAATGAAGGGGGCGGGGGCGGGGGAGAAAGTTCAATTATCTCGCCAGATTCTGATCACGAGAAATAGGATAAAACCCTAGTGTAGTGTTGCCTATGCTTAGGCTAAGGCTTCCCCCATCTCAACCCTCTCATATCACTAACTAGAAAACGCTCATCACGAAGACATATCGATCGCTCCGCGTCAATAAAAGTCCCGAGATCCACCTTCCATAGGAAGGTGGCGAATCCTGGCTTTGCAAGCAAAGTCAACAGCTGAGTGAATTTTGGCAAAATCTCAATTTAATGAAAGGAGTGAGATCCTACTATGCAAAACAATCAGTTCAATAAAAGCCCCGGGATCAACAGCCCAAAATCCCCCCACTATTTTTGACAATCTCAATTACAATGTTATGATAAGAATTTTTAAAAAAAGGGAAATTACTCAGATTTCTTAGTGAAATTTGAAAAAAAAAACTCAGCTGTTGACTTTGCTTGCAAAGCCAGGATTCGCCACCTTCCTATGGAAGGTGAATATAATTTTATGACAGGTTGCTGGTGAACTCCGAACGCGATATAACTTTCCCAACATCATAAAACATAGCTGATTGCTGATGATCGCTAATGCTTGATGTATCCAAGGAAATGGTATATTTTTTCCAATAAGATACGATTACTCTACTCCGGTAGCGAGTTCTACAGTCATGATATCTGCATTACTAAACTATATCGACCGGTTGATTTGATAGAGAGAGAGTACATAGACTGTTGCTCTTATCGGTTCTCGAATTCCCTAGCTCATAAACAATCCATAAACACTCCCTCGCTTTTCTCTGGCGATCTGGAACACATTAGTACCCACAGACTGAGAGAGGCAAGATAGGTTAACAGAGTCACAGCCGCCCGTACCTCAATGGCTCGCCTCATCGTATAGTTGAAGTCACCGGGAACCGAGACGACAGCCTCTGTGATCGGTGATTTGAGAAAATTTTCGGCGTTTTGATTTGTATGGGGTCGTATGACCTAGTTTCACCGCAGAGCTGCACGCGCACCTGGGCTTTGCCGTCAGCTCCCGATAATACCTGAAACGGTGTATATTTAACATTCAATGTGAATAGCAATATGTCGATTCAACACAAGTTTCCTGAGAAATGTGATCCGTTCCCAAGAGTGCATGCATATGTAATTCTACAAACCTCAAATGCGCAGTTTCCGCGGGCGAAATTGTCATCAATCATCGAATGTAAAAAATTGCCAGCAATCCTAGAATTTTCATCGAAATCGGAGCATTTCATGAGCCGATGGACACCTGAAAAGGCATTGATAATACACCTTTCCACTGATTCCAATTTTTGAGCGAGCGAACTTTCTTTTCTCCGGGATCGACTGGATAACATCCCTCGTCAACGGAGATTCTACGCAAAACATGATAATACCGTATCGATCGCAGCTTCAGACATGTGCGCTAATTCTGCTTACGCTTCGAGTTGCGGGAAAAATCGACTTTTGCTATGCACACTCTACCGCTGTTGTGGTGCAATGAGCACAATTAAGAGACCTTGTCGCTCGAAGCCTTCCCTAATTTTTCAGGACTTTTTCGTACAGGTACAGGATACCAGATATTCCAAGTGGTGACGGTAAAGGCGTAGTCATGTCAAACGCGTTTATTGTGTTAACGAATCAGCTACGCTAGGGGCCCGGTGAGACCGATTGCTCGAGTACTTTGTAATCCTGCTCTTCAAAGTGGTCCAAGTGGAACACCACATTATGCTATATCGCATATCGCATATCGCAGCGCTTTCTATCGTAAATAGCATCTAATAATACAATAAATTGAGAGCTTACCGAAAATTGTATTAGGGTCGTGCGGATGTACCATCG
Organism: Pristionchus mayeri; assembly: GCA_036245805.1. Taxonomy (NCBI): domain Eukaryota; kingdom Metazoa; phylum Nematoda; class Chromadorea; order Rhabditida; family Neodiplogasteridae; genus Pristionchus; species Pristionchus mayeri. The sequence continues at coordinate 6,355,220 of BTRK01000005.1, forward strand.
CATCCTCTCCCACCAGCACTTCATCGCCTATGAAGGCCACACATGAGGGAGTCGCGGGATGGCCTATAACGGTGCATATCGTTGACTAAAATCGGAAGAATCTATTCAGCCATGAGCAGATGAAAATTTCCGTTGAATGTGAGCAACCGATATTCAACTAAATATACATGAAAAATGCGAGAGAAATTGTCCAATAAGATAACTCCACTCCCTATTCTCGCTCACCGTGCTCGTTGGGGATCACGCAATCTTCGAAGGCAGCAACTCGAAAGTTGGACGTGCTGATATCGATGCCGATCACAATTCTCTCTCTTCGTCGTGTAGTGCGGATCGCGTCTGCTTCTGTAAAATTAATTCATTTTTGAAGGATATTCAACATACGAATTACAATAAAACTAAATGGGAAACCATTCGAGAACTGTTAGTGGACAGAGCTTGAAAGAAAGCACGCTTGTTCAGCGCTGACAAATCTCTATTATTTTCGCGGAAGCACACTATACAGTGAAGTTAAAAGTGATCTAAGGAACTGATTATATTTTAGAGAACCTATGAACAAGTTGAAGGTGATTAATGGCTCACAGTTCGCACTTGATCCTCGGAGTTTCGTCGTTTAGTGCGGATCGCGGTCTGCTTCTGTAAAATTAATTCATTTTTGAAGGATATTTAAAATACGAATTTCAATTAGTTCGCACCTTCTTCCCGGAGTCTTGCGGATTAGTGCGGATCGCGGACATCTGTAAATTTAATTCAATTTCGAAGGGCATTCAAAATACGAATAACAAGTAAATAAAATGGTAATTCACTGAACAGTTGGAGAAAAGAGATTGAAAGAACGCGCGCTTGGTTAGCACATGCAACTGTCTATTCGCCGGAAGGACACTATAAAGTGCTCTAATCTGTTGATTATATTTTGGAGAACCTGTGCACAAGTTGAATGTGATTAATGATTTGTTAGTGACGATGAACATTTGATATGCTGTCGGATGATTCGAAAAAGAATAGCGAAGCGCGGAAAACAACAACAAACGTATGGAAAACACGAGGTATGTGAATGCGCGGACACCGTAATCTGATGTGATACAATTATCGCAAACTGACTTAAAATCAGATTATACGTTCTGCGAAGTTTTTTGAAAATTATTGTTGGTTATTTTTTGTTCAAATCCGGTGGGTTCCCACATCCGAACGATTGATTTTAAGTCCTTACATGCACGCGCAATGGCATACTATGGAGCCGTTCGACCACAGAATATGATATGGAGATAAATGTTTTTGAGTAAAGGTAAAGGTAAAGGTACATCCCGATTTCGAGACTGGGCTCGCGGGAGAACACTGCTAGGCCAGTGTCAATTTGGGCGGATTCAGTCCGGAGTGCCCACCTTTCGCCAGACCTATTTACCTGCGTGATCTAGTCACGACTACCAATTCCCCGTCCCCAATGGGTAGGCGCCTTGGTGAGGCGGAGACGGTGTCACGGCCGGGAATCGAACCCGGGTGGGATGGAATGGGAGGGCGCGCCATAGACCACTTTTTGAGTGCTGAGTTCAAATCTGATATTAGTTTTGTATGGTCGTCAATTTCATTTTCAATTCGAATGCATGAGTAGATACATGGAACACTAGTAATTGAAGAAAAATAAATATAGTAAACAACGAAGAATTTCAAACAAATGAATGAAGTCAAAGAGTAACAGTTTTTTTAAAGACGCCGATGACATTTTTTTTAAAGACGCCAACTTGTTTAAAATGTTGGCGGGAATTTCAGACGCGAATTTCAGACGTGTTGCGCTGTGATTATATATGCGATTCCGGTTCAAAGGTAGATGATCCTAGCCAGTGGGCAGACTGCTCCCACCTCCTTCACGTTTTGTTACTCCTTCGCATCACAGCCAATGTGTCATTTTTCCCGAAAGAGAGCTGGAGAGAATGAAGCCGTGATGTGGGCCTCTGAGACAAACAGGAGTGGGGGACGGGCGAGTGCCTCCTCTTTTTTTGAGGGAGAGATGGAGAGTGAGTAATGTGTTAACACAGGCGAATAACAACACCGCCCATCGAGTAACGAATACAGAGAACGATGCGAAAAGAGATGAGAGTGCAAGAACATAGAGGTACTGAACAGCACTATTCATCATTTTAAAGAAGGGGTAACACGAATGAGTGCTAAGGAGTCCCACCACGAAGATATTGCGCTCGCAATGGGAAACTGTAGCCAAATTACCCCAAGAAAGAGGCGAAAATTATGTAGAGCAAGTGAAACATAAACGAAGTAGCCATGACCCTGCGCTGTCAATGAACTTTGCGCGTATGTAAATAGCTTCAGAGCTGTATGTGAAACTTCGGATAAAGTGAATCGTGATCGGGCTGCCGGATTCTATTTCTCACGCATAGTGGATAATTATACTAATTTTTCGTGTTACTCCTTCTTTCTCCTGTAAAAATGCAGGAACCCGAGCGACAGAAAAAAATGTTAAAAAAATGCCTAAGATTCAGCTGGAACTATTAGGATAGGATATAGTGAGGCCGGAGAGAACGAATATGTCCTTTGTTTTGCGAAATTTGTGTCTATGAGTAGTAAGGACCTACCACTAAAAATGACTGTTTCTCGGTCAGTTTTTGACGTACAGCGAGCATTTTTTTTAAAGAATCCGATCCTCCATATTCGAATTAGGTACTTAGGTAGTTCATTGGCCACAATTAGGGTACTTAGGTAGTTCATTGGCCGCTGTCCTCCCAATATCGATCCTCAGTAAGGATATCCCGGACATGTATTTTTTTGTGTAAAAATCACATTTTTGTTCGTAACTCATTTCAAAATTATGCAAATGAAACATTTAAAAATGATACTTCTAGGTGTCCACGCTTGGCTATTCATTAACCCTTTGAAAAACATATATGATAACACCGCAAACAAGGAGAACCAATTACTCATCACGTTCGAGAGTGTACAGAAAGAAAGAAAACTATTATCTGAATGTCTACTTATGATCTCTCATTTACAAACATTAGATTTCGGGAAAATATTTTCATAATATCACTACATCTCACTGCACTTGCACTTGCACTCACTGCACTTCTCTGGCAGAAAAAAGAAAATTAAATATATAAATATTGTTTCCCCAACTTAACTGACTCACCCTTAGTCAGTGTTCCATTGAAAGGATCAGCTGCGTTGGCCATTGCGAGCGGTAGAGTTTCTTGATAATTTAATTTTTGTTTTCAATTTCTTATCATACCTATTGCTGGTCGAGGTGTCTGAGGTTTTTCATGAATGTCTCCTAGTGGCCAATGTGCATTGCACATTGCACGAATAAATATAATAATTATGTAGTTGAAAAAAATCGAAGGCCGACAATTCAGATTCTTCATTTGCAAAAAAGTTCAACTTTAATTGCACAAACTCATCAGAATGGCTGCGAATGAAATACAAATTTTTCCAAGCGGTTTGTAAACCTCATTCTGGGTTCTCAAGTGTGTGGCGAGCGGTTGAGTGCGATTTCGTCTCTCCGTCTCCGGTTCCGCCCGCCCGGATTCCCTCTCCCAGACGCGTTGGCACGCGGGAGTTGTACGCCGCCACGATGGGTCGCCACTTCTACATCGGCACCATCAACGCCAGGACGCTCGGCCCAAGGGAGAAGCAGTCGGAGATGGAACTCGCCCTCGACAAGATCAAGTGGGACGTGGTTGCAGTGCAGGAAGCCAGGATTGTGGGTTGTGCCTCGTTCAATCTTACATCCTCAGGCACTGTAGTCTACCACTCGGGCGGGCCCACTGCTTCCCATGGCGTGGCATTTTTGCTTCGACCGCAACTCGCGCGCGGAGCTGTGTTCAATGGCCTCTCCCCTCGTTTGGCCACTCTGCTCCTTCCCGACCTACGGCTCTTCCTGGTCTGCGCTTACGCCCCTACGTCTTCCTACGATGACGACGCGTATGAAGACTTCCTAGACCAGGTTGAGACCGTCCTGCGGAGTGCCCCAAAAGGCCATATGCCAGTTCTGGTTGGTGACTTCAACTGTCGAGTGGCGAGGGAACCTGGCAATGAAAGATTTGTCGGTAACTTTGCCTCTCCCACACCGAACTCACGCGGACGCTGCTTCACTGAGCTCTGCGTGAGGAACAGACTGCGCATCCTGAACACGTTCCCCAAGAGACGGCACGGTCGAATCTGGACCTGGCGATCCCCAAACGGCTCCGCATTCCACCAAATTGACTACGTTGCAGCGCCCGCCACAGCGAGAGTAGTCAACTGTGGAGTCGTTGGTCGGTTTGAGTTTGACTCCGACCATCGCCTTGTTCGGATGTGCCTCTCCCTCCCTGGCAAGGCGAGGCAGAAAAGATGCAGGGAGCGGCTAGATTTCGATCGAACCGCTTTTACTGTCAACGCAAACCTTCTCGCGTCACTGCCCCTTGCCCGCCCCAGTTCTGCCGCCGACGCCTATACTACGGTAAAGGCTTTCACGGAGACCGCGGCAACGAACTGCTGGAGGAAGCGCCAATCCCCTTCTTGGATCTCGAGTGGAACGCGGAAGCTCCTAGCGATGCGCCATGAATTGCAATCCAACTCCCAACAAGCTGTCGCCTACTCAGCTGCCTGCAAAGCTGCCCGGACGAGTTTCGTCGATGACATCAGGAAGCGAAAGGAGGCGCAAGCACGGCAAGCAGCAACCATGGGAAGGAGCATCGTGAAGAGCATGCTGAGTCTGCAAACCTCAAAGAAGCGCCTTCTAGTTCCCCACCCTGTAACTGGTGCTCTCTCTCAAGCAGCTACCAAGACAGTGGTCCAGAGCTTCTTTGACGGTCTCTACACCCCTGCAGTTCCGTGTCCACTCCCAGTCCCTCCTCAGCCTCTGGATCCCCTTCCTCCCTTCCTACCCGATGAGGTCAGCAAAGCGATGTCCCAACTCAAGTGTGGTCACTCACCCGGTTCGGATGGCATTCTCCCTGATATGCTATACCACTCTCGAAACCACCTTGCTCCCGTTATCGCTGATCTACTCAACTATCTGGTAGATGGAGAGGCTGTTCCAAGCGACCTGACCGAAGCAATTGTCACTCTTCTGCACAAGAAAGGAGACCCTACCAACATTGGGAACTTCCGTCCCATCTCCCTCCTCACCGTTTCCCTGAAGACAATGACCAAAGTCATTCTTCAGAGACTCGAAACTGTGCTTGAAGAAACAGAGTCCTCGACCCAAACCGGCTTCCGGCGCGGCTACAGTACTCTCGACAACCTGCATGCCATCAAGCAGGTCGCTGAAAGAACCTCCGAGTACGGTATCCCAATCTACTTGGCGTTCGTCGACTTCAAGAAGGCGTTCGACTGTGTGGAGTGGAATGCCTGCTGGCAAGCCCTCTTCTCGTTCGGAGCCCATCCCTCCCTCGTCCACATGTTGCGCCGTCTCTACGAGTCCTCCTCTACACTCATTCGAGTTAATGAGGAGCTCGTTCCTGTGACTGTGCGTCGAGGAGTCCGCCAAGGGGATACCCTCTCCCCTCGTCTCTTCAACGCAGTGCTACGATCAGCCATGGACAACATTGACTGGGAGTCAGATGGAATTAGAATCGACGGAAGGAACCTTTGCCACTTGGAGTATGCCGATGACGTGGCTCTCGTTGCCAAATCTCGACCCGAGCTGGAACGAATGCTGAAGAAGCTGATGGACGCGTGCAGCCGAGTTGGTCTCGAAGTGAATGCACGCAAGACCAACCTCCTCACCTCCTGCACCTCTACCCGCAATCCAATAATCATCGGCAATCTGCGATTCGAATTCGTCGATAGCGCCACCTATCTCGGAGGAAGAATAGCTCTTCCCTTGGATCATTCCGACGAAATAGAACACCGGATTCGATTAGGGTGGCTGGCCTGGAGTAAGCTCTCGCACCTCCTATCTTCTCGAATTCTGTCCATCAAGATCAGGAGGAGAGTCTTCGAGAGCTGCATCACGGCTACAGTTCTCTATGGGTGTGAAGTATGGGCTCTGAGATCTAGCGAGAAGGAGAGGCTGAGAGTCACCCAGAGGAAGATGGAAAGAAAGATGCTTGGAGTCACGCTGAGGGACAGATGGAGGAATGACCGCGTGAGAGGGATTACCAAGCTGAGAGACTGGAATGAGGAAGGATTGAAACGAAAAGCGCGCTGGGCCCTCAAGATCAGAAGAATGGGAGTGGAACAGTGGAGCCGTGCGACAACTGTCTGGACTCCATTCAATAGGACTCGTCCCCCCGGAAAGCCTCGCGCGCGATGGAGAGACGACCTATCCCGAGCTATTGGCAGCCATTGGTGGAGTGCAACTTATGAAGACTACCGACCTATCATCTTCTGAGCGTTTCCGCCTGATAAGATAAATTGATTGATTGATTGATTGTAAACCTCGTACGCGAATTGAATCTCTAGTATAAAAATGGCAGCGTGAGGAGTCTTTTTTAAAGTTGTATCCTTCGTATGTTTCCACGGAATTACATGGTCATGCTAACATGTACCTGCATCTCATTTAGTCTCTGCTCATCTTCAACTGCGAGAAGTGAGACGCGGAAGTACTCTCGCCCATTTTCTGAAGCGCAAGTTTGTATTAGAAACAGTGTCATCATTCGGCGAGCTACCAACGAACATGAGAGGAATTGTGGAAAAAGAACAGTGAATATATAACAAACAATGGCTAATAGGAACCTGACCACTATGAGCGAGGTCAATGGAGGGGCGGGAGAACCTGAGATTGAGAGAGCGAGAGTGAGAAGGGGAGATAGAGAACACAGAAGTCAGAGAAGAGGATTAGCACTTTTCCCGACGCACTTATGTACTCGCACTCTCTTGTTGAAATCACTTACGCTCGATTCACACCTTCACACTCGCACTAGACATAATGATAGATGTAGAAGCATAGAGTGGCGGTCGAAGTGGCCATATCCTTCTTTCAGCTTTCTCGGTGCTGGGTGCAATTTACTTCATCCCGACGCGTTACGCTTCAAGTTAAATATAAACTGCCTTTGATTCGGTTTCGCACGATCAGTTGATGGATCAGAGTTCAATAGTTTATAAACAAGGGCAACAATAGTCTATAAGCAAGTGCAGAATAAGGTGTATGATCCTTGTATGATATTATGAAGTGTTCAGTTCGACAAATGACTTTCTCATAATCTGCTCGTTGATTCATGCGTTTTTCTCTCGACAGTTCGATGTTCGATCGAGGATCCTTGCAGGGCCTTAAAAGAAGGATTACATGGCCACAAATTACTTCTCAATGATGCATGAGTTCTCGACTTAGTCAGGCCAGATATAAGTAGTATGTAGAGAGTGATTGCCTACCTTGAACGGTAAGTGGAAGAGTCGAATAACGGCAGACCGGAATCGTCCAATGAAGAAAAGTACGAAAAAGGCGTCAATCGATGGGAAGACGGCGGTCAAAGAGAACAAAGCGTTTCCGAATGAGCCAAGCGAAATTCCTAAAAAAACGAAATTCCTAAAAAAATCTTAAATTTGATGAATACAAACATTTGATATGAAGTGCACTTTCAATTTACATCTACTTTTATAGCGAAATGCGCAAAAACAATTTATCACATGTCGTTATGGAGTGTCGTCATTTTTGACGAACATGCAAACTTTGTATGATGGAGCATATTATGCGCTTTGCCTACACCTCTCCTCGATCAAAATTCCACAATAATATCGCACCTGTGATGGGACCGAAGAGAAGAATGGTAGCCAGAGGGCAGTACGAGAAGAACACTGGCACTGATGACTGCGAATATTACTATGTTTGATTTACTTTTACATTTTTTTTAATGTTTTTATTAAAATTCAGGAGCAAATAGTTCATAAGGGAATCTCTAGAGCTATTATGAATGAGAGATCTCTAATCTATACTCTTTATAATGTAAACAAAACATACCTGAATAAGCAGCGCACGGAATAAGTCCATCTGCATCTTTCTTGTTTTCGCAGTCAATTCGCTATCGGCTGAGCTGAACAAATAAATGGAAAAGCAAATCGATTGCTCGAAAATTCAATACAGGTAAAGATTTGACCTACCGAATCACCGAATTGATCCGCCAAATACAGTAGATAATTACGAGGGCCGTGCCTCCGAACAAGCACATCACCAATCCGAGGGCAATGACTGAGTTCGAATGGAATATCAATTCCCCTGTTATAGCGTCCGGTCGCTGTAATAAACATGGTATTTTAATAAAGCAACTATAAAATTATGATATTTATGGACCTCTCACCAAAATAGAGATCACGGCGAAACCACTTGTCTTTGATTGGAGATCGACTCTATAGAGCTCGAGTATTTCCGGCGGAACGAGCGCACTGGAAAACAACGAGAGCATTGGAGAAGATTCGTTGAGCCAGATTGGCTTATCTTCACTATGCTTTTTTAATTTGCATAATTGTATATGAGTGAATTTAAAAAGGCGAATATATCAACGACTAGATAACAATAGGATCGAATTTACCGGGTCTCTTCGGTAGGTATGAATGCGAATAGGCAGACGCCCATGAACGCTGCGATGTAAGCAATGTTGACAGTCACAGCGAGCAGAATCCAGTGCTTCGGCGTCAAGTATCGCGTGATGGAACGGGTGAGACCACTGAGAAAGTAAAGTAATGTCTGGCATCAATATTTATGGAATGGAGAGTCATCGAACCCACAAAGCCATACCTACTAGCATTGGAACTTTGCAAAACGGTTTTGAGAGTATCTTGGGGGTAGCTCCAAGTACCAATTGGCTCACCTAGTAACGGTGACTAGCCGGTAGACATAATGATAAGCCAGGACTAGGAACGTTTGATAGAATGTAGCGATGAAGATAAGACAGAAGGTGGTGTCGTAGGATTCTGAAAGTTAGCGTTTTCGACGAGAAACGGAGAAGTGTTGGTTTATGGTGCAAATCTGTAGATTCTCCTCACGCTGATGATGAGATGGCAGGGGGGGTGAGCAATTTTGTTTCCGAATCTTGAACGAAAAGATAAAAAAAACAAGCTCACTCCCGCCAATCACAACTCCAGCGTTGTGCGAGCAGAAGTAGACACCACTGGTAGTTTGATGGATAATCTGAAAAAAAATATCAGGGTACACGATAGAAAAACAAATACGTGAATTTTGACGTTTACACTCTGCTTTGGTGGACAGGGAACTTTGGGAGGGGCAAATCAATATTCGCACCGGTTGGAGAGTGGCGTGAGCGAGGTTCGTGAGGATATCACAAATAGCAAAGGTCGCCAGTAAACATCGATATGAACCAATCGTCGATGAGGGCGTCGAGGCGATGATGAAGAGTAGAAGACCTCCAAGATTAATATCAAATTTATATTTTTCAGAAAATTTCGATTAATTTTGTGACCTAAGATTTCTCCGATCTCTTCCATCCCCACTCCTACTATTGTTGTCACAAGAAACCCGGTTTCACAACGTCAAAAGACATCCGTTTTTAGATGCATCCTATTTCTTCAACTACTATTCGCATTCTGAACAAATAATGCATGAATGAAAAACCGTTGGAGAGAATAGAGATCATCGTCGTCAAAGCCAGGAAGATGGTACGGAAGGGAGTCTGGTGCACCCACTCGAAGGAGCTTTGGAGAGACATCTGAGAGGGAACGACTATGAGTCAGACATTGATGTCATGAGAGACTAGAATGAGTCGCGATAACACTCCATAATCATACTGAGATTTGGCTAGGCCACACGGGGGAAATTTTGTGTGATGTGAAGTGAGATAGTGCGCACGTTGTAAACAAGTGAACTACAACTTAGGCGATTCAATATTCTGAAAGTATTGGTAGCTTCAAATTATTCTAGTCATAAATATTGCGTTTAAACAGATCGTTTTGAATGGAAGCCACTTACTCGAAGGAATATTGAATCACGTCGAGATATTCTAGCAAATTTTTTCTAGACTTTCCCATCACCTATCCGTCCCACGGACTGAGCCTCATGATATGGAATGGAATGGCTGGGCACTGTGTGACTTGAGAATCAGTAGCTGACGGATACTTCCCACGCATTCATTGCATATCGTTAAATGGTTATGCACATTGTTGATACAATAACCATGAATGATAATGATTAAGCACACAATACGTACAAATTGCGGAAGCGATTCATTAGCTGTGCAATAACAAAGCATATTTATACAGGAAGTCATATGTTGTGATACACTTTACGTCACTAATTAACCGTCAACATCCCCCTAATAAATATCGCTTTTTTATGTCCCCAGCGATGCCAACTATAGAGGCTACGATTATCTACCTTCACGATGTATATTTGGTGGTCGTCAGGCTTTAAATAGCAGAAAAGTAGTGGGGATCAACTGACAACTAAACGCATTCGATTCATATGGGCTTCTCCTTCAATTCCTGATCAATTCCTTTGATATTTTTTCAGTTACTTTTTGAAACCATCTAGCATTGCCCATACTCACCCTCACCTTTTATGTATACTGGCTTTGAAGAGTTCCACGTCCGCGAAGGAGTTGTTTCCAATTATCACTGTTAAATGAGGAGTAAACTCAAAATTCATTTTTTTAAAGCTATGACATTCACGGCATAGAGCTCCACAACGATAAGAAGCTCCGAAATTTTCACATATATATCTCCATTCCGAACAGAGTTATAGCTAGTTGGCTGGGAGCCAGATCAGGGAAAACTCAGGGAAGGGGGCGAGATAGCACGCGACTCGACGAGAGTGCGTCCCTAGATGAAACATATTCCAACCGGCGGTTGAATTTACTCCCTCTTCAAAGAAGGTGTAACACGAATAAGAGATGAGAAGGTAATGCATTCTGATGAGCGTGTTAGGTAGATATAATGTTTCCCATCGAACCAATCGTGATCATAGCGCAGTGGGTAACTCATGCGCGCCAAGCGTGGGTTCGAAAAAAGCGCGCCAAGCGTGGCTTCTACGTGGGTTCGAATCCAGCTATGAGCGGTTCGTTGTTGCTGCTTTTCTAATTCATTTCAAATACGCGCGCTTCGCCTGCGCTGAGGCCCGATCTTCTCATTCTCATATCTCGAGATAGGGTCATATGTGTCACTTCTGATAAAGTGATTTCTCATCGGATTTTTGTCCTCTACTACAACCACTACTCCACATGTGCAATCTATTTTTCGTGTTACTCCTTCTTTAACTTCTTTGATACGTTTCTGTCGTAATGTTCAATAATGCGAAAAAAAAGGTCTTCATTCGCGCATTTTCTTGCATAATATTCATTTTAATTTCGCATAATTTCGGTGCACGACTACAGATTAATTTTACATTTTTTATGACATAATATGTGTCACTCAAATTTAATGAAAACGCAAGTGTTGGAGAGAGGTATTGTACATCATGACAGCAAGCGTTGCCAGCCTTATCAAGGGCGATTCGAGCCGATCGTCCTCCATCTCTCGATTGATAAGAAAGCATTCACTCCCAGCATTTGCTGACATGTATATTTCACTGCCTCATTCTCAGTGTTGAAGGATCATCATTCCCATACATTCGTTTACGATATTTTCTTGAATACCAGCTGTCATTTTTGTTGTGAATAGGTGCATCCAGCATTCGAATTACACATAGGCCACTTCAAAGGTCGCCATTTGTATACTGCATGCGCTTCTGCTACTTTTGAGTCGACATTTCGTCAGAGAAAAGAAAAAAAGAGAAATTTCGAAATTATTATTCGTCAATCGAATACTGCAAATAAATCATTATGTCGTGCATCGATCATTTCATTTTTAGCCAATTAATATCAATCTATCTCTGCAGTATTTGTACTGATATCTTTTTAAATATTATGAGATTTTAAAAATTAAACGGCTTTCATTCGGCTTTTCAATTATGCACGCGCTGTTCGGTTCAACGCCTCACGAATTCACGAAGATATTTTGAAATTTTATTAGATAATTACTGAACTGGAGTAATGACCAGATCTACCGACTAACCCCTGATAAAATATGGTTCATACCGCAACCCTAACCAATTAAAATCACATTCAAACCTTTCAAATGTATGCAATTGGACATCGGGAAGCAATCAAAGTACGCACTTCACACTTATCAAGTGCGGTCCGAGTTCCGACCCTCCTATTGTACGATAAAGGTGCATCTCTTCCCGGTCTGCTCCTCTCTTTCGCCACAGTCCCATTTTTTCATTCGCCCGCTTGATCTATATTTCTTTACTTTTCTAAATGAGTAGGAAGGCATTCTGACATTCGCGCATGCGTGGTCATCACAATTTACATAGTTCCTTCGATTTCTTGTCCTTAGTACCTTATACCATCAATATATGGCTAATATTAAAAATCTTTGAAAAAATCGTTCACGAAGGGGTTAGTTTTGCTTCACTGACTCGTGATACATGTGTTATATATATGTACAATTTCAACATACAGGTTCGATTTTTGCAGTAAGTAACAGTCCATATAGTATTGCTATGCAGACTTAGTTTCACTGAGAAGTACATGGTCATCAATGGATCACTCACAATCGCTCCGGAGGCGTACAACACAGTAGGCAAAGAAGTTATCCAAAACGATGTGGAATTCAAGATGAAACGTGAGTTAAAGTATTGTGACCATAGCTGCCCAAACCATGAACCCATTACAGTAACCCAATTACCGTTACCTCGGTTCCGTGGAGCTTCATGAGTTCCTTGGGTCAAACTTTTACAAAAAAATCAATCAATATTATTGATGTTCTACAATAACTTACCGTAACCCTCACTACCGTATGCACATTGCCAAATCACGAACTGATTGTTTTCTTAAAAGTTGAGGCAAAAATCGGGTTCTGTGGGTCAGCAGCCCAAGTTCGCTGGGTCACATACATGACTTATATCGTACAATCACTGCAATCATGCTAGCAATTACAATACCGGACTGTCATAACTTCGTTCAATATTGAGCTAGAGACTTATGGTTGGAAGCATTCGAGAGGTAAATATTAGGAGAAAATAGTCATATGGTACATGGTCTGACACACATTTATCGCGGGTTTCCGAAATTAGTTTTCTGCATCACAATTTTCATGTATTTTTTGAAACTTAGCCGAAAGTCGTTGTTATATCGCACAAACTGTGATGAAGGTATACCCATTGATGTTTACAATCCACTATCTGGCTTGCTCGTTGCGCATCGGAAAGAGCTAATATATCGCTATTCCGAGACCTCCGAGATGTGTTTGAACGGCTATATCTTCGCTCCCAGTTGAGCGATAGGGCCCCAATTTCGCAGGTACTATACACTAGTAATATAGAAACATTCTACCAAGTTCGATAGTGATCAGACAGGAAATTGCAAAAATCAAAAAATTTTGGACATGCATTTTCATACACGTGGAAGCAACTTTTAACGCTATCGAAAAAAATTCGATTTCTTCCAGCTTTATGCAGAATCTATTAACGAACAAGTGTGCAAAATAGCAAAGTAAGATGATTTGTCAAGCACATTTTACAGCCCAATAACCACAGAGAGCCAGATAGTCATGAGCCTTAAAACACGGTACAAGGAAAAATTGAATCGCATTCAAATCTCATAAAACGAACCTATCAGCTTTGCAAGTTTTAGATATGCACATTCCTCATTGAATTGGAGCCAATTTTAAAGAAAATCTCCCTATATACTAGGTCGACTTTCGATACGGAACATTTCTGACGACTTTGGCCGTTCTGACTCTCTGTGGTTATTAGACTGTAAAATGTGCTCAGAAATCTTCTCACTTTGCCATCTCGCGCACTTGTTCATTAATAGATTCTGCATAAACATGGAAGAAATCGGAATTACTCCATAGCGTTAAAGGATTTTTCCAGGTGTATGAAAATGAACGTACAAAATTTTTCGATTTTTGCAATTTCTTGTCTGATCACTATCAACCTTGGTAAGATGTTTCTACATTACTAGTGTATAGTAGCTTCGAAATAGGGGCAGAATAGCTCAACTGGGAGCAAAGATATAGCCGTTCAAACACATCTCGGAGGGCTCGGAATATCGATATATTAGCTATTTCCGATGTGCAAAGAGTAAGCCAGATATTGGATTGTAAACATCAATGGTTATACTTTCATCATAATTCGTGCGATATACCATCGACTTTCGGCTGAGTTTCAAAAAATACATGAAAATTGTGATGCAGAAAATTAAATTCAGAAACCCGCGATAAATGTGTTTCAGACCGTATACCATATGACTATTTTCTCCTAATATTTACCTCTCGAATACTCCCAACCATAAGTCGCTAGCTCAATTTTGAACGAAGTTATGACAATGACAAATGTGTTGCGAAACTTTTGTCCGGTACTGTATGTTTGTCATATCAGGTTGTTGCATAAGTCTTGATCGTTTTTGAGCACTAAGTTACAAGCCATCGCTTTCGCTTCGACTAAAAGACTATGATTTGATTTAGTAATATAGTTTACGAGTATACTTGCTTATTATTACCATGATGTTGAATTCAATCGTGCAAGCGTTCAAAGCTATAAATAGAAACTTTAGCATCACCAATTTATGATAGTAAACTTGATGTTCGTTCGAGATGGAACAACTTCATTGGTAATGGTCATAACAAAATCCCAAAACTCGCGATTAGGAGTGTACTGATTGATGTTCCAAACCCTGTATTGAACATGGCTCTAGCTTCATCCAACCCAGAGAAAACTGATTTCGAATTGGACCGCTTACTCTTACACATGTTCAATTCAAATAGTTTTCCTCCCTATAGAACCAATACATTTCATGTCGATTCACGTGCGCTTGAACAATCATTCATTGAACAATGCATAACAAGGAAAAATTGGAATATTGATATTCTCGTAAAATAGCAAATTGAAAAATAAAACATTGAAGTTAACAGATTTTTACCGAATATTCCAGTTTTAGGTTGATATTATTTACAACCTTTATGGCAAATCTGATTTTTTTCCCAATACTTGTCATATAGTGGTAGATAGGGTGAGGGTTGCTCATTCAGATAACCACCTTACATCCAGCACTCATTTGATGATTGAGATAGACAATTCACGAACGTGCCGATTTTGATACCACGAATTCCACCATAAAATTCGGAATTTGAAATCAGGTCGAAGGAATAATGTCACATCTTCAAACCAGAACAGCAAATTGGTCAACATGACTGTTAATTATTCCTGAGAGATTTAGATATCCCAACCTCAAATAACCAGAATTCGATAAAATAAACATTTTTGCTCCGTAACATTGTGGATTGATACGGAATGAAGTTTAATTCTCTGCAATGAGCAATGTTTTGCAAACGCCGCAATTGTACTAAAGTATCATGTATTCACTGAAATTTTATATAGTGGCTCAAGTTTGGTAATATCATCGCTCTCCATTGTGACATGACTCCACAAATTGTCAAACCCACGACTCCAGTTGACAGACTTTGACTTCGTGCTGTTCCCATCCGAATGTTTCGATAGCTTTGAACTAGCGTGCGCTAGGAAGCACATGAATGTACTATTAACATAGGAAAAACTAGATGCCGCTCATTGAAATAAGAACTCTTATAGAGATCATGATCGCTGAGTGCAAAAAACGATCAAGACTTATGCAACAACCTAATATTTCTTTACATTACTGCTGATTAAAGGTAATTTCTCGGTAATATTATAGAGTTCATCTATTGTGGCCATACATCATCGTCGATCTTGATCAAATTTATTTTCTGGATACCTAAATGGTCCCTATTCACTAAATGGAGTACTGGAGTATTGACCATGTTCTAAATGGAGTATTGACCATGTTCTTGAAACGTAGCAATACCGGGTCAGCAAATGTTCATTCTCGAATTACAGCAAAATTCAATATTCAGATCGCGGTCCAAATTGTATGGGTTATTGAAAAACTAACCTTGCCAAAAAATAACCCATACTAACTTCGGACCTCGATCTGAATATTGAATTTTGCTGAATTTCGAGGATGAACATTTTGTTGAACCGGAATTTACATTTAGTGAATAGGGACCATTTAGTGAATAGGGACCATTGAGATATCCATAAAATAAATTTGGTCATGATCGGCGATGACGTCTGGCCACAACAGACGAACCCTCGAATATTACAGATAAAGTTAACTCTTAATCAGCAGATGTAGAGAAATATGACAAAGATAACTGCTAGCATGATTGCAGTGATTTTAAGATATGAAGAAATGTATGTGACCGAATGAACTTGGGTTGACCGACCGGACCGGGTACGGTAGAAAAGGATATGGTAACTCCACATACCTTAGGAAAATTCCCCGAAGCACGGCAAAAATGTTTTACCCTAGCTGGACTCGAACCTACTACCTTCGGTTTCCAAGGTAAGCTTGTTAGCCACTCGGCCATGATTTAATGACGAAAAAATAAAAAAAACAATTTCCTCGGAGAGTTACACAATATTAAGGAAAGAACTGATTTCTATGGCATCTTTTAGAAAAAAAGTCAATTCGTGATTATGCATACGGTGCATACGGTAGTGAGGGTTACGGTTGGATACTGTAGAACATCAATCATAGTGATGATTTTTTGTAAAAAGTTTGACCCGAGAAACTCAAGTTGCTCCATGGAACCCAGGTTATGGTACTGTAATTTGGATTACTGTAGACCCATAGTGTTAACTAGCGACCTTCGGTCGCAACGTGGTTCGCGGGGTTATGTGATAATGATAAATGTTGTCCACGACTGGTGAGATCCTGCTTAAAACGTAGTAAAAGGCTCGTGAGGCCTCGGGCGATCCGAAAAAGTTGGAAATCCCATTCCAACTTTTTCGGATCCCCCTCGGCCTCACGAGCCTTTCACAACTCTCAAGCTGCACAACTCAACAAAGCTCTCAACAAAGCTGCACAACTCTCAAGTCAGAGCAGGTTGGGAAGAATTTTTGAATAAATTCCGCAAGGATTGTCAGTCAACCACGTTTGGTACCAGTTTTATGTATGAAAATATAATTGTAAGCGACTGGTGAGAGCCTGCTTAAAACGTTGTAAAAGGCTCGTGAGGCCTCGGGCGATCAGAAAAAGGAATGGGGGAGTCGAATGGGGAGTGGGGAGTCGAATGGTGAAGGTCCGGGGTCTGGGTGACCACTTTGAAGCGATTTAGGGCCAAAAAAACATTATTGCATCATGTTGCATAATAATGATGTAATACGAAAGTTTGAAAGAGCTCGCTCAGTGGAGTCGAATGGTCAATGTCCGAGGTCTGGGCGACCACTTTGAAGCGAGTTTTGGCGAAAAAGCGATTATTGCATCGTGTTGCATAATGATGATGTAATACCAAATTTTGAAAGAACTCACTCTGGGGAGTCGAATGGTCCGAGGTATGGGTGATGCCTGGGAGCCGAGATATTGCATTATTGCATCATCATTACGTAATTATGATGAAATCGGTGATGCAATAGAAAAATCTCGTCGAGGGGAGTTGTATGGTACCTTAGTTGTAGGTGTATGATGAGTTTGAATCGAGTTATGAGGAAAAATCGGGATATTGCATAGTGATGATGCAATATGACGTCGTGATGACGCAATCATTATCGATTTTGATAGAGCTCGCCGAGAGGGTTCGTATAGTACCCTGGACAATACGGCAACGGATAGTCCTTAGCTGGATATTTTAGCTAGCCATTTGAGTGTTGTGTCATTCTCGTGAATCGCGAGTAGCCGGACACGTAGCTTTTGTGGTCGGCCACGTAGCTTTTGTAGCCGGTCCGTAGCCACCACGGACCGGCTACAAGAGCTACGTGTCCGGCTACAGAAGCTACGTGGCCGGATACAAAAGTCCGGTAGCCCGACCACAAAAACTGCGTGGCCGACCACAAAAGTCCTGTAGCCCGGCTACAAAGACCGGTAGTCCGACTACTACTTGCCACTAGCCCGGCTACTACTGCCCACCCCTGAGCTAACAGAACAATGGGGCAAATTCACAAGACATTTTTTGTTTTCGGAAATATGCTAAATCTATTTACGAGTTAGCTACAGATGATTTGAAATAAACAATTAGCAGTCATACTATTTCACAGAAATCAAAATTTCGAGGTATTTTACATAGATTACAATGAATAGAATGACATCGAAAAAAAACACTCATAAAGCGGTCGATTCTCCTGTCGATCGATACGCCAGTCCGTACAACGGCCACGTAGCCGGCTACAGAGGCTACAGGTCGGCTGCAGGCCACGTAGCCGGCTACAGTGGCTACGTAGCCGGCGACACTCACAAGGCGCTTTCCAAGTGTCCAGTAGCCCGACCACAACTTGCTGTAGCCGGCCACAAAAGCTACGTAGCCGAACACAAAAGCAACGTCCCGGCTACAAAAGCTACGTAGCCGACCACAAAGGCAACGTCCCGGTTACAAAAGCTACGTGGCCGACCACAAAAGCTATGTGGCCGACCACAAAAGCTACGTGTCCGGCTACTCGCGATTCACGAGTTGTAACCAGTATGTGTTACCCTACCTTTGCAAATACAATTCTTTTTTACCAGGCGAACTTGAGTTTCACTCCATATCTATGTATCTATATATGAGACCGTTTGCCTAAGAATCGAGCAAGTATCGGCACAGCTCATAAAATGTCGATTCTTCGCAACTCCGTGATTTGGGGTTATTTGAGGGGCATCAATAGATTCAATAAGTGATCCGTACAGCAAAAAAATGAAATTTCTGCAAACTTGGTCCTAGGGGCAATTTTTGATTCTAAACAAAATGGCGTTGTCAGTTTTTCGATATTCCGCCATTGGGCACCGATATGGTACCGGAACCATCTCGGCAATTTTCGGGTTTTTGAATGCTGCTCATGTAAAAATAAAGATAGAAACGTGAAATTTGGACCACTAATGTAGAATTTTCAATTTTGCGACCTCAATTTTGCAGCAAGGCTGCATCCAAGTTACGGCGTAGCAGCAACTTCAATTTTTTTTATCTGGGTTATCCCAAGTTTTTCCTGCAGAAAAAAAATCCATGTAAGAATAATGCCGTTTTTAAAAGTTCAGATTGATTGCGTCATCACTACGCAATCATTTTGTTTTACGGCATATTCCAATACCATCGTCATAATCTCCGATGAATTTTATATATGCTCTCCTAGTTCCAGATTGATGCCTTCCTAGGCCAAAAAGTTACTGCAAATAAACCCAAGTGTCCCAATACTTTTCGGCGTCACTTTATAAATTAGAGAAACATGCGGACGTATGTATATTGCACACGTGTACGTATGTAAAAAATATTGAACTCTTGCGCCAGTACACATTTGGCATTATGTTTGGGAAAACGGTAAATTGTGCACTGTACTTTGTTGTGATACAACATTTTGTCACTTTTAGAAAATTGTAAATTAAGCAAGATCGAAGAAAAACTTATCGATATCTTCTCGAGCTATGAAACGAAGAAACAACCGTACTTTAATCAATATCCTGATAGTTATAAAATGTAATTTTAGAACTAGTCTTTGGGCAAACTGGAGAAACGCCAGCGACGTTGAATTGAACAATGAAATTAAATCGCTGCGAAATGGATTGAGCCTTCTCAAAGATGAAGATAAACACTTCGAATTACTGAAGACAATACATTTTATGGAGCTGTGCATGGTACATGTGTATATTTTTCGTTGAACTACGCAGTATGGTCGTCTTTATTTCGCATCAATTACCGATTTGTAATCACATGAATTACCATTTCAGGCTTTGAGAAAAGCTGTCGAGAGTGCTGACATTCAAAAGAAAATTTTTCTTATGAATTATATGATTGTGTGGCTCTACAGTAATAGGTAGTGCCCCGAATTGTAAATTTCTTTTTAGAAATTTCATTTGAGAAATTTAATTTTCAGAACATTATATTTTAGAAAAAAAAATCAGAAAATCAAATTGAGAAATATTTTTTAAAAAAGTTTGCGAAAACTTTCTTGAGAAAATCAGATTTCAGAAATTTTTAGCCGTACATTGCGGATTACGGTGCCCAGGAAATAGAACTGATCAAAACATGCAATTCGCATTGTTTAACAATATTACGATCTTTAATGGATAGACACGACAACGGAATGCCTAATACGAGCAAGAAAAATATTAGATAATTTATCTCTAAATAGTCAAAGTGAAGGTGGCGAATATTCCGCGATTACGGTAGCTTTTGGATTTCTGAAGAAAAAAATGAATTTACCAAATTAGTTTTGACAGGATTTTGTTTTTTTTTAAATTTGTATTTCTCAATTTTTTTTGTGAATTTCATAAAATAACTTGAAAAAATAGTAAAATAGAATAACTTGATTATAACTTGGGGTACTACCCAGGACTATGTTGGTCCCTCATTTTTCTTTGGTCCCTCAATTTTTTCATTCGTCCAATCAATTGCGCTACTCTGCCCTCACTCTAACTCGGCGAAGTTAAAGAGGTGCTCCGGGGAATGTTCAGTCACCTATAGCGACAATGTGGATGTCGTAGATGCCACTCACCCGATCAGAAATCACTTTGTACGAAGTTTCACAGACGCCTCTGGGCCTATTTACATACGCGCAAAGTTCATTGAAAGCGCAGGGTAGCGCCTGGTTCGTTTATGTTTCACTCGTTCTACATACGTTTCAGCTCATTATATGGACAAAATCGCTACAGTTTCCCATTGCGAGCGCAGAATTTTCGTGCTGGGACTCCCTAGCATTTGTTCCCCGGAGCACTACTTTAATGCGCGTCCTCTCTCCATTCTATTTAAGCGAGCGCGGAGCTTGGTGGAGAAGACTGACTGTGATCCTAGGTGTGTCTGTACCCATGATACTGTAGACTGATGCACTGTGATGGGTCGGTAGAAATCAATAATTTAGTACTACAGTAAGATGGGGAGATGTGAAGAAGGGAGAGGGGTACTGTAGGATGAGAGACTGGGGTGAGATCCAAAGTGAGGATCAGTGAGGATGACTGATTGCGAGATCCAAGTGTGGATCGATGGGGGAGGACTGTGGTCCTTGGCTGGAGTGAGATCCTAGTGAGGATCGGATGGGGGTGACGTGACGGTCCAAGACTGAATGAGATCCAAGTGTGGAACAGACTGAGTGACTCGTGAGGCGCACGAGGAGAGGTTCAGTGTAGATATGTGAGGGCGAAAGGGAGGGTTTATATAGGCGTAAGCTGACGTGTCATCGCCGATGTAAAGGCGAGAGAGAGGTAAATGAAAGAGAGTCGTGAGACACATCGGAATCGGATTAACATGTTAATTGAATTGGTCTCGTCAGTATCTCGTTGAGAGAGGCCAATTTGCATCGGGCTATGCTCATCAACAGAGAATAGACTGAGACTAAATATGCTAATGGAGTGAGTGTACTTTGAGTGATGAAAGTGTGTTGGGATGAGAAAGGAAAAGGGTAGTGACGTGTGAGTCGCTACACCTGTCATTACCATGACCTAGATCCTCTTAACGGCTAAAGGCTCCAAAAAATTACATTAATATCTCTATTCTCATAAAGTTATGATTAGTTGGCTGAGTGCCATGGATACTTGATGGGCCAGGGAAGTGCACCCTCATACGCATTTGAGCATATCTTTACCAGTTGCGTGCCTACAGTTGCTTTCGGACGCTTTCGGACAGGATTTCAATAATCTGCATTTTTTGATCATGAAAGATTCCATTGAAATTTGACATGCTTATACCAAATTCAAGGTAGATTACGATGATTATATATATATATATATATATATATATATATATATATATATATATATATATATATATATATATATATATCACAGGTATCACGAGTCAGTGGATGTGTGTGAGAACAATTTCCAAATTTTATTTTTTGTTTTCGTTCATATTATGGTGGTAGGATATACTAGAGCCAACTTCTCGAATAATTTAGGTCACAGGTCCCAGAACCGGCTTTTAGAAATTTTCCGGTTTTGCATCCGGCTCTACCGTATAACAGCTCCCAGATGTGCTACGGAGGTGGCGCTTGGCTAAAAATGTGCGGAAAAATATGACAAACAACTTTTATGTTGAAAGTGAAACCGTAGGACTGCAACCTCGGGAAATATGAACGCAAAACTGAAATTTCATGTACAAATAAAATCATACCGTCTCGTTAAGGGACAAACCCAGTGAATTTTATTGCAGATTATGGAAGTTCAACTTCATAGGCATACATAAACAAATATAAATCGGCACTTTCAGGGTGGCCTTTTTGAGCAATGTAGATCCGAAGGTCAGACAAATGAGAAGTCAATTTTTGAAAATTTTTCATCTCGCAGATTTAACATTCCAATCGATAAATTTAATCAATTTCAAAGATTTCTCGATCAAAGAAGTTAGATGACGTTGAAAGAGCCCGAAATTTCAGAACTTCAGAAAATTCGATTTCCAACCCTTCTGAGATGCCATGTTCGTGTGCATCGAGCTCAGGATTCAATCTCAAGTGGAATGAGGAGGTTGAGTGGTCTCTCAATTAATCTACCAGCATGTGAGCGCAAAGTAGCAGATGTATCGGTGAGAGTGATGATTTTGGCCATTTTCCACGATGATCTTGGTGTGGTGTAATTCTCATCTACGACTAATACAATGGAACCGAGCTTGGGAATGGTAGTGGATGATCGGCTTGACTGGAGTGGATCAGATGACTTATTGAACGAATCTCTTAGGGTGGCGAGATACTCGCTATGCCATCTCTGCCAGAAAGAATCAACGATATTGACTGATCTTCTCAGCTGCTTGATTGCTGCTTCCCTACAAGAGTTTTCCTCCTCTGGAGGAATGTAGTCGTCACTATCAGTGAGGGTGAGTGAGCATCCAAGGAGGGATTTTGGAAGAATGAGATCGATTGGCCTAAGGCTGGGTCCAGTGAATGATTGTACCTCGTCTGAGGAAACGTAGGTGAGAGGGCGAGAATTGAGGAGTGCTTCCACTTCGCAAATGACAGTCTCGAACTCATCAATGGCAAGTTTCCTTTCCCAATAGAACGGGAAAGGGAATCTTTAATGATTTTGATCAATCGCTCATAGATGCCGCCTTTCCATGGGGAATGGGCAGTAGTGAAATTCCAAGTGATTCCTAGTGAGGAGAAAAGTGTACTGATACCCTGGTCAATCTCAGACTCGGAGAGTAATGTGCTAGCCAGTCTGAAGGTGGTGGCTTTGTCAGAAGTTACTCTTAGTGGGGTACCTTTACGTGAGCAGAATCTACGGAATGCGAATATGAATGAAGATGGGAGCAATGATGAAACCACTTCGAGGTGTGTGAGTCTAGTAGAGAAACACGTGATGACTACTATCCAGACTTTTGAATCGTCGCACAAGTGAAATGGACCTGCATAGTCGATTCCGCAGTGAGCGAAAGGGAGACTCTGAGTGACTCTATCAGTTGGGAGTGGTGGCGTCTGAGGGTAAGTGAATGGCAGGTTGTTGGTCTTCCTGCATGGGACACACTGTTTGAGAGTGGACTTGGCAAGTGGTCTGGCTCTTGGAATTATAAACTTACTTTTGAGTGTGTTCAGAACAACGTCTACACCCGCGTGAGTGGAAGAGTGAACATCCCTAATGAGAAGACGTGCTAGAGTACTGTCAGAGGAAGTGGGGATGAAAATGGGAGAATTGAATTCATCATGCTAATTCGAGTTGGTGACTCGAGTGCTGGCTCTCAGCAATCCTGAGGATCGGTCCGTAACTAGTGACATCTTCTTAATGACTGACTCGTCGAGTGATTGCTGACTGAGAAGAATGGCCTCAGACTTCATTGCGTACTGGACATAGTATCCGTCATCGTGGCACTGGACAGTGTCATTGAAATGATTGGTCACTAATTGGTCAGCCAACTTGCGCTCTTCCTTTTCTGTGGTCTCGTAGATGCGCGAGATTGGATCCACAGAAAGGAAGCGTTCTGCCATTTGATCTGCAGACTGATGGAATGTGGAAACTACTGATGCGATGGTAAGGGGAGGAGAAATGATCCCATCACTTCTTCTTCGTGCCAGACTTGGGGCCCTTCCTCAGGGCCCTTCCTCATTGTTCTTGACATCAGCGACAATTAGGCCCTCATTGTCGCTGATGTCAAGAAAGCATTCCTCCAAGTCAAGCTTTGCCCCTCGCAGAGAAACATGCTTAGATTCTTGTGTCTGAAGGACATCGATAAGCCAGTCACACCACAGAACATCCTCACACTGAGATTCTGTGTCACTCCCTTCGGTGTCAATCAGAGTCCATGCTTACTCAACAAGGTGATCAATCACCACATTCAGATCAAGGGCAAAGAGTGTGACCCCCACCTAGTTCACCAGCTAGTCAACAACATCTACGTTGACAACATCATCATTAACGCTGACGCACCCTCACCCCTCATGTACTCTCAATCGAAACACATGTTCCAGTCAATGTCCATGAATCTCAGAGACTACTCATCCAATTCCCCATCGTTCATAGAGTCAGTATCCGAATCAGATCGATCCAAGGATATCAATCAAAAGCTCCTTGGTCTCATTTGGAACACTGAGAAAGATTCGCTCTCCATCAAGATTCCCCTTTCCCTCAAAAAAGTGAAAGAGTCTATGAGAACCATGCTCAGTACCGTCTCAAGTTCCTATGATCCACTAGGATTACTCAGTCCCCTACTCCTCCCACCACGTCTCACGGTCCACAGCCTCTGGAACAACCCACTGAAGTGGGACGTGCCTGTGGACGATATCACTAGGGTATCATTCCATGATCAGATATCAGACCTCGAACGGTTCTCACTCCAAGTTGATCGATTCACTCACATCTCAGAGTCAGAAGAAATCACACTAGTCGCATTCAGTGATGCCTCCAAGCAAGCAATGGCTGCATCAGTCTACAGTTATGTGCCTGGCCACAAGCCGACACTCCTCATTTCCAAGACGAGACTAGCCCCGATCAATAGTAATTCAACCACTCCTAAGATGGAACTTGATTCACTCGCCATGGCTCACAATCTGATTCAGTTCACTGTAGATACTATACGCAAAGAGTTCTCAGACAAACCCATCCATGTCTATTCATTTTCTGACTCTGCTGTAGTACTCCATTGGTGCAAACCACACTTCAACAAGCCTGTCGGAGTATTCGTTTCCAATAGAGTCAAGTTGATTCACTCAGTTAGTGACACCCTCTCATCCGATTGCAATATCACCTATCACCCACCACGCCATGTCAGAAGCGAGGACAACCCAGCAGATCATGCTACACGTGGATTATCATCATCTGAAATGCATGACCCTACCCACCAGTGGTGGATAGGCCCTTCCTGGTTAACATCTGATCCATCGGAGTGGCCGGATACAAATCTGTCCGATCTCCACGACCAGGGTATCATTACTTTCCCCTTAGCGATCAATGAACATGCGGTTTCAGCACCACTAGAGTCGCCCATTCGTCTCAGTCGATACTCAATAGAGTTGTCTATCCGAAATTCACTTCGCAATTCCGCATTGATTTGCATTCCCATTTCCCTTTTCGCAATTCAGGCGAGCCGGTCTATTTTTCGCAATCACTTCGCAATTTTTGCGAAGCGATTGCAAAAAAATAAACTATATTTGACACACGAAACATAACTCATCACTCGTGATAAACTGAAGGAACTCTTCAACCCGTCGAGGGGAGAGAAGGGGAATGAATGTAAATTGATTGCGAAATTGCGAAAGATTGCGAAATGCACGTTTTCGCATTCGAATTGGGAGTGGTTCGACCGCATTGCGAAATGATTAAATTGAGGAATGAAAAATATGAGTTTCGCATTTCGAATAGACAACCCTAATACTCAAGCCTCAAAAAGGCTATCAGTGTGACATCGCACGTCTGTAGGTTCATTTCTAGATGCGCCTCCAAGACTAAGAATGCAACCATTCACGAGAAATTGAGTCACTTCCCCTTCAATGACCAACCCACTCTGAATGCAAAGGAAAAGCGGTTTGCACTCAATAGACTCATTCTTCTCAGTCAGCAATCACTCGACGAGTCAGTCATTAAGAAGATGTCACTAGTTACGGACCGATCCTCAGGATTGCTGAGAGCCAGCACTCGAGTCGCCAACTCGAATTAGCATGATGAATTCAATTCTCCCATTTTCATCCCCACTTCCTCTGACAGTACTCTAGCACGTCTTCTCATTAGGGATGTTCACTCTTCCACTCACGCGGGTGTAGACGTTGTTCTGAACACACTCAAAAGTAAGTTTATAATTCCAAGAGCCAGACCACTTGCCAAGTCCACTCTCAAACAGTGTGTCCCATGCAGGAAGACCAACAACCTGCCATTCACTTACCCTCAGACGCCACCACTCCCAACTGATAGAGTCACTCAGAGTCTCCCTTTCGCTCACTGCGGAATCGACTATGCAGGTCCATTTCACTTGTGCGACGATTCAAAAGTCTGGATAGTAGTCATCACGTGTTTCTCTACTAGACTCACACACCTCGAAGTGGTTTCATCATTGCTCCCATCTTCATTCATATTCGCATTCCGTAGATTCTGCTCACGTAAAGGTACCCCACTAAGAGTAACTTCTGACAAAGCCACCACCTTCAGACTGGCTAGCACATTACTCTCCGAGTCTGAGATTGACCAGGGTATCAGTACACTTTTCTCCTCACTAGGAATCACTTGGAATTTCACTACTGCCCATTCCCCATGGAAAGGCGGCATCTATGAGCGATTGATCAAAATCATTAAAGATTCCCTTTCCCGTTCTATTGGGAAAGGAAACTTGCCATTGATGAGTTCGAGACTGTCATTTGCGAAGTGGAAGCACTCCTCAATTCTCGCCCTCTCACCTACGTTTCCTCAGACGAGGTACAATCATTCACTGGACCCAGCCTTAGGCCAATCGATCTCATTCTTCCAAAATCCCTCCTTGGATGCTCACTCACCCTCACTGATAGTGACGACTACATTCCTCCAGAGGAGGAAAACTCTTGTAGGGAAGCAGCAATCAAGCAGCTGAGAAGATCAGTCAATATCGTTGATTCTTTCTGGCAGAGATGGCATAGCGAGTATCTCGCCACCCTAAGAGATTCGTTCAATAAGTCATCTGATCCACTCCAGTCAAGCCGATCATCCACTACCATTCCCAAGCTCGGTTCCATTGTATTAGTCGTAGATGAGAATTACACCACACCAAGATCATCGTGGAAAATGGCCAAAATCATCACTCTCACCGATACATCTGCTACTTTGCGCTCACATGCTGGTAGATTAATTGAGAGACCACTCAACCTCCTCATTCCACTTGAGATTCATGCATCAGAAGAGTCACACCCCGTGGCCCCTGTAGGACAATCATCCCATCCAATGGTTACCAGATCTAAGGGTGCACGCCACAATCATTAGGATTCACTCCCTCCTTTCTTCCTCCCCCGAGGATTCCACTGTGACACACACTGTAACTATCAAAATTCAAAAATTCAATCATATTCATTTTATTCATTATTCATTTCCAGACCCCGCATCACGCTAGGGTATCATCGCAACACTCTTCTCCCTCCCATGCAATGAACGAGGAAGAATTGATGGATCAAGAGGCGTTACTCCTCCAGGGAGAGCAAGGCATTCAAATGGTATTAACCACCACCTCATCCATCTTTCATTCACTTAGATCTTTTTTTATTGTCAATTCAAACACATTTCTCCTTTTTGTAATCACTGACATCATTCATGTCCAATGACTAGTCAATAGTATTTCAATTTCACATCAAGTCACTTATCACTTATCCTCAGGACTTCGTCGAATCAATGTACAACTACCTCAGTCAAGAGCTGTGCGACGTCAAGGAGGATATCAATGGCCTCAGAGCATTCGTCTCCAACGAGTTCAAGTCATTGAGGGATGAGATTGGATCAATGAACCTCACCCTCTCAGCCGTTCTGAACAAGGTCACCCAACCTCCTCCCATCACTCAGTCAGTATCCAACCCCACTACCCCCCGTGTGTCCATTGCCCCTCGTTCACAGTTCCGTACTCCGAATTCATTTGACCGTCCAACTCACTCAAGAGATCGTAGTCGATCTCCAATTGTTTCTCGCACCACCCCCAATGCCAAACCATATCGCTCAGACTGTAAAATGTACTTTCTGTAATTCAACGATCCATTACACACGCAATTGTTCGCATGTCACGAGCATTTCCACCCGCCTTTTCCTCATGGCTCCGAATCAGTGTCTTCGGTGTTTCCGTATCAAGAACGCCGCTCACTCGGCCTCTTGCGAGCCGGAGGTGTGTGTCCGCGGATGCAAGGACAAACAGGGACGCGGATTTCGTCACCAGCAGTACTTCTGTCCCTTGAACCCGGAGCTCCAGCCCTAAGAGGCAATGAAGATATCGACCTCCCCAAGGGAGCCCTGTGACCCCGTTCTGCTATGTCGGCCATATTGGCAAAATCTGTACTATGTGTTGTAACCCACTATAATCGTTGTTTGTTGCTGTTGATAGTTTCGCCTATTGCTCACCCCCCACTTCCCTTCGTTCGTTCATTCATGCTTCACATAGCACCATGACCCATCAATCCAGGGAATCATTCTCATCCATTCCATCACACACATTCCCCTCACTTCTCTTTCTTTTCTTTCGCGCCCTCCCAGTGTAGCGAAATTACTTCGCTACTATCAATTCATTAAATCATAATCAATAATCAATAAATCAATCAATTTAAATAATTCAATATAAATAAAATCAGTCATCGTTCAATCCCTTCAGTCAGCCTCTACCGTATCATTATTTCAAATTACCGCGGAGAAAGTGTCCCACATGGAAGATGCAGGCTAGCCTACCGTATGCCGCGGAGCGCTTGCATTTTCTGGACTCGACTTTCTTTTAGCGTTGAAGAGTTTGCTCGACGTTCACGTCGCTTTTCCATCCATTTACTTTATTCATTCATCATATTACTAGCCTATCGTGTCTAGTATTCACTTATATAGCTGAGCACATCGATTGCGAGCTATTTCATCGCCATTTCGTTCACTTTCCATCACATTTCACCTCTCATCATTTCATCATTCAGGCCCGTAGCTAGGGCATCATTCTCCTCCATCCCACTCAAGACGCCTACCGCCTCAAGAGCTTGGGCATCATTCCACTCCATCAATTCCTGCCATCACAGGTACATTTCACTCCTTCCGGTTAATCAATAGCCCACCAGTCCACCCTATTCCCATCACTTGATCTACCCCGTTCTTTCGTGTTTTTCCCTTGTAAATCACAGTAAATAAATTGTGTTTATTATCACCACTCACTTTCGATCACTGCCCAACCATTCACCATTGATTCAATTCCCACTTTCACAATCCCTCCATCAGTTTCCTTCCGCAAAAACAGGATGATTTTCACGTCAGATTTCGATGCGGAATATCAAACCTTCTCAATCAGCTCACCCCTCGCGTCAAACAAATCGATGGCGAAACCGCCAAACTGTCGAGCATTTCGTCCCATGACGAAATCATCACGCTCTCTGCCCAGATGACCACTGTCATCGTGGATGTCAAACAGCTAATGGATGATTATAGAGAAACAACGGCGGCAGTCGATTCGAAGATTGACTTTCAGATAACATGAAATATATGGGTCGATATAGCTCGAAAAATGAGCCAGGGTCATTAAAAGGTCAATATCCATCTATCTTTCACTATAGATCTGAAAACGGGCCTTAAGAGACCGGCTCGGTAATATTCCAGGAGAGGCTGGACACATCACAGATCATGACCAAATTTTTCTTTGGGTACCCCATTGGTCATCTTCACAAAATCGAGTAATATTCTGGTTCTGCTCTTGAAACATATAAATGGAGGGTTACCCAAGTTTGAAATATCGAAAATCTGCTAAAATCAATGAACAGATGCATGTCCAAAGCTGTTTGCTGATATACTACCCTGGACTACCAAAACGAGTTAAATTTCGGGTCCGAAGGTCGATCGCAAGCTGATTTTTCAGCTTTTGAATCAGGAAACGATGGAAACCAATCTTGAATCGGCAAATCATGCATCAGCCTGATATTTGCATGTTTGACAACTTTGTTCAAACAATATCTACGTGAAAACTTTTGAATAATTTCCATAATAATTCGCATTTCCAGATCGCCAAGGAAACTTTAGCTATGAGATCGGTACACGAGAATAACCAGATGGATCTGGAAGCAAAGATTTCTAATTGTGCAAAATATCGAAAGGAACGCCTACTAAGAGCTACAAATACAGCAAGACAATTCGCTGATCAAATGGAGCGATATGAGACAATGTTCAACGAAGGTCAGAAACATTCCAATAATTGATATCTTAAATGCCATGGAGTTTCACAATGTATATTTCCTTGTTATAATTTTGCAGGAAAGAAATATTGAACATATGTTTTACGAGTGAAACTTAAACGAGCTTATCCCTAAAAGCGCATACAATGAAATATACATGCATGCAAATACCATAATTGAAGGAAGAGTGACGGGGGCTGGCATTTCGGCAACGGAGCAGGCATTTCGGCAAACTCAGAACGTTTTTCCGATTTCCAAAGTTACAAAAGTTTTGGTGCACCCGACCGCCCCGCACCAGGGTGAGGTCCAGAAATGATGACGTCGGCATAAAAGTTGTAGTGCATGATGGTAGCTTTCTTTTGAAACAAAGAACGACCTTCTTTCTCAATTTTAAACAAAGTTATGACCATTTAAGTGAGCGCGATTTGACTGTCGAAAAAAGATAGTGCCATCTTTGGCCTTCTGAATCTCGACGATGACGACAGATATCGAAATTCTGACAAAGCCATTTGGAAGAGCATCATTTGAAGTACTTGTCACTAAATTTCTTTCAGGATAGGACAGACTTGATTCCTACCGCCGCTCACCCCCCCCCCCCCTCAAATGGTCGATTCTCTCGCGATTCCTCTCATATATCATTGTTTTTCAACGAAATGGCATTGGATCGATCTGGTCCAGACCAATAATTGTAATGACCTAACACTACATCAAATAATGCCCAAGTGGTGTTTGGTACATGAGAAGCATTCACAAGAAAATATGCAAAATATCTTGTATCGAAACTTTTGCACCAACCTAATAGCTTCAAAATACACATGCGCTCTCTTGAAGTTTTGCGAAAACTTTCCTCGATGACCATTTCCGAAATGTCTTATCACCAGCAGTTCTGCCAATTCGAGTCTGCAGAGGACGACATTGCGAAGAGTTTCGCGCCTGTATACATAATTCAATTTTCAGTGTCCCAACGGATTCTCAATTCTCCATGCAATCCTTAATTGCGCAAGACGTGCAATCTCCGTCTCGAGTAACAAGTAATTTGATCCTTTTTCGAATTCGAGACTAAAATAACGGTTTTTTGAGCATGTGTCTCGTTGTGTTCATGCACTGTCGAAAGCCACAAAATTCTGGTAATGCATACATATTAGGGTTACCCCAATTGGGCGTATTAGGCATCTTTTGTATCATTTTCAGTTATGTTTCATGTGCGCTATAGATGCGTACTATATAGCGCACCTGAAACATAACTGAAAATGATACAAAAGATGCCCAATACGCACAATTGGGGGAACCATAATACATATCACGCCATTCGCTTCTCACAATCGGCCTTCACACACACGATCACGTGCATCGACACGCATGTACAACAATCTAATCTGGATTTAACTGCCCCTCACTGATCAACGCTCTAAAATATAGATGCGTGCAAAGTAGGTAACTTTTCGAAGAAGTTGCGTTTATGCAATGAAGGAATAAGTGGCATATTGTGATACAACATCTAGTATACGTATAGATGAGAGAATATAGTTAGATCCGACGATCAATGCACGTGTGTCAAGTTCACACCCACTCTTCGAGCGTGAATTGTTCGTAGAGATACGGTACGATGGGGCTATCAGCCTCTTGCCACACGGACCTATCAGCTCTTGCGCTCAGCCAAGTGGTCTTCTCGTAATTTTGGAATGACCAGGTACCATTGTTGTTCTTGACTGGAATCCACATTTCCCATGTATCAGCACTCGGGGGCGAGTTGTATCATCCATCCGTTCCCTGCCTTTACATAACGATCATTGTTCCAATGCGACCTCAGTAGTGCCTGCAAATTGAAAGAAGGTGAATTGAAAAAAAAAACCATAAACTGAAACCTTATCTCGAATGAACCGAATGTTACGTATTATGCATGCAAATATAATTGTAAGCGACTGGTGAGAGCCTGCTTAAAACGTTGTGAAAGGCTCGTGAGGCCTCGGAGCAGCGCTATATCGGAAATTGTTGGCATCCGAACGCTGTTTTCCTAGGAAAATGAATCGCGAGTTTTAGCGATACTATCAAATTACATCATGTTAGGCCAAAAAATAAAAGTTAGGCCAAAAAATAAAAGTTACATCATGTTAGGCCAAAAAATAAAAGTTACATTAGAATTATAAAGGTCCGGGGTCTGGTCTATGACATTGAAGAGAGATACTTGAGAGAAATGAAAATTAGGTAATATTGCATAACGATGACGTAATACCAAATTTTAAAATAGATCGCTCTGTGGAGTCTTGCAGTCAAGATTCGAGCTCTGGGCGACCACGTAATATTTATGAATGATATTCAATTTTAAAATTGCCATTAACAGCGGAATCAACAGTCCGTAAACGATATTCAACAATCCTTGTACCCAACTGAGCAGGGAGTGCACTGGCATACGTAGGGGAAACCTGCTTTGCAATTTCCAGCGCCCCTGAAATTGCATTTTAGTTCATCTGATTTTTAAAATCGATTTGAGAACATGAGGATAATTCGAAATACTCTAATAAAATTTGACAAGGCATTGCCTGAGAAAAGACATAAGATAAGTATTCCTCACCATTTCAGCTCTGCCGTGGATTTGTCCACGTATGCACACTTCGCTCCTGTTGAGTTGTTGGGCTGATTCAAATCCCAGTTCGTGTAGGAGTCCGTCGACTGCAACCACGTATTGATACAAGTAATGTAAATACTATGGAGTATTAAGCGTTGTGTCTGTGTGCCCCTTATATTGTTCGGAATGCAAAATCGTTCGGCGGAGAGAAGTGGATGAAGAGACAGAGAGAAGAAAACAGAAAAAAATAGATAAAAACCTCATCCGCCCATCGGAAGACTCCATCGACGCCTTTCTCGTAGCCGATCCAAACGTTCTTAGAGTTCGCTTTGGAAATCACTGAAAACTTTTTTTTCCAAATCGTGAATTAGAAGATAACTGTGCGCAAAAGTTATCATACAAGTATGATAGCATAAATTGAAAACACTAACGTTGCTGAAGGAATTTGCCCTTCTCCTCATCATGAATGGTGGCGAGAAATCCTCTCTGATTCGAGCATGTTATTTTCGCCCTGTTGTAAGGTACGCCAGCAGGGGCGGGATGGTAGCATCCACCTCAATTTTATGTTTATAAATTGTGTCTTTAACATAGACAAGAGCAGGATAATAACTCTCTTAGTCAGGTAAGAAACCAACCAGCGGCTTTAATCGCAGGATCGGAACCAGCATACGCATTCAGCTCGCGTTGACAGAAGCAATTAGCTTGAATAATCGGATTCGAATGCATATATTCCGACAAAGAAATACAAAATTCCCACCTTTACAAAAGGATTGCAGCGCCTGCGTGAAGTCCGCGTTGACGAAGTAGTATCCTTCGGAAGCGAGATCCTTCAGACCGAGCAATTCGACCTCACCCTCTTGCAGGAAATCTGGATGTGATGGTAAACCAGTGGAACAACGAGATTTATTTGACATTTGATCATTCAGATTAAAGCTTACTGTTTACGATGATGACTCCCTTTGATGCTTTGAACTGGTTGAGCCCGTTGAGGTTGTTCTTCCTAAACAGGGAAAATTCATATGAATTTAAAGCAAAATGTAAGAATGTTACTCACGGATCCGAATCCGTCATGTAGTAGACAACTTGGCGTGCATTCGCTCTAGTTGGGTCTGCGGTCAAGCCGTCTTTGAACATGATCAGCGCTGCTTCGAATGCACTGAAATAACAGTTGTATGATATGTTCAAATATCGTCCACATATTTTGAGAACAAAATATGAAAACATATCTAGAATTATCTTACGCGAGAACATCGATTTCGAGAACCCCTTTGCTTATTGAGACCTTTCCTTGTACCCTGTCTTCCTTGGTCATGTTGAGGTTGTACAGGACCTGATATCAATGAACGTACAACTTTTGTATCGCGGCCCTAACACCCCAACACTCAGCCCGTTAATGATCTACATAATTGAAATATTAATCGTGGGTTTATCCGCCATGCTGATCACTCCGACCCTCGTATAGAATGGCGCCTTCGAGTCTGTGACGAGGAAATCGTCGATTCCGTCACTTATGAACGATTCGATGAGGGCTCCGGCCTAAATACGTTAACATTGTCGGCAAATAAATATCGTCGGATTGTAAAAAAACGTACATCTTCCAGCGCTTTCTTGCCCATGGCCTCCGAGGTATCCAGAATGACGACAACGTCGAGCCAGATGTCATTGTGTTTCCAGACGTTATCAAGAGGGAAGCCGTCGTCGTTCACGGCACAGTTGCAGTAGGGGTCTGAGCAAGTGAAATTTTCGATAACAAATAAGCATTTGATTGTATTCAATAATATCTAACCTGAGCACTATTGCCTGATATGATAAATAATTGAATTGAATAATATCTAGCATTTGCAGTTGGGATATGCAGAGGAAAAACGAAATACAAATATTTGATGCTAAGATCACTAACCTTTCTTATCGAGGACAACTACGGGTAGCTGCGGATCGTAGACACACAGCACTGATGCGGCATAGCTATGGGGGTATATGTAGAATCCCTCGGGGTGGATATGCAAGCCCTGGCCCGGTTCGCAATTCGCCAGCTCTGAGAGAATCAACTCGCATTTTGACCTATTTACTTTTGAATAATTTTTTTAAATCTCCTTGTGCACAACTTTTTTATTTGTTTTTGAATCAAATTTTTGAATCACTTCTTTTGTATCACTTTTTGAATCAATTCCTTAAACATCAATTTTGATTCAGTGTGTGAATATCTCGCCTTGATTGGGTCCGAGATAGTCAGTGCTCGTTCCGTCCATCCAGCTGTACGGCTGTCCTGCTTTGGGGCAGTATGCGTTCAGCCAGAAGTGTGCATTTCCAGTAGTAAGCGTGGACAGGGCGGCGGACCAGAAACTGAGATCCTGCAATATATATGTAGGTGGATCTTGAAATAACCATGCATAGTTATTATGTCTTCACCATAACGCACAATCAAATGAAAACTGCACAAGCATTGGAGTGTAAAGATAATAATATTAGTCAAATCTTTGCATATAGTCATCACTCACGGTTCGGCTGTGAATCGAGGGCGCGAAGGCTCTCATGGCTGAGCAGTTGGCCACTGCTTCCTCGTACATGCGCTGTTCCGGATCGCTAGTGTACACACACAAGCCAAAGTATGGTTGGAAGCCCTCGCGGCATTCGACTTCTAAATTATGATACCAATGTTAAATATGGAGATCATTTCAGTTTTTATTTACCTGCAGCTGCTGCGAGTGCAATACGCGGCTCGTCCTGGGGCAGAATTGCGGCCCACACCGTGCCGACTGTCAGAAGAAGAGCAGCACACTTCATGATTGTACGGTGTCTGAAAGAATGCGAATCAAGAAGGATAATGCATGCGAGTACAGAGAATGGAATGAGGTTGAAGATGATGCGAGTGGTGGTTCTCACCGAGTCCGTACCGGTTATATAGGCCTTGGGGTCGTCTGATAGTGGTCAACAACTGAACCTATCTTGCTTCGGTCAACTTCCGTTCTCGCACAAACACATGCTCCATCGTTCACATCCGTGGAGCATTACTCCACCCTTTTCATTTTGCAAACTATATAAAAGGTTGGAGAAATTGAGAGAACGCGCAAAATGAATAGAGATATAGAGAGTCAGACGATTTCTCCATCGGAAGTTATCGCGTTAACGTTCGTGGTGCCACGACATCTTATCTGATAAGACATCTGAAAAATTAGCTTATCAAGACAGTGGAGCACCGTGGCTGAGCGCCTTTATCGTATCGTTTCGGGAAATCGGACGACATGATGATTGATGGTTGCATCTATGCTGACAGGATAGCCGCCCAATGCATGGATAGCGTTCTCACAACAGTACACGTTCTTTGCTCGACAGGCATACGCTTATCCACTTATGCCCAAGCGCGATTCATAATTTTTGAATTCCTTTAAATCTGTAAATTTCAAATATCCTGCATTTAGAGTCGCTCGTGAGCTGATATTGTACTGGGCACGTGCCCTTTTTTCTATTCATATACAATTTATTGCAGATCTCGGCACTAGGTCGGATGATCACCATCGGATGATAACCAAATAAATTTTCACATAAGGTTCCCAGAGTGCAAAAAAATGATTCTGTGAAAGTTCTGCATAAGGGTTTACGTGGTTATCATCCAGTAGGACATCATCCGACGGTCATCATCCGACCTAGTGCCGAGTTGCCAACAAACGTTGTTCAGCACATACAATGGTAAAGGGGTATTCAACCCGTGAGTAAAGTTGTTTATGGTTTATGATCATTCATTCACGAGATCGCTGTTATGCTAAAGCACGCTTATCGTCTTCGAATATCGGGCATCGTAAAAACAAATTCTTTCTGAGTCACACAGTAGATTCCAGCCTCACCTTGTTCGTGAGTTGTTTACACATTTGTGATAAGACAAACGTGTATCATCTGTTTTAATAAGAGTGGTAATGTGATTAACACTGGAATAATTAGTAGAGTTCATAATTCGGGCCTTTGTCTCTTCATTTAGCATACTCTCTAGACTCGTCGAGCGGTGAGGGAGTGAGTAAAATGAAGAAAATGAAGACATTGGTATCGTTTCTCGAACTTCAGTAATTAGAAGCCCTTGTATCCAACCGAGCAATGCGTGTACTGGCACACTTAGGGAAACACGAGTTGGTAGTTACCAGCTCCCCTCGTAAGACAATATGAATGAAATATTATCATAACTACCAGTCATGTTCATTTAATAAATAGCTCATTTTCTTATCAATTCGTGTATTGGGAACTTGAAGCATCGTATTGTAGTAAGGTTCGCTGCATCGTATGTATTCAACTTAAATTAAAAATCAAGTCCAAGCATTGAGTGTTTGATGAGCAATTTAACAGGAAGTGAGGTCAAATTCTTCAGTTCATTCGAACAATCGAGCATGCGACAAAATATGCGTGCTTGTTCTGGAGTCCAAAATGTTCATTTCGATAACGAGTGCGCGCACAGATCATACCTAGAGATCAGAGTGTGCGCTGTTCTTGAACCGAGTTCACCGTCTCTTCATTATGAACACTCTTACGCAATTCTAACGGATCAGATCTTTTAAACATGGCCTGTAAATACGCGTCTGGAGTCTAGACGTATGAAAGTTTGATTGGCAGATTGTGAGCTTAAAATATTGTGGCGGCGCACACTGGGCACGGGACACACAGCGTGATAGCATCCATTGTCATTTCAAACGTGGATAAAGTTCGCTGATATTTCACACTTTGAGACTGCACGGATCCCTTTCATCTCTCGGAAATGTATGAACGCTCGTGACGGCGTTTAAATGACCCCATCAAACACAATTAAAAGTGCCAAACAACTAAAATTGATAAAGCACTATCGGTTGTTTTTCCGAACTGAAATTTCTGAACAACGAGAATAGTATAGAACTAAACAGTTTATCGAGATTGTAACTGTGACGACCCAATGCAGCTATTACCAGTCCTTGTATCCAAGTTGGCTAATCCAACCAGGGAACACACTTCATCCCGTAAAGTGTCATTATTATCCACAATTAATAACACTTGACCACTCGAACAACGAGAGTAATGATCAACTATGTTTATTGATGCGCATCATTAATTGCGAGATGAACAATGAGTTGTTCAGCAGTCCTTGTAATGTGGCGTTAAAAATCGCGCAAAGATCGGATCTTTGTCGAAAAGGGTGTTAAAAAAATTTGCAAAGATCGGATCTTTGTAACGAGTGGCATTTTATCCTACACGGAATACCCTTACGAATTGCTCTGGGTTACTGTAGATCTGGCCATTGAAGGCCGCCAGCTTCCGAGGCGACCTTTATCGATTTCCTTTGTTTCTTTCTCCTTTTCCGCGAAAAATTTTGTTCACGCGAGTTCTTACTATGATCCCACTGACTAGGACAAGTGCTGCCCCCATTTTGATTGCCGGAATCATAGTTTAAAGTACTCAACTTTTAAGTTGTTGCGGATTTGGACAGTTTTACTTGCTGTTGCTGTGATATCCACCTTAAATAATGGTTTATTGGCTTACGCACTATATCTAATTGCTTCCACGTTCATTGATTAGCCTAATATTGTCTTTAAGCTGCTCTACCTTGCACTCGAAGCGCGCCGCGACTTCCTTTCGAGGAGCAAGCGGTGAGTACTCACTTATTTCCATCCTTTATATTTTTCTTTATTAAAATACTGTAAATATCGATGTCCTTCTCGGTTTTGCGCAACCCTGGCATGCTTCCCCTTGTGCCAACTAGCTATTGTGCATAAATTACGTGGGTATCTACCTAATATCACGTGTGTTGCAGCACTCACGCGTGCTTCCGACGTGCGGAGAACCTTCTGCGAGGTCGTCAGCGGCTTCCCGTCGAGGAGCAAGCGGTGAGTACTCACTTATTTCCATCCTTTATATTTTTCTTTATTAAAATACTGTAAATATCGATGTCCTTCTCGGTTTTACGCAACCCTGGCATGCTTCCCCTTGTGCCAACTAGCTATTGCGCATAAATTACGTGGGTATCTACCTAATATCACGCGTGTTGCAGCACTCACGCGTGCTTCCGACGTGCGGAGAAACTTCTGCGAGGTCGTCAGCGGCTTCCCGTCGAGGAGCAAGCGGTGAGTACTCACTTATTTCCATCCTTTATATTTTTCTTTATTAAAATACTGTAAATATCGATGTCCTTCTCGGTTTTACGCAACCCTGGCATGCTTCCCCTTGTGCCAACTAGCTATTGCGCATAAATTACGTGGGTATCTACCTAATATCACGCGTGTTGCAGCACTCACGCGTGCTTCCGACGTGCGGAGAAACTTCTGCGAGGTCGTCAGCGGCTTCCCGTCGAGGAGCAAGCGGTGAGTACTCACTTATTTCCATCCTTTATATTTTTCTTTATTAAAATACTGTAAATATCGATGTCCTTCTCGGTTTTGCGCAACCCTGGCATGCTTCCCCTTGTGCCAACTAGCTATTGCGCATAAATTACGTGGGTATCTACCTAATATCACGCGTGTTGCAGCACTCACGCGTGCTTCCGACGTGCGGAGAAACTTCTGCGAGGTCGTCAGCGGCTTCCCGTCGAGGAGCAAGCGGTGAGTACTCACTTATTTCCATCCTTTATATTTTTCTTTATTAAAATACTGTAAATATCGATGTCCTTCTCGGTTTTACGCAACCCTGGCATGCTTCCCCTTTTGCCAACTAGCTATTGCGTATAAATTACGTGGGTATCTACCTAATAGTACAGTACCCCCTGATACCGTATACCACTACCGTAACCCCCGATTATCGCAAACTAACTTTATTTTTAAAAAAGTCTTGGTATCGTGCGCAATCGATTCTACAGTACCCAAGTAACTACCGTAACCCAGTTCCTCGGGTCAGATCCAGTTCCTTGGATCAAACATTTTTTTCTAAAAATCCAAAATCGTGCATAAAAAAAAATTTAAAGTAACCTAAAATATTACTGTATAATCAGTTTATGATCAATTTTGGATTATTCGAAAAATGATTGACATATTTAGAAAAAAAATGTTACTTGGGTACTGTAGAATCGATTGCGCACGATACCAAGACTTTTTTAAAAAATAAAGTTAGTTTGCGATAATCGGGGGTTACGGTAGTGGTATACGGTATCAGGGGTACTGTACTATCGATTGGGTACGGTAGTTAGTCTTGACTTACCATAACCTACCATCGATTTTTACCATGACCATGCTTGCGCACAGACGCACGGTGCGTCTATGCGCAGCACCCCCTGTCGCCGGCGGTGTGATCACCTATGACTGCAAATATAGTTCTCCTTCTGAGTTTTAATCATCCTTGGCATAGTGCTCGTTGTACTCACGACCTATTGTACCTTATTAGCTGTTAGCTGAATATTATGTATTGCTATATCTTGCAGAAGCAACAAGAAATTGATGATGGACGAACATGAATCGAGTTCTACTTCTTCTTCTTCTGCAGCGGAGGAAACTACTCTTGCTAGATAAGAAGAGAAGGGATTAAAGGAGGTGTATCATGACCATGCGAAAATACCAAGTTGCCCGTTTCAAGCTTAGTTATAGTGATAATAGGCTATTTCCTCATTTATTTCGTGAGTCTACAGGAGTATCTATTCAAGTATTCGATCAAATCGCTTCCTCAATTTCTCCTCTTTCCCCTAGAAAGCATAAATCTCTTTCCGTCCATTTTCTTTCCGTCCATGTCCATTTTCTTTATTTATATTTCATATATTGCCAGTCAGGTATGCATATTCGTGCTATATCTAGGACTTTCGGTGTGAATTTGCGTGACTTAAGCCATTACTTTTGTGTTATTTCTACTAAAATTTCTTCCAAACTTTCACATGCTATTGCCCTTCCTCATTCTGTATCTGATTGGCTTCCCATTAGGCAAGCGTTTGTTATTCGTACCCAATGCCCTGCTTTTGGTTGTATTGATGGATGTCACTTCACTTTAAAATGTCCCCCTAATAGTGGTTCTGTATATTTTAATTACAAATCTTACTTTTCTCTAGTTGGTATGGCAGTGTCTGACAGTTTTGGTAGATTCTTGTATTTAGATGTTGGATCTGCAGGGAGTATGCATGATTCCAACATTTTCAAATCTACCAACTTCTATAAGTCGCTTATATCTAATTCTCTCAATCTCCCTCCTCCCATCATCCCACTTCTAGGATCTAAGGCAGTGCATTCATTTTTTTTAGCGGACAACGCTTTCCCCAGTAGCATACACATAATCAAACCATTACCTGAATTAAAGTCTACGTTGTCTAATCCGAACCCCGACCCCGTTAAAGTGACCAACATCAATGTTTTCAACTATCGAATTTCTCGCTCTCGTCGTGTTGTAGAAAATGCATTTGGAATGCTCAAGAATAAGTTCAGACTATTGTTACGCCCTCTTGACTTAGAAATTCAAAATTGTACTAATCTCATATATTCCCTTGCCATTGTTCACAATTTAATGATCGATACTGTGGATTATCCTCTGAATATTCCAAAATATGCAAATTGTTCATTTAATGAATCAGAGCAAATAGATTACTTGTTCACTTATTTCAATTCAGAATTTCCCATTCAGAATAAATGAATTCATGTTTATCGAAATTGTTCAGACACAAAACAACTTTCAATTTACAACGAGAAATTTGCTCTTAGCAGACAATACCAACAATCAAGGCAGATAATGGAGTGGATTATCAAATGTTTGAGGCGGGTTAGCTGATGGGGCTTGATTCGGTGGAGGGTGAGCGGCATTCTGGTAAATAGGAGGGTAAGGATTAGGGTGATGGCCAAACGGTGGATATGGAAATGGGAATTGGGAAGAAAGAGCAGGGGTGGGGTACATTGAAGGGGCGGGCTCACAATATATCTTAGTTAAAGAAGTGAGACTAGCATAAACATCAAGTTTAAAATCATCGATGAATCTAGAGGGAATCCTAGATAAACATTCATCTAGTTTAGAATGTATATCGGTGTGAGAGGATGATGAAGATTCTTTATTTCTAATCAATGTCATTACACTTTCAATCTGATGGGAATTCTCACTTAGCAGGTCATCGATACTTGAATCCTTCTTCTGCTTCTTCATTCTGCTTGTTTTTACGAAAGGCTCTCCTCCCTCCTTGGCTCTGATTGGTCCGATGTGGGTAACTGCAAAATAATTGATCGCCCTAATAATAGAAATCGCATGCTGATTATCTTTATTTGTAATATTCCTTCTAAAGAACAAAACAAACTGTACAAAAAAAATCTCACGCGTTTTTTTTGTTCCTTCACTCAATTCTTAATTGATTGGAATTCCGACAACTTCTTCATCGGAACTTCCCCAATCTTCTTCGTCCTGCTGTGCAACTGTAGACGACTTCCGCTTGCTGGAAAAATAACAAGTGATTATCTAAATTTATGCGTCCAGGAATGACTCCAAAATGCTCACTTAGTTTGAGGTACGGCACTCTTCAGAAACATAAGATTATCCTTGAACTTGAATTCCTTCTTCCTTCTGGGAGATGGGCAAGCAGATCCCGACGGGAGGTCATCTTTTGAGGTTGAAGCAGCAAATGCTTGCTTCAGCCTCTTTAGAGTGCTCGCAGCAACGCCCCCTGAAGAATGCGCCAATATGCACAAATCAACGAAGTTATTAGTGGTGCTACGTATAACACGACATTACATGTGGATTACGGCTTAAAGAAGGAGTGTCAGCAAATTTGAACTTTTGACGCTGTCATAGACCTAGCCAACCCTCCAAAGATCATAGCGCTAGAGGGTAGGAAACAGCATAGCTCAGCGATATATCAGCTGCCAAAGCGATCAGATGATGCAGATTCGATTCCCACCCAACGATTCTTTAAACTTCGTCAGTAAAGGGACTATCGACAGTTCACCAACTCTAAG
Source organism: Pristionchus mayeri (assembly GCA_036245805.1). NCBI lineage: Eukaryota > Metazoa > Nematoda > Chromadorea > Rhabditida > Neodiplogasteridae > Pristionchus > Pristionchus mayeri. The sequence goes on from BTRK01000005.1 coordinate 6,397,821, forward strand.
AGATTATATTCGCTAAATATTTCTAGAGTGCCAGAGTTATTCAACTAAGCTTATAAAATAACGCAACTCACTTGCTAGGCCGAACTGATCCTCCAACTCCCTCCATATTCGCTCCTTCACTGCCACATTCTTGTAAAGAGCGTTAGACTTCTTCCATAAACACTCCGTCACTTCGCTTTCCTCGATCAATTTCTTCATTACCTCATCGGGAATGTCCCTCCACTGAAAAAAGTGTCATAATTCAAAATATTTATTTAAATCGTATAAATAGAGCGTTCAAAGATATTAACAAACATTTTTTTAAAGTGCAACAAGTCAGTACTTACACTACCAATTAGTTGAACTTCGAGTCCATTATCTTCTCCTTCCTCCGATGTATGAGCGGTTTTTCTGGCACTCATGACTGCAACACACGTGATATTAGGTAGATACCCACGTAATTTATATGCAATAGCTAGTTGGCAAAAGGGGAAGCATGCCAGGGTTGCGTAAAACCGAGAAGGACATCGATATTTACAGTATTTTAATAAAGAAAAATATAAAGGATGGAAATAAATGAGTACTCACCGCTTGCTCCTCGACGGGAAGCCGCTGACGACCTCGCAGAAGTTTCTCCACACGTCGGAAGCACGCGTGAGTGCTGCAACACGCGTGATATTAGGTAGATACCCACGTAATTTATGCGCAATAGCTAGTTGGCACAAGGGGAAGCATGCCAGGGTTGCGCAAAACCGAGAAGGACATCGATATTTACAGTATTTTAATAAAGAAAAATATAAAGGATGGAAATAAGTGAGTACTCACCGCTTGCTCCTCGACGGGAAGCCGCTGACGACCTCGCAGAAGTTTCTCCGCACGTCGGAAGCACGCGTGAGTGCTGCAACACGCGTGATATTAGGTAGATACCCACGTAATTTATGCGCAATAGCTAGTTGGCACAAGGGGAAGCATGCCAGGGTTGCGTAAAACCGAGAAGGACATCGATATTTACAGTATTTTAATAAAGAAAAATATAAAGGATGGAAATAAGTGAGTACTCACCGCTTGCTCCTCGACGGGAAGCCGCTGACGACCTCGCAGAAGTTTCTCCGCACGTCGGAAGCACGCGTGAGTGCTGCAACACGCGTCATATTAGGTAGATACCCACGTAATTTATGCGCAATAGCTAGTTGGCACAAGGGGAAGCATGCCAGGGTTGCGTAAAACCGAGAAGGACATCGATATTTACAGTATTTTAATAAAGTAAAATATAAAGGATGGAAATAAGTGAGTACTCACCGCTTGCTCCTCGACGGGAAGCCGCTGACGACCTCGCAGAAGTTTCTCCGCACGTCGGAAGCACGCGTGAGTGCTGCAACACGCGTGATATTAGGTAGATACCCACGTAATTTATGCGCAATAGCTAGTTGGCACAAGGGGAAGCATGCCAGGGTTGCGTAAAACCGAGAAGGACATCGATATTTACAGTATTTTAATAAAGTAAAATATAAAGGATGGAAATAAGTGAGTACTCACCGCTTGCTCCTCGACGGGAAGCCGCTGACGACCTCGCAGAAGTTTCTCCGCACGTCGGAAGCACGCGTGAGTGCTGCAACACGCGTCATATTAGGTAGATACCCACGTAATTTATGCGCAATAGCTAGTTGGCACAAGGGGAAGCATGCCAGGGTTGCGTAAAACCGAGAAGGACATCGATATTTACAGTATTTTAATAAAGAAAAATATAAAGGATGGAAATAAGTGAGTACTCACCGCTTGCTCCTCGACGGGAAGCCGCTGACGACCTCGCAGAAGTTTCTCCGCACGTCGGAAGCACGCGTGAGTGCTGCAACACGCGTCATATTAGGTAGATACCCACGTAATTTATGCGCAATAGCTAGTTGGCACAAGGGGAAGCATGCCAGGGTTGCGTAAAACCGAGAAGGACATCGATATTTACAGTATTTTAATAAAGAAAAATATAAAGGATGGAAATAAGTGAGTACTCACCGCTTGCTCCTCGACGGGAAGCCGCTGACGACCTCGCAGAAGTTTCTCCGCACGTCGGAAGCACGCGTGAGTGCTGCAACACGCGTCATATTAGGTAGATACCCACGTAATTTATGCGCAATAGCTAGTTGGCACAAGGGGAAGCATGCCAGGGTTGCGTAAAACCGAGAAGGACATCGATATTTACAGTATTTTAATAAAGTAAAATATAAAGGATGGAAATAAGTGAGTACTCACCGCTTGCTCCTCGACGGGAAGCCGCTGACGACCTCGCAGAAGTTTCTCCGCACGTCGGAAGCACGCGTGAGTGCTGCAACACGCGTGATATTAGGTAGATACCCACGTAATTTATGCGCAATAGCTAGTTGGCACAAGGGGAAGCATGCCAGGGTTGCGTAAAACCGAGAAGGACATCGATATTTACAGTATTTTAATAAAGAAAAATATAAAGGATGGAAATAAGTGAGTACTCACCGCTTGCTCCTCGACGGGAAGCCGCTGACGACCTCGCAGAAGTTTCTCCGCACGTCGGAAGCACGCGTGAGTGCTGCAACACGCGTCATATTAGGTAGATACCCACGTAATTTATGCGCAATAGCTAGTTGGCACAAGGGGAAGCATGCCAGGGTTGCGTAAAACCGAGAAGGACATCGATATTTACAGTATTTTAATAAAGAAAAATATAAAGGATGGAAATAAGTGAGTACTCACCGCTTGCTCCTCGACGGGAAGCCGCTGACGACCTCGCAGAAGTTTCTCCGCACGTCGGAAGCACGCGTGAGTGCTGCAACACGCGTCATATTAGGTAGATACCCACGTAATTTATGCGCAATAGCTAGTTGGCACAAGGGGAAGCATGCCAGGGTTGCGTAAAACCGAGAAGGACATCGATATTTACAGTATTTTAATAAAGAAAAATATAAAGGATGGAAATAAGTGAGTACTCACCGCTTGCTCCTCGACGGGAAGCCGCTGACGACCTCGCAGAAGGTTCTCCGCACATCGGAAGCACGCGTGAGTGCTGCAACACACGTGATATTAGGTAGATACCCACGTAATTTATGCGCAATAGCTAGTTGGCACAAGGGGAAGCATGCCAGGGTTGCGCAAAACCGAGAAGGACATCGATATTTACAGTATTTTAATAAAGAAAAATATAAAGGATGGAAATAAGTGAGTACTCACCGCTTGCTCCTCGAAAGGAAGTCGCGGCGCGCTTCGAGTGCAAGGTAGAGCAGCTTACAGACAATATTAGGCTAATCAATGAACGTGGAAGCAATTAGATAAAGTGCGTAAGCCAATAAACCATAATTTAAGGTGGATATCACAGCAACAGCAAGTAAAACTGTCCAAATCCGCAACAACTTAAAAGTTGAGTACTTTAAACTATGATTCCGGCAATCAAAATGGGGGCAGCACTTGTCCTAGTCAGTGGGATCATAGTAAGAACTCGCGTGAACAAAAATTTTCGCGGAAAAGGAGAAAGAAACAAAGGAAATCGATAAAGATCGCCTCGGAAGCTGGCGGCCTTCAATGGCCAGATCTACAGTAACCCAGAGCAATTCGTAAGGGTATTCCGTGTAGGATAAAATGCCACTCGTTACAAAAATCCGATCTTTGCAAATTTTTTTAACACCCTTTTCGACAATGATCCGATCTTTGCGCGATTTTTAACATCGCATAACCGACCGAGCAGGGAGTGTACTGGCACACGTACGGGAAACCGAGTTGGCAGTTGCCCGCGCCCCTGAAAACGATATGATACGTTGAGTAACATTATTCAAAGACAAATTGTCATTCAAGTTGTATTTTAAGAGGCCGAATCGGTAAAAATCGACCATATTGGCCACGCCCCCGGACATGCGGCCCCCCGGAAAGGGAACCCCGCGCCCCCACTTTGTGCATGGTTACCCCTTGGTACCATGATACTCAATATACAGTCATTACTCGATTCCCCTTTTCAACGAGAAATTATAAGGTCCCAAAGTTGAAAAATCGAAATTTCGTATTTTTCGAACGCGATCAGATCGACTCAAAATCTCGTTTGAGTTCTATTAGGGGTGGCCAATAACTAAAAAATAATGATCCTGATCTAATCTGTCTCGATTGGAAAGTCGATTTCATCTCCTAATTTTTCAGTTTTTCGAGGTTAAATTTCGAATATGAGAAGAGCGCACGATCTCATTATGCCTAAATTGTAGCCCAGTGAATTCTACATCGAATCCATCCAAAAAGTAACAAATTCAGAGTTTCCGTTTTCCTCATACCGAGGTGCGAATAGATAGCAATTTTCAGATTTTTTCGATTACATCACCAAAATGAACTTGAAACGTGCACATTTAATGGAAGATAAACCTACACAATTACAAAATAGTAATAATGTTCTGAAAATCAAGGTTTAGTACTTCCTGGGAAATTTCATTTTCGCGACATTGATTTTACACAAATTCAAGCACATTAAACGCCGTATTTTCTATGGTAAAACGATGAGCACTGTGCATAACGTAATGGCTGCAAGGATTCCTCTATCGATGGAGCACGTTGTCTTGGCCATGTTGAAGGGAACGCCAGCGGGGGCGGGATGGTAGCATCCTCCTTAATACATTTCAATTTTGCACAAAAAAAACAATATACATATTATACGAATTTGAAGGTCTAATGGAGAAACATGTAATTAATGCAGTAATTATGAGATGACCAGTTGATGGTGACATCCTCCTAAATTATTTACTGTGCACTATGTCCACGATGTTTATCAATGTACTAAATGTTGCATTTTAGACTGATTTTTAGATGTTTATAAACGTTTTTCAAATTAATACTTGTTTTATAAATACGTTTTTGACTACGAAACTCACCAGCCGCTTTGATTGCTGGATCGGATCCCTGGTAAGCGTTGAACTCGGGCTTGCAGAAGCAATTTGCTGGAATAATTGGACTATGAATATTAAAGTAATCTAAAAAAAACTGTGTGTTTGAATACACAAGTGCAACAAATACTGTGCATACAAAGGACCTTTACAGAAGGACTGAAGAGCCTGCATGTAGTTTTCGTTCGAGTAATAATATCCCTCAGAAGCGAGTGCCTTCAAACCGGGCAGCTCGACCTCTCCCGTTTGAAGGAAATCTATAAAAATAAGATCAAGACAAATTGTATAATCACAATCCTTCCATGATGAAGATTTAAAAAACGATTGGATTGAACAGATACGACCAGCTTACTGTTAACGATGATGACTCCCTTCGACGTTTTGAACTGATTGAGTCCGTTCAGGTTGTTATTCCTGAGTAATGAAATTCAAAACGCAAAACACATTTTCTAGTTACTCACGGGTCGGAGTCGGTCATGTAGTATACAACTTGACGGGCGTTAACTCTGTCAGGGTTTCTCATCAATCCATCGTTGAACATGTTGAGGGCTGCTTCGAAAGCACTTAAAAATGTAAATTAGGCTGTCTAACATGATTTACGGAAATATAAGGTTGATGCAAAAGTCTTGCGGCGTTTGTGTCCTTACTTTGAACTATCATAATTCTCTGGTCTCAAATCTCAATAACCAACAAACATAGCAGTGTTTAGAGGTATGCTTGTACTTCACGTGCACACATTTCAATCAATCCGATATCGCAATCAACGCAATAAAATATGATAAACCCAATTGCAATTGATGCTCAAAATTTTGCATTAAATGTATTTTACTGGATATTTGTTGGCAAAATTCACGAAAACTGTCCATACTGATATCTTCGAAGTATCACGTATACCCATTCAGAAAATATATTTCAACTGATTCTCGATTAAGTTTGGACCGAATTACATGCTATTGAAAATGAGCGGTCGACGCAGGCTACATGAAACTTGCTTGATTTTTTTTGCATCGAAGACCAAGCCTATAGGCTTCACTATGAGTGCGCTATATTCATTCACCACGAGGCTTTATTATCCTAAAAAATATTAGCGCACGCTTCTTTCCCACTCCAGAAAATTTGATTTTTTTATTTTCTGAAAATTGCGAAATCAACACAAAAATGCAACATGTAGCCTTTGCAGATCAGCGTATTCTTCGAAAGGATGTAACTTCCAGCACCCATGATAAAAAGTGTGTATAGGGTAAAGATGGGAGCTTCATATAATCATCAGGAATTGAGCATTCAAGGTTCAGCGGAAACATAATGTTGAGATGTTAGAGATGTGTCGTTTTCGATGGATGAATTTTCGTAAATTTAACTTTGTCCTGTTCTCGCCTCTCCGATTGGGCAATGCTGATTGGGTGTACTTATGAAAAGATTATGCAAGGCCTCATTAGTAACCAATATCGGAAGTTCATCGGTCAAAGTAAAAGGGAGATGGATGGCAAAATATCAAAAAAACGCAAGACTTTTGCATCAACCTAATACTTACGCGACAACGTCAATTTCGAGTACCCCCTTGCTGATCGAGGCCTTTCCCTGCACCTTGTCTGCCTTTGTCATGTTGAGATTGTAGAGGACCTTAATTCAACCCTTAGTGGTCGTAACCCTCCTTAAAAGAAATTTCGTACACATACCGTCGGTGTGTTAGCCATGCTTATCACTCCGACTCTCGTGTAGAATGGCGCGTTTTGATCAGTGACGAGGAAATCATTGAATCCGTCGCTTATGAAGGACTCAATCAGTGCTCCAGCCTGAGAAAAAAAGAAAAATTGAAAAAAATGAACATTTTTTTCATATAAAATGCATGTTATCATTTTTTTTATGCATACAAGTCGACACGGATGAAAGAGAAAAAGAAATCTAACATCGTCGAGCGCATCTTTTCCCATGGCTTCAGAAGTATCCAGAATGACGAAAACGTCGAGCCAGATGTCGTTGTAGTTCCAGTCAGAAGGGAAGCCGAACTTGTCCACGGCGCAGCTGCAGTAGGGATCTGAACAGAAACCGTGAGTAAATGATAATCGGATCAACGTGGACTGTCTATCTGCCTCAGGCCGAGCCGATTCGTCTCAATCTCGGTATAAAAATGAGAAATGAGTGGAATTGAGCATTGCTATACGTAATCTGACCTAGTCCGCTGTTGACTTCGTTGGAAATATACCACTTCCCACGAATAAAACCCTACGCTAGACATAATTCTGCACAATTCAGGAGATACCCAATGCCGCAACGGATTCAAGCCCTACCAAGGCGTGTGTGCATACGCCACCGAGCCCGATCAGAAACAGTACCAGGAAGCCGTCAACAATTGCACGGATATGGGAGCCTACGCGCCCTCGATACACAGCAAAAATGTTAGAAAGATTATTTCGATGTGTTTCTAAAAAAATCAGCGTCGGTAACAAAAATATACCACAATATTTAAATTTCCAGCTCTGTCCAGCTCTGTATGCAGTTGTCGAATTTGCAGGACCTCGATTTCTGGTCTGGTGCCATAGACACGCTGATTCCGTTTCATGGCCATTTCTGGCTGGACGCATATTGCGAAACTGCTGGTGAACCGTACAGATGGAGGGACGGGACTCCCACTGACTACCTGGGTCCTGCAAGCGGTGAGCTAAACAAAAATACACTTCATTTGAAAAACTTCGTTGGAAACAATTCACAAGCTCCTTTCATTGATCAAGATCCTTCCATTGATTCAGAACTGGCAAACTGTCAGCTGGGCATGGGCTACCACATACACCGCGAGGGGTTCATCATGTTTGAACCTAACGTAGTCGCTCCCGCCCTGTGTGTGCACCATCCGCAACCCGCCGAGGCATCCACTGAAGCAGTCCCTGAACCCTCTTCGACTGTAAAGCTGTCTGAGAGTGAGTTTACGAAAGTAGCTACTCAAACGGCACCAGGTAAAATGATCACCGTCGTATTTCAACCAAAAAGTGCACCCTTCTGTAGAAGTTTCACAGTAGGTTACCAAAGTGTCAAAGTGATTCTGTGAAAGTATGTTTTCATCAGACGGTGATCATCCGACCTAGTCGATAAGAGAAAAAAACGGACCTCAACCTACTTGCTTATGCCCTCTAGACAATCGATACTGTAGCCGATGCGAACGAGTTTTCAATGAGATTAGTTTTGCGTGCTAACATGTATGAATGGCATATTTCAGCGACAACCGCCCAACCGCTAGCACCTACCACTAAAGTACCTACTGTAGCAAAGAAAGGTGAACATGAAACTATGTTTGGGAAAGTAAGATTTACTCACGGTTTCTGTTCAGATCCCTACTGCAGCTGCGCCGTGGACAAGTTCGGCTTCCCTTCTGACTGGAACTACAACGACATCTGGCTCGACGTTTTCGTCATTCTGGATACTTCTGAAGCCATGGGAAAAGATGCGCTCGACGATGTTAGATTTCTTTTTCTCTTTCATCCGTGTCGACTTGTATGCATAAAAAAATGATAACATGCATTTTATATGAAAAAAATGTTCATTTTTTTCAATTTTTCTTTTTTTCGCAGGCTGGAGCACTGATTGAGTCCTTCATAAGCGACGGATTCAATGATTTCCTCGTCACTGATCAAAACGCGCCATTCTACACGAGAGTCGGAGTGATAAGCATGGCTAACACACCGACGGTATGTGTACGAAATTTCTTTTAAGGAGGGTTACGACCACTAAGGGTTGAATTAAGGTCCTCTACAATCTCAACATGACAAAGGCAGACAAGGTGCAGGGAAAGGCCTCGATCAGCAAGGGGGTACTCGAAATTGACGTTGTCGCGTAAGTATTAGGTTGATGCAAAAGTCTTGCGTTTTTTTGATATTTTGCCATCCATCTCCCTTTTACTTTGACCGATGAACTTCCGATATTGGTTACTAATGAGGCCTTGCATAATCTTTTCATAAGTACACACAGGGCGGGAGCGACTACGTTAGGTTCAAACATGATGAACCCCTCGCGGTGTATGTGGTAGCCCATGCCCAGCTGACAGTTTGCCAGTTCTGAATCAATGGAAGGATCTTGATCAATGAAAGGAGCTTGTGAATTGTTTCCAACGAAGTTTTTCAAATGAAGTGTATTTTTGTTTAGCTCACCGCTTGCAGGACCCAGGTAGTCAGTGGGAGTCCCGTCCCTCCATCTGTACGGTTCACCAGCAGTTTCGCAATATGCGTCCAGCCAGAAATGGCCATGAAACGGAATCAGCGTGTCTATGGCACCAGACCAGAAATCGAGGTCCTGCAAATTCGACAACTGCATACAGAGCTGGACAGAGCTGGAAATTTAAATATTGTGGTATATTTTTGTTACCGACGCTGATTTTTTTAGAAACACATCGAAATAATCTTTCTAACATTTTTGCTGTGTATCGAGGGCGCGTAGGCTCCCATATCCGTGCAATTGTTGACGGCTTCCTGGTACTGTTTCTGATCGGGCTCGGTGGCGTATGCACACACGCCTTGGTAGGGCTTGAATCCGTTGCGGCATTGGGTATCTCCTGAATTGTGCAGAATTATGTCTAGCGTAGGGTTTTATTCGTGGGAAGTGGTATATTTCCAACGAAGTCAACAGCGGACTAGGTCAGATTACGTATAGCAATGCTCAATTCCACTCATTTCTCATTTTTATACCGAGATTGAGACGAATCGGCTCGGCCTGAGGCAGATAGACAGTCCACGTTGATCCGATTATCATTTACTCACGGTTTCTGTTCAGATCCCTACTGCAGCTGCGCCGTGGACAAGTTCGGCTTCCCTTCTGACTGGAACTACAACGACATCTGGCTCGACGTTTTCGTCATTCTGGATACTTCTGAAGCCATGGGAAAAGATGCGCTCGACGATGTTAGATTTCTTTTTCTCTTTCATCCGTGTCGACTTGTATGCATAAAAAAAATGATAACATGCATTTTATATGAAAAAAATGTTCATTTTTTTCAATTTTTCTTTTTTTCTCAGGCTGGAGCACTGATTGAGTCCTTCATAAGCGACGGATTCAATGATTTCCTCGTCACTGATCAAAACGCGCCATTCTACACGAGAGTCGGAGTGATAAGCATGGCTAACACACCGACGGTATGTGTACGAAATTTCTTTTAAGGAGGGTTACGACCACTAAGGGTTGAATTAAGGTCCTCTACAATCTCAACATGACAAAGGCAGACAAGGTGCAGGGAAAGGCCTCGATCAGCAAGGGGGTACTCGAAATTGACGTTGTCGCGTAAGTATTAGGTTGATGCAAAAGTCTTGCGTTTTTTTGATATTTTGCCATCCATCTCCCTTTTACTTTGACCGATGAACTTCCGATATTGGTTACTAATGAGGCCTTGCATAATCTTTTCATAAGTACACCCAATCAGCATTGCCCAATCGGAGAGGCGAGAACAGGACAAAGTTAAATTTACGAAAATTCATCCATCGAAAACGACACATCTCTAACATCTCAACATTATGTTTCCGCTGAACCTTGAATGCTCAATTCCTGATGATTATATGAAGCTCCCATCTTTACCCTATACACACTTTTTATCATGGGTGCTGGAAGTTACATCCTTTCGAAGAATACGCTGATCTGCAAAGGCTACATGTTGCATTTTTGTGTTGATTTCGCAATTTTCAGAAAATAAAAAAATCAAATTTTCTGGAGTGGGAAAGAAGCGTGCGCTAATATTTTTTAGGATAATAAAGCCTCGTGGTGAATGAATATAGCGCACAAATAGTGAAGCCTATAGGCTTGGTCTTCGATGCAAAAAAAATCAAGCAAGTTTCATGTAGCCTGCGTCGACCGCTCATTTTCAATAGCATGTAATTCGGTCCAAACTTAATCGAGAATCAGTTGAAATATATTTTCTGAATGGGTATACGTGATACTTCGAAGATATCAGTATGGACAGTTTTCGTGAATTTTGCCAACAAATATCCAGTAAAAATATCTTGCGCAAATATCTTGCGCAAATACAAATATCTTGCGCAAAGGTAAAATTAGTATGTGACGAAGTTATTGAACCTAAAATAACATCGATTATTCCAGGACAAAAACACTAAAATTCGTTTCTCTTTTATATCAAACTGCCTGAAACCACAATCTTGATAGGAAGACGCGCCTTATTCTCCCGATCAATAAACGTATGCATAGTGTGGTATTTGGTTGAATAATATTTTTGCTACATCGCAATATTTAGCCAATTCTGTGCTATGACCGGCGCACGCTGACCCGCGTGTGAAAAAATGAGAATGAGCTTCACTGAACATATGAAAGCGGCATGAAGATGAGTGACGTCATTGTGAAACTCATTTTAATTTTTCACCTATCAATATGCGAAAAGCCCGAAGGAGATTGTACAACGTCATGTAACAAAAATATGATTCAACCAAATACCACACTATGTATACGTTTATTGATCGGGAGAATAAGGCGCGTCTTCTTATCAAGATTGTGGTTTTAGCCAGTTTGATATAATCGAGAAACGAATTTTAGTGTTTTTGTCATGGAATAATCGATGTTATTTTAGGTTTAATCACTTCGGCACATACTAATTTTACCTTTGCGCAAGTTTGAAGTTGTTTCGTTAATCGGCTGTTGAGTTATGAACGTAAATGCAGGTGCAGCCTACATGCAGCCTGCATCTACCGATCAAGTTGGAGCAAAGTGAAGTTGACCACGATGATCAGCACCCTCTTTTTTGTTGTCTCTCACAAGGGGTGGTCGCAGTGTCCATGGAGTTTCAAAACGAGACCTAGCGCATTCGAAAGAGGAGACAATTCTTAGAACTTTTGTTGTTTTTTTTTCAAATTTGCTAAACGATTTTGTGGAGGTCTGGGTTGTATGGAAAGTTAGGGACGTCAGAAATAGCCTGGTTAGTACGATCCCAGACTTCCACAAATTATTGTTTAGCAAATTCGAAAACAACACAAGTTCTTAGATTTTCTCCTCTTTCGAATGCACTAGGTCTAAGTATGAAACTCCCATGTACAGTGTATCGGGCACTCTGCGACGTCTTCTTGTCAGATCAACGAACAGTGTGAGGCGCTCGCTGTAGGTAGAGTGACTGGTAGAGCCCGCTGAAGTCGACGAGGAAGCACACGACACTCGCTGCCATGCACGCCGGCAGCAGGGCTTGCGCGGTGAGCGAGCGAAGCACCGCCTGCTGGCGAGAGCGTTCCGCCGCACTGCCCTGCAACAAATTCTAGCGGTTCGATGATCAATCTTCATGGAGTTAAAATGGTTCAAATTCGGTGTACATTCATTCACATTCCAATCGATGCCCAAAATCAGAGAGAGAGGGAACGCACCAAATCGCTTATCTTGGCTATGAGTCTTATTCGAAGGGCGGCTGTAGCACCGAGACTGATCACGAAGAAGCACGCGAGATAAGCAACCACACCTATGGATTAGAGTAGACTAGTGCTATATTCTTGACATGGTTTTGTACCATTTTCAGATATGTTTCATGTACACTATATAGCTCCTATGTATAGCGAGCATGAAACATATCTGAAAATGATACTAAACCATTCCAATAAGATAACCCAATTATCTAATAGTACGCAGATTGTTTTTCTTTCCCTAAGCACACCTCGCTGGAGCCATTTGCCGCCAACTCTGGGGGGTACAAATCAATTGTGCAGTAAGTCGTGTTCGTAAACTCTGGTAGAATCCGACCGTAAATTGAATATTTGTTTAATCCGAAAATTTTTCCCGATTCATTTTGAATTGCTGATATCAACATCTTTGTTGGAAAATGCCTGGTCAAGTTCGTAGCTGGAAATTCGAGTTCTACTATGCTCGGTTTATCGAAAACAGTAATAACTAACCATCACAATCCAACAGGGAAAGTCGAGACGAGGGCGATGGCTACGAGAGTGAGGCGAGTCACTGAGGGTGCAGTGATCAATGTCTGGGAGAGCGCCCAGACTCGATATGCGAACGCGAGAAGAATGAGGATGATCGAGTGGCACATGAGCGCGACGTGAAGCGCTGCAATTAGAAGAGTGAGTGGCATTCCCGGGCACTAGATCGCGTTTTCACCGGTGACTTGCACACATTTTACGATTTCTTAATTCGGCATTCTTATCGCCGGTCAGACGCTTGCAGAAGAAAAAAGCTTGCAGAAGATGACGTGGCACTGCAGCGCGCCCATAAGTCTGCAGGGCCCAGCCGCGGCCAGTACGATGAAACCGTCCACGTTCACAACCTTGAAATAACATATGGATGCAGGCGATGATAAAGAGAACGGTCAAAGTATTCCCGTATCAGGCACAGGTCCTGCGAGAAGCACACTGCTGTCTACGATAGGCTAGTGCAGTCCTGAGGGCCAAGTCACTTCTTCGGGAATATTACAAAGCAGGAGGCAAAGCAGGTAGCCTCATCCTGTTGTTTGGACCAGTGTGTCATCTTCTTCAAGAGGCAATAAGCGGTGTCAGAATTAGAGTTCCCCACATGGGCGTATTGGGCATCTTTAGAATCATTTTCAGTCATATTGCAGGTGCGCTATACCTTTCTAGCGCGCATGAAACATAACTGAAAGTGATACACAAGATGTCCAATGCGCCCAATTGTGGGAAAATAGTCAGAATTTTAGGCATTTGAATACCTCAGCAGCACGGCGCCGCTAGCGATCGCAGCGGTCGTGTCCACTATCAAAAAAAACAAAACAAATGTTTTCTTCTCACGCAAGCTTGCAAAGCAATTGAAATTTGTGTTAAAGCACATGCTAGTTTCTTCATTATATTTTGTGGGAAACTCTACAGCTCTGTGGGAAAATACTGTGCATGATTGAAAAAACAAAATGCGAATTTAATCGGGTTTGCAACTCTTCATTTGTATGTTTATTTATTCGTTCGGGGTGCAAATAACGACCTATTCGGTTACAAGGACGGTATATCGCTCCATTGCTATTATCTCGGTTAATGGCTCGTTGATAAAATAGACGATTATTTATTTATGAATTAACTCATTTGCACCGTGGCTATTCGCCGATCAACTAATCTCTCATGAGAAATTTGATGGTGCCATTTCATCATCCTCGATTTACATGCATTATTATGGTTGAATAAAGTGCACACAAAAGAAACTGCAGATCAACCTGCATATCATATGCATATATGTTCCCTGTAATGACATGTAACTTGATGCAAATAGACAAGCATTTTATCTTCAACATATCAAACAAGCACGAAACTTCTTCGAAATTTTTCTACAAACATGTGATAGTCTAGTTGAGGTTCCTTACTCGACCGCACATCCTATTTCGTTGATGTAATTTAAATAGTTATTCTTCTTGACCCTCATATCTTCCGTGATCGCATTTTAATAGCACTCTTATCACTGTCGAGGAATCTACGATCCCATCACTTTCGAATTCGAGGGTCCATATTCATTTGGCATCTCTCTACAATTAGGCATGTGTGCTGAATCGTTTGCTAGTAATTTATTAGAGATAATCAAAAAGCGATAAGTTCAAAAACATCATAATTTCGATTGTTCCTATTCGCTTGTGTATAATTGTTCACCTCACACACCTTTTTAGAGACTAGGCAGTACAGTAGCGTCGTCAAGTCGTAGCGAAGCTGATTTAGGCGGATAAAATCAATAAAAATTCAAGTTAACAAAGCAGTAACGGACAGAAAAATCGCTGAATGTGAGAGTAAACGCATAGCCGCAAAAACGAATAGAGGAGGGAAGATAGGGAGCGGGCGATCGATAGGGTGTCTGGAAAAGAGAGTGGAAAAGTTAGAGAGTACAAGCGATGATGGCTGAAGTTAGAGAGTATTGAATCAGAGAGAGAGAGAGAGGAGAGCGAGCACTTTCTGATCCTCTTGGATATTTCGTGATCAAAAATGAATGAATGAAACGCAATCAGAATGGGTCCCGGAACGCGTTGCTCATGAGGGTTTCACATTCGATTCCATTGTCATACCAGCGTTGTAATAATGGAGAAATCTGACCCATACACAACTCTTCTTGTTCTTGTATTCAAGTGCATTTCCAGATGCTGGGATTCCCCCGCGTTGCCAAAGATTGAAGATTCAGCAGATGATGCAATATCGTTAATACCAAAACGTCATTACCGACTCCTTCGTAGAGCCTTACTAGAACGCGGAATTCGGGTCGCCGTATCTTAATGTTCCACCATCTCTCGACAAATGGGAAATGAAGCGACGGGCCCGAATTACGAACACTACTCCGTACTGTACCTGGCTGGGTTCTCAAAACATCGTGGTTTCGTTTTTCGAATTCCCTGGCCGGTCTGCCGGTGAGAGCGTATGTTGCACTAGATCGGATGAGAACAATGACGTCATGCCGTCTTTGATATATCAAAAGCGGCATGACGTCAACATTCTCATTCGATATAGAACAGAGTAAACAGAAGGGATAGCCATTTCTTGCCAAGATATCCTTCGCCCTGGTTTGTTTGTTCAATCTCTCTTAATTTTCAGTAAGGGAAAACTGATGTTATCCTCTCAAATTTAGGTTGCCCGTCTCTCCTTCTCTCTTTCGAAATATGGGATAAAGAGGTACTTGACATTTAGTGCAAGGGGAAGACAAAGACGCGATTATTTCCACAGCAAATGTAACCACCTTGATCGGAATATCGATCGGGTACGTATTTCTTGGGTTTCAGTAGCTGATGTGGAAAGGCTATGTTCTACCTCAAAGCCTTTCCACTTTCCACATGCATATCTTCACGAACCTTGCCAACCCGATTATTTGAACGGGAAATGTAGCAAATTCGGCACGAAGCCGAGTTAGACGGCTGAAATTATTTGGAGTCAGAGGATAACATCGTAATTCGATGATCGAGCATTCGAAAATGAATGAGCAGTTGCAAATCAGAAGGATAGGGAAGGGAAGGTGGTCAAGTTGACGATCGTTTGGGAGAAAGAACTCTGGCAAGAAGGGGCAGACACATAAAGAGGGCAGGGTGCGAATGGGCGATGTTATGTTGACTCAAAGTGACAGCAAGGGGAAGAGAGTGGTGGCACTCTTATTGCATCAAGGTGAGTTGTTCGTTCGGAGAAGCGGACATTCACTAATACAATATTTCAAGAAACGTTCGGCAGTGGGCATCGTTTCTCGCTCTGTGGAATCACTAATTTGAAACGCAATCGCTCCAAATGAAGGTGATATTTGTTATCCAAAATTCCCAATCGATCGAAGTAAATTAGTTTTCCTTCCATTTTCGTTCCTAGTCACATTATGTCGCAATTAGTGAATGTCCGTCAAGGTAGAGACATCGTGAACGCTGCTGTTCCCATATCGGAATACGCCCTATCCATATAGTTTGTTCTCTCGCCGGTCAGACAGAGAGCGAGAGACCGGGGGAACCGAGGGGAGTACGCATCGATCTGTCATCACTAAAGAACGCGGTTGACCCCGTCTATCTCCGATATCCATCTATGGCCGCACTCTGGATGTCAAGAATGCGAGTAGAGAGCAGAGGGTGGGTTAGACAACACATATATATTCTAAGTCCCCTCTCATCCAAACCCTACGCATATCCATAAGAGTTTTCTTTTGTGCATCAGCTCGCGTTAATTCCGTTGAATCCTGGATAGTGTCGAGTCGATACTATAGTTCACAATTGGGTTAATCATATTTTAATTGCCAATACTGTTTTGATACTCTATAAATCGATCGAGAGAGAGAGAGAGAGTGATTCCCAAATTGCGACCTCTACCCGATATTTACGAACGTCATGATTTATGTGATTCCTTTTCATTTCAGCCACCTACACCGACTTCGCCTGCAGCTTTTCCGTTCATCATCACTTACCGTCATCCTTAATAGAGCTAAACGCAACCATAGCAACACCACTCCCATTGTCCAAGTTGTCACTTACAATTGATTAATTTACGATTAATTTGTTATGCCCACTATCGAGATCTGTCTGCATGTCGCCTATGTCACGATGAACATCCCGTATAGAGAGAGGCTGTTCTGCGCACTCCCTCCGAACATGATTGTCCCGAAATCACAGATTGTATAGGGTGCAAATTTTTCGAATGCATGGTGAACGCCCTCCGTCGTAAGAAAGGATCGAGTTAATTGCGGTTATTTGTTGTATGTGTTCTTCTTCTTCAGAGAATAAATATTTACATATATTTATCCGCATTCATTCAAGAATACTACAATGGCTCCCACATCATTGCAGCTCTCGATGTCAGCAAAATCGACAGAGGGGCTTATGCGTACCATTTAGGCTTATGCGTATCATTTAGCAAATACACAAATTTAGCAAATAAATCAATACCTATATATAAAGCGCAGTGTGACTCCGTCTGACCGGATTGCGAAATAGGGAGGGGAGGGAGGGATGACGTTAGGAAGGCATCAATCCATTACCGTATACCAATCAATAATTAGCATTGGGTCAACTACCGTATACCAATCGATAATTAGCCGTGGGTCACCTCTTATTCCGTGGGTCAGATTTATGACTTTGACCTTTGATCTTTGAATTACCGTATGCCAATCAATAATTTGCATTGGGTCAACTACCGTATACCAATCGATAATTAGCCATGGGTCAACTGTTATTCCGTGGGTCAGATTTATGACTTTGACCTTTGATCTTTGAATTACCGTATGCCAATCAATAATTAGCATTGGGTCAACTACCGTATACCAATCGATAATTAGCCGTGGGTCACCTCTTATTCCGTGGATCAGATTTATGATTTTGATCTTTGATCTTTGAATTACCGTATGCCAATCAATAATTGGCATTGGGTCAACTACCGTATACCAATCGATAATTAGCCGTGGGTCACCTCTTATTCCGTGGGTCAGATTTATGATTTTGATCTTTGATCTTTGAATTACCGTATGCCAATCAATAATTAGCATTGGGTCAACTACCGTATACCAATCGATAATTAGCCATGGGTCAACTGTTATTCCGTGGGTCAGATTTATGACTTTGACCTTTGATCTTTGAATTACCGTATGCCAATCAATAATTAGCATTGGGTCAACTACCGTATACCAATCGATAATTAGCCGTGGGTCACCTCTTATTCGGTGGATCAGATTTATGATTTTGATCTTTGATCTTTGAATTACCGTATGCCAAACAATAATTGGCATTGGGTCAACTACCGTATACCAATCGATAATTAGCCGTGGGTCACCTCTTATTCCGTGGGTCAGATTTATGATTTTGATCTTTGATCTTTGAATTACCGTATGCCAATCAATAATTAGCATTGGGTCAACTACCGTATACCAATCGATAATTAGCCATGGTCAAAGCTTCTAGAATGTTCCAGAACGTTCGAAAATATTCTAAAGCTTCTAGAATGTTCCAGAAAATTCGAAAATGTTCCAAAGCTTCTAGAATGTTACAGAAATTTCAAAAATGTTCCAAAGATTCTAGAATGTTCTAGAAACTTCGAAAATGTTTCAAAGCTTCTAGAATGTTCCGGAACATTCAAATCAGTGATTTAAAAGAAATGTAGGCATTTCTGCATAGGTGCGGCAAAGAATATAGAACATTCTAGAAGATCTTTTGAAGCGAGCATGAATAGCAGCAATTTCACATTGGACTTTAGCGCGCGCTCCTTCCATCATAACCCGGAAGTTCCTCCTCTCCCGCTGAGCCCTCGTGGCTGAGAGGTTGATGGTTGGAGTTGAACTAATGACACTGGGGGTTCGAATCCCGCTCGATTAAGGGACCTTTTGCCGATGTTGTAAGGTGTCCTCTTAACGTCAAGAGTTTCGAAACCCTCATATAAAGTTCCAGAGCGTACTAGATCTTTCTATAATCGATTGTTCGAAACTTCCAGAAAGTTCAGGAAATTTACCATGAAAAGTGATATAAGGAAAGCACTAGACAAGGAACTCTAACAGTAGTCAATAGTCTACAAAAACATGGATCCGTCCACTTCGTCCAACGACGCCCCACCAACCGATGCTCATCTCATAAACCTTCCTCCCTCTCCGTCCGTATCACAGGAGCCAATCGCCAGCAGAACTCGCTCACGGCTGAGGTGAAAGCTTATTTAATGTTGTTCACTGGAACCGAGATTGTAATTAGCATAATAGAGATAGTGAACTTAATTCGTGGTTAGTGCATTCCTAAGTTCATTAACACCACTTTTTACCATAAGTATCTATACTTAGTATTAAATAATTCAGAAACACTGCTGAAGCGGAAAGGAGCCGATCACGCCGTGCGAGCGAAAATCCGCAGCAGACGGAAAAGAGACGCACCGCAGATCAGGAAAGGCAGAGGAAGAGAAGAGCATCAATGACTGAAGAGGAGAGAGAAGAGGTCAGAGAACGGGATAGAGAACGAGACAGGAGGAGGAGAGAGGAAGAAACGAATGGAAAAGGAGGACAAAGAAGGATGGATCATAGAGAGAGGATGAAAGCACACAGGAACGAGGAGAGGGAAAGACGGTGACAGAGCCGAATTATCTCGGCGCAATGGACACCACATGCAGCAACTGCGGGGCCCGCTTCTTCTCAGGTACGCCAAGTTTAATATTACCGTTATCCAATGTGACGGTGCATTTTGCGTGATTTTCGCCGATCATAGGAAACGAGATAGTGTGTGCTATGGAGAGAGCGCCTCAGAAATTGCTCAGAAAATCCAGGAGATTCTAGAACATTCCATGCTGTTATGAAATATCTCTTTCCATTCTACGCTCTCTCCATGTTCTTTCGCTAATTGAAGGAATATTAATGCGGAGCAATTCGATATCTCATTTCTACCGTAATCCCTCTGCAGGAGAAGTGAGTGGAAGCACAGATAAAATCAATCTGTGCTGTAACTTCGGTTTGGCAACCACAATCGAGGACAAATTCTCTGATTTCCCCGACCAAATCCGCACTCTCCTCCTCGATGATTACCCTCAAGCCAAGAACTTCCAGAAGTTCATTCGGCAGTTTAACTCTGCCTTATCAATGGCTTCCATGGGCGCTCAGCTCGATATCCCGAAGGGACGTGGCCCATTCTGCTTCCGTATTCACGGGCAGGTGTACCATCTTGCCGGTCCCCTTCATCCAGAACCTGGCCATTATTCGTTCGGGGTGCAAATAACGACCTATTCGGTTACAAGGACGGTATATCGCTCCATTGCTATTATCTCGGTTAATGGCTCGTTGATAAAATAGACGATTATTTATTTATGAATTAACTCATTTGCACCGTGGCTATTCGCCGATCAACTAATCTCTCATGAGAAATTTGATGGTGCCATTTCATCATCCTCGATTTACATGCATTATTATGGTTGAATAAAGTGCACACAAAAGAAACTGCAGATCAACCTGCATATCATATGCATATATGTTCCCTGTAATGACATGTAACTTGATGCAAATAGACAAGCATTTTATCTTCAACATATCAAACAAGCACGAAACTTCTTCGAAATTTTTCTACAAACATGTGATAGTCTAGTTGAGGTTCCTTACTCGACCGCACATCCTATTTCGTTGATGTAATTTAAATAGTTATTCTTCTTGACCCTCATATCTTCCGTGATCGCATTTTAATAGCACTCTTATCACTGTCGAGGAATCTACGATCCCATCACTTTCGAATTCGAGGGTCCATATTCATTTGGCATCTCTCTACAATTAGGCATGTGTGCTGAATCGTTTGCTAGTAATTTATTAGAGATAATCAAAAAGCGATAAGTTCAAAAACATCATAATTTCGATTGTTCCTATTCGCTTGTGTATAATTGTTCACCTCACACACCTTTTTAGAGACTAGGCAGTACAGTAGCGTCGTCAAGTCGTAGCGAAGCTGATTTAGGCGGATAAAATCAATAAAAATTCAAGTTAACAAAGCAGTAACGGACAGAAAAATCGCTGAATGTGAGAGTAAACGCATAGCCGCAAAAACGAATAGAGGAGGGAAGATAGGGAGCGGGCGATCGATAGGGTGTCTGGAAAAGAGAGTGGAAAAGTTAGAGAGTACAAGCGATGATGGCTGAAGTTAGAGAGTATTGAATCAGAGAGAGAGAGAGAGGAGAGCGAGCACTTTCTGATCCTCTTGGATATTTCGTGATCAAAAATGAATGAATGAAACGCAATCAGAATGGGTCCCGGAACGCGTTGCTCATGAGGGTTTCACATTCGATTCCATTGTCATACCAGCGTTGTAATAATGGAGAAATCTGACCCATACACAACTCTTCTTGTTCTTGTATTCAAGTGCATTTCCAGATGCTGGGATTCCCCCGCGTTGCCAAAGATTGAAGATTCAGCAGATGATGCAATATCGTTAATACCAAAACGTCATTACCGACTCCTTCGTAGAGCCTTACTAGAACGCGGAATTCGGGTCGCCGTATCTTAATGTTCCACCATCTCTCGACAAATGGGAAATGAAGCGACGGGCCCGAATTACGAACACTACTCCGTACTGTACCTGGCTGGGTTCTCAAAACATCGTGGTTTCGTTTTTCGAATTCCCTGGCCGGTCTGCCGGTGAGAGCGTATGTTGCACTAGATCGGATGAGAACAATGACGTCATGCCGTCTTTGATATATCAAAAGCGGCATGACGTCAACATTCTCATTCGATATAGAACAGAGTAAACAGAAGGGATAGCCATTTCTTGCCAAGATATCCTTCGCCCTGGTTTGTTTGTTCAATCTCTCTTAATTTTCAGTAAGGGAAAACTGATGTTATCCTCTCAAATTTAGGTTGCCCGTCTCTCCTTCTCTCTTTCGAAATATGGGATAAAGAGGTACTTGACATTTAGTGCAAGGGGAAGACAAAGACGCGATTATTTCCACAGCAAATGTAACCACCTTGATCGGAATATCGATCGGGTACGTATTTCTTGGGTTTCAGTAGCTGATGTGGAAAGGCTATGTTCTACCTCAAAGCCTTTCCACTTTCCACATGCATATCTTCACGAACCTTGCCAACCCGATTATTTGAACGGGAAATGTAGCAAATTCGGCACGAAGCCGAGTTAGACGGCTGAAATTATTTGGAGTCAGAGGATAACATCGTAATTCGATGATCGAGCATTCGAAAATGAATGAGCAGTTGCAAATCAGAAGGATAGGGAAGGGAAGGTGGTCAAGTTGACGATCGTTTGGGAGAAAGAACTCTGGCAAGAAGGGGCAGACACATAAAGAGGGCAGGGTGCGAATGGGCGATGTTATGTTGACTCAAAGTGACAGCAAGGGGAAGAGAGTGGTGGCACTCTTATTGCATCAAGGTGAGTTGTTCGTTCGGAGAAGCGGACATTCACTAATACAATATTTCAAGAAACGTTCGGCAGTGGGCATCGTTTCTCGCTCTGTGGAATCACTAATTTGAAACGCAATCGCTCCAAATGAAGGTGATATTTGTTATCCAAAATTCCCAATCGATCGAAGTAAATTAGTTTTCCTTCCATTTTCGTTCCTAGTCACATTATGTCGCAATTAATGAATGTCCGTCAAGGTAGAGACATCGTGAACGCTGCTGTTCCCATATCGGAATACGCCCTATCCATATAGTTTGTTCTCTCGCCGGTCAGACAGAGAGCGAGAGACCGGGGGAACCGAGGGGAGTACGCATCGATCTGTCATCACTAAAGAACGCGGTTGACCCCGTCTATCTCCGATATCCATCTATGGCCGCACTCTGGATGTCAAGAATGCGAGTAGAGAGCAGAGGGTGGGTTAGACAACACATATATATTCTAAGTCCCCTCTCATCCAAACCCTACGCATATCCATAAGAGTTTTCTTTTGTGCATCAGCTCGCGTTAATTCCGTTGAATCCTGGATAGTGTCGAGTCGATACTATAGTTCACAATTGGGTTAATCATATTTTAATTGCCAATACTGTTTTGATACTCTATAAATCGATCGAGAGAGAGAGAGAGAGTGATTCCCAAATTGCGACCTCTACCCGATATTTACGAACGTCATGATTTATGTGATTCCTTTTCATTTCAGCCACCTACACCGACTTCGCCTGCAGCTTTTCCGTTCATCATCACTTACCGTCATCCTTAATAGAGCTAAACGCAACCATAGCAACACCACTCCCATTGTCCAAGTTGTCACTTACAATTGATTAATTTACGATTAATTTGTTATGCCCACTATCGAGATCTGTCTGCATGTCGCCTATGTCACGATGAACATCCCGTATAGAGAGAGGCTGTTCTGCGCACTCCCTCCGAACATGATTGTCCCGAAATCACAGATTGTATAGGGTGCAAATTTTTCGAATGCATGGTGAACGCCCTCCGTCGTAAGAAAGGATCGAGTTAATTGCGGTTATTTGTTGTATGTGTTCTTCTTCTTCAGAGAATAAATATTTACATATATTTATCCGCATTCATTCAAGAATACTACAATGGCTCCCACATCATTGCAGCTCTCGATGTCAGCAAAATCGACAGAGGGGCTTATGCGTACCATTTAGGCTTATGCGTATCATTTAGCAAATACACAAATTTAGCAAATAAATCAATACCTATATATAAAGCGCAGTGTGACTCCGTCTGACCGGATTGCGAAATAGGGAGGGGAGGGAGGGATGACGTTAGGAAGGCATCAATCCATTACCGTATACCAATCAATAATTAGCATTGGGTCAACTACCGTATACCAATCGATAATTAGCCGTGGGTCACCTCTTATTCCGTGGGTCAGATTTATGACTTTGACCTTTGATCTTTGAATTACCGTATGCCAATCAATAATTTGCATTGGGTCAACTACCGTATACCAATCGATAATTAGCCATGGGTCAACTGTTATTCCGTGGGTCAGATTTATGACTTTGACCTTTGATCTTTGAATTACCGTATGCCAATCAATAATTAGCATTGGGTCAACTACCGTATACCAATCGATAATTAGCCGTGGGTCACCTCTTATTCCGTGGATCAGATTTATGATTTTGATCTTTGATCTTTGAATTACCGTATGCCAATCAATAATTGGCATTGGGTCAACTACCGTATACCAATCGATAATTAGCCGTGGGTCACCTCTTATTCCGTGGGTCAGATTTATGATTTTGATCTTTGATCTTTGAATTACCGTATGCCAATCAATAATTAGCATTGGGTCAACTACCGTATACCAATCGATAATTAGCCATGGGTCAACTGTTATTCCGTGGGTCAGATTTATGACTTTGACCTTTGATCTTTGAATTACCGTATGCCAATCAATAATTAGCATTGAGTCAACTACCGTATACCAATCGATAATTAGCCGTGGGTCACCTCTTATTCGGTGGATCAGATTTATGATTTTGATCTTTGATCTTTGAATTACCGTATGCCAATCAATAATTAGCATTGGGTCAACTACCGTATACCAATCGATAATTAGCCATGGTCAAAGCTTCTAGAATGTTCCAGAACGTTCGAAAATATTCTAAAGCTTCTAGAATGTTCCAGAAAATTCGAAAATGTTCCAAAGCTTCTAGAATGTTACAGAAATTTCAAAAATGTTCCAAAGATTCTAGAATGTTCTAGAAACTTCGAAAATGTTTCAAAGCTTCTAGAATGTTCCGGAACATTCAAATCAGTGATTTAAAAGAAATGTAGGCATTTCTGCATAGGTGCGGCAAAGAATATAGAACATTCTAGAAGATCTTTTGAAGCGAGCATGAATAGCAGCAATTTCACATTGGACTTTAGCGCGCGCTCCTTCCATCATAACCCGGAAGTTCCTCCTCTCCCGCTGAGCCCTCGTGGCTGAGAGGTTGATGGTTGGAGTTGAACTAATGACACTGGGGGTTCGAATCCCGCTCGATTAAGGGACCTTTTGCCGATGTTGTAAGGTGTCCTCTTAACGTCAAGAGTTTCGAAACCCTCATATAAAGTTCCAGAGCGTACTAGATCTTTCTATAATCGATTGTTCGAAACTTCCAGAAAGTTCAGGAAATTTACCATGAAAAGTGATATAAGGAAAGCACTAGACAAGGAACTCTAACAGTAGTCAATAGTCTACAAAAACATGGATCCGTCCACTTCGTCCAACGACGCCCCACCAACCGATGCTCATCTCATAAACCTTCCTCCCTCTCCGTCCGTATCACAGGAGCCAATCGCCAGCAGAACTCGCTCACGGCTGAGGTGAAAGCTTATTTAATGTTGTTCACTGGAACCGAGATTGTAATTAGCATAATAGAGATAGTGAACTTAATTCGTGGTTAGTGCATTCCTAAGTTCATTAACACCACTTTTTACCATAAGTATCTATACTTAGTATTAAATAATTCAGAAACACTGCTGAAGCGGAAAGGAGCCGATCACGCCGTGCGAGCGAAAATCCGCAGCAGACGGAAAAGAGACGCACCGCAGATCAGGAAAGGCAGAGGAAGAGAAGAGCATCAATGACTGAAGAGGAGAGAGAAGAGGTCAGAGAACGGGATAGAGAACGAGACAGGAGGAGGAGAGAGGAAGAAACGAATGGAAAAGGAGGACAAAGAAGGATGGATCATAGAGAGAGGATGAAAGCACACAGGAACGAGGAGAGGGAAAGACGGTGACAGAGCCGAATTATCTCGGCGCAATGGACACCACATGCAGCAACTGCGGGGCCCGCTTCTTCTCAGGTACGCCAAGTTTAATATTACCGTTATCCAATGTGACGGTGCATTTTGCGTGATTTTCGCCGATCATAGGAAACGAGATAGTGTGTGCTATGGAGAGAGCGCCTCAGAAATTGCTCAGAAAATCCAGGAGATTCTAGAACATTCCATGCTGTTATGAAATATCTCTTTCCATTCTACGCTCTCTCCATGTTCTTTCGCTAATTGAAGGAATATTAATGCGGAGCAATTCGATATCTCATTTCTACCGTAATCCCTCTGCAGGAGAAGTGAGTGGAAGCACAGATAAAATCAATCTGTGCTGTAACTTCGGTTTGGCAACCACAATCGAGGACAAATTCTCTGATTTCCCCGACCAAATCCGCACTCTCCTCCTCGATGATTACCCTCAAGCCAAGAACTTCCAGAAGTTCATTCGGCAGTTTAACTCTGCCTTATCAATGGCTTCCATGGGCGCTCAGCTCGATATCCCGAAGGGACGTGGCCCATTCTGCTTCCGTATTCACGGGCAGGTGTACCATCTTGCCGGTCCCCTTCATCCAGAACCTGGCCAGAGAACATCTTACGGTCAGATCTACATTCTGGATACCGCCCAAGCAGCCAGTGAGAGGCTGGGTAATCCCGCCAATGTGAACTGTGATCCTCAAGTGATGGCTGATCTCAGCGGCCTGATATCAAGGGTTAACCCCTATGCCCAGGCCTACAAAATGCTGGCTGAGGTGGAGGAGAATGAGGAGAGAAATGCAGCCGAAGAAGGCCGAATAGCTGCCCCCGTCCGCATGATCTTTGATGCCTCTACGTCTAAGGATCCCCGTAGATACAATGTGCCCCAAGCAAATGAAGTGGCCGTTGTCTACGTGGGTGAAGACGACGATGTGCCTGTCACTCGATCTCTGGCAGTACATCCTAGAGGGGGAGGACTCATGACGATTCGGGATATCGACAAGATCTGCGATCCCCTCACCTATCCCATATTCTTCCCCACGGGAAAGGACGGGTGGCACCCTGAACTAGAGAAGAAGCCATCGGGCAGGAAGAGGACTCGAATCACCCAGAAGGAGTACTACAGCTACCTCATGATGGTGCGAGAAGGACAATTCAATCCCATCCACCATGGAAAAGCCCTCTTCCAGCAGTTCGCCGTGGACTCCTGGGTCAAGGTAAGTACATTTTCACTTAGAATTCGCTTTACTGCCTCAATATATCTGACTTCCCATCCATTTTAGATCGAACAAAATAGACTCAACTATTTCCGCTCAAACCAAAATCAGCTTCGAAGCGCCTCCTACCGGGCTGTACAGGTATGCAAAATTAAAATAATTTTCAAAATATAATTTCTCAGTTTGATTCCCATGCTTTGATTTTTCAGGACTATCTTGCGGGAGATTCTGATGTTCCGGGAAAGAGGACCATCCTCCCTTCGACTCATCCGGGTAGTCCTCGAGCGATGACCCAGGACTTCCAAGACGCGATGGCGATTGTCTCCAAATACGGCAAGCCCGACATCTTCTTTACTTTCACGTGCAACCCCGCGTGGAGGGAGATCACCGAGAATCTCGAGCCCTGTCAGACTGCCTCTGATCGACCTGATCTCATCTCAAGGGTCTTCAAACTAAAGGTGAGTTAAATATTAACTCTCTCTTCTCAATTGACTATCCTAATTTGCGTGTATCAGGTCGACAGGGTATTCGACGATCTGCTCCATCGCCACAAGTTCGGCCGCGTCATTGCCTATATCGCAGTGTTCGAGTGGCAGAAGAGAGGTCTCCCTCACGTTCACATCCTCCTCATCATGAGTGAGGACACAAAGCCGCGCACTCCCGAGGACGTCGACAGGTTAGTCCAAGCGGAGATCCCTGATCCCGAGACGGACCCGGAGCTGTATCACATCGTCACCACGAACATGCTCCACCGACCTTGCGGTGCACTCAATCCAGAGTCACCATGCATGAGAGATGGGCAATGCTCCAAACGCTTCCCCAAAGAGTTCCGGGACAGTACAAATCTCGATGTCGACGGATACCCTCAGTACCGTAGGAGGGATGGCGGGAGTGTAGTCGAGTACGGAGGCCATAACCTCGACAACCGTCACATCGTGCCCTACAATGTGTACTTCCTGCTGACATACAAAGCGCACGCCAATGTCGAAATCTGCGCATTTATCGAGGCAGTGAAGTATCTATTCAAGTACGTCTACAAAGGGCCCGATCGCGCCTCTCTCAGCCTCTTCCGTACCGGACAGAGGGACGGGGACGGAGTCATCGTTGATGAAATCCGTGCCCATCTCGATGCCCGATATGTGTGAGCCCCAGAGACAATCCATCACATCTTCGGCTTCAAGAACGAAAGGAAATCGGACACTGTGTACCGCTTGGCCGTTCACGAACCGAACTTCCAAGAGATCACCTTCGACCCCAACGAGCCTCCTGAGCAGCTTCGAGCTAGGGCTGCCAAAGATACTACTCTCACAGCATGGTTCAAGTTGAACAGGGAGTCTGCGGAGACTATCGATAGTGGCACCATCCCTCCCTCCTTCGTCGATTCTCGCCAATTCTTCTACTTCGACCTCCCCACTCGCTTCACTTTCACTAAGCAGAACGGCCAATGGAGTGAGCGAAAGAGCGGAACTAGACAGATCGGACGCATGTATACGGTCCCTCCCCACGATACCGAGAGATTCAACCTCCGTATCCTCCTCCTCAACATCAAGGGACCGATTTCATTCGAGGATCTCCGTACTGTCTCGGATTCCAACGGAGTGCCAGTGACCTACCCCACTTTCGGAGAAGCAGCAAAGGCTCACGGCCTTCTTAAGGACGACAGTGAGTATCTCCAGTGTCTAAAGGAATGGGCTGGCCACTCAGTCCCCGCTGCTCTCCGATCCGCCTTCACTGCCATTCTTCTTTTCAATGAGGTCCACGACCCATAGGCACTCTGGGAAGCAATGAAAAGGGATCTCAGTGAGGATTACCGTCATATGGGAGCAGGAGAGGAGGAGGCTGAGGCACTCGCCTACTTCGATATTGCTGATCGATTCCGAAGGTGATTCTGCATATTGATAACTTTGCATGAACAAATATAAAATTCTCTCTTTCAGGGCAGGAAACGATTTCTCCAGATTCGTTCCTGAGACAGCCGTCCGCCCTCCACTCAGAAACCTCAACCTTGCCAATCCCGCTTATTGTGCTGCGGAAGGCGCGAGACTCTACGCGACTCTGAACCCTCAGCAACAAGCCGCTGCTGACGCGATTCTGGGAGTGTTGGAGGATGCCTCTCTCCCCCGTCTCTTTCACCTTGACGGACCGGGTGGAAGCGGGAAGACGTACCTCTACACCACACTCTACAACATCTTCGTCGGAAATGGACTTAAGGTGAGATTTTTGCATCTACATTATCAGTTCAATATAATCTTCATGTCTAGGTTGTCTGCACTGCCTGGACAGGAATCGCTGCCAATCTTCTCCCAGGCGGTCGAACATCCGCTTCTCTCTTCAAGCTCAATATCAGCAATCGGTGCGAGTCCTCCAACCATAGAAGACAAGAACAGGACGCCAAGGAACTTGCCGAAAATGACGTCATCATCTGGGACGAATCGTCGATGATCCCAAAGGTAAGATTCCCTCTATTTACTCATCACTTAAAGTATACAATCCCCATTCTTCCAGGCGGCGCTGAACACAGCCGATGCTGTTCTCAGGGACATCACCCAGATCGATCGACCATTTGGAGGGAAACTAATCATTCTCGGTGGAGACTTCCGCCAGATTCTCCCGGTGGTGGAGAAGGGAACGAGAGCCGATCAAGTCGATGCGTGCATCAAGAGATCTCCTCTCTGGAGTCAGTTCCGATCCCTCACTCTCATCTCAAACATGAGAGTCACTTCGGGAGATACCGAATGGATTGAATTCCTCCTCAAGGTGGGCGACGGATCTGCGAATGATGCTGAGTCAAAGGTGACTCTTCCCCTCTCGAACATGTGCGATGGAAACATCGTCGAAAAAGTGTTCGGGGAAGTAGTCGACCCTTCCACTGACCCTTGCGAGAAGGTCATTCTGACCCCTAAGAATGTGGATGTGACCCGTCTGAATGACGATGTACATGGGCGGATGCTTAGGGAAGAGAGGATCTATCTCTCGCGAGATGTGGTCGTATCTGATGAACCATCCGATCACACCACATACCCCACTGAGTTCCTCAATAAGATGTCTCCCTCTACTCTCCCTCCCCACACTCTCAAGCTGAAGAAGGGCTCTATTGTCATGCTGCAGAGGAATCTAGATGTTTCTGCCGGCCTGTGCAATGGTACCCGACTTATCGTAGAGCATCTAGGATCCCGCTCCCTCGGTTGTCGATTCGCATGTGGCGACCGAAAGGGAGAATTCGCTGTCATTCCCCGTATCGATTGTTATCATGATAAGAACCTTTCCTTCAAAGTTAGACGTACTCAATTCCCCGTTCGCCATTCGTATGCCCTCTCCATTAACAAGTCCCAGGGTCAGTCCTTCTCTAACATTGGCCTCTGGATCCCTTCGGAAGTATTCTCTCACGGTCAATTATACGTTGCTCTTTCCCGAATTCGTTCAAAGGAAGGTTTAATTGTTCAAGCTGATTCTAATCGACAGACAAACATTGTATTCGAAGAAGTTCTCTGAATAAATTGCGAAAGAATAAATCGATGAGTTGAGAAACCTATGGGGACACTTGAAAGCTAGCCAACTAAGAAAACGACCCGGCGCACGCCAGTCGATTGCGCGCGCCGTGGCGCGCGCAATCGGCTGGTAATTAATAACTCGATTTAGTCACACTGATCAGTTCTCGAACCTTATACATTTAAGTAGGCATTGATCGGAAGCAGCATTAAGGATCATGCAAAGCCGATTTAGGCGGCTGAAATGCGTGAATAAATTAGAGAGGAATGAAAATTCGATTTAGAAAGCAGTCTAGGGAATGAAAGTACGCGGCACGAACGTGTGATGTGTAAAAAAGAAGGAATGAAGGAAAACATGGACGATAGTACGATCGCTCAACGAAATGCCGCCAAAACACATATGAAAAATATGAATCAGCGAAAATCGGTTCAAAATTAGAATTTGAAAGCAGTCAAAGGAATGGACGTGTGAGGAATGAGAGTGTAGTGTAAAGTGGAAGAGAGGAAAATGGTGACGAGAGGCCGATCAATGAAGGGTGGCCTAAAAACGAGCAATGGTCTGTCCATTTCTAACAATCTCTCGCCTGCCAGAGAGACGAGATAGTAGGCAAATGTGAGAGAGTCAAACGAATAATCGCAAAAAACACATGTATCAGAGATCGCAGAGTGGGAAGAGAGAGAGACAGAGAGAGAAGAAGCGAGAAAGGGTTGAGAGAGCGAAAGTCTGATAAAGAGATCAATTACGATCCATATCTACGCTGTCGTATATATTCCAGGTGTATTCGTAAGCAAACATGAAAAAAACACGTGAAAGAAAAATCCATCCATAACCGATTGTAAGACTGCGGCAACAATGGGCGGATTTCTTCGTTTCATTTGCGGTGTATCAAATATTTTATCATGATATTATATTAGGTTGGCGGAAAAGTCTTTGTGTATTTTTCAAAAGTTTATTTCTTGGGAAGGGGAAAAGCATACGTCGAATTATACTTGTCAATACCTATATATAAAGCGCAGTGTGACTCCGTCTGACCGGATTGCGAAATAGGGAGGGGAGGGAGGGATGACGTTAGGAATGCATCAATCCATTACCGTATACCAATCAATAATTAGCATTGGGTCAACTACCGTATACCAATCGATAATTAGCCATGGGCCAACTGTTATTCCGTGGGTCAGATTTATGACTTTGACCTTTGATCTTTGAATTACCGTATACCAATCAATAATTAGCATGGGGTCAACTACCGTATACCAATCGATAATTAGCCATGGGTCAACTGTTATTCCGTGGGTCAGATTTATGACTTTGACCTTTGATCTTTGAATTACCGTATGCCAATCAATAATTAGCATTGGGTCAACTACCGTATACCAATCGATAATTAGCCGTGGGTCACCTCTTATTCCGTGGGTCAGATTTATGATTTTGATCTTTGATCTTTGAATTACCGTATGCCAATCAATAATTAGCATAGGGTCAACTACCGTATACTAATCGATAATTAGCCATGGGTCAACTGTTATTCCGTGGGTCAGATTTATGACTTTGACCTTTGATCTTTGAATTACCGTATGCCAATCAATAATTAGCATTGGGTCAACTACCGTATACCAATCGATAATTAGCCGTGGGTCACCTCTTATTCCGTGGGTCAGATTTATGATTTTGATCTTTGATCTTTGAATTACCGTATGCCAATCAATAATTAGCATAGGGTCAACTACCGTATACTAATCGATAATTAGCCATGGGTCAACTGTTATTCCGTGGGTCAGATTTATGACTTTGACCTTTGATCTTTGAATTACCGTATGCCAATCAATAATTAGCATTGGGTCAACTACCGTATACCAATCGATAATTAGCCATGGGTCAACTGTTATTCCGTGGGTCAGATTTATGACTTTGACCTTTGATCGGTGAATTACCGTATGCCAATCAATAATTAGCATTGGGTCAACTACCGTATACCAATCGATAATTAGTCGTGGGTCACCTCTTATTCCGTGGGTCAGATTTATGATTTTGATCTTTGATCTTTGAATTACCGTATGCCAATCAATAATTAGCATAGGGTCAACTACCGTATACGAATCGATAATTAGCCGTGGGTCACCTCTTATTCCGTGGGTCAGATTTAAGATTTTGATCTTTGATCTTTGAATTACCGTATGCCAATCAATAATTAGCATAGGGTCAACTACCGTATACTAATCGATAATTAGCCATGGGTCAACTGTTATTCCGTGGGTCAGATTTATGACTTTGACCTTTGATCTTTGAATTACCGTATGCCAATCAATAATTAGCATTGGGTCAAATACCGTATACCAATCGATAATTAGCCATGGGTCACCTATTATTCCGTGAGTCAGATTTATGATTTTGATCTTTGATCTTTGATCTAAAGTATGCCAATTAATAATTAGCATTAGGTCGGCTACAGTATACCAATCGATAATTAGGGTCAAAGCTTCTAGAATGTTCCAGAAAGTTCGAAAATGTTCCAAAGCTTCTAGAATGTTCCAGAAAGTTCGAAAATGTTCCAAAGCTTCTAGAATGTTCCAGAAAGTAAGCTTTTCGAAAATGTTCCATTCGTAGAAGGGACATAGAGCGATGAAGAGAGGAATGGAGAAGGAGAGAGGGGGGAGAGAGAGATGGAGAGAGGGAGAGAGAGGAATAAAGGAAGAGAGGGAGAGTGGGAGAGAGGGAGAGTAGGAGAGAGAGGGAGAGAGAGGGGGAAGGAGAGAGAGAGGGAGAGGAGGAGAGAGGAGATAGAGAAGGAGAAGGAGAGAGATGGAGAGGGAGAAACGGAGAGATAGGAAGAGAGGAAGAGAGATGAAAAGAGGGAGAGAGAGGAAGAGAGAGAGGAGGAGGAGGAGGAGAGAGGAGAGAGAGAAGGAAAATGTAACAGAGGGATAGGGAGAGAGAGGAATAGAGGAAGAGAGGAAGAGAGGGAGAGAGGAAGAGAGGGAGAGTGGGAGAGAGGGAGAGTGGGAGAGAGGGAGAGTAGGAGAGAGAGGGAGAGAGAGGGGGGAGAAGGAGAGAGAGAGGGAGGGATGGAGAGAGGGGGAGAGAGGGAAGGATAAATGTTAAGGAAGGGAGTGTAAGAGAGATATTGTGAATCCGAAATAAATAAGACTAAGCCAACCAATAAAACACCCCGAAGCACGCCAGTCGATTGCGCGCGCCGAGGCGCGCGCAATCGGCTGGTATATATATATAGGGATCATAAGGGGTATAGCCGAAAAGAAGCTACGTATGCCACACTAACTGTGCAAACTATAAGATCATGGGAACCCAATAAGATCATGCTGCTGTCCGTTTGTCGGAATATTTTTTTCAATCACCCGTGAGACTTGTGGAAACATGCAGCGAACAATAACATCATATAGGCCAGCAACTGAGGTCGCACACTCTTCCAGTCACCTTAAGAGGCCGGATCTGAGGAGAGTCACCATTTTGCCCCTCATCCCGGACATTGCGCCAGGATTTTCGATTCAGGCCATGACACTCATAGGGCCTAGAGTACCTGTTGCCATAATTTGAAATTTCGCAATGGTACCCTCTCTATCGCGCAAAGGGGCGCGCCAGGTGCGGGTACAGTGCAAATTGGTGAAAATTCGTTATTTCTTAGCCGAACAAGCTGGAGTCAAAATTCCTTTTGCATTATATTAGGGTGCCCCTAAGTGCTCTGGGACGCTATTGAAATCGCATTCAGGTCGATTTTAAATATGATACTTTGATCTCATTTTGCACATTTTTCGTTTTCGTTCTACGTCGGAAGCGCTTCCGCACATATTTTCACCTCTCCCTGTGTAGCCCGTTCATTGATGCATACAAATACCGCATGAAATAAGAAATTCACAGGGGCCAAATACTGAAATCGCGATTTATATCAGATGATGTCGATATCTGATCAAATTATTTACACTTTCCGGACGATTGTTGAAGACAAATCATCGTGCAAATAACTTTTTAGTAATTGATGAACAAGAATACGTTGAAAAATCAGATATTTTCAAAACTTCAAAAAAATCGTATTTCCCGAATTCTGACATGTGACATATTTAGGCGTTTATACCTGGATAATTATTGATTTACCCAATCGATTGGTATGCAAAACTTGAAGTATACTCCGACCTGAGCTAAATGGTGTTAAACAAGGCATACCTAGGAAAGGCTCGGACCATTATATTATCGCTCAAAATTGGGAAATCAAGCTCTGTGAAAATGACCGAAAATCATAATTCGTCAGCCGAACATGCTGGAGTAAAAATTCCTTTTGCATTATATTAGGATACCCCTAAGTGCTCTGTGACGCTATTGAAATCGCGCTATTGAAATTAAAATAATTCAATTGGTAAGATAAACAAGGTCGAATATGCAAATGATTTTAAATATCACAATATCGCAGGAGCAACTTCTCGTAGCTGACTACTTCGGGCGCGTTTGCGCGTTCTGCCGGCCTGCCACAATTTTCATGATTTTTGTACGTTTCATTTCCAAGCTCGGCACACTGAGAATCAGAAAAGCAAACCTCTTAATCACTGGACAAGTTCCATTTCGGAAATTAAAGACCTCGTCTGCATGGGAAAAGTATGTGGATATTATACACGAGAAGGCGATTACTGCTGAAACAGAGCCATGATCTGACTCTCTTCAGTTTGCACGCTCTCTCTGATCGGCGAGAGAGCGTTGAAACTGAAGAGAGTCAGACGATTACTGCTGAAACCGACACTGAAAAGTAGAGATGCCAATACGAGGCGAGGTTACGAGCTCGTTACGCCTCCGCCTCCTTGGAATGCGAAATCAGAATAGGGGGAAAACGGCTCGCGCTGTCCTCGTTTCACACGCTCTCTCGCTCTGTCTGACCTGTGAGAGAGCGTGTGAAACGTGGAGAGCGCGCGCCGTTTTGGCATCACTATTACCAAAGCCTACTACAAAGTACATACCTGGAAGATAAACTCCGAAAAGCGCTAGGAGCTTAAGAGGGATATGCAAAGTCGGCTCGGCTACTGGGACCTTGGAAGATTCCGTCGAATGGATCATCGAGAAGGAGAAAATATTGCTGAGAAGGAAGCAAAGATAGGAATGAAATGTGATTGTAAAAGGAACACAATGTCAAATAAAGTGACGCTTCTCTATAGATTTTCTGAGTAATCGCCTGCCTCTCTCCAAATCGCGTGCTCTCTCGCTTTCTCTAACCGGCGAGAGAGTGTGTGATATGAGGAGGTTCAGACCATTGCTCGATTTTCTCTAAGGTTGTATCAACAGGTTGGCATTTCAGTTTAGCCTCCTACCATTTCACAAACGTATGCGTTATTACAAGATGTTTTCACCAAGTGTTTTATTGATCCGACATCAGTACATATACACGTCAAAATGTGCATAACAGTATCGTTATCATAATTAGTACAAACCTTCAGTGGTATATGCAGAATGAATCATGAATCAAGCATGATATAAAGTTTGATTTTTGGAAATTTCTTGTTGACAATATAACGATGCCAAAACGGCGCGCGCTCTCCACGTTTCACACGCTCTCTCACGTCAGACAGAGCGAGAGAGCGTGTGAAACGAGGACAGCGCGAGCCGTTTTGGAAACACTAGTTGGTAATATGAGGGGAGGTCACGAGCTCATTATTATCCCCCTATTCTGATTTCGCATTCTAAGGAGGCGGAGGCGTAACGAGCTCGTAACCTCGCCTCGTATTGGCATCTCTACTTTTCAGTGTCGGTTTCAGCAGTAATCGTCTGACTCTCTTCAGTTTCAACGCTCTCTCGCCGATCAGAGAGAGCGTGCAAACTGAAGAGAGTCAGATCATGGCTCTGTTTTTTGCACGCGAGCACGCGATTTGGAGAGAGGCAGGCGATTACTCAGAAAATCTATAGAGAAGCGTCACTTTATTTGACATTGTGTTCCTTTTACAATCACATTTCATTCCTATCTTTGCTTCCTTCTCAGCAATATTTTCTCCTTCTCGATGATCCATTCGACGGAATCTTCCAAGGTCCCAGTAGCCGAGCCGACTTTGCATATCCCTCTTAAGCTCCTAGCGCTTTTCGGAGTTTATCTTCCAGGTATGTACTTTGTAGTAGGCTTTGGTAATAGTGATGCCAAAACGGCGCGCGCTCTCCACGTTTCACACGCTCTCTCACAGGTCAGACAGAGCGAGAGAGCGTGTGAAACGAGGACAGCGCGAGCCGTTTTCCCCCTATTCTGATTTCGCATTCCAAGGAGGCGGAGGCGTAACGAGCTCGTAACCTCGCCTCGTATTGGCATCTCTACTTTTCAGTGTCGGTTTCAGCAGTAATCGTCTGACTCTCTTCAGTTTCAACGCTCTCTCGCCGATCAGAGAGAGCGTGCAAACTGAAGAGAGTCAGATCATGGCTCTGTTTCAGCAGTAATCGCCTTCTCGTGTATAATATCCACATACTTTTCCCATGCAGACGAGGTCTTTAATTTCCGAAATGGAACTTGTCCAGTGATTAAGAGGTTTGCTTTTCTGATTCTCAGTGTGCCGAGCTTGGAAATGAAACGTACATCAGTGCGTTCGCCTACTGACGCATCCCACAGCGAACAGGCAAAAAACCGTATCTCTTCCTTTTTTCCAATCAGAATCTGCGATTCTTAGGCGAACGCACTGGTATTTCACGAAAACAAGCAGTGCGTCTACGTCATGACAGGAATCACCGAGTATCCCCTTCTTATGCCACTGATATTTCAGCTTCATCAAGCCCGTTTCCTACACCATCGCCACATATTCGCCCCACACAGTATTAAGCGCCAGGCAGTCCACGGATAAAACCGAAAAGCGCACCTAATACTTTAATTTTCTATGAAACATGAATGAATCGACCACTTCCGTGCTTCGGAACAGCTTAGGATAATTTGTGTTTCACAAACACTATGAAATGAAAACGGTTTTAGAGACCCAATTGTTCTAGGTTTCACAAGTGGTTCATATAAAAAAAAACGATACAGTAAGCTAAAATTCCGTGCAAGAGCAAATTCGCTGCTTTTTGAATTTGAAAAGGAGCGCGAAATGAGCTTTTGCTTTTGCACGGGGCTTAATACTGTGCCCAGAAGCAAATCTGGATGTTGACACTGATGCTGGCATTCCCAGCACGGATAACACTCATGCAGGTCGCTTTTAATTATCATATATGTTATATCATTTTTCTGTATTTCCCCACCAAGAGATATGCGTTCTTGTAAGGAGAACTATATTGACTAAATTGTATCATATGCCCCGAGCATAAATGCCGGTCATAGTCCATATCCGTAGAATTTTTGCTTTCAATAAATAACACCGCAGATGATTCCTAATACTTGGACCCTCACAATGTGGACAAAAATTTTCTACGTTACGACCACAACAGAATCCCTCAGTATCGTTTGCCTGAGCCTCTTCCACGTCGATGAATCGATTCACTCTCGTTAGTTCATTTCTTATTCATTAATGAAAATTATTCATTAATGAACTCGCAATTGATCGGGATGACTAATTCGAGTATTGAAATATTATTGTTGTGTCCTTGGCCCTTGGTATCCGGTGTATGGAGGGCGAGGATGGGAATAAACTAAAGGGTTTATTAACAAACAATAAATAGGACAAAAATAGAGAGAGAGGAAACCGGTCGACTAGCCGGTGCGAGAGCAAAAGGAGCAACTCAATTCGACGAGTGGAGGAGAGAGAGGGAAGAGGCGTATCGCCGTATGTAAGAGGGGCATGCTAATGGAGCGAGACTAGAGAGTACAATTGCGGACGTGCGCATTACGACTATGATAAACACGTGAGTATTTTGTGCATAGGAATACGGTACTTAGCTATGACTTGGGTTCCTATACAACAATTATAATTGGTTTTCTGCCGGGTCTCTGATCACATTTTCCACGAGTTGTTTACAAGGCTTTCAGGCATCCACTTCGTCTTTTTCGCGATGTGGTTGTTCTCGACCACTCTATCGATGGCAATTACGGTGCACTTGCAACGAGTGACTATGCAAATTCGGAGTCATCTCAAAGTGTTTTTTTGTTAATTTTAAGTTTTTTTCATATTGGTGTAAATCACACGTCCCAGGAATAAAAACAAACATTTTTTAGTTTCATTGGCTCCCTAAGATAGTCTTGCTGTGCCTATTTATCATCGGATTGCCTATTGCATACATTGCTCATTCCCTCGCGCATGTCTACTGCTCATTCGCAGGTAAGATGCATTATTGGGCAAATCTACATTATTGCTCACGAAATGTTCTCGAACAACTGCTTAGAATGACAAATATCTTGTACATGCAGTTCGGCACTATGGTCATACTCTATTCTGATTAAAGAAGGGGTAACACGAATGAGTGCTAAGGAGTCCCACCACGAAGATATTGCGCTCGCAATGGGAAAATGTAGCCAAATTACCCCAAGAAAGGCGAAAATTATGTAGAGCAAGTGAAACATAAACGAAGTAGCCATGACCCTGCGCTGTCAATGAACTTTGCGCGTATGTAAATAGCTTCAGAGCTGTATGTGAAACTTCGGATAAAGTGAATCATGATCGGGCTGCCGGATTCTATTACTCACATAGCGGATAATTAAACTAATTTTTCGTGTTACTCCTTCTTTAAGACACCAATTAATATATTGCAGCCTTGACTGTCTTATGTATCTGCGAATACTTTCTCATCGCCCTAAACACTACTTTCTGGGCTGTCATCATAGTCGAGTTCAGCAAAGAATCCCAGGGATTCATAATTTCCTCACAAAGAGCAATGCACGACAACGATGAAGAAGAATCTGATTCAACTACTGCTCAATGTTCCTCTTCTAGCAACCATATCTAATACTGTTTAACCCCCCAATTCACAATATATGATAATATCGTTGCATGTTCGTACGGTAAAACATACTAAAATAATTCCACGTAAGTCTTTATTCGGGAATTGTAGTTTTATTTGTCAAGGATTAGTTTCGAAATCTCGTGCTATTCCCGACTTCGACGGCTCGCTGTCCAGAGCGCCGCCAGTCGTTTCAGAAGGACTGGGTGCCTGAGAATGAACTAGCTGATTGCTTGTCCATTAGCTACTAGACTAGTTAATAACGTGCCAATTAGCAAACAAAAATAATTTTGACATTACGTTACACTAATAGCTTGGACGGGCAAATAATCTGATAATTAGCTATGATTAATGAGCACATTAGTTGTGGCACCCTCATCGGGACTGTGATCTGCATCAGTCATGCATTCGAACAACATGATCATCATTTGATCATGCATATCGTCGTAGCTAGGTCGCATGAGAACCATGACATCATACCACCTTTGATGCATCAACGCCGGCACGACGTCATAGTTATCATCCGACCCAATGTCATAGCGTCTTATTGTCAAGTTGTGTGTATGTTTTTTTTTGTATGTTTTTTTTCATTTAGCCGTATCCAACATCTAGCCAAACTACATGATATCACACATAAGATTTCACACAGTTGAATTGCTATTCATCTTACGTAATACATAATGCAAACATGGTATAATACAAACAATTGAAAGGCATTGTTATGCATTCCAAGCTTGATGGAGCTGGGCAAAATATCGTGCGGATTCGCTCGTTCCTGCGTCTCTTCGCGTCGATGTTGTTTTCTTGAGATGCTTATGTCGATAAAGAACGAGTAGAGGAGTGAGAAGAGCGTCGACGGCGGCCATCTGAAATGTAACTGGGGTACAATTTGGGTTGCAAAGTGATTTTGAATGATTTCCAGATTTTATCATGTGCGCAGGCCATGTGTATATCACGCGTTTCCTGAGAGATTGTAGGACCGCCCGGAACTAGGAGCCCCAACTTCGAGCAGCAACCCCGGGAAATTTATGCTGGAGTATATTGGGGAAGAGAAAACTTTTGGCGTTGACCGTTTTTTTTCGGAACCGGCTTTTATGTATTTTCCGGTTCTGCTCCCGGTCCTACCAGGAATCAGCTCCCAGATGAGCTGGCAAAGGGCTCAAAATGTCCGGAAAATTATTTCCAGTAACTTTTATGTTGATGTAAATGTGCTCAGTCCACAGCTTGATGCACGAAAAATCGAAAAACCAAAGCTTAAAGTTTTCACAATTTCAGGTCGATCGTTTTATCACGCGTGTCGCGTAAGGTTCGAATAAACCCTGGTACATTGGAAAAGTCGACATTGGGCTCTGGACAATTTTGAATAGCCCATATGGTCCCTCAACAGAAATCATCAAGTTTTGTTCCATATCTCCATCGTCGATGATGTGAGACGTCGTCAAAGTTGACGGCTATCGAAATCTGCCGACTTTAGAGCCACAATGCTCAGCCCACAGGGGGTCTGATGGCCCGTGTTAAAAAGCGAATCTGTGCCAAATTTCATGGAGAATACGCCTGTACTAATGGTACATCGATAAAATAATTATTATTTTCATATATCGATTAAACTTATTGATTTTTGTAATTTTTTAGTCCCAGTGAATTGTATTGGCTCAATTGATAGAGCTCGATGAGAAGAATCGAATGGTATGCTGAGTGCCATACCTAAAAGGGTGAGAAAGATGCGAAAATTGCGTTATTAGATTCTTGAAAATCCGTTTGACCCTCTGGCGACTTTGATCTACCCTCTGTTTTCGCCCATTCGATCGATTTTATATTTGTTTTTTGATTGATTATGATTGTAAATCATGTTAATGGTGAAATTCAAATATTCAATATTCAATATCATTGATAACTATTCAAAAAATCGACATAAATTGATACGACGTAGATCTTTTCACAGCCCAATCTCTTCGTTCTCCTCCTGGATACCTCTTCCTATGAACACATCCTCATTCTCTACCAGAATTTCATCCTCCTCTTCGTCTTCGTTCACTTCCTCCTTGATGGCGTCATCTTCAATCTCAGAATCTAACGACTCCACCAACTTCTTCCTATTTGATATACACTTCTATTTCGCCCTCATGTTGTGTAAAAAAGTGGTCAATCATGAAATATATTCATTGGAAATTGTAGAGAGAGAATGCTAAAAATAAGCAAAAGATGACTTAGTTGTTGGGGTTAGAACCACTGACTTTCAGCAAGACAACAATCGCACTACCGGCTGAAGCACTTGGGAAGCTGAGGAATGGGCTCCAAGAATCGAATACAAGTCCTGATTAACAGTCGAGTGTATCCACCAAAGAGTAGAACAGATTTTCGAGAATCTAATAACGCATTTTTTGCATCTTTCTCACCCTTTTAGGTATGGAATTCAGCATACCATTCGATTTGTCTCATCGAGCTCTATCAATTGAGCTAATAAAATTCACTGGGACTAAAAAAATTCAAAAATCAATAAATTTAATCGATATATGATAATAATAATAATTTTATCGATGTACCATTAGTACAGGCGTATTCTCCACGAAATTTGGCACAGATTCGCCTTTTAACACGAGCCATCAGACCCCCTGTGGGCTGAGCATTATGGCCCTAAAGTCGGCAGATTTCGATAGCCGTCAACTTTGACGACGTCTCACATCATCGACGATGGAGATATGGAACAAAACTTGATTTCTGTTGAGGGACCATATCGGCTATCTAAAAATGCTCACAGAAGCAGGGGTCAAAAAATGTACCAGGCTCTTCACGAATCTATTCAATCCTTATGCGGCACGCGTGTTATGCTCAATCGTGTTAATTTTGGGCTCAAAATGCTTCATTATCAATCTTATTTATAATTCTCGACAATTTATGTCAATTGAGTGCATAAATATTGGGGTGTCCGGAAAGTTCGTATAATGCTTCGGAAAAAAGTCAGTTCGCGATCACATGCAGTGATTGCGCAATCTGTTTGTCAACAATGTATTGCATCATTCTGACGTTGAGTAGTGAGAGGATTTAATCAGTCTCCTAGTTGCTACATTGATTCTTGTGATGGACTCCCATCTCTACCTCCGAGCAGTTTTACTTCATTACTACCGTCTTGGCCGATCCGTGAAGGAGGCCCACTCTGTCCTGGCCCAGTCGGAAGGAGCTGACGCCCCCTCCATACCCTTCTGCTATAAGTGGTTCTCCCGCTTCAAGAAAGGGGAGTTTGGTCTCGATGATCAACCCCGCTCTGGACGCCCTCCCTCCCTCGATCAGCCTCTCGTTCTCCGCATACTGAAGCGCAAGCCCATGGCCAGTGTGCGTGAGTTGAAGAAGGATACTGGTACTCTCAGATCAACGGTGTCCGATATCCTCCATCGATCTGGGAAGAAGCCGAATCTCCCACAAGTGATTCCCCATGACCTCTCCCCCGAACAGCTGAAAAATCGTGTTCAAGTCTGTCGGGAATTACTCCATCGTAGATCCAATCTTCGATGGGTCAATTCCATCATCGCTACAGATGAGAAGTGTATCACGTACGATAACCTTGTGAGGAGACTGCAATGGGTGGATGCAGATGAGAAGCCCACGCCCGTCCCGAAGAATGAAGAGCACGGAAAGAAGGAACTCCTCTACTTCTTCTTCTCAGTGCTCGGTCCCATCTACTGGGAGATCCTCGCCCCAGGCACCAGCATCAATGCCGACCTCTTCTCTGAACAACTGGAAGATTTCGCAATCAGAGTCCCTCCCAGACTCCTGAACAAGGGCAAAATTCTTCTTCTGATGGACAATGCTCGCCCACATCGAGCGAAGATGACCCAGAAGAAAATGGACGAGCTGAAGATCGAGATGATTCCCCATCCACCGTATTCCCCGATCTCTCCCCATGCGAATACCACTGCTTCCGCTCTCTCTCTGACTTCTGCAAAGGAAAGAAGTTCAAGAATCGAGATGAAGTTATGAGGGCTTTCGTGAACTGGGCGGTCGCGAAGAAACCCGCATTCTGGAAGAGAGGAATCGAGACCCTGCCCAATCGCTGGAGGGAGGTAGTGAGAAAGAAGGGGGCATACATTGGTCACTGAGAATTGTAAAGCATTGAATAAAAAATAAAAACAAAAAAATATACGAACTTTCCGGACACCCCAATATTTTCGTCGAAAAATCTCGTTTTCTAACGGGTTCCTCGACACAGCGTTCTTGATCGACAGAGAATGAATCGAAATGCAATTAGGAAACTTGTAATCCTGTTGAAACATACAATGTCCTGCCTCGAATCTCCCACTCAATGCACGAAA
Source organism: Pristionchus mayeri (assembly GCA_036245805.1). Lineage (NCBI taxonomy): Eukaryota > Metazoa > Nematoda > Chromadorea > Rhabditida > Neodiplogasteridae > Pristionchus > Pristionchus mayeri. The sequence goes on from BTRK01000005.1 coordinate 6,441,054, forward strand.
GTGACCAGGCTGATTTGTGTTTCACGCTTAATATGCGATGCAACTGCGCTCAGAGTGGCCGAAATGAGGTACTTGCTTTATGTTTCAGGCTGTTTTCAAATAATGAAGCTCTTTCAAACAACCTATTCCCGCGTTTTGCAGTTCGGGGTTTCGCGGGAAAATTCAAAATTTTAACCCTTTGTCAACACTTATCTGGAGAGAACAATGGGGGTCAGAGAACAATGGGGGTGTGTCGAAAGAACAGTGATTTTTCGATGAAAACATTTTGTCAGCAATTGCCATAAATTGTCGAGAATTATAAATACGAGTGATTCTGAAGCATTTTAAGCCCAAAATGAACACGATTGAGCATACAATGATCGATCTGCCAGGCTTCGAAATCTTCAAAATTATGAAAACACGTGCGTTTTCGGTGTTTTTAAAGATGTACATTGTCACGCCTCCCGACCTTAGGAAAATACCTAAAAGCCGGTTCTGAAAAAACGGTCAACGCCAAAAGATTTCTCTTCCGCAATATACTCCAGCATAAATTTCCCGGGGTTGCTGCTCAAAGTTGGGGCTCCTAGTTCCGCGGGGGGTCCGTTTTCGTGCAATCTCTCAGAAGACGCGTGATATCCGAAATATAGCACCGATCCACAAGTAATCGTTACTGAAAATTGAATATCTAAAATCAACCAAGAAGCTCCGCAATAGTCAGCTTTTTAGCGCCTACTCCGAAGCAAAAGTTCATGCGAATTGAAATAAGATCACCAAACAAGCTTCGCAATCGTAGGTTCTAAACGAATTTACATAGCCAAAGTACACCATTTTTCAAAAAAATACAAGGTCCGTCCATGCACAAGTTCGCCGCCCCTGTGGTTACATTACAATTAAGTTGTTGACTTGCTCACTCGCGCATTTGGAATGAATAGCTAATTACAGGTTAGGGAAACTAGAGAGAAGTCGTGAATGCTAGTTGTCGAATTCAAGCTCCAGCTTATTTTCCGTGTTCGTACGATGTATATCTAATTTGCCCAATCAGAGATCACTTTGTACGAAACGCCACAGACTCCTTTAAGGCAATTCACATAGGCGCAAAGGGCACTACACCGGATGAGAACCGTTGATGAGAACCCACTGGATGAGAACCAAAAAATGGACACTTCTGTAGGACTTTCACAGAAGCATTTTGGCACTGTTGGAAAATACTGTGAACATGCCGGAGAATGGTAATTTTTTTTTCTCATCCGACGGTTCTCATCCGACCTAGTGCCGCGCAAAGTTAACTGAAAGCGCAGGGAAACATAATATACGAGTCCGTAGGCGTTGTCCAATTTCGATTCAGCAGAGCTGGTGTAGGGGCGCAGCCAGACGGCTTGCACTAACAGGACGAGTCCGACGGAGATCGTGATGAGTGCGGAGAAGAAAAGGAGAGGAAGGAATGCGCGAACGGACTGCAAAGGTGTTTTTGTTCTATGACATGATAAAATTAGTCAGATTTATCCAAGACCGCAACTAGCTCTTCAGAGGACGGTGATATGATAATACGGAAATTCAAATCTTGGGTGCATCTGTCGAAAAATGATACAGCTTGAAAACACTTTACTTATATTCCCCCCCCCCCCCACCCTTCTCCCCCATACGTTTCTTCTCTTCTCTTCTCTTATCTCGCTATCCCCTCTCATTCTCGCACATTTCTGTATCTGATGAAGCACCTACGTGACGTACGATAAATAGATAAATAAATTCCCTACTCAACCCTAAAATATCCATCTGCCCGCGCCAGCGTATCCTAATTCAATCCTTGGTATATGCATGCACCTCACATGGGTCATTGATACGTAATGGAAATGATATTTGTGCAAATGAAAATGATATGTCACTTGCCTTCATAGTCGTCGAAGCATCGGTTTTCTCGTCGAGGTTCCACCTGCTCTGGTCGATTCTACGCTGTCGATTCACGCGCAAGACCCACATGAGAAGCTGCGATATCGTACCATTTTCCGATACTTTTCAATTCGACCAGTTGAAGTAGACTAGTTGAAGAAATTGTACCACGTTCCGTTCATTAAATGCACTCTTTCGCCACTCGAACATTGAGATTGTATATAATGAATTGGTCGTAGTATCTTTTCAAGAACTGTATTGTGTACTGACAATGAACGAGATCGCCGGAGCCACAGTCAGAATCACGATCGAGGACCAGATGCTTGCAGTGAACTTCATCTTAATTACGAGACATCCCTGAACAGGGAATAGTTGATCTCTTGAAAAGCACATTTCGTACTCACATTGCTCACAATAAGCACGAGAGCAACTAAAAACGAGCTCATTAGCGGGTTGCTCGAGAAGCTTTTGACGTGCGTGTAGAGAAGCCTCTCGAGGCTCAAAACGAGCAACGATGCAATCATGTTAGTTATTATGACCAATTCTGAACACGGATCGGACTTGAATAAGGCTAGACTTTGTGTCATGTCAATAGTTCGAACGACTCAGTTGAATTGCAAAGCAATGTCGTCAGTAAAAATTTCTGACCGAATAATGACTTACAGAGGCAATAAGTCACACAAATTGTAGTCAGTGTCAGGAAGTAGTGAACGTGGTTCGCGGGGTTGTGTGTACGTGGTTCGCGGGGTTGTGTGTTTTTTATAAAGGAAGAAGGGTAGGGCAGCGAGCAGGAGAATGATCTCTGCCAGAGAGAGCCTCACACCCAGCCCATCTACTTGACTGGTGAGAGCCTGCTTAAAACGTTGTAAAAGGCTCGTGAGGCCTCGGGCAATTCGAAAAAGTTGGGATGGGGCGAAGCCGTTTACACGTTTAGCTCGCCTTTGCATTTGTTTCCTGCTAATAACTGGATGTTCACAAAGATTCTATCGCTAATGGTGCAATGGTTCTTTTACGCCCACTAATTTATCTGCTTTTAGCAATACTAATATATTTGGATTTAGAGTGTTTGACGCTATGTTCACCGCATATCTTGAGCTTTTCATTAATACGATGTTGGTTAGGACACGTTTACTACTGTTGGAGTTTGATTTGTACCCGGATACGTTGTTTCTCAAATACTGTTCACCGTCATGATATTTTCAGCCCGTTCCAGTAAGCGATGGAGCTGCAAGTAGATGGGCTGGGTGTGACGCTCTCTCTGGCAGAGATCATTCTCCTGCTCGCTGCCCTACCCTCCTTCCTTTATACAACCATAAAAATCGTCAAGGACTCACTACTCCATATAAACTTCAGGTAAACGTTCCCCTTCAATGACACATTGTCATCTAACGGATCTATTTCATTGATAGCATTGCCGTAGCTATTCAACATCTTTTAAAATGATATAACATAAGCAAGTTTCGATATGTTTTCAATCAATTATAGCAAAATCTTCATAAATTTGTTTTTTCCGGTGATCAGATCAATGGTCTGACCCTCTTCAGTATGCACGCTCTCTCGCCGGTCAGAGAGACGTGATAGCATGCAAACTGAAGAGAGTCAGACGATTGCTCGGTGCTCACAAATTTCAGAATTATCCTCGTTGTGATCCTGTTCCGGAGTGTGCTAATCGCGGCGCGTCGACTACCCGCTCTCTACTGGCGCGCATTCATCATCGGCGAGCGGGTCCTGCCGTTCAGGGTGAGTGTTGGATGAAGCATTGAGGTAGGCTTAGCAAGAAATCGCCACTTTATTCTGGATGTACTCTCATCGAGATGTGTGATTTCTTGCAAAGTTATGCATATTAATCACGCACTGGATTTCTGCCGACTATCCCTCCCAACCTCTGAGGGATTGTGTGACCGAGACTCAGGGAGGGACACCTGGAAATGAATGGCGAATAATGGAGAGGGGGAGCAGTTATCCAGGAAATATCACTTCTTAGTTATTGCATCGTGTTCGTGCAGAATGACACATAATGTGCGACGTTGAGTTATGTTGTTGTAAATTAGTTTTTTTCCATTTCAAAAATGTTTCAAAAAATCCATGAAGCTGATGGGCATTTTGCGACAATAAGTACGCATGTGGAAAAAAGGTGTTATTCACGTTATGTATGATCTTTTTTTGACAATTTTCCACTACAGATTGCCTACTTATCTGTGGCTGGCTTCACGACTAATCTTCTGATCACATCGCAAGGGTCGCAAAAGTGAGAAATGAATAAAGTGAGCCAAAATGCTTATTTTTATCATAAAAACACTTTGGTAAACAAAAACCACCACTTTTACATGCGGAAAACCCCAAAGCCATTTCAGCCTTCTGAAAAAAAGCCACCTTCCGCCCAACTTTGCAGCAGCCTGCTGCAGTTGCGAAAGCGAATTGGTTGGAATCGATGTGGGAATATATTCTACTACCAACGCACAAACTAAATATCAAGTAAAAATAAATATTTTTATTTTTAATGTCAACTCATTGTCCCGATTCTCTCGTGAGTGGCCTGATATAATCACCTCATCTTCATCAGGCTTATCATCATCCCTTATGTTTCATATCCTTTCGTCTCTCTCAATGTCGAGTGAGCTTTAGTTACCTTGGCAGGTTTTCCTAAGTCGTATGGCTATTCTAGATGATGAATCTACATATTTGAAGGATGCAGTACAAATTTTTTCGTTCTAATATCGACAAGAGTATGATCCTTTAATATATTTAATTTTTTTTTTCTTCAGCACAGGCTGGCATATTGAAGTTTATGAATCATCACACAGAAGTGTTAGTGATGAAACGTATCACAATATGAAACTGATAAATAAAACATACTATTCCACCAATTATGTCGCAAATCTCGACTTTTTGAGCCCGTTCCAAGATGCCTAGTCAATAGCTGACTCGAGCGAGAAATGTGTACCTTCGTTCGCTCTTTCCAGCAGCTTCCTTATTCATTATCGCTTACTGTGACGGCGAATTTCACCATTGTTGTGAACATTCAAAAGTGGTCGTTCACGATATCGCTCGCGATTTCAGCTATTATTTCTTTGTTACGTCTGCTTCCAGAAGCCTAGCGGAATTAGGCCATCACAAACACCGAGATTCATTTTTTAAGTGATTTTTGATATTTGTTATTTCCACTCATACCATACTTCCATAGGAACTCGTTGTCTCATTACCCAAAAATCGTAATGATGAAACAGATGCGAAGCTGATAGGGACCAAAAATCGTATTCCATCAAATATCATGCATGATGAATCTCGCTTTTGAACCCCATCCTTTGTTGAACGTTTTGCTCATAAGTAAGTTTTTCAAATATTTGGCAAAACCCTTTCCCCACAATCTCACTCCGTGCGGCTCGTTACCGGCAGATCTAAGAGCACGCATCGCATCGAAGTGTCGCACCACTTCCCTCTCCTAGGCGAGAAGCCTGTCAATGTAATAGGGCGAGAGGTCGCGCACTATCGGCGCCCGCTTAGAGCGAGAGAGTATGGAAAATGAAGAGAGTTGAACAGAAACCAGAAGTCAGAAAGTCAGAAACCAGAAATGTGCATAAAAACAAGAAAAAAGTGTACCCAGGGGATCTTTGGTGTGTTCACTTGCCTAAGGACGTTGTCCTTCTGAATCATATTAGGTATTCAGCACGTTTGAACACAGAACACACTTGAATTGTTGAACTGAGGCTAGACTATGGTTCTCTTAATGGAATGGTTTTGAATCATTTTCAGATATGTTACATGCTCCTTATACAGAGCTATATAGTGAAAATTAAACATATCTGAAAATGCTACAAATCCATTCCAATAAGAGAACCCTAGGCAAGACTATGTGTCATAACAATATGTGGATTGATTCAAAGCAATAAAAGATACAGGTAAAGGTACATCCCGTCTTCGAGACTGGGCTCACGGGAGGACACTGCTAGGCCAGTGTTAATTTGGGCGGATTGAGTCTGGAGTGCCAAACTTTCGCCAGACCTATTTACCTGCGTGATCGAGTCACGACTATCAATTTCTCGTTCCCAATGGGCAGGCGCCTTGGTGGGGGCGGAGACGCCCGGGAATCGAACTCGGGTGGGATGGAATTAGAGGGCGAGCCATAGGACACCGCACCACTTCGTATCTCAATGGAATATAGGACATATGTGTTGCCAGTGCAATATTTCGACGAATAGCTTACACAGGCAAGAAGCTATCAGGTTGGACGGAAAGTCTTTGTCACTGGTTTTGTTTTTTCACTGCTCGTTGCAAATGCGCTTTGACGTTCCCTCGTTCCTTGCTAATGACAATCAGTGAAGGGCCTTTATAGTGAACAACTCCCCACCCCTTCCCTTCAGTCAGGCTCTAGTAGAGCAGCGGTGTATGTCACTAGTACCATCCACTTCCGTCATTCTACAGTTTCACTTCTTCATATCCTACACAACGATGAAGGATTCGGAGACCCTACTGAAGTATGTTTATGACACGTATGCCCCTCACTACAACGTCATGAGGATGTGGTATCACCGCTTCGAATGATGCGAATTTTCTAATTTTCTTAATTTTCCGATTTTTTCTTCTTTTTTGCGCCCAGATGGGCTCTACAGGGAGGGGATCCATAGATTCAAGGAACATTGGGCATATGTTGTCAATAATGATGACTAGTATACTTGAACTCGTGTTATTATTTCCCCTACGAAATAAAGTTTTTAAAAAAAGTGACAAAGACTTTCCGGCCAACCTAATACAACAAATTGTAGTCAGAGTGTTAGAGTGAAGCGAAGCGGGAGAGAAGATAAGGGCACTAGTAAAGGAAGACCGAAAGAAAGATAGAGATAGATGTGAATGAGGGAATGGGATTGGGGGGGGGGGTATAACTTTAGAACGGACCATTTCTTGTTATTGAGCTCATTGATTAATTTGGAGCACTTTATTGTTCAACCTCTGTAGAGTTTTAACATAACCAGTTCTAAAACGAAACACCCCCGGGAATATGAGCTGGGAGGATGTGTCTACTTTGAAGTCAACGCTCATTGTCGAAAGCTATCGGCTTGGGATTTTACCCGCACGAGTTTCAGTTTCATGCTAAAGATACTTTTGGAATAGTTGTTTCATGTTTCTTTTGATTCCCGCATGAGTCATGACCGCAAGCTTCCGAAATGTACGTGATATATCGCAGTTATTTTAGTAATTCGGGCACTTCAATTTCCCTTCTGATTTCTTGATTAAAGGAGGAGTAAATGCAAACGCGCGCCCGGTTGGAATATGTTTCGCCTAGGGACGCACCCTCTTCAAGTCGCGTGCTATGATCTGATCTGGCTCCCAGCCAACTAGCTATAACTCTGTTGGGAATGAAGGTATCAATGTGAAAATTTCGGAGCTTGTTATAGTTGTGGAGCTCTAGGCAGCGCATATGATAGCGTCAAAAATTGAATGTTGAGTTTACTCCTCCTTTAAGAAAAATTGAGCAACTAGAAAATAGACAATTAGAGGCACATTCAAGGAACTGGAAAGATCTCGAACACTCGCTAAAACATATATGGCAACATCAGTAACAGAACTATTCAAAATTATGCAAACGAACAGTACAGTACGAACAGTACGAACGAAAAAGTGCCCTGTCGAGATTCCCTGAAACATTCTTGCAATGTTTCATTCTGCATGGTACTCCGTGCAGAATGAAATTTCGATTAGCAATAACAACTCATTACCCTATATCAGAGGACGTGCGAGAGATCAATCCCACCTCACTTCTTCCCTTTGCTCCCGCGCCGAGCGGGCGATGGAGTGAGTTCTGCTCCTAATTTGTTATTGTTTTCCTGTTAATTTTATTGTTTTTGTTTTTATAAATGTACAAATTTAGTGCAAAAGTCCAGCCGGAGTCCTCGGGACCTCCGTCATCTGATCCCAATGTCGAATACGACGGAGACGACATGCCGCAAGAAAGAGGACTCCTTCTTCAGCAAGCGCAAAAAGTGGCTCAGGAAGAGACTCGCTTGGAGATAGTCGGTTATTTACCTCATATTGTAGATTTGCCCTTAAATTTAGTTACGCTATGGTCAATATGCTGTGGAATTGGTGTTTCATGTTACCTGCGCAATTAGTGAAACAACAAACATCAGCCGCCATAGCTCAGTCGGTTAGAGCGTGGGTCTAATAAGCCCAAGGTCGCAGGTTCGACCCCTGCTGGCGGCAAATATTTTGCATTGATCCATTTCAGTAATCCCTGTGAATATGAAATAGAGGGGCTAACATTTTTCGGTTATTATTTTACCCGACGATGATCATTCGGTAAAATAATAACCGAAAAATGTTAGCCCCTCTATTTCATATTCACAGGGATGACTGAAATGGATCAATGCAAAATATTTGCCGCCAGCAGGGGTCGAACCTGCGACCTTGGGCTTATTAGACCCACGCTCTAACCGACTGAGCTATGGCGGCTGATGTTTGTTGTTTCACTAATTGCACAGGTAACATGAAACACCAATTCCACAGCATATTGACCATAGCGTAACTAAATTTAAGTGAAAATCTACAATATGAGGTAAATAACCGACTATCTCCAAGCGAGTCTCTTCCTGAGCCACTTTTTGCGCTTGCTGAAGAAGGAGTCCTCCTTCTTGCGGCATGTCGTCTCCGTCAATTCGACATTGGGATCAGATGACGGAGGTCCCGAGGACTCCGGCTGGGCTTTTGCACTAAATTTGTACATTTATAAAAACAAAAACAATAAAATTAACAGGAAAACAATAACAAATTAGGAGCAGAACTCACTCCATCGTCCGCTCGGCGCGGGAGCAAAGGGAAGAAGTGAGGTGGGATTGATCTCTCGCACGTCCTCTGATATAGGGTAATGAGTTGTTATTGCTAATCGAAATTTCATTCTGCACGGAGTACCATGCAGAATGAAACATTGCAAGAATGTTTCAGGGAATCTAGACAGGGCACTTGTTCGTTCGTACTGTTCGTACTGTACTGTTCGTTTGCATAATTTTGAATAGTTCTGTTACTGATGTTGCCATATATGTTTTAGCGAGTGTTCGAGATCTTTCCAGTTCCTTGAATGTGCCTCTAATTGTCTATTTTCTAGTTGCTCAATTTTTCTTAAAGGAGGAGTAAACTCAACATTCAATTTTTGACGCTATCATATGCGCTGCCTAGAGCTCCACAACTATAACAAGCTCCGAAATTTTCACATTGATACCTTCATTCCCAACAGAGTTATAGCTAGTTGGCTGGGAGCCAGATCAGATCATAGCACGCGACTTGAAGAGGGTGCGTCCCTAGGCGAAACATATTCCAACCGGGCGCGCGTTTGCATTTACTCCTCCTTTAATCAAGAAATCAGAAGGGAAATTGAAGTGCCCGAATTACTAAAATAACTGCGATATATCACGTACATTTCGGAAGCTTGCGGTCATGACTCATGCGGGAATCAAAAGAAACATGAAACAACTATTCCAAAAGTATCTTTAGCATGAAACTGAAACTCGTGCGGGTAAAATCCCAAGCCGATAGCTTTCGACAATGAGCGTTGACTTCAAAGTAGACACATCCTCCCAGCTCATATTCCCGGGGGTGTTTCGTTTTAGAACTGGTTATGTTAAAACTCTACAGAGGTTGAACAATAAAGTGCTCCAAATTAATCAATGAGCTCAATAACAAGAAATGGTCCGTTCTAAAGTTATACCCCCCCCCCCAATCCCATTCCCTCATTCACATCTATCTCTATCTTTCTTTCGGTCTTCCTTTACTAGTGCCCTTATCTTCTCTCCCGCTTCGCTTCACTCTAACACTCTGACTACAATTTGTTGTATTAGGTTGGCCGGAAAGTCTTTGTCACTTTTTTTAAAAACTTTATTTCGTAGAGGAAATAATAACACGAGTTCAAGTATACTAGTCATCATTATTGACAACATATGCCCAATGTTCCTTGAATCTATGGATCCCCTCCCTGTAGAGCCCATCTGGGCGCAAAAAAGAAGAAAAAATCGGAAAATTAAGAAAATTAGAAAATTCGCATCATTCGAAGCGGTGATACCACATCCTCATGACGTTGTAGTGAGGGGCATACGTGTCATAAACATACTTCAGTAGGGTCTCCGAATCCTTCATCGTTGTGTAGGATATGAAGAAGTGAAACTGTAGAATGACGGAAGTGGATGGTACTAGTGACATACACCGCTGCTCTACTAGAGCCTGACTGAAGGGAAGGGGTGGGGAATTGTTCACTATAAAGGCCTTTCACTGATTGTCATTAGCAAGGAACACATATGTCCTATATTCCATTGAGATACGAAGTGGTGCGGTGTCCTATGGCTCGCCCTCTAATTCCATCCCACCCGAGTTCGATTCCCGGGCGTCTCCGCCCCCACCAAGGCGCCTGCCCATTCGGAACGAGAAATTGATAGTCGTGACTCGATCACGCAGGTAAATAGGTCTGGCGAAAGTTTGGCACTCCAGACTCAATCCGCCCAAATTAACACTGGCCTAGCAGTGTCCTCCCGTGAGCCCAGTCTCGAAGACGGGATGTACCTTTACCTGTATCTTTTATTGCTTTGAATCAATCCACATATTGTTATGACACATAGTCTTGCCTAGGGTTCTCTTATTGGAATGGATTTGTAGCATTTTCAGATATGTTTAATTTTCACTATATAGCTCTGTATAAGGAGCATGTAACATATCTGAAAATGATTCAAAACCATTCCATTAAGAGAACCATAGTCTAGCCTCAGTTCAACAATTCAAGTGTGTTCTGTGTTCAAACGTGCTGAATACCTAATATGATTCAGAAGGACAACGTCCTTAGGCAAGTGAACACACCAAAGATCCCCTAGGTACACTTTTTTCTTGTTTTTATGCACATTTCTGGTTTCTGACTTTCTGACTTCTGGTTTCTGTTCAACTCTCTTCATTTTCCATACTCTCTCGCTCTAAGCGGGCGCCGATAGTGCGCGACCTCTCGCCCTATTACATTGACAGGCTTCTCGCCTAGGAGAGGGAAGTGGTGCGACACTTCGATGCGATGCGTGCTCTTAGATCTGCCGGTAACGAGCCGCACGGAGTGAGATTGTGGGGAAAGGGTTTTGCCAAATATTTGAAAAACTTACTTATGAGCAAAACGTTCAACAAAGGATGGGGTTCAAAAGCGAGATTCATCATGCATGATATTTGATGGAATACGATTTTTGGTCCCTATCAGCTTCGCATCTGTTTCATCATTACGATTTTTGGTCCCTATCAGCTTCGCATCTGTTTCATCATTACGATTTTTGGGTAATGAGACAACGAGTTCCTATGGAAGTATGGTATGAGTGGAAATAACAAATATCAAAAATCACTTAAAAAATGAATCTCGGTGTTTGTGATGGCCTAATTCCGCTAGGCTTCTGGAAGCAGACGTAACAAAGAAATAATAGCTGAAATCGCGAGCGATATCGTGAACGACCACTTTTGAATGTTCACAACAATGGTGAAATTCGCCGTCACAGTAAGCGATAATGAATAAGGAAGCTGCTGGAAAGAGCGAACGAAGGTACACATTTCTCGCTCGAGTCAGCTATTGACTAGGCATCTTGGAACGGGCTCAAAAAGTCGAGATTTGCGACATAATTGGTGGAATAGTATGTTTTATTTATCAGTTTCATATTGTGATACGTTTCATCACTAACACTTCTGTGTGATGATTCATAAACTTCAATATGCCAGCCTGTGCTGAAGAAAAAAAAATTAAATATATTAAAGGATCATACTCTTGTCGATATTAGAACGAAAAAATTTGTACTGCATCCTTCAAATATGTAGATTCATCATCTAGAATAGCCATACGACTTAGGAAAACCTGCCAAGGTAACTAAAGCTCACTCGACATTGAGGGAGACGAAAGGATATGAAACATAAGGGATGATGATAAGCCTGATGAAGATGAGGTGATTATATCAGGCCACTCACGAGAGAATCGGGACAATGAGTTGACATTAAAAATAAAAATATTTAATTTTACTTGATATTTAGTTTGTGCGTTGGTAGTAGAATATATTCCCACATCGATTCCAACCAATTCGCTTTCGCAGCTGCAGCAGGCTGCTGCAAAGTTGGGCGGAAGGTGGCTTTTTTTCAGAAGGCTGAAATGGCTTTGGGGTTTTCCGCATGTAAAAGTGGTGGTTTTTGTTTACCAAAGTGTTTTTATGATCAAAATAAGCATTTTGGCTCACTTTATTCATTTCTCACTTTTGCGACCCTTGCAGCAGACGCATGGGTGACAGCTTTTTAATTTACCGTGGTGACATACATTTTTTTCCTTCTCTCCAAACTTTACCAGTTTGTAGAGCTTGAAATTCTGCATATACCCTATTTTTTGTATATTTTATCTCGGGAGTCCTGATAGTCTACCAGATCGACGAAACTCTCGTAATGGGCTGCACGGTTCACTCTTCGTGAAGTCAAACTCGAAAGGTCGCAGGTTCGAGTCCCGGCGGAGGAAAAATTGTCTTTTGCAATTGGTTTTCATAGATATAATCACGAATTGTCTTATTCCTAGCGTTACCATGCCGGCAAAAATATTGATTGCATTCACCGGGACTCGAACCTGCGACCTTTCGAGTTTGACTTCACGAGGGGTGAACCGTGCAGCCCATTACGAGAGTTTCGTCGATCTGGTAGACTATCAGGACTCCCGAGATAAAATCTACAAAAAATAGGGTATATGCAGAATTTCAAGCTCTACAAACTGGTAAAGTTTAGAGAGAAGGAAAAATGTATGTTACCACGGTAAATTAAAAACCTGTCTCCCATGGGTCTGCTGCAAGGGTCGCAAAAGTGAGAAATGAACAAAGTGAGCCAAAATGCTTATTTTGATCATAAAAACACTTTGGTAAACAAAAACCACCACTTTTACATGCGGAAAATCCCAAAGCCAATGACCTTCATCTCACTTTTGCAGGAGTCTGCTGCAGCTGCAGCAAGTGATAAAAATCTAAAACTTCGGATTTTGACTAAACCAGTCAAGTTCTAAATAAAAATATGAGAAACAAGAAACGGGAACAGGCTGTTTGAAATCGCTTCCTTATCATTCGAATGTCAACTGAAAACACCGATTTGTCCCTATTCTCTCGTGAGAGGCGTGATATGCTTTACAACGCATCATAAAGCATTGATAATATTTCACTTTCCCAAATGAATCTTGCTGAAGATGGCGAAGTATGTCTCATCAGTGGTAGCTGATGCACCAACGACGGTAGCACCTAGATTGTGTCAGAGCGAGCAATCGTCTGATTCTCTTCCTTTTGCACGCTCTCTCGTATCTCTGACCGACGAGAGAGCTTGCAAACTGAAGAGAGTCAGACCATGCTCGTCAGAGCTCGGTAGCGAATAACGGACGAGGGCATTGATGATTCCAGTGCATTGTTTGAAAGCGGCAATGATTTTACATGCAAATGCAAGAGTTCCTTGAAGCTGATGCCAAGGATGAGGATATGAATTCGAGAGATAGTGAGAGATAAGGTAAATAAGTTTGTGACAATTGATACATGGTGAGAATTCTCAAATATTTTGACAAAAGAAATCACACGGTGATACTGTGTACTTTACCAGAGGAACATGACATAATATGGGAATGTTTGCAGAACCACTAACATCAGATGCACCCACCAAGGCCGGGCTAAGATCAAGATGGGCACTGCATGTGTGCATGCTTGGTGAAATTATTGGTAACAAATTCGATAATTAATACAAGATAGCTTCAAAAAAGCGAAAGAAGGAATAAACTCAAAATGGGGTGATTATCGGCGCACGTGGACTACAATTAAATGGACTACAATGCGAAGTTCTTTTATTTTCCGATTGAGATATGATTCATCATTGCTACGTACAAAAAATCAATGACAAACGTTGAATCTTGTGGGAGGTGAGGGCCTTGCCGTAATGGATTACAATTTCATGTAACTCATGATCATTTGCTGACTGCTACCTCAATTAACATAGTCGAAAGGGCTCCATAACTATGTGTTTTTCGTTCACGCATCACCTGCTCGTTCATAATTTCGGATACATCTTTCGCTGTCATAGATGTTTTTAGCGTGTTCGAGATCTTTACATCTCCCAAATTGTCCCTCTAATTGTCCAATTTGCAGTTGCTGAATCACCTTAATCAAGAAATCAGAAGGGATGCTGAAGAATCGGCATTTCCAAAATGGCTAATGCGTTTTTGCACGTGCGTTTGTGAGTTCGCGGGCGTTATTCACCAGGAAACCACAACACCATGAAACGACGGTTCAACATGCGAAACTGTCAGTTGACTGTCTCTCGAAATTGCTGAAAGTCCCACGACGATAAGTTTTCTTCAAATGGCTCTAACTCGCTTCAAAATCATCGTAGAAGGATAGGACCTTGACCGTTGATATCCCCATGGCAAGCGCTTTTAAAGTTTGATCTTTGATATTTGTAGTTTGTAGTTTGATCTTTTTCTTCAAATGGCTCTAACTCGCTTCAAAATCATCGTAGAAGGATAGGACCTTGACCTTTGGTATCCCCATGGCGAGTGCTTTTAAAATCAATCAATCAATCAATTTATCTTATCAGGCGGAAACGCTCAGAAGATGATAGGTCGGTAGTCTTCATAAGTTGCACTCCACCAATGGCTGCCAATAGCTCGGGATAGGTCGTCTCTCCATCGCGCGCGAGGCTTTCCGGGGGGACGAGTCCTATTGAATGGAGTCCAGACAGTTGTCGCACGGCTCCACTGTTCCACTCCCATTCTTCTGATCTTGAGGGCCCAGCGCGCTTTTCGTTTCAATCCTTCCTCATTCCAGTCTCTCAGCTTGGTAATCCCTCTCACGCGGTCATTCCTCCATCTGTCCCTTAGCGTGACTCCAAGCATCTTTCTTTCCATCTTCCTCTGGGTGACTCTCAGCCTCTCCTTCTCGCTAGATCTCAGAGCCCATACTTCACACCCATAGAGAACTGTAGCCGTGATGCAGCTCTCGAAGACTCTCCTCCTGATCTTGATGGACAGAATTCGAGAAGATAGGAGGTGCGAGAGCTTACTCCAGGCCAGCCACCCTAATCGAATCCGGTGTTCTATTTCGTCGGAATGATCCAAGGGAAGAGCTATTCTTCCTCCGAGATAGGTGGCGCTATCGACGAATTCGAATCGCAGATTGCCGATGATTATTGGATTGCGGGTAGAGGTGCAGGAGGTGAGGAGGTTGGTCTTGCGTGCATTCACTTCGAGACCAACTCGGCTGCACGCGTCCATCAGCTTCTTCAGCATTCGTTCCAGCTCGGGTCGAGATTTGGCAACGAGAGCCACGTCATCGGCATACTCCAAGTGGCAAAGGTTCCTTCCGTCGATTCTAATTCCATCTGACTCCCAGTCAATGTTGTCCATGGCTGATCGTAGCACTGCGTTGAAGAGACGAGGGGAGAGGGTATCCCCTTGGCGGACTCCTCGACGCACAGTCACAGGAACGAGCTCCTCATTAACTCGAATGAGTGTAGAGGAGGACTCGTAGAGACGGCGCAACATGTGGACGAGGGAGGGATGGGCTCCGAACGAGAAGAGGGCTTGCCAGCAGGCATTCCACTCCACACAGTCGAACGCCTTCTTGAAGTCGACGAACGCCAAGTAGATTGGGATACCGTACTCGGAGGTTCTTTCAGCGACCTGCTTGATGGCATGCAGGTTGTCGAGAGTACTGTAGCCGCGCCGGAAGCCGGTTTGGGTCGAGGACTCTGTTTCTTCAAGCACAGTTTCGAGTCTCTGAAGAATGACTTTGGTCATTGTCTTCAGGGAAACGGTGAGGAGGGAGATGGGACGGAAGTTCCCAATGTTGGTAGGGTCTCCTTTCTTGTGCAGAAGAGTGACAATTGCTTCGGTCAGGTCGCTTGGAACAGCCTCTCCATCTACCAGATAGTTGAGTAGATCAGCGATAACGGGAGCAAGGTGGTTTCGAGAGTGGTATAGCATATCAGGGAGAATGCCATCCGAACCGGGTGAGTGACCACACTTGAGTTGGGACATCGCTTTGCTGACCTCATCGGGTAGGAAGGGAGGAAGGGGATCCAGAGGCTGAGGAGGGACTGGGAGTGGACACGGAACTGCAGGGGTGTAGAGACCGTCAAAGAAGCTCTGGACCACTGTCTTGGTAGCTGCTTGAGAGAGAGCACCAGTTACAGGGTCGGGAACTAGAAGGCGCTTCTTTGAGGTTTGCAGACTCAGCATGCTCTTCACGATGCTCCTTCCCATGGTTGCTGCTTGCCGTGCTTGCGCCTCCTTTCGCTTCCTGATGTCATCGACGAAACTCGTCCGGGCAGCTTTGCAGGCAGCTGAGTAGGCGACAGCTTGTTGGGAGTTGGATTGCAATTCATGGCGCATCGCTAGGAGCTTCCGCGTTCCACTCGAGATCCAAGAAGGGGATTGGCGCTTCCTCCAGCAGTTCGTTGCCGCGGTCTCCGTGAAAGCCTTTACCGTAGTATAGGCGTCGGCGGCAGAACTGGGGCGGGCAAGGGGCAGTGACGCGAGAAGGTTTGCGTTGACAGTAAAAGCGGTTCGATCGAAATCTAGCCGCTCCCTGCATCTTTTCTGCCTCGCCTTGTCAGGGAGGGAGAGGCACATCCGAACAAGGCGATGGTCGGAGTCAAACTCAAACCGACCAACGACTCCACAGTTGACTACTCTCGCTGTGGCGGGCGCTGCAACGTAGTCAATTTGGTGGAATGCGGAGCCGTTTGGGGATCGCCAGGTCCAGATTCGACCGTGCCGTCTCTTGGGGAACGTGTTCAGGATGCGCAGTCTGTTCCTCACGCAGAGCTCAGTGAAGCAGCGTCCGCGTGAGTTCGGTGTGGGAGAGGCAAAGTTACCGACAAATCTTTCATTGCCAGGTTCCCTCGCCACTCGACAGTTGAAGTCACCAACCAGAACTGGCATATGGCCTTTTGGGGCACTCCGCAGGGCGGTCTCAACCTGGTCTAGGAAGTCTTCATACGCGTCGTCATCGTAGGAAGACGTAGGGGCGTAAGCGCAGACCAGGAAGAGCCGTAGGTCGGGAAGGAGCAGAGTGGCCAAACGAGGGGAGAGGCCATTGAACACAGCTCCGCGCGCGAGTTGCGGTCGAAGCAAAAATGCCACGCCATGGGAAGCAGTGGGCCCGCCCGAGTGGTAGACTACAGTGCCTGAGGATGTAAGATTGAACGAGGCACAACCCACAATCCTGGCTTCCTGCACTGCAACCACGTCCCACTTGATCTTGTCGAGGGCGAGTTCCATCTCCGACTGCTTCTCCCTTGGGCCGAGCGTCCTGGCGTTGATGGTGCCGATGTAGAAGTGGCGACCCATCGTGGCGGCGTACAACTCCCGCGTGCCAACGCGTCTGGGAGAGGGAATCCGGGCGGGCGGAACCGGAGACGGAGAGACGAAATCGCACTCAACCGCTCGCCACACACTTGAGAACCCAGAATGACCCCATCGAAGCCCCATCCCAACTTTTTCGAATTGCCCGAGGCCTCACGAGCCTTTTACATCCTTCTACGATGATTTTGAAGCGAGTTAGAGCCATTTGAAGAAAAAGATCAAACTACAAACTACAAAGATCAAAGATCAAACTTTAAAAGCGCTTGCCATGGGGATATCAACGGTCAAGGTCCTATCCTTCTACGATGATTTCGAAGCGAGTTAGAGCCATTTGAAGAAAACTTATCGTCGTGGGACTTTCAGCAATTTCGAGAGACAGTCAACTGACAGTTTCGCATGTTGAACCGTCGTTTCATGGTGTTGTGGTTTCCTGGTGAATAACGCCCGCGAACTCACAAACGCACGTGCAAAAACGCATTAGCCATTTTGGAAATGCCGATTCTTCAGCATCCCTTCTGATTTCTTGATTAAGGTGATTCAGCAACTGCAAATTGGTCAATTAGAGGGACAATTTGGGAGATGTAAAGATCTCGAACACGCTAAAAACATCTATGACAGCGAAAGATGTATCCGAAATTATGAACGAGCAGGTGATGCGTGAACGAAAAACACATAGTTATGGAGCCCTTTCGACTATGTTAATTGAGGTAGCAGTCAGCAAATGATCTTGAGTTACATGAAATTGTAATCCATTACGGCAAGGCCCTCACCTCCCACAAGATTCAACGTTTGTCATTGATTTTTTGTACGTAGCAATGATGAATCATATCAATCAATCGGAAAATAAAAGAACTTCGCATTGTAGTCCATTTAATTGTAGTCCACGTGCGCCGATAATCACCCCATTTTGAGTTTATTCCTTCTTTCGCTTTTTTGAAGCTATCTTGTATTAATTATCGAATTTGTTACCAATAATTTCACCAAGCATGCACACATGCAGTGCCCATCTTGATCTTAGCCCGGCCTTGGTGGGTGCATCTGATGTTAGTGGTTCTGCAAACATTCCCATATTATGTCATGTTCCTCTGGTAAAGTACACAGTATCACCGTGTGATTTCTTTTGTCAAAATATTTGAGAATTCTCACCATGTATCAATTGTCACAAACTTATTTACCTTATCTCTCACTATCTCTCGAATTCATATCCTCATCCTTGGCATCAGCTTCAAGGAACTCTTGCATTTGCATGTAAAATCATTGCCGCTTTCAAACAATACACTGGAATCATCAATGCCCTCGTCCGTTATTCGCTACCGAGCTCTGACGAGCATGGTCTGACTCTCTTCAGTTTGCAAGCTCTCTCGTCGGTCAGAGATACGAGAGAGCGTGCAAAAGGAAGAGAATCAGACGATTGCTCGCTCTGACACAATCTAGGTGCTACCGTCGTTGGTGCATCAGCTACCACTGATGAGACATACTTCGCCATCTTCAGCAAGATTCATTTGGGAAAGTGAAATATTATCAATGCTTTATGATGCGTTGTAAAGCATATCACGCCTCTCACGAGAGAATAGGGACAAATCGGTGTTTTCAGTTGACATTCGAATGATAAGGAAGCGATTTCAAACAGCCTGTTCCCGTTTCTTGTTTCTCATATTTTTATTTAGAACTTGACTGGTTTAGTCAAAATCCGAAGTTTTAGATTTTTATCACTTGCTGCAGCTGCAGCAGACTCCTGCAAAAGTGAGATGAAGGTCATTGGCTTTGGGATTTTCCGCATGTAAAAGTGGTGGTTTTTGTTTACCAAAGTGTTTTTATGATCAAAATAAGCATTTTGGCTCACTTTGTTCATTTCTCACTTTTGCGACCCTTGCAGCAGACCCATGGGAGACAGGTTTTTAATTTACCGTGGTAACATACATTTTTCCTTCTCTCTAAACTTTACCAGTTTGTAGAGCTTGAAATTCTGCATATACCCTATTTTTTGTAGATTTTATCTCGGGAGTCCTGATAGTCTACCAGATCGACGAAACTCTCGTAATGGGCTGCACGGTTCACCCCTCGTGAAGTCAAACTCGAAAGGTCGCAGGTTCGAGTCCCGGTGAATGCAATCAATATTTTTGCCGGCATGGTAACGCTAGGAATAAGACAATTCGTGATTATATCTATGAAAACCAATTGCAAAAGACAATTTTTCCTCCGCCGGGACTCGAACCTGCGACCTTTCGAGTTTGACTTCACGAAGAGTGAACCGTGCAGCCCATTACGAGAGTTTCGTCGATCTGGTAGACTATCAGGACTCCCGAGATAAAATATACAAAAAATAGGGTATATGCAGAATTTCAAGCTCTACAAACTGGTAAAGTTTGGAGAGAAGGAAAAAAATGTATGTCACCACGGTAAATTAAAAAGCTGTCACCCATGCGTCTGCTGCAAGGGTCGCAAAAGTGAGAAATGAATAAAGTGAGCCAAAATGCTTATTTTGATCATAAAAACACTTTGGTAAACAAAAACCACCACTTTTACATGCGGAAAACCCCAAAGCCATTTCAGCCTTCTGAAAAAAAGCCACCTTCCGCCCAACTTTGCAGCAGCCTGCTGCAGCTGCGAAAGCGAATTGGTTGGAATCGATGTGGGAATATATTCTACTACCAACGCACAAACTAAATATCAAGTAAAATTAAATATTTTTATTTTTAATGTCAACTCATTGTCCCGATTCTCTCGTGAGTGGCCTGATATAATCACCTCATCTTCATCAGGCTTATCATCATCCCTTATGTTTCATATCCTTTCGTCTCCCTCAATGTCGAGTGAGCTTTAGTTACCTTGGCAGGTTTTCCTAAGTCGTATGGCTATTCTAGATGATGAATCTACATATTTGAAGGATGCAGTACAAATTTTTTCGTTCTAATATCGACAAGAGTATGATCCTTTAATATATTTAATTTTTTTTTCTTCAGCACAGGCTGGCATATTGAAGTTTATGAATCATCACACAGAAGTGTTAGTGATGAAACGTATCACAATATGAAACTGATAAATAAAACATACTATTCCACCAATTATGTCGCAAATCTCGACTTTTTGAGCCCGTTCCAAGATGCCTAGTCAATAGCTGACTCGAGCGAGAAATGTGTACCTTCGTTCGCTCTTTCCAGCAGCTTCCTTATTCATTATCGCTTACTGTGACGGCGAATTTCACCATTGTTGTGAACATTCAAAAGTGGTCGTTCACGATATCGCTCGCGATTTCAGCTATTATTTCTTTGTTACGTCTGCTTCCAGAAGCCTAGCGGAATTAGGCCATCACAAACACCGAGATTCATTTTTTAAGTGATTTTTGATATTTGTTATTTCCACTCATACCATACTTCCATAGGAACTCGTTGTCTCATTACCCAAAAATCGTAATGATGAAACAGATGCGAAGCTGATAGGGACCAAAAATCGTAATGATGAAACAGATGCGAAGCTGATAGGGACCAAAAATCGTATTCCATCAAATATCATGCATGATGAATCTCGCTTTTGAACCCCATCCTTTGTTGAACGTTTTGCTCATAAGTAAGTTTTTCAAATATTTGGCAAAACCCTTTCCCCACAATCTCACTCCGTGCGGCTCGTTACCGGCAGATCTAAGAGCACGCATCGCATCGAAGTGTCGCACCACTTCCCTCTCCTAGGCGAGAAGCCTGTCAATGTAATAGGGCGAGAGGTCGCGCACTATCGGCGCCCGCTTAGAGCGAGAGAGTATGGAAAATGAAGAGAGTTGAACAGAAACCAGAAGTCAGAAAGTCAGAAACCAGAAATGTGCATAAAAACAAGAAAAAAGTGTACCTAGGGGATCTTTGGTGTGTTCACTTGCCTAAGGACGTTGTCCTTCTGAATCATATTAGGTATTCAGCACGTTTGAACACAGAACACACTTGAATTGTTGAACTGAGGCTAGACTATGGTTCTCTTAATGGAATGGTTTTGAATCATTTTCAGATATGTTACATGCTCCTTATACAGAGCTATATAGTGAAAATTAAACATATCTGAAAATGCTACAAATCCATTCCAATAAGAGAACCCTAGGCAAGACTATGTGTCATAACAATATGTGGATTGATTCAAAGCAATAAAAGATACAGGTAAAGGTACATCCCGTCTTCGAGACTGGGCTCACGGGAGGACACTGCTAGGCCAGTGTTAATTTGGGCGGATTGAGTCTGGAGTGCCAAACTTTCGCCAGACCTATTTACCTGCGTGATCGAGTCACGACTATCAATTTCTCGTTCCGAATGGGCAGGCGCCTTGGTGGGGGCGGAGACGCCCGGGAATCGAACTCGGGTGGGATGGAATTAGAGGGCGAGCCATAGGACACCGCACCACTTCGTATCTCAATGGAATATAGGACATATGTGTTCCTTGCTAATGACAATCAGTGAAGGGCCTTTATAGTGAACAATTCCCCACCCCTTCCCTTCAGTCAGGCTCTAGTAGAGCAGCGGTGTATGTCACTAGTACCATCCACTTCCGTCATTCTACAGTTTCACTTCTTCATATCCTACACAACGATGAAGGATTCGGAGACCCTACTGAAGTATGTTTATGACACGTATGCCCCTCACTACAACGTCATGAGGATGTGGTATCACCGCTTCGAATGATGCGAATTTTCTAATTTTCTTAATTTTCCGATTTTTTCTTCTTTTTTGCGCCCAGATGGGCTCTACAGGGAGGGGATCCATAGATTCAAGGAACATTGGGCATATGTTGTCAATAATGATGACTAGTATACTTGAACTCGTGTTATTATTTCCTCTACGAAATAAAGTTTTTAAAAAAAGTGACAAAGACTTTCCGGCCAACCTAATACAACAAATTGTAGTCAGAGTGTTAGAGTGAAGCGAAGCGGGAGAGAAGATAAGGGCACTAGTAAAGGAAGACCGAAAGAAAGATAGAGATAGATGTGAATGAGGGAATGGGATTGGGGGGGGGGGTATAACTTTAGAACGGACCATTTCTTGTTATTGAGCTCATTGATTAATTTGGAGCACTTTATTGTTCAACCTCTGTAGAGTTTTAACATAACCAGTTCTAAAACGAAACACCCCCGGGAATATGAGCTGGGAGGATGTGTCTACTTTGAAGTCAACGCTCATTGTCGAAAGCTATCGGCTTGGGATTTTACCCGCACGAGTTTCAGTTTCATGCTAAAGATACTTTTGGAATAGTTGTTTCATGTTTCTTTTGATTCCCGCATGAGTCATGACCGCAAGCTTCCGAAATGTACGTGATATATCGCAGTTATTTTAGTAATTCGGGCACTTCAATTTCCCTTCTGATTTCTTGATTAAAGGAGGAGTAAATGCAAACGCGCGCCCGGTTGGAATATGTTTCGCCTAGGGACGCACCCTCTTCAAGTCGCGTGCTATGATCTGATCTGGCTCCCAGCCAACTAGCTATAACTCTGTTGGGAATGAAGGTATCAATGTGAAAATTTCGGAGCTTGTTATAGTTGTGGAGCTCTAGGCAGCGCATATGATAGCGTCAAAAATTGAATGTTGAGTTTACTCCTCCTTTAAGAAAAATTGAGCAACTAGAAAATAGACAATTAGAGGCACATTCAAGGAACTGGAAAGATCTCGAACACTCGCTAAAACATATATGGCAACATCAGTAACAGAACTATTCAAAATTATGCAAACGAACAGTACAGTATGAACAGTACGAACGAACAAGTGCCCTGTCTAGATTCCCTGAAACATTCTTGCAATGTTTCATTCTGCATGGTACTCCGTGCAGAATGAAATTTCGATTAGCAATAACAACTCATTACCCTATATCAGAGGACGTGCGAGAGATCAATCCCACCTCACTTCTTCCCTTTGCTCCCGCGCCGAGCGGACGATGGAGTGAGTTCTGCTCCTAATTTGTTATTGTTTTCCTGTTAATTTTATTGTTTTTGTTTTTATAAATGTACAAATTTAGTGCAAAAGCCCAGCCGGAGTCCTCGGGACCTCCGTCATCTGATCCCAATGTCGAATTGACGGAGACGACATGCCGCAAGAAGGAGGACTCCTTCTTCAGCAAGCGCAAAAAGTGGCTCAGGAAGAGACTCGCTTGGAGATAGTCGGTTATTTACCTCATATTGTAGATTTTCACTTAAATTTAGTTACGCTATGGTCAATATGCTGTGGAATTGGTGTTTCATGTTACCTGTGCAATTAGTGAAACAACAAACATCAGCCGCCATAGCTCAGTCGGTTAGAGCGTGGGTCTAATAAGCCCAAGGTCGCAGGTTCGACCCCTGCTGGCGGCAAATATTTTGCATTGATCCATTTCAGTCATCCCTGTGAATATGAAATAGAGGGGCTAACATTTTTCGGTTATTATTTTACCGAATGATCATCGTCGGGTAAAATAATAACCGAAAAATGTTAGCCCCTCTATTTCATATTCACAGGGATTACTGAAATGGATCAATGCAAAATATTTGCCGCCAGCAGGGGTCGAACCTGCGACCTTGGGCTTATTAGACCCACGCTCTAACCGACTGAGCTATGGCGGCTGATGTTTGTTGTTTCACTAATTGCGCAGGTAACATGAAACACCAATTCCACAGCATATTGACCATAGCGTAACTAAATTTAAGGGCAAATCTACAATATGAGGTAAATAACCGACTATCTCCAAGCGAGTCTCTTCCTGAGCCACTTTTTGCGCTTGCTGAAGAAGGAGTCCTCTTTCTTGCGGCATGTCGTCTCCGTCGTATTCGACATTGGGATCAGATGACGGAGGTCCCGAGGACTCCGGCTGGACTTTTGCACTAAATTTGTACATTTATAAAAACAAAAACAATAAAATTAACAGGAAAACAATAACAAATTAGGAGCAGAACTCACTCCATCGCCCGCTCGGCGCGGGAGCAAAGGGAAGAAGTGAGGTGGGATTGATCTCTCGCACGTCCTCTGATATAGGGTAATGAGTTGTTATTGCTAATCGAAATTTCATTCTGCACGGAGTACCATGCAGAATGAAACATTGCAAGAATGTTTCAGGGAATCTCGACAGGGCACTTTTTCGTTCGTACTGTTCGTACTGTACTGTTCGTTTGCATAATTTTGAATAGTTCTGTTACTGATGTTGCCATATATGTTTTAGCGAGTGTTCGAGATCTTTCCAGTTCCTTGAATGTGCCTCTAATTGTCTATTTTCTAGTTGCTCAATTTTTCTTAAAGGAGGAGTAAACTCAACATTCAATTTTTGACGCTATCATATGCGCTGCCTAGAGCTCCACAACTATAACAAGCTCCGAAATTTTCACATTGATACCTTCATTCCCAACAGAGTTATAGCTAGTTGGCTGGGAGCCAGATCAGATCATAGCACGCGACTTGAAGAGGGTGCGTCCCTAGGCGAAACATATTCCAACCGGGCGCGCGTTTGCATTTACTCCTCCTTTAATCAAGAAATCAGAAGGGAAATTGAAGTGCCCGAATTACTAAAATAACTGCGATATATCACGTACATTTCGGAAGCTTGCGGTCATGACTCATGCGGGAATCAAAAGAAACATGAAACAACTATTCCAAAAGTATCTTTAGCATGAAACTGAAACTCGTGCGGGTAAAATCCCAAGCCGATAGCTTTCGACAATGAGCGTTGACTTCAAAGTAGACACATCCTCCCAGCTCATATTCCCGGGGGTGTTTCGTTTTAGAACTGGTTATGTTAAAACTCTACAGAGGTTGAACAATAAAGTGCTCCAAATTAATCAATGAGCTCAATAACAAGAAATGGTCCGTTCTAAAGTTATACCCCCCCCCCCCAATCCCATTCCCTCATTCACATCTATCTCTATCTTTCTTTCGGTCTTCCTTTACTAGTGCCCTTATCTTCTCTCCCGCTTCGCTTCACTCTAACACTCTGACTACAATTTGTTGTATTAGGTTGGCCGGAAAGTCTTTGTCACTTTTTTTAAAAACTTTATTTCGTAGGGGAAATAATAACACGAGTTCAAGTATACTAGTCATCATTATTGACAACATATGCCCAATGTTCCTTGAATCTATGGATCCCCTCCCTGTAGAGCCCATCTGGGCGCAAAAAAGAAGAAAAAATCGGAAAATTAAGAAAATTAGAAAATTCGCATCATTCGAAGCGGTGATACCACATCCTCATGACGTTGTAGTGAGGGGCATACGTGTCATAAACATACTTCAGTAGGGTCTCCGAATCCTTCATCGTTGTGTAGGATATGAAGAAGTGAAACTGTAGAATGACGGAAGTGGATGGTACTAGTGACATACACCGCTGCTCTACTAGAGCCTGACTGAAGGGAAGGGGTGGGGAGTTGTTCACTATAAAGGCCCTTCACTGATTGTCATTAGCAAGGAACGAGGGAACGTCAAAGCGCATTTGCAACGAGCAGTGAAAAAACAAAACCAGTGACAAAGACTTTCCGTCCAACCTGATAGCTTCTTGCCTGTGTAAGCTATTCGTCGAAATATTGCACTGGCAACACATATGTCCTATATTCCATTGAGATACGAAGTGGTGCGGTGTCCTATGGCTCGCCCTCTAATTCCATCCCACCCGAGTTCGATTCCCGGGCGTCTCCGCCCCCACCAAGGCGCCTGCCCATTGGGAACGAGAAATTGATAGTCGTGACTCGATCACGCAGGTAAATAGGTCTGGCGAAAGTTTGGCACTCCAGACTCAATCCGCCCAAATTAACACTGGCCTAGCAGTGTCCTCCCGTGAGCCCAGTCTCGAAGACGGGATGTACCTTTACCTGTATCTTTTATTGCTTTGAATCAATCCACATATTGTTATGACACATAGTCTTGCCTAGGGTTCTCTTATTGGAATGGATTTGTAGCATTTTCAGATATGTTTAATTTTCACTATATAGCTCTGTATAAGGAGCATGTAACATATCTGAAAATGATTCAAAACCATTCCATTAAGAGAACCATAGTCTAGCCTCAGTTCAACAATTCAAGTGTGTTCTGTGTTCAAACGTGCTGAATACCTAATATGATTCAGAAGGACAACGTCCTTAGGCAAGTGAACACACCAAAGATCCCCTGGGTACACTTTTTTCTTGTTTTTATGCACATTTCTGGTTTCTGACTTTCTGACTTCTGGTTTCTGTTCAACTCTCTTCATTTTCCATACTCTCTCGCTCTAAGCGGGCGCCGATAGTGCGCGACCTCTCGCCCTATTACATTGACAGGCTTCTCGCCTAGGAGAGGGAAGTGGTGCGACACTTCGATGCGATGCGTGCTCTTAGATCTGCCGGTAACGAGCCGCACGGAGTGAGATTGTGGGGAAAGGGTTTTGCCAAATATTTGAAAAACTTACTTATGAGCAAAACGTTCAACAAAGGATGGGGTTCAAAAGCGAGATTCATCATGCATGATATTTGATGGAATACGATTTTTGGTCCCTATCAGCTTCGCATCTGTTTCATCATTACGATTTTTGGGTAATGAGACAACGAGTTCCTATGGAAGTATGGTATGAGTGGAAATAACAAATATCAAAAATCACTTAAAAAATGAATCTCGGTGTTTGTGATGGCCTAATTCCGCTAGGCTTCTGGAAGCAGACGTAACAAAGAAATAATAGCTGAAATCGCGAGCGATATCGTGAACGACCACTTTTGAATGTTCACAACAATGGTGAAATTCGCCGTCACAGTAAGCGATAATGAATAAGGAAGCTGCTGGAAAGAGCGAACGAAGGTACACATTTCTCGCTCGAGTCAGCTATTGACTAGGCATCTTGGAACGGGCTCAAAAAGTCGAGATTTGCGACATAATTGGTGGAATAGTATGTTTTATTTATCAGTTTCATATTGTGATACGTTTCATCACTAACACTTCTGTGTGATGATTCATAAACTTCAATATGCCAGCCTGTGCTGAAGAAAAAAAAAATTAAATATATTAAAGGATCATACTCTTGTCGATATTAGAACGAAAAAATTTGTACTGCATCCTTCAAATATGTAGATTCATCATCTAGAATAGCCATACGACTTAGGAAAACCTGCCAAGGTAACTAAAGCTCACTCGACATTGAGAGAGACGAAAGGATATGAAACATAAGGGATGATGATAAGCCTGATGAAGATGAGGTGATTATATCAGGCCACTCACGAGAGAATCGGGACAATGAGTTGACATTAAAAATAAAAATATTTATTTTTACTTGATATTTAGTTTGTGCGTTGGTAGTAGAATATATTCCCACATCGATTCCAACCAATTCGCTTTCGCAACTGCAGCAGGCTGCTGCAAAGTTGGGCGGAAGGTGGCTTTTTTTCAGAAGGCTGAAATGGCTTTGGGGTTTTCCGCATGTAAAAGTGGTGGTTTTTGTTTACCAAAGTGTTTTTATGATAAAAATAAGCATTTTGGCTCACTTTATTCATTTCTCACTTTTGCGACCCTTGCGATGTGATCAGAAGATTAGTCGTGAAGCCAGCCACAGATAAGTAGGCAATCTGTAGTGGAAAATTGTCAAAAAAAGATCATACATAACGTGAATAACACCTTTTTTCCACATGCGTACTTATTGTCGCAAAATGCCCATCAGCTTCATGGATTTTTTGAAACATTTTTGAAATGGAAAAAAACTAATTTACAACAACATAACTCAACGTCGCACATTATGTGTCATTCTGCACGAACACGATGCAATAACTAAGAAGTGATATTTCCTGGATAACTGCTCCCCCTCTCCATTATTCGCCATTCATTTCCAGGTGTCCCTCCCTGAGTCTCGGTCACACAATCCCTCAGAGGTTGGGAGGGATAGTCGGCAGAAATCCAGTGCGTGATTAATATGCATAACTTTGCAAGAAATCACACATCTCGATGAGAGTACATCCAGAATAAAGTGGCGATTTCTTGCTAAGCCTACCTCAATGCTTCATCCAACACTCACCCTGAACGGCAGGACCCGCTCGCCGATGATGAATGCGCGCCAGTAGAGAGCGGGTAGTCGACGCGCCGCGATTAGCACACTCCGGAACAGGATCACAACGAGGATAATTCTGAAATTTGTGAGCACCGAGCAATCGTCTGACTCTCTTCAGTTTGCATGCTATCACGTCTCTCTGACCGGCGAGAGAGCGTGCATACTGAAGAGGGTCAGACCATTGATCTGATCACCGGAAAAAACAAATTTATGAAGATTTTGCTATAATTGATTGAAAACATATCGAAACTTGCTTATGTTATATCATTTTAAAAGATGTTGAATAGCTACGGCAATGCTATCAATGAAATAGATCCGTTAGATGACAATGTGTCATTGAAGGGGAACGTTTACCTGAAGTTTATATGGAGTAGTGAGTCCTTGACGATTTTTATGGTTGTATAAAGGAAGGAGGGTAGGGCAGCGAGCAGGAGAATGATCTCTGCCAGAGAGAGCGTCACACCCAGCCCATCTACTTGCAGCTCCATCGCTTACTGGAACGGGCTGAAAATATCATGACGGTGAACAGTATTTGAGAAACAACGTATCCGGGTACAAATCAAACTCCAACAGTAGTAAACGTGTCCTAACCAACATCGTATTAATGAAAAGCTCAAGATATGCGGTGAACATAGCGTCAAACACTCTAAATCCAAATATATTAGTATTGCTAAAAGCAGATAAATTAGTGGGCGTAAAAGAACCATTGCACCATTAGCGATAGAATCTTTGTGAACATCCAGTTATTAGCAGGAAACAAATGCAAAGGCGAGCTAAACGTGTAAACGGCTTCGCCCCATCCCAACTTTTTCGAATTGCCCGAGGCCTCACGAGCCTTTTACAACGTTTTAAGCAGGCTCTCACCAGTCAAGTAGATGGGCTGGGTGTGAGGCTCTCTCTGGCAGAGATCATTCTCCTGCTCGCTGCCCTACCCTTCTTCCTTTATAAAAAACACACAACCCCGCGAACCACGTACACACAACCCCGCGAACCACGTTCACTACTTCCTGACACTGACTACAATTTGTGTGACTTATTGCCTCTGTAAGTCATTATTCGGTCAGAAATTTTTACTGACGACATTGCTTTGCAATTCAACTGAGTCGTTCGAACTATTGACATGACACAAAGTCTAGCCTTATTCAAGTCCGATCCGTGTTCAGAATTGGTCATAATAACTAACATGATTGCATCGTTGCTCGTTTTGAGCCTCGAGAGGCTTCTCTACACGCACGTCAAAAGCTTCTCGAGCAACCCGCTAATGAGCTCGTTTTTAGTTGCTCTCGTGCTTATTGTGAGCAATGTGAGTACGAAATGTGCTTTTCAAGAGATCAACTATTCCCTGTTCAGGGATGTCTCGTAATTAAGATGAAGTTCACTGCAAGCATCTGGTCCTCGATCGTGATTCTGACTGTGGCTCCGGCGATCTCGTTCATTGTCAGTACACAATACAGTTCTTGAAAAGATACTACGACCAATTCATTATATACAATCTCAATGTTCGAGTGGCGAAAGAGTGCATTTAATGAACGGAACGTGGTACAATTTCTTCAACTAGTCTACTTCAACTGGTCGAATTGAAAAGTATCGGAAAATGGTACGATATCGCAGCTTCTCATGTGGGTCTTGCGCGTGAATCGACAGCGTAGAATCGACCAGAGCAGGTGGAACCTCGACGAGAAAACCGATGCTTCGACGACTATGAAGGCAAGTGACATATCATTTTCATTTGCACAAATATCATTTCCATTACGTATCAATGACCCATGTGAGGTGCATGCATATACCAAGGATTGAATTAGGATACGCTGGCGCGGGCAGATGGATATTTTAGGGTTGAGTAGGGAATTTATTTATCTATTTATCGTACGTCACGTAGGTGCTTCATCAGATACAGAAATGTGCGAGAATGAGAGGGGATAGCGAGATAAGAGAAGAGAAGAGAAGAAACGTATGGGGGAGAAGGGTGGGGGGGGGGGGGGAATATAAGTAAAGTGTTTTCAAGCTGTATCATTTTTCGACAGATGCACCCAAGATTTGAATTTCCGTATTATCATATCACCGTCCTCTGAAGAGCTAGTTGCGGTCTTGGATAAATCTGACTAATTTTATCATGTCATAGAACAAAAACACCTTTGCAGTCCGTTCGCGCATTCCTTCCTCTCCTTTTCTTCTCCGCACTCATCACGATCTCCGTCGGACTCGTCCTGTTAGTGCAAGCCGTCTGGCTGCGCCCCTACACCAGCTCTGCTGAATCGAAATTGGACAACGCCTACGGACTCGTATATTATGTTTCCCTGCGCTTTCAGTTAACTTTGCGCGGCACTAGGTCGGATGAGAACCGTCGGATGAGAAAAAAAAATTACCATTCTCCGGCATGTTCACAGTATTTTCCAACAGTGCCAAAATGCTTCTGTGAAAGTCCTACAGAAGTGTCCATTTTTTGGTTCTCATCCAGTGGGTTCTCATCAACGGTTCTCATCCGGTGTAGTGCCCTTTGCGCCTATGTGAATTGCCTTAAAGGAGTCTGTGGCGTTTCGTACAAAGTGATCTCTGATTGGGCAAATTAGATATACATCGTACGAACACGGAAAATAAGCTGGAGCTTGAATTCGACAACTAGCATTCACGACTTCTCTCTAGTTTCCCTAACCTGTAATTAGCTATTCATTCCAAATGCGCGAGTGA
The DNA here is from genome assembly GCA_036245805.1 of Pristionchus mayeri. Classification (NCBI taxonomy): domain Eukaryota; kingdom Metazoa; phylum Nematoda; class Chromadorea; order Rhabditida; family Neodiplogasteridae; genus Pristionchus; species Pristionchus mayeri. The sequence goes on from BTRK01000005.1 coordinate 6,471,946, forward strand.
GCAAGTCAACAACTTAATTGTAATGTAACCACAGGGGCGGCGAACTTGTGCATGGACGGACCTTGTATTTTTTTGAAAAATGGTGTACTTTGGCTATGTAAATTCGTTTAGAACCTACGATTGCGAAGCTTGTTTGGTGATCTTATTTCAATTCGCATGAACTTTTGCTTCGGAGTAGGCGCTAAAAAGCTGACTATTGCGGAGCTTCTTGGTTGATTTTAGATATTCAATTTTCAGTAACGATTACTTGTGGATCGGTGCTATATTTCGGATATCACGCGTCTTCTGAGAGATTGCACGAAAACGGACCCCCCGCGGAACTAGGAGCCCCAACTTTGAGCAGCAACCCCGGGAAATTTATGCTGGAGTATATTGCGGAAGAGAAATCTTTTGGCGTTGACCGTTTTTTCAGAACCGGCTTTTAGGTATTTTCCTAAGGTCGGGAGGCGTGACAATGTACATCTTTAAAAACACCGAAAACGCACGTGTTTTCATAATTTTGAAGATTTCGAAGCCTGGCAGATCGATCATTGTATGCTCAATCGTGTTCATTTTGGGCTTAAAATGCTTCAGAATCACTCGTATTTATAATTCTCGACAATTTATGGCAATTGCTGACAAAATGTTTTCATCGAAAAATCACTGTTCTATGTTCACTGTTCTAGCGCAATATCTTCGTGGTGGGACTCCTTAGCACTCATTCGTGTTACCCCTTCTTTAATCAGAATAGAGTATGACCATAGTGCCGAACTGCATGTACAAGATATTTGTCATTCTAAGCAGTTGTTCGAGAACATTTCGTGAGCAATAATGTAGATTTGCCCAATAATGCATCTTACCTGCGAATGAGCAGTAGACATGCGCGAGGGAATGAGCAATGTATGCAATAGGCAATCCGATGATAAATAGGCACAGCAAGACTATCTTAGGGAGCCAATGAAACTAAAAAATGTTTGTTTTTATTCCTGGGACGTGTGATTTACACCAATATGAAAAAAACTTAAAATTAACAAAAAAACACTTTGAGATGACTCCGAATTTGCATAGTCACTCGTTGCAAGTGCACCGTAATTGCCATCGATAGAGTGGTCGAGAACAACCACATCGCGAAAAAGACGAAGTGGATGCCTGAAAGCCTTGTAAACAACTCGTGGAAAATGTGATCAGAGACCCGGCAGAAAACCAATTATAATTGTTGTATAGGAACCCAAGTCATAGCTAAGTACCGTATTCCTATGCACAAAATACTCACGTGTTTATCATAGTCGTAATGCGCACGTCCGCAATTGTACTCTCTAGTCTCGCTCCATTAGCATGCCCCTCTTACATACGGCGATACGCCTCTTCCCTCTCTCTCCTCCACTCGTCGAATTGAGTTGCTCCTTTTGCTCTCGCACCGGCTAGTCGACCGGTTTCCTCTCTCTCTATTTTTGTCCTATTTATTGTTTGTTAATAAACCCTTTAGTTTATTCCCATCCTCGCCCTCCATACACCGGATACCAAGGGCCAAGGACACAACAATAATATTTCAATACTCGAATTAGTCATCCCGATCAATTGCGAGTTCATTAATGAATAATTTTCATTAATGAATAAGAAATGAACTAACGAGAGTGAATCGATTCATCGACGTGGAAGAGGCTCAGGCAAACGATACTGAGGGATTCTGTTGTGGTCGTAACGTAGAAAATTTTTGTCCACATTGTGAGGGTCCAAGTATTAGGAATCATCTGCGGTGTTATTTATTGAAAGCAAAAATTCTACGGATATGGACTATGACCGGCATTTATGCTCGGGGCATATGATACAATTTAGTCAATATAGTTCTCCTTACAAGAACGCATATCTCTTGGTGGGGAAATACAGAAAAATGATATAACATATATGATAATTAAAAGCGACCTGCATGAGTGTTATCCGTGCTGGGAATGCCAGCATCAGTGTCAACATCCAGATTTGCTTCTGGGCACAGTATTAAGCCCCGTGCAAAAGCAAAAGCTCATTTCGCGCTCCTTTTCAAATTCAAAAAGCAGCGAATTTGCTCTTGCACGGAATTTTAGCTTACTGTATCGTTTTTTTTTATATGAACCACTTGTGAAACCTAGAACAATTGGGTCTCTAAAACCGTTTTCATTTCATAGTGTTTGTGAAACACAAATTATCCTAAGCTGTTCCGAAGCACGGAAGTGGTCGATTCATTCATGTTTCATAGAAAATTAAAGTATTAGGTGCGCTTTTCGGTTTTATCCGTGGACTGCCTGGCGCTTAATACTGTGTGGGGCGAATATGTGGCGATGGTGTAGGAAACGGGCTTGATGAAGCTGAAATATCAGTGGCATAAGAAGGGGATACTCGGTGATTCCTGTCATGACGTAGACGCACTGCTTGTTTTCGTGAAATACCAGTGCGTTCGCCTAAGAATCGCAGATTCTGATTGGAAAAAAGGAAGAGATACGGTTTTTTGCCTGTTCGCTGTGGGATGCGTCAGTAGGCGAACGCACTGATGTACGTTTCATTTCCAAGCTCGGCACACTGAGAATCAGAAAAGCAAACCTCTTAATCACTGGACAAGTTCCATTTCGGAAATTAAAGACCTCGTCTGCATGGGAAAAGTATGTGGATATTATACACGAGAAGGCGATTACTGCTGAAACAGAGCCATGATCTGACTCTCTTCAGTTTGCACGCTCTCTCTGATCGGCGAGAGAGCGTTGAAACTGAAGAGAGTCAGACGATTACTGCTGAAACCGACACTGAAAAGTAGAGATGCCAATACGAGGCGAGGTTACGAGCTCGTTACGCCTCCGCCTCCTTGGAATGCGAAATCAGAATAGGGGGAAAACGGCTCGCGCTGTCCTCGTTTCACACGCTCTCTCGCTCTGTCTGACCTGTGAGAGAGCGTGTGAAACGTGGAGAGCGCGCGCCGTTTTGGCATCACTATTACCAAAGCCTACTACAAAGTACATACCTGGAAGATAAACTCCGAAAAGCGCTAGGAGCTTAAGAGGGATATGCAAAGTCGGCTCGGCTACTGGGACCTTGGAAGATTCCGTCGAATGGATCATCGAGAAGGAGAAAATATTGCTGAGAAGGAAGCAAAGATAGGAATGAAATGTGAATGTAAAAGGAACACAATGTCAAATAAAGTGACGCTTCTCTATAGATTTTCTGAGTAATCGCCTGCCTCTCTCCAAATCGCGTGCTCTCTCGCTTTCTCTAACCGGCGAGAGAGTGTGTGATATGAGGAGGTTCAGACCATTGCTCGATTTTCTCTAAGGTTGTATCAACAGGTTGGCATTTCAGTTTAGCCTCCTACCATTTCACAAACGTATGCGTTATTACAAGATGTTTTCACCAAGTGTTTTATTGATCCGACATCAGTACATATACACGTCAAAATGTGCATAACAGTATCGTTATCATAATTAGTACAAACCTTCAGTGGTATATGCAGAATGAATCATAGCATGATATAAAGTTTGATTTTTGGAAATTTCTTGTTGACAATATTACTGCATGAATGTTTCAGGGAATACGTTGCGGTTCTTGCTACAGATTTTTTGAGCGAATGTTCGAGATCTTTCCAGCTCCCTACATGCCCATCTAATTATTCACTTTCTAGTTGTTGAATCATGATCAGGAAATCAGTAGGGACGCAGAGGTGTCGGCTTTTAAAAACATATCTAATGCGTTTCAGCACGTGCATTTGCGACGCTCGCCGAGTTACTCATCCAGAAATCTCAAACAGTTGAAAAGAAGATTTAATAGACGAAATTGTCCGTTGAGCGAGTGAAGTCTATACGAATTATTCACGTATAAAGCCCTTATTGACACTTCTCTAACTTGGCCTTATTACTATTCATTGTTGTTTCATCCGTGTAATTACCTCATCGTATCTGCATCTATAGTGTTTGAAATGAGTCTGCTCACATCAATACACATCACATTTATTCAGTTGCCAATGACTATGTTAGAAAACAGTGCAACTAAAACAATACAAGTACATAATTAACTCAAACTAGGTCGGAAATTATGACGTCATGCCGCCTTTGATAGATCAACGGTGTCATCACATCATAGTTATCATTCGAGCTTGTACGGTCAAACGAGGGTCATGTTGTTGGATTGTGTACGGGCTGACATTCCAGTACTCATCTTGCTAGTGCGAGTTCGCCACCTTCAAATTTGTTTTGTTAGTTATTATAATTAAGATTGGAAACATTGGGTACGGTAGATATTAGGCTGGTGAGAAAGTAATGCTCGATTTGAAACATGATATTTATGCCCGATTACAATTCTTTTCACTAAAGATCTCAAGCTAGCACCTTAACATATATTAGGGGTTCACTTGTCCAATATGCGCATGTGTTCAAGATTTAGGAAAATTCAAGATTTATCAATTGTAAGATTTACGTACTTTTCTAAAAATAATTTATGTTTTTCGTATTTTGCGGGAAAAAATTGTCGTAACTGTAAAAATAGTTGAATGAGAAGCCCATTGGGAGTGCTTTCTAAAAATACGTCTCATATCATATCTGGATCATTGTCGTACGATTTACACACCATTGAATGCAAAACTTTCCGAGGTAAGCCTTCTCTAACGATGACGTTTCCTGCTTCGAGGATCGTTCAGACTCGCTTCTAAATAAGTGCGCTGCCATGATACTCTATGGCGCTACATATCACAGAAAACAATAGAACTCACGCCCTTTCTATTTTTAGAAAACACAAATTTTCAGTATTGTCGAATAAAGGTCAACATAGCCAAAATTAGTATTTTTGGTGTCCGGTGAATGAACAAATTTCCTCAAAAGGGAGCTAACCCCTGACTTAGTCCAGCCGAGTAGTAATAGATAAAGAGTAGTTTCAACCTAAAGTTAGTTCATTAATACTGGAAACAGGGAGTTTCGGAATATTCGAAATTCGATGTTCAAATTTCGTTGTCAGATTGAAGAATATTACATGTTTTGGTAGAAGTATTGTATGTTCATATAAATACAATTTCAAGTTAAACGTAGGAAGTACTTTTCGTTTTGCTACTTTGAGATCGATATATCTATTGTGACGGAGACCAAGTATTTCTGTTGATGTTCAGGTAGGGTCAAGTTCGCAAATGAGTTTATTTTCTAGCGAACCTTTTGCAGCAGACTAGATTTACATGTTGTATTGTAATATCCGTGAGTACTACTTTTCGCATATGGCATAATATTTGTCTTATCAAAGCTATCCATGGAATGCTGGCCCAAAACGTAATCAGTTCAACCCTTCGATGATGTACCTTTGACTTCATTCTGTGGCCTCAATACCAATTGGATAGGCTTGAACCAATGTGCGATGGAAAGACTACCCAAGCACTCAACGATCATATATAACAACATGATAATCAGACGACAACATGAAGCGTGGTAACTCAGAATCGAAAATTTGAAAATCGAGCATTACTTTCTTGCCAACCTGATATATGTTATGGACGCCTGAAACAAGTGGAAAATCTACTCATTTTCGATGCAATGCACCGATGGGGAGCATTATCTTCTTCTTTGGCCCACCTCCCGAGCACTCTCCTCCTCGTCTCCGCTGAGGTTATCAGCAGCATCCAGGGGCTGGAAATGGTGATATTTGATCTTTGGTTTTGGATTCTCTCTCTTAGCAATAAGTGACTATATTCGTTAAAAGTGTTATTTTATCCGGGACGGGGGGTAACAAAAGAGCAACTGACAAAAGCGCAACGGAACGTCATTCGCTGTAGATTCGTGCTAGCCACACGGGAGTAGTTTCATTGTAGCCAGTATATGCTACCCCACATTTGTCGGTTGCTCTTTTGTAACCCCCCTTTATCCGTTCACCCTTCGCGTGCGCATAATTAAGAGCGCCATTTCAGCCATTAATACTTCTCTATTCACCTCGAGTAGGAGAAAGCTGTGATTAGGAGAGAGTAGCCGGCGCGCATTTCGCTGATGATGTTGATCTGCATAATAGCATTAGTATTGTATTTGGCATTGTCAATATTGTTTGGTGTTTGTGTGTACAAGCCAGGATACATTAAATGTTGGATTACATGTTGAATACGTGAACACATTATACTCTGGACAAGACGGAGCATTATTAATACGAGAACTATTCAAGTAGGCAATACATCACGTTGATAACTCATCACTTTCGAAATCAGAATCACCAGACTTCAAACAATGCGCAGTTTAGATGTGCATTACTCGCCTTCATTTTGATGACGATGTAGAGGAGGATGAAGTGGCCGTTGATAAGGCAGAGGAAGATGAAAAGGGCGAAGGATACGAAGAGGAGGGCGAGGTCGTAGCGAGAGGTGATCCGGCTGAGGAGTGAAAACATAATAATTTTACAGTGCTCGAGTCACGATTGAATAGGATCCTTAGAATAGTTCGAGAAGCGGTTCTAAACACCGCTCTAAACCGTTCTAAACACATTCTAAACCCGCGAATCGAACGGACAAATGAGTATAAATAATGACGAACTCTAGTGCTTAGGTACAAACCTCTTCTTCACGAAGATGATCGTGTAACAGCCGACACAGATCGCCGTAAACAGAGTAGTGAGAACAACAGCTATGGTTGAGTTTTGCTGAAGTGAAATTAGTTGCTCTTGATCACGTGAGAATACATTCAGATGCTCCCAATGTGACGCTGGATTGTGCGAACGGTTGAACCGCTCGCTGAATCAATTAGGCGGGACCAGCTTGCGAGCATTATATTGATGTATTTTCCATCTTGAAATGAGAATATCAAAAACTCACGCTAATAGCACCGGGTTGAGCGGATCTATCCAGAACGCGCGTCGCGTTGTTGTAAACGAATCTGAACATATGGAAGCATACCTTTTGACACCGTTTTCACATTGCCCCACTGGTTACATGACGATTTCAGCTAATTCCATCAAAACATGTTTGCAAAACGCAAGGTAGCGCCCTGTGTTGTCCTATTTTAATAGGAAAACTATTAAAATACCAAAGTAATTAATATTAAAAAACAATTAAAATACCATAGCATCATTACTTTTCAAACGAAACGCCAATTTCGAAGTGGAAAATTTGTAGAATACGTGGGAGAAAAAGATAATCTTTGGTGAGAGATGCGTGCAAAGTATCAGTCGTATGTACATATTTTGCCAAATGTTACTTACTTTTGGACCCATCGGAAAAAGGAGATCCCAATTTCATACTCTAATGACACACCGAACGGGTGGCTTTCCAAAGGTGATCCACATAACGTGAGGGAGTGGTGTAAATAAATGGAACGCATGAAGTACTTCACGAGGTAGTTGCTCGAGAAACTGAATATTCATAATTTTGTTCTGGAGCCAAATTATCTACTAGTGCGCTCCCTCCCGCGATCATTTGCATCATCAGTGTATGAAGATAGTCAAAATAGTATGCATCATTAAGCCAATATTGACTAATCGTATGGTGCGTTGTACATAAGCGTAAATAACACCGCTCCGGCGTATCGGTGAGAAAACCTTGGCAGCTCCGGAGAAGGGCATCGCTACTGCAAGCATCCTTTGCAGTGATATGAGCAGCACACCGAATGTTTGACCCCACAAGAAGAAGTAGGGGTAGGCATAGGCCCATTCGGCCCAGAGCGAACCTGCAAATATAAATTACACTTGAAATATTTAAATTAGTGCAAAGAATGTCAACTAATTTAAATAAGTACCATTCGTTGAGAGTAATAATTCGTGGAATATCGCAAACTGTGGTGCCATTTGGCACAGAAATACGCTCGGAACGTAGGTCAGGTCAAAAAATGCCTACAATCGTGCATTTGTCAAATAAACATGAATGTTAAAAACCTGTGATATGAAGACACGAAAGAAGAATGATGAGTAGGTAGGCTTGCTACGATTCGTGATTATAATCTGATCATTGTTTGTTTTTCGGGCACGAAAGTCGACTTTCGAATAGGGTTTTCTTATTGGCATGGTTGTGTATCCTTTTCACACGTGTTTCATGTTTGCTGTACATAGGAGCTATATAGTGCACACGAAACATATCTGAAAATGATTCAAGACAATTCCAATAAGAGAACCCTGCTTTCGAAGGCGTCTCCAAAGTAGAGTTCGTAATTCGGGTCACGTCTCTTCATTTCCCACAATCTCTCCCCGCTCGACCGGTCGAGAGAGTGTAGGAAATGAAGAGAGGACGACCCGAATTACGAACAACTCTACTCTAAAGAAGCTCACGTGTAACAATCTCGCGTAGAGCACCGTCGAAGGCGTGGATATCATGAGAAGGGTAATGCTGAGTGAAATCGCATCCATTATATTACCAATTCAATCTGCAACTACGCCATTAAATAACCGTGACAAGTAGAACAAATACGAATATGCGACGCACCAAACATACGATAGAAGAATACATATTGTTTCTTACTAAATGGCCATGAATGGCCCGATCTCAAACGTGCGATTTACACACGCGTACATGCTCGTGGGAATCCAGCCAGCACGAAACTAGATGTTTTACCATGGAAAGAAACCATCAGATACAACTAATTGGCTTCTCATATTCATTCTGCGTGCTCTGTTCCGTGAGAGACCAAAGATAATACATTAATCATAAATCGAGAAATCATCCCTAAGGAGACACACTAAGGAGGGCGTTGCAGTAGGCGTGAATTCTCGGGTGTTTGGGACTTGAGCAGTGTTCGGAAGCAAAGCACAACACGTGGGAACATTCTTCCACGCGAACATGAGAGAATGAATGCAACTATTCATCAAGCCCTGGAATGTAGGTGTGTAGGCGAGAATTAAAGGCATAGTTGCCCAACACTGGCAGCGAGGTATTTTCAGACCATGAATTCAGACCACCCTATTCATGCTGGGGCGCTTCCCCCCTCGATATGAGGGGGGAAGCGCCCCAGCATGTATAGGGGGTCATGGTCAAAAATCGATTGGTAGGTCAATATTAGGTCAAGACTAGGTACCGTACCCAATCGATAGTACAGTACCCCCAGATATCGTATACCACTACCGTAACCCACGATTATCGCAAACTAACTTTATTTTTAAAAAAGTCCTGGTACCATGCCCAATAGATTCTACAGTACCCTACTGACTACCGTAACCCAGTTCCTTGGGTCAGATCCACATTTTTCTAAAAATCCCAAATCGATTACATGATGATTCTACAGTAATTAAGGATACGGAAGGATTATTTAAAATATTATTTTGCTCGTTTTAGGATTTTTAGAAAAATGTTTGACCCAAGGAACTCGATCTGACCCAAGGAACTTGGTTACGGTAGTCAGTTGGGTATTGTATAATCGATTGGGCACGGTACCAGGACTTTTTAAAGATAAAGTTAGTTTGCGATAATCGTGGGTTACGGTAGTGGTATACGGTAGTGGTATACGGTATCTGGGGTTACTGTACTATCGATTGGGTATTGTACCTAGTGTTGACCAAATATTGACCTGCCAATCAATTTTTGACCATGACCATGCTGGGGCGCTTCCCCCCTCATATCGAGGGGGAAGCGCCCCAGCATGAATAGGGGGTCATGGGGGTCGCCGCCGGCGTGGGCAACTATGATTAAAGGGAAAAACAAGCAAGTATAGTGACGAGTTTTTCACGGCATTTATATCTTCATTGAGCATGTTATTTCAGCTGTCAGGGTGGTGAGAGAACATGTATCATGAAGGGAGTCATTTTTGCAAAGACAACCGTAGAGGGAGCACGCAGAAGACTAGTGAAGATAACTAATTTTAAAAAGTTGAAAACGTGAAGACGTGAAAGGCTAGTCTAGATGTCATCTTTACATTCTCTAGTGGACACTTCCTGATTAATTCCATTGTCACTTCAAAGCTCACAGAAAATTCTGCGAAAACGCTCAACATATTTTTAGCGTGGACATAAGACGATGAACCTATCGGGATTTGGGGAATTTCACATTTCCCCCCCTAAAGTATAAATAGTCTACAATCATCCCCTATTTCGATTCACTACATTAATCGATGAATTTTCAGGAAAGATACAACGAGAAAAGGGGCTTGGATGTATGTTTCACAAACTACTCATAGTATCAGGACTCGGCTCAATCTTAATAATGCACGAGTATGCACTGACGTCGACATACCAATATACCCCTCGAACAGACACAAGGAGGGATTGAGCACGCCATGATAATGAGCTTTCTCCCCAATTTGACACATTGAGTGTGATCAATATGCTCGCTAATCTACAATTCGAAATGAAATTTAGCAAACTGTAGTCGGACATCATGTCAATCATAATTAAGCATTTAAATTAAAAATAAATTATCACATGGTGATACATTAAAGCTACAATGAAGATGCGTGTGTCGAGTTAGTTGCGAAAGTGAACGAACCCGGACGGAAGTATGCTACAAAATTGTACAAAATATACAATATCAACGATCGGAGAAGAAAAAGCACCGAGGATGCTCAGCGATTGAGGAATTCTAGTACGAGATTTAGAAAATTTGGTTTGTAATTACTAAAATATTCGCGAAACTAGAGAAGGATATATGGACAAATGAATTACTAAACATTGGAAGCGGTTGTGCGAGTTTTTTAAATAAAATTTTCAGAAGTGTGGAAGGCATGAGTGTATGCATCTGACAATTAAATTCTACAATAAATGTGTTTAGTGCGATCCCCTCCTTTTGGGCAAAGGATGCAGCTGGTGTGGGAGGTAGGACGACTGGGTGGAGCTACTGTTCTGAGCGGAGAGGACAGAGTGCGCGTCTGTTGCCTGAAACTAATATGTTTAAAAAAATATTTTTGAATGTTCAAGTTAAGTTAAAAATACACCACTATCCATGCATCAATTGAAGCGAATATCCTCAGTGATTTTGAAACGTGTTTTTTCTACCTTGTACGTCTTTCCCGCGGTTGCTAGAATGAAAACTGCTTGACGACGCAGACCCGACTCGATATCCTGAAAATATGTGTTGTACTTTTGTTGAAATTGGTGATTAATTAGATAATCAAATTGAATCAGTGGTCATATTCACCAACGTTATTATCTTTTTAAATAGGTAATAGTCGATGGCTATAAAGAAAATGCATTTAATGAATTACAAATTGAAGAATAGTATTTGCTCTCTGCTTCCCACTAGGGTTATCTTATTGGAATGGTTTTGTTTCATTTTCAGATATGTTTCATCTGCAAATGATAAAAAACAATTCCAATAAGAGCACACTACTTGCCACTCACCGAGGAGAAGCTCGAGCTGCCGTCCGAGCAAGGCGAGCGCATGATCTCGGGCACCGGCGCTGACGTTGTTCTGTAACTTCAACGTATCCTATCTTCAATTAAGCGTCGCCACAAGGATATGTACTTTCTCACCACCCGACAATAACAAACTGTGGGCATTAAAATTAAGACAAATTAGGTAAGCATGCATTGCTAACCGCGCGAGCGAGAGGTGAGCTGGTTGTTTTTAGCTAAGTTTTATTTACTATTCGTACACACTACCTTAACATAATGCAAAAGTGACTGAGTTTCAGGGAATCGAAAAATTTATAAGTCAGTTAAATACGTATTTGCTTACCGCCCCAGTGTGAGGTGATCTGGCCGTTGCGTGGGCGATACGCGAGCCTGCGGACGCGCGATCTTGATCGTCATACGCTTGGGAGGGATTGCCGGTTCCTGGAAATATAATTTTATTACACTAAATGTTTGTTCATTCATTCAAATTTGTGCATGTACAAATTGTATGCAATCAATTCACCAAATAAAAAATCAAAAGTGTTCGTACTGTCCAAATTTTTGTGCGGGCGCAGAATGCACAAAAATTCGCACAAATATTCTATTTGTGGCGATGATGTGGATACGGCTGTCCGAACCGGTACACTGGTACATCATGAGGAACCGTTACTAAGCGGATTCGGAAGTATGCTTATTCTGGGGTGAAAAGTCAGATCACGTTTAGAGTAACCGCTGGCCACGAAGTGACATCATTCCACGAGTAATGGTCTGACCCTCTTCAGTTTAAACGCTCTCTCGCCGGTCAGAGAGACGAGAGAACATGCAAACTGAAGAGAGTCAGACGATTGCTTCATTCCACCGTTCGGTTACTCTTGGATGAAACAAACATGAGTGAGCACTCATGCATTACTCCTCCAGAAACTGTGTTGTAATCAACACGTGAATTAAGGGTTAAGGGCTTCATGAGTTTTAAAGGTGTTTGTTCCTCTAGGAATCAAAAAAAAATTCTATTTTACAATCTTCAAAGAGAAGAGTACAATGAAAATCCAAAATCGCCACGTTCATTGCCATGCGCTAGGGATCATCGGGATATTCGGCTGACTTTTGAAAGCTGCTTATACGAGCGGAAGTTTGGAAAGATCTGGTACACGACTAGTGGCGTATTAGTGATACTTCCGTTATACATGCGAACATTTTACGTTTGGCTTATCCCGAAAAATATATTTTCGAAAATGTTAATTTAAAAAAAGAAGACAAACTCACGTCTTCCTTCTTCTTGCCGCAGTTGCACGCGCACATTTTGATCGCGTCCGAGTACTGAAACAAAATCCAAATTGTTTGACCAGTAAAAATGCTAAAGCATTTTATGACTTTTATATTAGCAGAGTACTGTGAGCATAGAATGCGGAGCAACATGGTGTACATGATAAACTTCTTAAAGTGCTACAATATTCGCGGAACGGGAAAACATTTAGCCGTGAATATTTTCCCGTTCCGCGAATATTGTAGTACTTTAAGAAGTTTATTATGCGCAACGCATTATATTATCACAATACTAGTCTTGACTATATTTAAGCATTTTTAAAGAAGTTACAATGAATGCGATATCGTTGCGACCGACTCTAGCACAAGCCGAGTACTGATCATCTTTATCATTAATTTGTAAGTAAAAAAAAAACAAAAAAAAACTATTTTCAAGATCTGATTGCGCACCTTGAGCAGTAGAACTATTCCTCCGAATACGCCAATGGTGAGGCAGCCGAGCACGATGAAGATGTCAATGATCTCATCCTCCATATTCTGAAATTTCCGATCTTTGAACTTTCATCTCAACAACTCTTTCGCCCAGGACTAAGGAGAGCCAAGTATAGAATGGTAAATAAGCGATACATTGGGAAGTAAAATTTCTAAAGTTGATCATAGTTGCCCACGCCGGCGGCGACCCCCATCACCCCCTTTCATGGTTCAGCACCGCGCCCCTCAAATCGAGGGGAGCAGTGCTGAACCATGATTAGGGGGTCATGGTCTGAAAACACCTCGCCGCCAGTGTTGGTCAACTATGATGTTGATACATAAGCATCTCCAATGCGGTGTTTCCGGGCTCAAAAGAGCCGCAAATTTGGAAAATTCTCAAAGGTTAGTAAATCTGCGCACCCTGTCGACATAGAACAATGGAGTGACTACGGTTCTCCGAAAAAGTTTTCCGATTTGGGAGATGAAAGGGAGTGTTTAGGTCAGAGAAACGAGAAAGAGAGGTAAACCGAGTAGGTGGAATCGCCTTTGTGCGTTCTTTTCCCAACTGACGAGTCAAGGGGAGGGCAGCCGCATAAATTAGCGCATTCGAAGGATTAGCGCACATGCTCATTGATCGTATGGAGAGTCATGCGGACAATTGACATTGTGAAATGACGCACTACAGTTGGCATATTTGGAACCAGCGTGGACTTGATTACGCGTGGCATTGGACGAATTCACTCTTGAAATAGCACCCGTGAAATGTGGTATGGATTGAGTTCATGAATTAAACAGACGGATTAATTATCTCAAAACCATTCAAGTTGAGTCAACGTACACTTGAGAATCATAGTTGAGTGTCTCAAACGCCGGATTATCCGAAAGGTCGGGCTCTTGTATGGTCCATTGACAGGGAAATGGAAAGATCAAGTTCAAAATCACATAATGATCAGCAGGAACTAAGGTTATTTGCAATATCTGCGTTCACACTACTTGATAGTGCGACTTGAACGAATTATTGCGACCTTGGATAAATATTATCTAAATATCTACAGGGCTTGAGTAAATTTAAATTATATCGGAATCTTAATACGCTCGTAATCTCAAGTGTCTCCGCCAAAATGCAAGCGAACGGCGACGATTTGAGAAATTGTCGTTTGAGCAATTGCAACCCCCCCCCCCCCGGTTGCTTTAAGCAATATGACAGGGTAACCATGAGTTTCTACAGAAGATTTTGGATCATAGGAGCAACGAAATAATGCCGGAAAGGCTTCGCATTGCCGATTATTTGTAATTGCAATAAAATTAGAGGGAAATTGTACCTGGAAGAACATAGTTGAAAATAAGGGAGATTGAGAGACTACGAAGGCGCAACAAAATCGACCCGTCGAACTAGGGAAATGGCCAGTAAACGGGGAGCAATGGGGCGAAGAAACGTAAGTATTCTGGACTTTTGAAAACATCTTACTCCCGATTTAGGCGCTGACTTAGACACGATCAACAGATTAAGTGGGGAAATACTTGAAAATTGCGGCGAACTTTCCGGAAACAGGAAGCGGGCTGTTCTTTAGAATTCCGACCACTAAGAAATTGCACAATGAAGATCATGAATGAGTTCAACCGGGCGCGGAAAACACTTGCAAGGTGTGCGAACTTTCTGGAAATTGAAGAGCAACGAGTTTTCAAATTCCGACTACTCCAGAAATACTGTCATACATATATCACTTAGTGTAAATTGATTGTGCAAGACGTATAAAGCTGACATAAGGCGGGATTTGTTGAACATTTACATGATACTTCACATTGAATGGTCACTCGATATGGCAGCGAAGCTGAGATAATGACCAGGAAAGTGTTCATTTCTATGAAAACAAACAACGATCGAATGCCAGCCGGTCACTCACAAAAAAACACTTAGGAAGTACACTTCAGCCTGCCCTAATATGTACGATCAGTACATGAGAAGCCGGAAGCGAGAATAACAACGAAATCTAGGTAGGCGCGTTTTGAGTACCGGCCAATAATTTCTAGGAAGATGCTAGACCTCGAACATCGATTGACCAGAATCGCAAACGGAGATGGAAAGTGGGTTTCGAATACCGACCACCACACAACTTCCCTCTTATTGACAGCGGGGTGGAGAGTCGGTTGGGTAATCCGCTTTGCTCTCCCTTCAAGCCAAACTTTATTGCTTCAGACGCGCGCAAATCATTGATCAAGGGACGAACAGAGCATGACTGTCGTCGAAATGGCGGATATTGCGGGGAGCGAGCTTACGGGCTCAGCGGAGTTGCTTTGGTGGAAATGAGAGTGAAGAAGGGACGATTTGCATAATCCGAGAAGTGTGAGGGACTGAGTAATAGTCTGGCTTACTCTGCTCAACTAGTTACTCTTTTGCTGGGTAGAGGGAGCGAGAGAGCATGACAGTTGAGGGAGTTAGGCTGATCAAGATCAAGCGCTCATGTGGCCAGTACATCATACGGCGAAAAAGTGAGGGAGTAAAGTATGTTTTCACATAACAAACATCCAAAATCTGCTCACTAGGTCACATACGAGAAGCAAAATTCATAGCAGTTTGCACCCTCTCTAATGGCCACAAGGTGGGATGACAACTATGACTATGAACTATGAGAACTACGTCATGCCGCCTTTGATAAATCAAAGCGGCATGACGTCATAGTTCTCATCCGACCTAGTTAGCGCTTCTGAATAATGATAACTGTACTGTCTCGTGAACTATGAGCTCAGTTCAATGAGGGGTCTAATCCAACCTTGAGTGGTGGGCTTACATACCGAGTCGAGAAAGTAAGGAGATCGGGCGGGTTTACCACCCGCATTTCGATTCTGAGCACGGCTCTGTCGCTGACAGGCACAACTTTCAACGCATTGAGTCCATTCTGATCGAGTGAAGTGTAAATCCTCGAGGGGGGAATGGTCTCGCTCTCTCCATATCACACACTCTCTCGCCCACTATGATGGACGAGAGAGCGTGTGGTTTGGAGAGAGTCTGACGATTCCTCCCTCGACGGGTGTTCGCCAGAATGTAGGTTATTGTATGTAGTATGCCGTATTCTCATGATCACAATTTTATCCAACTGACAAGATTTGCATTTGTGTACTAGCCGTAACAGTATAATGCCGGTTGTTTGACCGGTACGGGTGCTATTGGCCAAATGATGTCACGGAATCAGGTGGGATAGAAGGAAGAAGTCCAAAAGAGCATATCACTCGATATTTTTCATGTTGCTGGATTTCTCGGGAATGGAAGGCACATACACATTATTAATATCATTTGAAACGTCTGCGCGTATGCTCCCACGTCTTCCTACGATGACAACGCTTACGATGACTTCCTAGACCAGGTTGAGACCGCTCTGCAGAGTGCGTCCAGAGGCCTTATGCCAGTTCTAGTCGGTGATTTCAACTGTAGAGTAGCGAGGGAACCTGGCAATGAAAGATTTGTCGGTAACTTCGCCTCTCCCACACCGAACTCACGCGGACGCTGCTTCACTGAGCTCTGCGTGAGGAATAGACTGCGCATCCAGAACACGTTCCCCAAGAGACGGCACGGTCGAATCTGGTCATGGCGATCCCCCAACGGCTCCTCATTCCACCAAATTGACTACGTTGCAGCGCCCACCACAGCGAGAGTAGTAAATTGCGGAGTCATTGGCCGGTTTGAGTTTGACTCTGACCATCGCCTTGTCCGGATGTGCCTCTCCCTCCCTGGCAAGATGAGGCAGAAAAGATGCAGGGAGCGGTTAGATTTCGATCGATCTGCTTTTACTGCCAACGCATCCCTTCTCGCGTCACTGCCCCTTGCCCGCCCCAGTTCTGCCGCCGATGCCTACTCTACGGTCAAGGCTTTCACGGAGACCGCGGCAATGAACTGTTGGAGGAAGCGCCAATCCCCGCCTTGGACCTCGAGTGGAACACGGAAGCTCCTAGCGATGCGGCATCAATTGCAATCCAATTCCCAAGGAACTGTCGCCTACTCAGTTGCCTGTAAAGCTGCCCGGACGAGTCTCGTCGATGACATCAGGAAGCGAAATGAGGCACAAGCACGGCAAGCAGCAACCATGGGAAGGAGCATCGTGAAGAGCATGCTGAGTCTGCACACCTCAAAGAAGCGCCTCCTCGTCCCCGACCCTTTCACTGGTGCTCTCTCTCTCAAGCAGCCACCGAGACAGCTGTCCAGCGCTTCTTCGAGGATCTCTACACCCCTGCAGTTCAGGTTCCACTCACATTCCCCCCTCAACCACTAGATCCTCTTTCGCCCTTCCTACCCGATGAGGTGAGCGAAGCGATGTCTCTACTCAAGTGTGGTCACTCCCCCGGGTCGGATGGCATTCTCCCTGATATGCTATTCCACTCGCGACACCACCTCGCCCCCATCATCGCTGATCTCCTCAACTATCTGGTAGAAGATGGAGCCGTCCAACGCGATTTGACCGAAGCAGTGGTTACTCTTCTGTACAAGAAAGGAGATCCCACCAACGTCGGAAACTTCCGTCCCATCTCCTTGCTCACCGTAACCCTGAAAACTATGACCAAGGCGATTCTGAAAAGACTCGAGGCGGTGCTCGAAGAGACTGAGTCGCCCACCCAAACCGGCTTCCGGAGCGGGTATAGCACCCTCGACAACCTGCACTCCATCAAGCAGGTCGCAGAAAGAACCTCGGAATATGGTATCCCGGTCTATTTCGCATTCGTCGACTTCAAGAAAGCATTCGATTGCGTGGAATGGGGTGCATGTTGGCAAGCCCTCTACTCGTTCGGAGCCCATCCTCGTCCACCTGCTGCGCCGCATCTGCGATTCTTCCTCTACACTCATCAGAGTAAACGAGGAACTCGTACCAGTCACTGTGCGAAGAGGAGTCAGGCAAGGGGATACCCTCTCCCCTCGTCTCTTCAACGCAGTGCTTCGCTCAGCCATGAATGACATCGACTGGGAGAACGACGGGATTCGAATTGATGGAAGGAATTTTTGCCACTTGGAATACGCCGATGACGTAGCTCTTGTTGCGAAGTCTCGCCCGGAAATGGAGAGAATGCTGAAAAAGCTGATGGACGCTTCCAGTAGAGTTGGTCTCGAGGTGAATTCAAATAAGACCAACCTACTCACCTCCTGTACAACAACCCGAAATCCAATAATTATCGACAATCTACAGTTCGATTTCGTTGAATCAGCCACCTATCTCGGAGGGAAAATTAGTCTCCCACTTGATCACTCTGACGAGATCGAACACAGGATTTGACTAGGGTGGTTCGCCTGGAGCAAGCTATCCCATCTGCTGTCCTCCCGCCTTCTACCCATCAAGACTAGGAGAAGAATCTTCGAGAGCTGCGTCACGGCTACCGTACTCTACGGAAGCGAAGTTTGGGCACTGAGGGCGAGTGAGAAAGAACGGCTCAGTGTTACCCAAAGAAAGATGGAGAGGAAGATGTTGGGAGTCACGCTGAAAGATCGCTGGAGGAATGAACGCGTGCGCGGGATCACGAAGCTGAGGGATTGGATCGAGGAGGGACTGAAAAGGAAAGCGCGCTGGGCCCTCAAGGTCAGGAGAATGGGACTAGAGCAGTGGAGCCGTGCCACTACGGTGTGGACGCCATACAATAGGAAGCACCCCTCTGGGAAGCCTCATGTACGATGGAGAGATGATTTGACCCGAGCTATTGGCAAACACTGGTGGAATGCAACTTATGAAGAGTACCGCCCCATCCTCATCTGAGCACCTATTGCCTGACATGATAAATTGATTGATTGATTGATTGAAACGAATCAGCTAATTACATTGAAAAGGTAATCGATATATCTGAGCTACAGCCAAACCTGCATCATAACTGTAAATGACATATGAGTGACTATCTGATAGAACTGAGCAATTCTGTCTATGAGCCGTACAGTGAAACATATAGTGTTGATTTTAAGATGTCCCGAGGAGTAACTTTTCACGTAGAGTTCGAAAATCGACCTTAGGAAGCCGTATCTCTGACCCCTCATTTCGTGTGATGCGCTAAATTTTGGCGGTCATTTTTTGAAAGTCGAGAACGATGCTTCCAAACCCCACAAACATATACTAATTCTGAAATATCTTGACGAAAGAAGTGTTTTTGCTTTTGGAGGTGAAAATCTGACTACCTTCCGAAAAAAATTTTACCCATTGGATATCTCAAAACTGTCGTCCTGAAAAAGTTTTTGGGGGATGTAGTTTTTTAACTAAGCACATTAGAATCTACGCTAAAAGTTACCCCTAGGGCCACTTTTTCGTCAAAAAATCCGTCGTGCAATGAGGTCTGCTGAATCGCGGAAAAGTTCAGATTTTCATTTTTACCCAAATATCTGCGTTTTTCAGCCGATCCATTGTGAATTCTATTTAACTATGATCACTTTATAACAACACTAGGATAGGGTAAAAATAAAATACATAAACTATTGACATTAGCTCTATTTCAAAAAAATCGAATCTCTTCACCTCGATTAGTCCCATGTTTAGGCACATTCAACTTTCAATTTTCGGTGCATATCCCCAATTTTCTAGGACAATTTAGTAGTAGGCGAAATTGTTTGCAAGAAAATATTGCATACTGGGACATTACAAAGTCAGAAGTTTGGAAAATGTTCGCTCGAAAATGCGGCAATGAGGGGTTCCAATAAAATCAAAATAAGAAAGTGAGCATATTTCAGTGATATATGACTACAATGCATCAGTATGCAACTATTGCAGGCCAATTTACTTTATTTAAATGAATTATTTTTTATCGGAACCCCTCATTGCCGCATTTTCGAGCGAACATTTTCCAAACTTCTGAGTTTGTAATGACCCAGTATGCAATATTTTCTTGCACACAATTTCGCCTACTACTAAATTGTCCTAGAAAATTGGGGATATGCACCGAAAATGGAAAGTTGAATGTGCCTAACCATGGGACTAATCGAGGTGAAGAGATTCGATTTTTTTGAAATCGAGCTAATGTCAATAGTTTATGTATTTTATTTTTACCCTATCCTAGTGTTGTTGTAAAGTGATCATAGTTAAATAGAATTCACAATGGATCGGCTGAAAAACGCAGATATTTGGGTAAAAATGAAAATCTGAACTTTTCCGCGATTCAGCAGACCTCATTGCACGACGGATTTTTTGACGAAAAAGTGGCCCTAGGGGTAACTTTTAGCGTAGATTCTAATGCGCTTAGATAAAAAACTACATCCCCCAAAAACTTTTTCAGGACGACAGTTTTGAGATATCCAATGGGTAAAATTTTCTTCGGAAGGTTGTCAGATTTTCACCTCCAAAAGCAAAAACACTTCTTTCGTCAAGATATTTCAGAATTAGTATATGTTTGTGGGGTTTGGAAGCATCGTTCTCGACTTTCAAAAAATGACCGCCAAAATTTAGCGCATCACACGAAATGAGGGGTCAGAGATACGGCTTCCTAAGGTCGATTTTCGAACTCTACGTGAAAAGTTACTCCTCGGGACATCTTAAAATCAACACTATATGTTTCACTGTACGGCTCATAGACAGAATTGCTCAGTTCTATCAGATAGTCACTCATATGTCATTTACAGTTATGATGCAGGCTTGGCTGTAGCTCAGATATATCGATTACCTTTTCAATGTAATTAGCTGATTCGTTTCAATCAATTAATCAATCAATTTATCATGTCAGGCAATAGGTGCTCAGATGAGGATGGGGCGGTACTCTTCATAAGTTGCATTCCACCAGTGTTTGCCAATAGCTCGGGTCAAATCATCTCTCCATCGTACATGAGGCTTCCCAGAGGGGTGCTTCCTATTGTATGGCGTCCACACCGTAGTGGCACGGCTCCACTGCTCTAGTCCCATTCTCCTGACCTTGAGGGCCCAGCGCGCTTTCCTTTTCAGTCCCTCCTCGATCCAATCCCTCAGCTTCGTGATCCCGCGCACGCGTTCATTCCTCCAGCGATCTTTCAGCGTGACTCCCAACATCTTCCTCTCCATCTTTCTTTGGGTAACACTGAGCCGTTCTTTCTCACTCGCCCTCAGTGCCCAAACTTCGCTTCCGTAGAGTACGGTAGCCGTGACGCAGCTCTCGAAGACTCTTCTCCTAGTCTTGATGGGTAGAAGGCGGGAGGACAGCAGATGGGATAGCTTGCTCCAGGCGAATCGAAAAAGTGGCCCTAGGGGTAACTTTTAGCGTAGATTCTAATGTGCTTAGTTAAAAAACTACATCCCCCAAAAACTTTTTCAGGACGACAGTTTTGAGATATCCAATGGGTAAAATTTTTTTCGGAAGGTAGTCAGATTTTCACCTCCAAAAGCAAAAACACTTCTTTCGTCAAGATATTTCAGAATTAGTATATGTTTGTGGGGTTTGAAAGCATCGTTCTCGACTTTCAAAAAATAACCGCCAAAATTCAGCGCATCACACGAAATGAGGGGTCAGAGATACGGCTTCCTAAGGTCGATTTTCGAATTCTACATGAAAAGTTACCCCTAGGAACTTAATAATATCGAGAATTTATTTTTCACTGTACGGCCTCTGCTCAGTTCTCTCAGATAGTCACTCATATCTTCATAATATTCGTTGTCAGTTGAGTGTTATGCAATATTTTGATGGCGATGTATTGTTTTTCCAATGGTATTACGCCGAAGCATGGGCAACAATGTGACTTCCCCGTTTAAAATGCCGACGTGTTTGTTCAAATATTCACTGGAATACAGTATTTATTGAATCATGAAAATCATAAATCAACAGTTATGTATGGTCTGAGCTGCTTATGGGCTGTTTATCTATCGAAGGTATCCGATCTATTGCCAAACAAACTGTTACTTCTCGCTAGTGATGCCAAAACGGCGCGCGCTCTCCTCGTTCCACACGCTCTCTCGCTCTGTCTGACCTGTGAGAGAGCGTGTGAAACGTGGAGAGCGCGCGCCGTTTTGGCGTCACTACTTCTCACTAATTGCTCTGAATGATCACTTCCGATCAAGCAATCGCTCTCCCTTTCATTAGGTCTCATCAATCGTCACTCCCTGACCATTTTATATACAATAGAAATATCCACACTGTTCGCATGCTTCAAAGCAAATCCTACATACTTCAAAGCAAATCCTATTATCGTTGATCAAATCTCAAATAATGGCACATGATTTTCGAACTGTTTTCTTAGATGACCAGCGATAAATAATACTCAAGAAAACTTCCACTCACGCAATCACTCTCCCTTTCATTAGGTCCCATCATTCTTCCACCTCCCAATTGCCTCTTTTCTCTTCCAAAAGGGGAACATAGTGCGCGCTCTCTGCTATCTAGTCGATCCTCTTCGGGCAGAGGAACGAGATAAAGGAGGGAAGGAGTAGGAGCGCCTATCGCTCTCACATATCTCCCCTTTCTCGACCCTTCCCTTGCGATATCTTGATCCTCCCATCTCCGCGATGTGTTCCGATTAGATCGGGGTAAGGTCAGTGAGCTGGCTGGGTCAGTAGCTGCGCAGGGTGTTCTTAGGCAGTTATATGGCGATTTTGGCATGGAATTGAACAGAACTTACACATTATGTCTTCCAGAATGAGTTATTCTCCAGTTATTGCGTGATTTCTCTAATTAATTTGCTAATTAGTCATTAAAAAACGATCGTTATCGCTTGAAAACTCTATGGTACTCTCGCCTCACTCTTCCTTCCACATTGCATCTTTGCTATCTCTCTCTAATTCTCGCATTCCCTGCTCCGCCATTTCGTGGTGTTCTCAGCGCGCTGTTAGCGCGCAATTTCCTTGCAAATATAGTGCGTTCCACATGAATCCATTTTGCTCAATCGTTTACATACACAACTGTTCAATGATCAAATTGCTAATATTTCAGAATAATATGTCCTACCTGATCATTGGTGGCCTCTCGCCCATCTCACTGCGCGGCGTGATCCCTCAGGTCGGTCTTTGATCCTTGATATATTGCACCCTCTTTTTGTATTCCTTCGATTCAAAAGCGAGTATTTTTTGTTCTGTCCTGAGCCAGGAAATATTCGAAAAAAAGGTTTTTAAATGTTTTAGTCAAACTGCCCGTTCTCTAACCACTATGAATGGCGAGAGAACACGCATAATGAGGAGAGTCTTCTGACTCTCTTCAGTTCGCACGCTCTCTCGCAGGTCAGAGAGACGAAAGGGTGTGCAAACTGGAGAGAGTCAGACGATTGCTCTTTCCAATGCATGATTACAGGTGCTGGAATCCGCCGAGACGAAGAAGGTCGTCATCTATGATGATCTATCGGGTATGCAATTTATACCAAAGGATTCAATACCTTTTGGTATAGCTATTAAATTTTAATTTGTGGAATATTTCGTCATGCAACCATCGAATGACTCTGATCAGACAGATTTTTGGATTTGCATTGAAACGCAAACGCAACCTTCGGACTAGATTGTTCGATAGAGTAGATATCGTTTACTCGAATCATCCCACTGTCTCTGACCCGCACAAAATCACTAGAATAAGCATGCACATCGTAATAATGCATGCACAATTCCGCTAAAATATATGTGGAACACTAAAATACACATCTTTTATGTTCCTAGCTCTGCCTCAGGCGGTTCCTCAGCCACCTCGCCCGTTCTCTCCGATCTGCGCAAAAACAATGCTAGAACAATCATACATATCGAAATTATGCAAACATATTTCCAAGACAACCACAATATGTGCTGCACTCACATCTTAGTTCTCTCTAACTCATAATTATGCCAGGTGGCTCCTCCTCCTCCTCTCCCACTCTCTCTGACTCGCGCGTTTCCATCGTCGTCGGATCCACCTTCAACGAGCAGCTCCTGCAGAAGACGCTTACTGACAACGAAGTGACTATTATGCTTTTCTTGTGTTATTTTATCTTCTCCAACAACGGGATCACTGGAAAAGAGATACATTCTCAATTAGAAACATCTGCGATGAAACTTACATTTCCATCTGTTAGAGTGTCGTGCAGAAAATTCTCGCCGACAACGAGGTAAGAGACTTTATTAATTTTGTTTTGTTCGCCCGCAGACATCGACGATGCACTGGAAATGGGATAAACTCCAAATGATAAACAAAAATGATGAAACCTAATATTATCAGAAAACGATCAGCGGATTTGAAAACGAGAATATCATATAAATTCCAGATCACTCACGTCGTTGATATCGCCTCGCTGAGCACGCCCAGAGAGACCTCGCCCATTGCGGTTGCGAGAAGTTAGTGTATCATTTAATTTTTATACTTTGTTTTTTTTTTAAATTTTAAACTTTGTTTTTAGTTTTTTTACAAACATGGGTGGAACCGATTATCACAGTAAAACTATCAGGCAACATAAATAATACTGGTAAAACACATTCCCACTCGCCAATATTTCGACTTTCTCCATTTTTTTCGAAAAGCAAATTATGTTTTTCACAAAATGATTACTTACTATAAATTTTAGCGTCAGTGGTAGGTTTCACACACGTGCTTGACGCTATGCGCCACTACGGAGGAAATCCGAGATTCGTCCTGGTCTCCAGAGAGGTATGGGAATTGAATTAGGAAAATACACCAAATCGACATATTTCACCGCATATATCCAGAGGAGAGACTATAATCCCTCCAATTCATTTTCTAACTTACAGCGGGACTAGGTCGGATGATCACCGTCGGATGATAACCTACTGGATGATAACCAAAAAATGGACCTTTCTGTAGAACTTTCACAGTAGGTTCTCAAAGTCTTAAAAATGATTCCGTCAAAGTTCTACAGAAGGGTCTATTTTTGGATATCATCCAATAGGTTAACATCCGACGGTGATCATCCGACCTAGTGCCCTTACAGCCGTCCTCCAACCGCCCGCTCTCCGAGCACACTCCTCCTCTCCCTTACTCCCTTGTCGCCGCTAATTCGATGGCAGTCGAATCGATGCTGCATTCCTACGTGATCTCATACAGAATGCCTCTGACTATCGCGAGACTCAGTGAAGGTACTTAGATACAACCTTCGACTTTCGAAATTGAACGATACACAATGGGCAAGAGGACATGGCGCAGTTGTACTCTGGGTACCCACAATTGTATGCTCAAACCGACTAGAATGTCCTTGGGTGTCGAATGGTTATTGTTTCAAAATAGTGCTAAAAGCTAGAGACGCTTAATACACCAGTTACGC
Organism: Pristionchus mayeri; assembly: GCA_036245805.1. NCBI lineage: Eukaryota > Metazoa > Nematoda > Chromadorea > Rhabditida > Neodiplogasteridae > Pristionchus > Pristionchus mayeri. The sequence goes on from BTRK01000005.1 coordinate 6,497,027, forward strand.
TCCGCCTAGACGTCACAAACACAACAAATAACAACAATATCTTCTGAGGGGTGCTCGCATACGACCTCTCACAGTTATGTTTCACAATGCCATTTACAACAGGGAAAAATGATGGCATATTGGATTGCTTTCTGTCAAGCTAAACAAAAATAATCATAAAAACCGAATCACAGGAGTGCTCGCCCACGATCTCTCGCGCGGCTTGAGCGCAGCCTTCTTTGCTGCTGCAGCCAGTGATGCATCCTTCTCCGCCATTTCTATCACTGATGCTGCCAGAGGTGAGTGTTTTGTATAATTTTAAATAAATAATTGCCATGAAGTGAAATGAACAACAGGGATTTTGATTCATTGACATGTCACTGAATGGGCATTTCAGTCAGGGAATAATTATGGCATCCAAATTATTTGTAGGAATTCTCGCCATGCTCAACAAGGGTGTAGCTCCAGAGATCTACAATATCGGAGGGGAGGCTATGGTCACGCAGAAGGCAGTGAAGGAGTGCATCGAGAAGGTGAGCGATCCCCTATGTTACCTGGTTTTACTACTAACGGGGGCACTATTTCGGATGATCGCCGTAACCAACTGGATGATAACCAAAAAGGGACACTTCTTCTTAAGCACTTTGGGAACCTACTGTGAAAGTTCTACAGAAGGGCCCATTTTTGGTTACCTTCCAGTAGGTTATCATCCGACCTAGTTTCTTAGAGGGTGGCTATGCCTTTGCTAAACATTAGATGCGAAACCATGGTCACTCAGAATGCCGTGAAGAAGTATGTCGATAAGGTGGTATCTGCTGTTAAATTAGTGTTCCGCTAGAGGGTAACTACGAAAGTCAGAACAAACATTCGTCCACGATATCCAGCCGAATGGTCGTAAGCGAGCACGACTGAACAATGATTTTTTACGGTTAAAGGCGGCAAGAGACTGACTCATCAAGTGTCTACAGCTTTAGTTACATAAGTGAAACATAGCCTCTCGCCGATAATTCAGACGTGTGTTCATCAGTGATATTGATCGATTCGCAGGTCAAGGCTGGCTCATGCTGCACCATTTCCTCCAACAACCCTACTACATTCCCCATCGAGCGAGCGGAGAAGGAGCTAGACTGGACCCCGGAGCAGAAGAATTTATGTGAAGTGAGTAGGAAATCATTTTATGTGAAGAATGAACGTTGATATGCAAACGCAGCTTTTGAATCTTATAGTAAAGATCGCGAACAAGAATGGGTTGGCAATAAATGACCTCATTATGCAAGCTCTCATCGTTGAGAAAGATGAGAGAGCGTGCGGAATCAAGAGTCATTTATTCAAAGCCGTGGTTAAATCATGCTGCTCAGATAATCAAGTCCGAGCTGGCTGCTGCTGCCGCGGCTCCAGGAAAGCTTCACTCATTCACGAAAGTGCTGCTCTTCGGCACTGACCAACCCACGGGGAAGAAGATCGTGAAGGCGCTCGAAGCGAGGGTGAGTGGTGGTTATTTTAGTGACGATTTGAGAGTACCATTGAATGTCCATTCAAGGTCTTTCATAAATGCTGAGTGTGAAACACAGTTGAATCATCTGTGGTTTTAGTCGTTCTCATGTGAGAGTGAATTAATAGTTTTAGAGAAACAGACGATAAAATAATAAAAATGATAACACTACAGGGTGCATCATAATTACGTCGACTGATGCTTTAAAATGTTTCCTAACTTTGGAATCGAACTTGAGGCATATATTTTATGGCAAAGTTTACCAGACATATGGGTAATAGAAATATGCTATCTACGTTTAATGGGGCCTCCATTTGCTCTGAGAAAGGTCTTGAGTGTCTTCTCAGATCCAACTGTCGATTCCCGCTTGAAATTTTCATCGATTTCGACTCGTGCTTTGAGAACGGCAGCCTTAAGGGAGATTAGTGTCGAGTTCTTGTTAGAGGACATCTTGGACTACCACACTGCAAAATACTGAAGTCGAGGCTTTGAGATCGGGGGGAAACGGGGGTCAGCCAGTCAGAGAGAATACTAAACATCGGCATTACTAGAAAACCTGACTAACTTACACGAGACGTTGAATTGTGAGAGACCAATGGTCACTCGCCATGATTATGCTATAGGGGTCGCACATATCGATTGGGCGGCCGGGTCACAGAATATTGAAATCACGTAATTACGTAATTATGGCGCACCCTGTATTTTACAAGAACATGGTCTGAGTAATTTCGCGAATTAAATCGGTATTTAACTGAGATGGACATGAAATATTGATCAGTTTTCAAAGTTCTTTCTCAAGAATTGAGTGCGAAACATTTTCGAAACAACTTTCGAAACCTGTTCATCCCCTTCGTTCCCGGCAAATTTTTTCGTGAAAAAAAAACCCAAAATTGTTTTTGAAAAAAGGAAGATCGCAAGTTATTGAAAAGCTACCTTTTTAACAAATAAACATATTTTGAAAAAACATTCGAACCCTTTCTGATTTCATCTATTTTCAGTCCATCTCCGTCGTGCTCGGCACTTCCAAGCCTGGCGAGGACCCAATTAACGTCGTGAAGGAGGAGGTTTTCCGAGTGGCGCCTTCAAACATCGTCTTCGTCGGGGACAGAAGTATGCCAATAATAAGACATTCGGCATATATTTGAATATTAGTCTGACTTCACCTTTAGTCTGCATACGCTCTCCTTATCTAACATCGAGAGAGAGAGAGAGAGAGAGAGAGAGAGAGAGAGAGAGAGAGCGTAAAATGAAGGGAATCGTACGATTGCTCGTTATATTGCAATTGAATTGCAGACTCTGATCCGGCCTACTTCGATCAGGAGCCCAAGCCCGCAAAGCTCAGGGAGAACGTTAGGTGAGCCACGCAAAATTCGGAAATGCAAATGCAGAATGTCTGCGGTTCCGTACCGTCCTCTGAAATGCGCTATGGGTGTGCTACCATGAGATAAATTATTATGTTTGGCATAGTTCATATTTCCAGCACGAACCTGTACTCTCCGTGGATTCTCGCCGCCATTTGCGAGCGTGTACGATGCCACTTTGCCTACGTGCAGACTTTTAAGGAGGAGGTGAGAGTTTATCCCTCTCAAAATTAACTTGAATTGCATTTCAAGACTCAAATAAGTAAGGCTCACATATGTGACCACTGCATGGAATTTCCATGAAACTGTAGACAATTTTCGTGTCTTTGTGGTGTGAAGCAAAGGCAAAGGTGGTGATAATAAAATAACTTTATTTATTTAAATTTACAAGTTTAAGGCGAAATAACTAATTAATAAACAAGAAAGGGGGAATGGAATTGATTTGATTAATGAGGGGAAAGTGTACCTTTATTATTGAAGAGGAGAAGGAAGTGAAGAGTCGATCGATCAAGGTTGACGTCGATCGATGGATGTGCGGTGTAAGTTAGACGAGGTGAATTGCGTCTGACAATGAAGCGTAATGAACGTGGGATGGATGAATGATGGCACGTAAATGATTATGCAATGCCGGGGAATGACATGAAAGGAAAGAAACAAGGATGAGAGGAAGTACGTGACTCGGCACGTAATCGATCAACAACAGAGAAAAAGGAAAATTCAAAGCCAAGCTCTGCGTGACTCGCCTGAGTATCGAGAACCCCAGTGCTAAAGCGAGCGCAGAATGCCTCAGACAACTTGGCGAAGTACGGTACTCGAGTTTGGTTTGTGAATCGAGAAGTGGTTGTATAAAAATATGATTATTATTGATTTTGAGTGAATGTATTGTAGTAGCGAAGTGAGCTTTCGCTACACTCGGGGGAGACGAAGAAAGGAGAAGGGAAGAAGTGATTGATGTAAACTGACTGATGAGAATGAATTAGCATATGATGCTTTTATGCGAGTGACTCACGAAAGGAGAAACATCGTTCAAACGGTGAATGGAAAAAGCCGAACAAACGGAAGGTATAAAACGCAAATTAAGCGACAGGTTAACAAGTTAAAGTCAAATTAGTACATGATGCTCAAGGGCCTGAGTCAAACAACTGGAAACAGCGTAGGGGGAAACAATTTTACAGTTTGCCAATCTGGCCGAAGTTAACAAGTGGGGGAAACTCCAAGGGCTCCAATTGGGGAGGTAGAATTCTTCGTAGCCCTTTAGGGCTGTAGCTCCGGGTTACGAGGACAGAAGTACTGCTGGTGGCGGAGTCCGCGGCCCTGCTCGTCCTTGCACCCGCGGACACACACATCTGGCTCGCAAGAGGATGAGTGTGCGGCGTTCTTGATACGGAAACACCGAAGACACTGATTCGGAGCCATGAGGGAAAGGCGGGTGGAAATGCTCGTGACATGGGAACAATTGCGGGAGTAATGGATCGTCGAATTACAGAAAGTACATTTTACAGTCTGAGCGATATGGAATGGCTTGGAAATGGGGTTAGTGCGTGGAGCAATGGGGGATCGACTACGATCTCTTGAATGAGTGGGACGGTCCAGTGAATTCGGGGTACGAAACTGTGAACGAGGGGCAATGCTAATGCGAGGGGTATGAGGGGTGGAGATTGAATGGGAGTGGTTGGGGGAAGGCTGAGTGGTGTTACTCAAAATGGCAGAAAGGGAGAGGGACATCGAGCCGAGCTCGTTCTTGATGATCTTCGACTCATTGGAGACGTGAGCCTTGAGATAGTTGAGATCCTCTTTGAGACTCTTGTACAGCTCAGAATGAAGAGAATCGAAGCAGGAGTCGATGAAATCCTGAAGGGAAAAGATAAATGAACTGATAGACATGATGGTTTGACTGATATTGAGAATGTGATAGAGATGATAAAAGGGGAGTTTCGTGATTATGAAAATATGAAATACTGGATTGATGGATTTGAGGGACGAGATTCAATTATTACCCTAGTAGAGTAGTCGTCGTACGACGTGAGAAGAGCTGCCTCTTGGTCCATATTCAACTCTTCTTCATGATCGACCGACTGAATGGAAATGATAAGTGAATAGAATGAAATAAATGATTGTATTATAATTTCAGTGTGTATGCACAGTGGAATCCTCGGGGGAGGGGAAAGGGGGCAGGGCAGTGATTCCTAATTGCGCCGCGCTGAGCTCTTGGATCTAGTGACCATGGGCTGGGATGCTTGTCCTACTGGGCCCACAGGGTGTGTATTTTCTGATGAGTGAATCTCAAGTGGGATCAGAAGATTGAGAGGTCTCTCGATTGTCCTGCCGGCATGTGATCGCAGCGTGGCCAAAGTATCAGTGGGTGAGAGGATCTTCGCCATTTTCCAGGATGATCTCGGTGTAGTTCCACTCTCGTCTACCACTAGGACAATGGAACCAATTTTGGGGACGGAACTGGATGATCGGTTAGACTGTAGTGGGTCGGATGAATGATTCTGCGAATCTCTGAGGGTGATGAGGTACTCACTATGCCATCTTCTCCAGAACGATTCAACGATTTTGATCGATCGTCTGAGCTGTTTCATTGCTGCTTCTCTGCTTGAGTTTTCCTCTTCTGGAGGAATGTAGTCGTCACTTTCAGTGAGGGTGAGTGAGCAACCAAGGACGGAACTGGGCAGTATGAGATCGATAGGTCTAAGGATGGGACCAGAGAAAGACTGGATGTCATCTGATGAAACGTATGTAAGAGGTCTCGAATTGAGGAGCGCCTCAACTTCACAAGTAAACGTGTCGAATTCGTCTCTGGTGAGTTTCTTCTTCCCTATGGAACGGGAGAATGATTCCTTGATGATTTTGATGAGTCTCTCGTAGATTCCTCCCTTCCATGGAGAATGGGCAGTGGTGAAGTTCCAAGTGATCCCTAGTGAGGAGAAAAGTGTGTTGATCTCAGGGTCGATCTCAGACTTGGACAACAATGTGCTTGCCATCTTAAAAGTGGTAGCCTTGTCGGAGGTGATTCTCTGGGGTGTCCCTTTATGGGAACAGAAACGACGGAAGGCAAGAATGAATGCAGAGGGGAGAAGCGATGAGACCACTTCAAGATGGGTGAGTCTGGTGGACAAGCAAGTGAGAACAACGATCCAGACTTTCGAGTTGTCATCGACATGGAATGGACCTGCATAATCTATCCCTCAGTGCTCGAATGGGAGGCTCTGTCTGACTCTATCAGAAGGGAGTGGGGGAGTCTGAGGGTACGTGAATTGAAGATTATTGGTCTTCCTGCAAGGAATGCATTGCCTGAGAGTGGACTTGACAAGAGGTCTGGCTCGTGGAATCAGGAACTTGATCTTGAGGGTGTTGAGAACTATGTCTACTCCAGCATGGGTGGAAGAGTTAATGTCCCTAATGAGAAGTCGAACTAGAGTGCTGTCAGGAGAAGTGGGGATGAAGATGGGGGATTTGAATTCCTCATGTTGATTCTCGAGTAACTCGAGTGCTGACTCTCAACAATCCAGTGGATGGATCATTGATTAGAGACATCTTCTTGATGACTGAGTCACTGAGCGATTGCTGACTGAAAAAAATGAGGCGATTGAAAGCGAATCTCTTCTCCCGTGCATCCAGAGTAGATGCAGTGGGTTGGGGGAGGTGACTCAGTTTCTCGAGAATGCTTGCATTACTGGTCTTATGTACGCATCGGGCGATGAATCGATAAACTAGCGCTGTCACATTGATAGCCCTTTTGAGGCTCGAATGGCGAGGAAGATTGATGGGAGACTCTGGTGGTGTCTCAATCACCTGAGCGCTGATCACTACTGGGAATGGATCGATATCCGGGTACTGAAGTTCGGACAGATTCGTGTCAGGCCATTCAGAGGGATTGGATGATAACCACGGAGGGCCAATCCACCATTGATGCGAAGGATCGTTCATGTCTGATGAGGAAAGGCCACGAGTTGCATGGTCGGCAGGGTTCTCTTCGCCTCTGACATGTCTCGGTGAGTGGTAAGAGAGAAGATTATCAGACGTAAGGGCGTCTCTGATCGAATGAATGAGCTTGACTCTATTGGAAACGAATACACCGACTGGCTTGTTGAACCCAGGTCTACACCAGTGAAGTGTCACAGCTGAATCCGAGAAAGAGTATACATGGATTTGCTTTGTGGGAAACTCTTTTCGGATAGTCTCCACCGTGAACTGAAGCAAATTGTGTGCCTGGTTCATCCCACTTGATTGGACTGTTCCATAGACCTTGGACTGTGAGTCGAGGAGGGAGAAGGAGTGGGTTAAGAAGCCCTAGTGGATCGTATGAACTCGATACAGTACTGAGCATGGATCTCTTCGACTCTTTTTCTCTCTTGGTAGAGACGGGAATATTGATAGAGAGAGAATCTTCCTCAGTGTTCCAAATGAGACCGAGAAGTTTCTGGTTACTATCCTTTGATTGATCGGAATCTGGCACACACGACATGAATGAGGATGAATTGGAGGAGTAATCTCTAAGGTTCATGGACATCGATTGGAACAGGTGTTTCGACTGTGTGTACATGAGGGAAGATGGGTTGTCAGCAGTGATGATGATGTTGTCTACGTAAAGATTGGAAACAAGTTGATGGACTAAGTGGGGGTCGCATTTCTTGCCCTCGTGCTGGATGTGATGGTTGATTACCTTGTTAAGAAGGCACGGGCTCTGGTTGACACCGAAAGGCGTTACGCAAAAGCGTAGGACAAGAATGTTGTTGGGGGAGACAGGCTTGTCGATGTCTTTCAGCCATAGGAATCTGAGCATATTTCTCTGTGAAGGACACAGTTTCACTTGCAGGAATGCTTTCTCAACGTCGGCAACGATGAGAAATGGCCTGAGTCTGGCACGAATGAGGAGGGACGGGATCATTTCCAGGTCACTTGGTCCAGGGTAGATCATGTCGTTGAGTGATGGTTTGTTTTTGAGATGGGCTGAAGCATCATAGACTATGCGCAGTGGAGTGGTTGGTTTGTCTGGTCGAAGGACTGCTTGATGAGCAAGATAGTGTATGATACCACTAGTGTCAGATGGGTCGACTGCTTCTACTTGCCCTAATGAAATCTGATCTTGGATTACAGAATCGTAAAAGAGCAGCAGGTTTCTGTCAGTGGACAGATTGCGCTGTGTGGAGGAAAGACGGGAGACTGCCAGATTGTAACTATCTGGCAATTCATCCTTATCATCAGGCTTCATGGCATACTGAACATAGTATCCGTCATCGTGAGACTGGACGGTGTCGTTGAAATGTTTCGTCACTAATTCGTCAGCCAATTTGCGCTTCTCCTTCTCTGTGGTCTCGTATATGCGCGAGATCGGATCCACAGAAAGGAAACGCTCAGCTAATTGATCTACTGAATGATTGACCGTGGTGACTGAGGCAACTGTGAGTGAAGGAGTGACTTGGTGATCAGAGGGGTTTGTTGGGGGAAGACCCTGACTCTGATTTGTAGGAGCTGCCTTATTCTTCTTCGTCGGAAGTGGTGGCGTCAGGTTCTCGGAACCGGCGACGAGGGGACCGATTACAGATTGGATCAAGCGGTATCCTCCAGGAAGTGTCGTCGATGTTGAGTTCTCCAGTAACTTGAGTGTGTCTCCGACACCGAGAAGTAAATCGGGACTAACAGTCGACTGAGTGAAATGAACTGGGATGGTAGTGAGAGTTGTCCTGATTACATCTAAATCAGCTTCAGACAATGGCTGATGATGTATCAATTGAGTGATGGTGTCAGTATCATGAACAATAGCTTTGATGACTTCCCTACCATGGTCAGTGATGAGCTCAAATTGTACTACTTCGTGGCTAGAGGGAAGGGAATTCTGATCCGCAGTCATTACTCCTGTGATGGAAGCATGTAACTGGTCGATTGGTTTGAGGTGAAGCTGATTGACTAGTCTTCGAGAGATGAGAGATACTTGTGCACCAGCATCTAGTAGTGCGTTCGCGTAGGAACTTCTGAGCGCGATCGTGTTAGCTAGCATGACAGGTGCTGTGAACAGTCTAGTGTTGAGCTGAATGCATGGACCAGTAGTTAATGAATGGACGCCAGACTGGTTAGGAGTAGATTGCTTCGACTTAGTGTGAGGCGCTGTCGACGCGTGCGCCTTGGAAGGCAGCGAGCCATTATTGTATTGTGAGTTGACAACAGAGTTTGAACGCTGAGAAGTGAAAGCGCTGATCATGACTGAATCCTCTCGCTCTTCGCGCAATTTATCCTCAATTAGTTCGAGAGCGGACACAAGTGAATCAGGTTTTTTTGCGTAATAAACTTGGGGTGGATGCTTTCAGCAAGTTGTTGTTGCATACAAAGAGCATTGATTCCCGAGTCTCCATGAATGGAGTGAGCTATGTTGATCATGGCACGGACAGCTGACAGTTGGTCGTCTACTCGGGATGATTTGGCTCTAATGGAACGAAGTGATTGCATTAGACGAGCTTGAGTGAGGTCGTATCGATCGTATTCTGATTCTAGTCTAGTGAGCATTTTGGTGAGGAAGCTAGGCTGAACGGGAAGTGATGCGATTAGAGAGTGCGCTTCTCCTTTCAGATTAGAGCGAATGTGGAAAATCTTTTCTACTTCTGACAAGTGTGGCTGGTTGATAATGAGGGACTCAATCTGATATTTGAAGGCGGGACCAGCGAGTAATATCACTGCCGTCGAAAGTCTCGAGTCTGATGGGTGGAAGTGAGAGGCTAGGCCTATGGGGGAAGTGATTGCGTCGATGACGAAATAATTGCATTGGGTGATGAAATATGAGTGAGAGTTGATTCCCAAGTGCCGGTTGCTGGCGGGAAGGGAACAGCAGTAAGTGAACGGCTGTCGATGATACTACTATTTCCCCCCTGGCTGACATGCGCGGGATGAGACTGAGTGACAGGGGAGGGAGGGGATGATTGCTCGGTGAATGCGTTTTGATTGGGCGTAGGTGCGAAAGACTGAGGGGAAGGCTGATTGAGAGATGCGCCCTGGTCAACGAAAGTTCCTAGCATCGACACCGCGCGAACGCGTCGTATCGATCTATTGAGGGTATTTTCGAAATATGTTTCCTTATGTTTGAGAAGAGACGCCAAACTAACTGGGCCCATTGGAAGATCGGAGGCTCCGTGCCTTGCGTTGTCCAGCTGGCGGAAGTGGTCGTCTTCTTTCTCTGCTCGTTCCTTGTCCTCGATTTTCTTGGCCATTTCGTCGATTGCTTTCTTGACGGATTCGGCGATTCCTGTATAATCGATGATGATTTGTTCGGTGTCGCCAATGGTAGTGACCATTTGGGGGCTCAGTGACATGATATCGTTTTGAGTGGAAGTTTGAGCAAGTTTGCAGGTTTCGGAATCGATGGATTCGAAAAGTGGGATGAGTTTGTCGAGAAGGGAATAGAGCTTATCGTACTCACTGGAGAATTCTGATACGAAAATGTCGCCCATTTTCTGACGGCGAGTGGAAATGGTTGATGGCAGTGCAAAAGTGGGAGTGGAATCAATTGTGATTGGTTGGGGAGTGAGCGAAAGTGGAGTGACTTGTGGTAGAATGTTTTTGGGCCACGCGGGACTTGATAATTATGGCTAGGATTGTTTAAAAAAGCCGATGCACCATGTAGACAATTTTCGTGTCTTTGTGGTGTGAAGCAAAGGCAAAGGGGGTGATAATAAAATAACTTTATTTATTTAAATTTACAAGTTTAAGGCGAAAGAACTAATTAGTAAACAAGAAAGGGGGAATGGAATTGATTTGATTAATGAGGGGCAAGTGTACCTTTATTATTGAAGAGGAGAAGGAAGTGAAGAGTCGATCGATCAAGGTTGACGTCGATCGATGGATGTGCGAAGTTAGACGAGGTGAATTGCGTCTGACAATGAAGCGTAATGAACGTGGGATGGATGAATGATGGCACGCAAATGATTATGCAATGCCGGGGAATGACATGAAAGGAAAGAAAAAAGGATGAGAGGAAGTACGTGACTCGGCACGTAATCGATCAACAACAGAGAAAAAGGAAAATTCAATGCCAAGCTCTGCGTGACTCGCCTGAGTATCGAGAACCCCAGTGCTAAAGCGAGCGCAGAATGCCTCAGACAACTTGGCGAAGTACGGTACTCGAGTTTGGTTTGTGAATCGAGAAGTGGTTGTATAAAAATATGATTATTATTGATTTTGAGTGAATGTATTGTAGTAGCGAAGTGAGCTTTCGCTACAGAAACCGATTGTGAATCAAATTCTACATTGACAAGGTCTAAAAGGAGTGATTTTTCAGGCCGATCATACGACATCTGAGGGCGTTGTGAAGGGATTCACGAAGAAGCTCCTGGAGCAGTTTACTTCAGAGTATCAGGTTAGTACCGAGAGTAGTAGATCATATCGATCGCTCGAACATAATGCATGCAGATTGATCAGATTGTAGACTTTTAATTCGCTGTTTTTTAATACCAAATGTGCAAAACATTGACAGTTGTTGAAGTTATTTTACAAAACCTGTCCCTGAAACATGTTTGAATTCGTTCAGACGCGCTTCCTCCTCTCCGAGACTGCCGTTGACGATGCGAACCTCGCCTCCATCGTCGAGAGAATCAGCAAGATGTCCGTTGCATGAATACGATTGCATCATCACTAACCAATATCACAAATTTTAATACAGAGATATATCCAATGAAATATGAATTGAATCGGATTGCATAAACATTAATAAACTAGGGATGGTTTCGCAAGGACTGCGTATCTTCATTGGGTGTGATTTTGGATCTGCAGTTTGTTGATATTGGAAAATTATTGGTATAGTCGTCTTCCTCCTGACGCAGTAAGCGAAGAAATGCCATTCAGTTATTTAGTGCACCTGAAACATTTCCGAACTCAACAACACTTTTCAATCAGATTAGTCAGAGAGTGATCACTCAGTGACGATATACATTTCTTGCTAAACTATCACTTGAATTCGCACTAATAAAATCACTATTTCATTGTATTAATCACAGATAGTGACGTTGAACGTCTTCTGATAAAGTACACATGTGCATGGCATGACATAAAGTTTATTTTTCCTTGCATGGATATGCCAAATGTGATTGCTCACTCGCAATATTGATCGAAATTTCAGGAAGACCGCAGTTAACGAAGAACCTGTGACGAAAAAGGGCAACACCTGCGCATTGTCGTAAATTGGTCACGCAAACTTTTAAATATTATATCATGCTAAATAAACATATTTAATTACACACATCAGCCGAAATATCAGAAACACTAACAACTTTGCATTAGCAGACGAATAATTGCCAAGGTGGCTATTTTCCCGTTCCGCCCTTCCTCCAAGCGCGCACTTACTGCGGTTAGCGCCCAGTAGTCTCCCGCTCTCCCTCCCGTACTTGTTTACTCCCCCCTCTCATCTCGTCTCCCCTCTCCTTCCTTAGCATAATGACAGCCGGCGAGGATGTTTATGAGGTATGGTCTGCCCTTTATGACCTTTTTAGTGTTATCTATCATATCCTAAGCATTTCTACTTACATTTGACACGAAATAGCCATTTTTGTCTTGATTTATCCCACTATCGCTCTCAAATTGAACAGTTTTGAGCTAGGATTGCCTACTTTTATCATTATTTTGAGAGAAATCAGTCACATTTCCACCATTTAGCAGTCGGTGACCTACCGGCCGATGTGCTTCTGGACAGCCTCGGACGTGGACGATTGGTTGAGGAAGAGGAGGCCTAAACTGGCGCTCAAATACTCCCTCTTCTTCCTGAAGCACGGCATTTCGGGTTACATTTTGTTCTTTCCTTAATTATCATGTTTCTTGTTTTGCCCCGATTTCCATTCTAACTAGGCGTTTTGGAGTGTATTTTCCGCATATTTTTTTGATGAACGGCTCCGTGACGTTACTCTAACACGACATTTCGGATGACTCATTGCATTCTTCCCCTCCTTTCCCATTACTTCATTCCCCCCCCCCCTCCTCGTTCTCTCGCCCTTCCTCACTACGCTAATGTAAATAGCCACTCTCTCTCGATTCGGACGTAGTAACAGCCATCCCTCTTCAACGATTGCTGACAGCTGTCATTAGTAAAAATCGAATAATTAATTTACATTGTACAATTTCCCCAGAAATAGAGTTACGTTTCTAGGCACAATCTTTACAATTTCAGGTCGAGTGCTTATGGATATGACGGACGCGGATCTGGTCGAGATAGGCGTCACCAGTCATGAAGAGCGGTAAGTAATTACTTACAAATTAACCAAATTAAACACAGGGAACTATCGTGAATCAGATCTTAATGAAGATTGATTAATTAGTATTATTTTACCAAAAACACGCAAAACAAACTGTTGAACTCATTTTGCGAGCATTGATGAGCGTAGAGTGAAGCCTACTAGACAGCACCAGTTTAAAATAAAATTCTAGTCTCGCGTTCAAGTATGCTTCACGAATACGTAATACGACTTTGCGAGAAACGAACGGCAATATTTTCGAGGTTGTTGTTCTCAAAATTACAATAGAATTTTAAAATGGCATGGGGGTTGTTGCGATGGGACGACGGGTGATGGAGCAGGGTTTGTGGAACGTTGATAGACGAGCTGCTATGGGAAATAGTGTACAGTAGGCGGAAACATTAGTTACAAGACGTGAAAATATCCTAAGCGATGACACAACTGTATTTCAAAGTGATCAACACGGTATTTTCAACGGATAAGCAGGCTGGGAGGCTAATCCAACTAGCCATGTCCGTTTTTTCGTCCATAGATGGTTATGTAATAATATCAATTTCAGGCAAGACCTCCTGCTCGAGATTCGCAAGGAGAAGCTGTACAGTGATATGGACGAACTGAAGCAGTTGACTGATCCGTGAACTTCTTCGAGAGAAGGTTCCGAACTCGAGGTGGCGGACCTTTTTAATCCAGCTTGCCGTCACTGTAGATGTCCCTATAGCGAGCCCATAATCTCATTATAATTCAACTATACTACGTTTTCTTACCGTTGTTTAAACCTTACAAGAATGTAAGGATTCGATTATCCCTTACTAACAATACAATTCTACTATACAAGCCTAAGTCCCTCATAATAGCACCCCCGATATCCTTGCCATTGTTCTAGTCCATAATAATCCTTCCCTGGTTGAATTCTGAGAGATCTCCGTGTGTTTGTCCCCGATGACATCTTGGCCTTGCTTTATCACGCAATTTGTACACAATATAAATACTACGACGGTGTTGATGAAATAAATGGTTACATTTTTACATGTTCAGCATTTCTTCAGTCAATAAAGGCGAGAAAGTGAAGGGTAGAAGTTTAGTTTTCCTTCCTTTGAGCTCGTTTTGTCCGGGAACAGTAGGTTCGCATCTGGATGAATATAATATTGACATATTTTCATTAATGAATAAACAAATTTTCGAAAATAAACATTGGATTTCTTACTTTCCCTTCATGCACTCAGAGCCAAAACACACTTCCATCCCCTCAAACCCTGTGCAGTTTCCTCCTGATCGAATCTAAATTCAATTTTAATTTTTTTTGGTTTTGTTACATTTTTTAATGCTTACCTTACTCATGCACGTTGGCTCGCTGTTGTGAGCGACGTCGCAATAAAGATACCTCAATAAATCTTTGTGTATCAATCTCCATTTCGCTGTAAATCATGGAAATACAATTCAGATATGCTTCATCAATTGACTATAGCTGAATGTGTTTCCGAAAAATCGATTAAGTTCTCGATTCTTTGTGAAAAAAATAACAATCTTAACTGAAGTCGCTGGAATCTGGGCAATATCAATTGAGCAGATAACATCACTAACTTGGATCCACAATCCCTCCTAGTCTTCTCACATGTCGGTCTCGGCGCAAACTCGTACATGTTGTCCGTGTAGGCATTCGAGAGACCTGCAAGTTCAATTCAACTGAGCATTCCACTCTATGTTCACTACTTTTTACATCAATTTCGAGGACAAGTTCAGAACTTTCAATATACGTTTTTATTGGCAGTATGCGTCTTGACTCTTCAGAAATCAAAATATAGAAGTGGTACCTACCATCTCTATTCGTGGTCGGCTCAAGGAAGCGCATGACTGAGTCGATATTGTGGACTGGAGGAAAGCAGTTCTCATCCGACTTGGGATAGTCCTTCTCGCGTTGCGTACGATTCTGAGAATATTGGAATATCCTAGAACACTCGATTTGATGGACCCTTGATCTTTGATCTTCCATCGGCAATGCCTGAAAGTACCTGCGAGTGCTGCCTGAATAGCTCGAAGATGTGGTCGACCATGGAGTGGTGCAGGAAGAAGATGATGTCGTTCGTGCTGCTCCAGGATCTGCGAAAAGCGAAAACTCAGAAACCCGAACGGATAAAAGAGAGCAAATACGAACTGACGGAGAAAGAGGAAAACGCATTCGTTGTTATGTGTTCGTGCATCTGTTTCATGCACATTTTAATTGTCTATCATTATTACGAGAGTGATTGTCTTGTGATATCAGTGGGAAAAACATCAAATAATAAACTAACTTATTTTAAGTTATCATAAATGATCAACCACTAACGGTTTCATGTCTCCTCCGATGTAGTAGTGCACGTAGTCGTGGGAGAACTCGAGAAGGCGGTCGTCGAGAACGTGCGTCAAGCAGGTCTGAAATTGCAATTATCAATGACTTGTAGATGAATTTGACCACATCCATAGCTGTCCAGCAGTGGCGGCGACCTCGAGACCATGAACCCCGGGTCATGGTTTTTTTGGCAGGTGGTGGGGAAAACACAGTCGTTGAAGATAGACCAAAGGTACCATAACCGTCGTCATGTACATCGACACGACTGGTATTTGTCGGCTACCGTAACCCGCACTACCGTAACCTGAGTGCTGTGGGCACACCACGATGTGGTAAAACATGCCTTAGACGGATCAGGAAGGCTCGTCCGGCATACCGTAATCTAGTTACAGTAACCCAAGTACAGTACCATAGCTAGCAATCGTGAACTCACTTAATTTTTTTTTGAAATTTCCATGAACTTTCATGGTTGAGCCCCCACCAAAAGTGGGGGCTCACCATCGTAGAGTGGGTCATGGTCGAAAAATCGATGGTAGGTCATGGGTAGGTCAAGATTAAGTACCGTACCAATCAATAGTACAGTACTTCCTATAGCTACCATAACCCTGATTACCGCGAACTGATTTTTTTCAAAAATTGAAAATACAAGACCCTAATTAAAAAATCAAACTACCGTAACCAATCGATAGTACAGTACCACCAGATACCGTATCCCACTACCGTAACCCCGACAATCGCGAACTAACTTTATTTTTAAGATGCCCTGATGACGTGCACAATCGGTCTGGTGTCGAGAACGATCGATTGTACAGTACCCAAATGACTACCGTAACCCAGTTCCGTGGGTCAGATCTAGTTCCTTGGGTCAAACATTTTTCTAAAAATCCGAAACCATTTTATAAAAATCCTAAATCTATCATAAATTGGTTCTACACTAATTAGAATTACGGTGGGATACTTCAAAATAATTTTATTATATATTTAGAATTTTTAGAAAAATGTTTGACCCAAGGAACTAGATCTGACCCACGGAACTGGGTTACGGTAGTCATTTGGGTACTGTACAATCGATCGTTCTCGACACCAGACCGATTGTGCACGTCACCAGGGCATCTTAAAAATAAAGTTAGTTCGCGATTGTCGGGGTTACGGTAGTGGGATACGGTATCTGGTGGTACTGTACTATCGATTGGTTACGGTAGTTTGATTTTTTAATTAGGGTCTTGTATTTTCAATTTTTGAAAAAAATCAGTTCGCGGTAATCAGGGTTACGGTAGCTATATACGGTATCAGGAAGTACTGTACTATTGATTGGTAAAGTACTTAATCTTGACCTACCTACCATCGATTTTTCGACCATGACCCACTCTACGATGGTGAGCCCCCACTTTTGGTGGGGGCTCAACCATGAAAGTTCATGGAAATTTCAAAAAAAAATTAAGTGAGTTCACGATTGCTAGCTATGGTACTGTACTTGGGTTACTGTAACTAGATTACGGTATGCCGGACGAGCCTTCCTGATCCGTCTAAGGCATGTTTTACCACATCGTGGTGTGCCCACAGCACTCAGGTTACGGTAGTGCGGGTTACGGTAGCCGACAAATACCAGTCGTGTCGATGTACATGACGACGGTTATGGTACCTTTGGTCTATCTTCAACGACTGTGTGTTCCCCACGACCTGCCAAAAAAACCATGACCCGGGGTTCATGGTCTCGAGGTCGCCGGCGGCGTGGACAGCACTGACCACATCCAGTAAGTTCATGACATGACATATTTGGACGAGATTGTTCAGGAAAAGTGCTTACCGAAAGCGGGAGCGTCGCCGCCAGTACGCTGTTCACGTTCATCTGATCGATCGCGAAGTCGATTCGGGCTGAAGATTAAATATCGCTGAATATAATACCCATAGCCAGTATATTATTTCGAAATTTAAAGGAAACCCATAATGAATAAGAAAGGTGCATGGAAAGGACGACAACATCGAATTATGGATCAAAAATCAGTGATGAAAATGGGAACATCTTCATTACCTTGCGTGAAGAATTCACCCTGAGGATCTGCGCCGACTTCTCGCGTGATAGAAGGAGTGCCCTGAAAATCGAATAACAATCATCGAATATCCGCATGGCTTTATCTTTGTCGCGTGTTCACATTTCATTCAAAAATTTAGATCAATACTAAACACAAAAAAGTGCAAGATACCCCCAGAAAGACAACTGTTATGTTTCACATATGATCCAAATTATCGAAGCGTTCGTGGAAATCAATAGTGTCGATAGGTGCTCTCAAACAATAATGTTGTGATCTCATTCCTCGACTCCATAGCTGTTTAATCAGTGAACTAGTAACGACAAATATCGCCCTACAACAGAGTAATATACATTCGTGAATACAGTTGTACATTTGCATTGTTATGTTTCACATCCCATGTATATGCACGATCATTTACTGGCCACTAATGTGCGCCTCTTGTCTTGGCTCTAAAATTTTAAAATATAATATTCTTAAAAACTTGCCTCCATAGTGGTCCAGTTGGCGTATGGGCCAGTTATGACATGCCCATTCGTATCGGTTGTACCGAGAAACGTGGGCGTGAACATGATAGAGTCCTGCATACAGCGTTTTTTCCCCAAACCTTTCAAGGCCGATTTACTGTCGATCTATGAGAATAAGGAGGTTTTGAAACCGTTTATCGATGTCGAGTTATGAAGCCGTTGAAGGATAGAAATGCAGTGCAAGTTCCATCACTTTCCGAGATACTTGAATCAATTTCACCTTTGGCTCGGGCAGAGGCGAGTCCAGTGATGAGTCCCAGTAGGGAATGCCAAGCGTGTGAGGAGAGGGCAGATGCTTGCGCAAGATTAGCTCGAATCTGAAATTATGGTAGTTATGAGCTTATTCTCAAAGAATGTTATACTATTCTTACTTAGTATTTACTATATTTCGTAATAAAACATTGCTTTCGACTTTTAGAGAATCGAGCTGTTATCCCTATAATATTGTACTATTGTACCTCATAGGTTTACGTAGTAATGATTCAGAAAATAAAGACCACTACAGCGAGCGTGCTCTCTCACCAATGATAGATTATGCAAAATGAAGAGTGTGACTAATTGTGAAGGCATCGCTTTTGTTGAATAGGGATCCGGATTCCCCATTTCAATATTTTACACGCGTTTACGTCAAGAATGGTGCAAAAGCAAATGTGGCATCCGAAGATAGTCGACTGTAATTTTCCTCTCCTAAAAAATACAAATTTGATACAGAGAACCGGTAAAATTAGTGAGTAGGGCTTCCCAGACAGTGACGCTCTTCATTCCGCTCTATCTCTCAATTCAGAGTCGCCACAATGAAGATCGACATGTCTTGTGAAGCCATTCCTATCCCCAATACCTCCTGCTACTTCGTTACGTCACCTTTTCAGGAACTCCCGATGCCACAGAATGAATGAAGGTCCAGAATGAACTCCATTATGCCTAAAATAGATGAAATTACGATTTTTTTCAAACACAATTTAAATATATATGATAAACACCCTACTTGTGCACTCTGCCAAATCGACTGTATGTGCCATCTCGCTTTATCTCGTTCAGCGCCTTCTGCAATTAGCTGAATTATACATGCATTGACGGCAACAGTTTAACCAACTTCACGATCAAATATGCTAACTATGATCATATTTTTAGTATGTCGTTCAGGTCACTGCTTTTACCGAAATCAAACGTGAGTCGCACCTCAATACTCATCCTCTCTTCATCAGTCAGCATTCGAATTTCCTTCCTAATAGCAGGTTTCAGCAGATTTCCATCCTTCAATCGACAAGTGTTCTTGGAAGGAAATGGCTCGAATGAGAGCGTAGCGTTTGCTGGAAAGGAATGATTTCGTAAGAAGTCATATGCATTACGCGTTCTCTCCCGTCCAAACTAGAGTTCGAGAAACAATGCCGCGCTATTTTTATTTTGCACACTATCTCGATCCGCCGAGCGACGATAGGGTGTACATGAGATCGTGGGTTCGTTTCTCGAACTCGAGTCCATACTGGTGAGCGAGAACGCACACTGAAGAGAGTCATATTTCGTCGGTAATGACAATTGTGTTCTAGTTCCAATCATGGTACTGGCGGTAACTGATGGTATGATGGTAATGCTGGTAACTGGCTTGCAAGGATTCAATTCTCAGGTAATTCGTCGTAATTATGTCATAATTTGTTCACATGACTATCATTTAAAATCTATTCGAAAGGACTCAATATTTCCTGAAAATTGAAACCCTGAGAATCAGAGATGTGAATCAGAACTCACACCCTCTGAAGTATTCGCAGACGCAGGATCGGGTCACGCATGGAAAGATTCGTTTCTCGATCTGAAATTCGAACTATTATCCAAGTATCAGGTCGATCAACTAAATGGAGTGAAGACTTCCATCCCAGTATCATACATTCTACTCTCAATAACTAGTGGTAGCGCACACAATCACTAACCCAAAATATATGAAATCATGAATTAAGTCCTATGACGATCCTTACTCCACCGGGTGTACATCCCAGTTTGCGATACACAATAGAAATGAATTGCTTGAAATTACTCGCCTCCGTCCAATATGGTTCCACCTTATTCTGCGCCCACTCCGGAATGGGCTCGTGCTTGCCGAAGGAAGTGAGGTTCTTCAGGTGAAATGGAATCTGCAACACACATGATTGATCGCGTTGTATCCGCATATTGTTTTGATCCCATATCACATCTTGACACAACCACGGCATACTGATAAAGATATACATTTCCCAGAAGTAGAAAAAAAATCGTTTAAAAAAATAATTCAACGTGCCTTCCTATGTCGCATATGGTGCACTCTGAACCATGGCTGCTCCACCGTCTCGATGTACTCCTTCCCATTCAGTTTGTACTCGAAGAAGTCTTGGAATGCCAGGGAGAAAGCGGATGAGAGGAAAAGGAGAAGTACATCGATCAACGATCGCATTCTGCATTGGACGATTGCGAGACAAGAGGAGGGCACGCGGTCACGCGGCAATGATAAAATGATGACAATAAATGCAGTAATGCTTTATGAACTATATTGCATGTTCATCAATAGTAGCACATGCGCTAGAAGCAGTCATAATTTAGTGTTTACGGATGACATTTCAAGATTCCCCCGAGTATATCCTAATATCCTTCCCATTCAGGGTGCACTCGAAGAAGTCTTGGAATGAAATTGAGAGACCCGGCCACAATAATAGCGAATACATTTAGAATTGATTTCATGCTGAAATTACTTTTGAGCGAACAGAAATAACGAGAAAGTGTGAAGATAGTAAAATGCTGTCACGATCCGAAAGATCAACATGTAAAATGTAGAAGTAATGATTGTATCTACAGGAATAATTGTTTTACGAGTTAATTTTGGAGAGCATGAGTAAAACGAAGAAAAATGCAATCACAAGTCACAACGTGGATTGATGAATTACCCTTTGAGACAATCAATCGCCAAATGGGAGGAAATACTCGTCCAAGATGAAAACAGTGTTCGCTCTATTGGGATGGGAATTGGAAGTACAATCAAGGATTGCGACGAAATTGGAGGAAACGTGATAATTGTCTGTGATGAGTGTGTGTCTGCGATCGTTTTAGTGATATGCTTGTTGCCTATCACTGTGGGGGTATCTATTTTGTGCGTACTTTCTCTGTCGGTTGGGTGGCGAGATACGATGGGAAATGTGAGTGCATTTCATGTGTGGTCTCTAGTGATCTGGATTCGTAATAACATTTGGAAAGGGGTTAGTTCGGCGAGGAAAATATCAAGAGAACATTGGATAAAAGTCACCAAACATGTGATTATGTGCAGATATGGTGGTAATTTAGCAGCAACAGAATATGTGCGAATGAGAATTTACCGATTCCAAATGGGTCGGTCTTTTCAATTTACACACTCTTGTTTCACTTAAAATTGCGAGACAATTAGAGGGATGAGGCAACTTTCCGAGTTAATGCTCACCTTATGTTTCCAGCAGGCGAATTGGGATCAGTTCGCCGAGGAAACAAATCAAGAGAACATACGACAAATGTTACCAAACATGTGATAAAGACGCCATTTCTGTGCTCAGTTGCATAACTGGAGGGAGTAATCGTTTGACTCTCTTTAGTTTGCACGCTCTCTCGTCTCTCTAACCGGTGAGAGAGCGTGTAAACTAAAGAGAGTCAGACCATTGCTACTGGAAGGGAAAAAACACATTTCGGTTAGGGATTTTCCGCAGGTAGCGAACATGTGCAGATACAATAATGACATCCTCGTTCGCGGTAATAATGGGCATGCCTGCTGCGTTGATGGCATTGAATGGCCGATACTAACCGAGTATAACGCTGTTGTTTCGCACACTAGACTTTGCCAAGTACCGATACACCAGGGTCTTTGCGCAGTAGGCTGAATCTGTGACTGAGTAGACTGCATCCATTTTGAAGACAGTTCAACGATTCAACGAGAAGATATAGACTCACTTTCAACAGATGAAATGTTCAGCTCCTCGTGCTCTACATTTCTAGCCATCAGCCGGATCTCTATGACCACTTTGACCTATTGTACAGTTTTGCGCCTTTTCTTGAATTCTTCATATATAAACTCGACGATGACGACAGATATCAAAATTCGGACGACGCAGTTTTAAAGAGCATCATTCAAAGTACTTAACAAAAAAATTATAGTCGAATCGAGCAAACTTGAATCCTACCGCCGCGCCGTGGTCGATTCTCTCGCGATTCGCCTCTTATATAATGCGTGTCAGCCGATGACTGATGAATTGTCAATATGTATTGAATAGTTTGTAAATTTCTAAGGATATGATGGCTCGCATAACTGCATCCGATGAAATTCCTCGCGCGCTGCGATCTCGCTTGGAGCTGAAAGAATGAGTAACATGATAAATTAGTAGAATGAGTCACATTTGTGATTAATATATATCATATGTGTTTACACAGATGTCTCTTGGGCTATTGATAGAAGAGTTCATTGAATGCTCTGGGTCGCGCCTGTAGTTTCACAATTTCTTCATAATTCTGCGTCATTCTTGGGGTAAATTCGCTTCAGTTTCTCATTGCGAGTCCTGTATGTTATGGTGGGATTACCTTGTATTAATTCGTGAAATCATGCAATTTTTTCTGTCGATCGGTCTATTGTTCCGAATCACCCCTGAGTCTAACAAACTAAACCGAGCAATCTAAGAAATTTACCTCCGAACCGCCCGTAAACGTGTTTCTGCCCGCATGAACCCGCAAAAACGCACAAGAAACCAGGGAGTGGCATTCTCTCCTTCCGGCAGCATCATAATCATTACTCTATCGCTTGATAATAGAATGCAGTGTGCGCGGGGGCACCGCCGCCCGCTTTTTGCATCACTTTTTTGAATCATTCTTTTGAATCACTATTGGGTGGTCCGAGGATCCGGTAAATCCGGGCGAACACACTGCGTTCCCAGTAGCCCCGCCACCTCATTACATGATTATTGCTCCGGGCGCGGCGCTTTCGCTTTCTCCCACTCTCGCTTAGTTAATTTCTCCTTGAATAATTTTCTGATCCTCTCTATTATACATACTCTCTATTGCACTATGCCCGACGATCTCCCTTTCATATACGTTTTTTTAAGAAAATTAGATTTCCAATGAAGCCGTGTGAGTTGACTCCTGTTGTTGGAATATTTGCGTATTTTTGAAACGATTTCCGAAGCACACACCTGGTGCGCTAATAGGTTGTGTGTCTCGCAGCATAGTTCGCCCCCTACTGCGATGTTATTGTGATACATGCACTTCCGTAAAGAGTGTAAATTTGAAACATGAATACAGAGGTTCGACATTTGACACGTATTTTGAGATTATTGAGAAAATGCACTAACTTTGTTTTCTAAATTGTTGATCTTTAATGACAGTTTTTCAGCATGATCACTGCCCTTTTCTTCGTAATTTATCTTCAAACAATTGTCGCCTTCCAAAATTTCTTCACCTATTTCCTTAACAACAAGGAGTACGTCGAGACAGTGGATCAACCTTGGTTCAGAGTGCACCATTCACGGCACACAAAGGTACTTTTTCCTCAAATTCTTATTACAAAATGGAACATTTTTTTTGTACGATTCATACTCACATCCATGCAGTGAAGTCCAAGAATCGATATCTCGTCATGGTTTAAATTGTGCGAAGTGAAGGAAATGATACCCGAACTTTGAAAAATGCAGGTACCAGCAGATGAGAAGGATTCCTCCTCATTCGGCAAGCACAATGTGCCCAATTTCGGCCCCGAAGATAAACCTTATTGGACTGAGGTTAGTCACATTCGAATTGTTTCTAAAAGACCGAATCGTTATTGTCGATCTCTAAGTGCGAAACTTTGGAAGACAATCAAAATAGAAAGTGCGCACCATCGTCAACACTTCCTATTTTACTGTTCTGTATTTTCGGCCGACATTTTGTAACTGGTATGTTCAGCTCGAGAAACGCACATTTCACTGCTTGACTCGGGCTTGCGTCTGCGAATTCTTCGGCGGTAGTGAGTTTTAGATACGTATGTAATTACATTATAATAAATAATTGTAAATAATTGTTTAAATTAATGGGGAATAACAATATAATAAATAATTATAAATAATTGTTTAAATTAATGGGGAATAACAAATTCAGAATAAACTGTTGCATTATTCCAATTACAGCTAACACTACACTGGAGCTCGACCAGTTACCGTCGATAAACACGTGCCGATTGAGAGACGGAAGTTTATTGAAACCAGCGATCAGAAAGGAGATTCGAATGATGACGGATGAGGAGAGGATGAGCGTTGAGGTACTTACGCATATTCGAATAGCTACGTCAGACATATTGTACAAATTTGCATAGCACGGGATTGAATAAAATACGAAATGGTAATATGTGATCAGTTCGAATGCACACATGCATTCAGAAAGCTCTCAACGAGATGAAGCGAGACGGCACGTACAATCGACTGTCGCGAGTGCACAAGTGAGTTAAACACATAATATGATAACAACAAACTGTTTTGAAATATTTCTCATCCACATTGTATAGTAAACTGTGGATGTGTTGGAAGTGTAATTTAGCTGATAACCATTTGATTACGGATCTGATTCAGGTACTCTGGCGTGCACTCTGGTCCGGCCTTCACCGTGTGGCATCGTGAGCTCCTCAAGAGGTTAACTATTAGTAATGTAGTTATTTGAGTTTCATCCAATTCCCGAGAATTGTAAATGATGTGATTGCTTTCGTAGCAACGTATACGAAGAACACTCAGATTCGAGCTGACCGTGCGCAAGTACCAGCCACCGCCTCATATATTGGGAATTCCCTACTGGGACACCTCGCTCGACTCGCATCTCCCCGATCCTAAGGTGATTTTCTAATCGTTATCTTCAAAACAATTATCAGTGTACGATAAACAAATATAAGAATCTTGCGGTTTTTTGTGTCCTCACTTTGAACTATCCTAATTATCTTGTGTCAAATCTCAATGTCCAACAAACATAGAAGTGTTTAGAGGTATGCTTGTTCTTTACATGCACGCATTTCTATCAATCCGATATCGCAATCAACGCAAGAAATTATGATTAAACCAATTTTAAATTGTTGCTCTAAATTTTGCATTAAATTTATTTTACTATATATTTTTACGCGAAATTCGCGAAACCTTCCCATAGTGTTCTCTAAGAAGTATCACGTGTACAATTTCAAAAACAGATGCTGTCTCTCGAAAAAAATGTCTCTCGATTAAGTGTGGACCGAAATACATGCTATTTAATATAAGCGGTCGACGCTGGCTACATGAAACTTTTTCAGATTTTTTGCATCGACGAACAAGCATATAGGCGTCACTATGAGAGCGCTACATTCACTCACCAAGAGGCTTTATTATTGTAAAGAAATATTAGCGCATGCTTCTCTCCCACTCCAGAAAATTTGATTTTAAAATTTTTCTGAACTTTGCGAAATCAACACAAAAATGCAACATGTAGTCATTTACAGATCAATTCATTCCTCGAAAGGGTGCAACTTCCAGCATCCATGAGAAAAAAGATTTATAGGGTAAAGGTTGGGGCTTCATATGATAGACTTTCTCAGAGAACTGAGCAATTCTACCTCTAAGCCGTACAGTGAAAAATGAAATATCTTCTAAAATTGTCCCCCAGGGTAACTTTTCACGTAGAGTTCGAAAATCGACCTTAAAAAGCCGTATCTCCAACCGCTCATTTTCTATGTCGCACTGCTGATGGGCGGTCGGTTTTTGTACCACTCGAACAGCGTCTCCAAACCCCATAATTGTATAGATATTCTGAAAGATCTCGACGAGATAAGCATTTTTACTGTTGGCAGTGACAGGCTAGTTCATTTGTGAAAAATTTTATGGCCGTTTGATGTTTCAAAAATTCGTCTTAAATTCGTATGCCATACTTCTACGCTTTTTTATTGTTTCATTCGATTCCTCGTTGAAAAGTACCTCTAGGGAATTTTTTTTTCGTTCCTGATGGGGGTCGGCCAAGTTGCCGAACGAAGACGCATTCCATTTTTTCGCAAATATATTGAGTTCTAAGTCGAGCCATTGTGAAACACGGTCAAATATATTTAGTTTATAACTGTACAAAGATAGGGCAAAAGTATCGCGCATGAACAATTGTCATTATCTCAGTTCTGAAAAAATCGAATTTCTTCATCTCGATTTTGTCCATGTTTAGAGCCATTCAACTTTACATTTTGAATCATAATTCCTAATTTTCTTTGTAAATGTAACAGTACATAGGGATATAAGTCAGAAAATGTTAAATATGGGGCCATAACTAGTAAGGAAGGTAGGCATAATTTTGCTTGAAAATACAATTTCGCATGATAACAAAATGTATTTCAAATGCTAAAATAGGTTGTTTAGAAGACCAGTGGTTATTTGGTTACATTATACAACTTTTTCAACACTGGATTTCTAAAATATACGTGTAAAATGTCACATAACTTCAGTCTTTAAAAAATGATTTTTTGGAAACATGAAAATATACTTTGTTCGAAAACGACCAATATTTCGCAAAATTACATATAAGACAAGTTGTTTGGTTTGGCTAAGTATTATAATAGTAGTATTAGATAGATTCGAGCGAAACAGAGCTCGAAATTTAAATTAGTTCTTTTTCGATCCCCTCAATCTTACATTTTCAAGCAAAATTATACCTACCTTCCATGTTTAATATTTTCTGACTTACATCCCCACGTACTATTAGGTGCGCAAAGAAAATTAGGAATTATGATTCAAAATGTAAAGTTGAATGGGTCTAAACATGGACAAAATCGAGATGAAGAAATTAGATTTTTTTCCGAACTGAGATAATGACAATTGTTTATGCGCGTTACTTTTGCCCTACCTTAGTACAGTTATAAACTAAATAGGTTTGATCATGTTTCACAATGGCTCGACTTAGAACAATATATTTGCGAAAAAAATGGAATGCGTCTTCCTTCGGCAACTTGGCCGACCCCCATCAGGAACGAAATTTCCCTTCAAAAAAATTCCCTCGGGGTACTTTTCAACGAGGAATCGAATGAAACAATATAAAAGCGTATAAATATGGCATACGAATTTAGGACGAATTTTTGAAACATTCAAACAGCCATAAAATTTTCACTGCCAACAGTAATAATGCTTATCTCGTCGAGATCTTTCAGAATATCTATACAATTATGGGGTTTGGAGACGCCGTTCGAGTGGTACAAAAACCGACCGCCCATTAGCAGTGCGACACAGAAAATGAGTGGTTAGAGATACGGCTTTCTACGGTCGATTTTCGAACTCTGCGTGAAAAGTTACCCTGGGGGACAATTTTAGAAGATATTTCATTTTTCACTGTACGGCCTGTGGTAAATTCTCTCGGACGGCCTCTCATATAACGACCATAATTTGAGTATTCATGCTTCAGAGGAAACATAATATTGAGAAATGTGTGGTTTTGATAGAGGAATTTGGTAAAATTTAACTGTATCCTATTCTCGACTCTCTGATTGGGATATGCTGGTAGGGTGCGCAGATGAAATAGTATACAAGGCCTCATTAGTAATCAATATCCGGAAGTTCATTGGTCAAACTAAAATGAAGATGAAAGGCAAAATATCAAAAAAAAACCGCAAGACTTTTGCAACAACAGTTATACTTTCAAGAAACGCTTCGAAATTGTGAATTTATTGTGAAACATAACACACAAACGTCACATTTAAAAAAAAAACATTTCACGATTGATCAGTCTGACAAATATTTTTAGGACTCCATCATGTTCACGCCGACGTTCCTCGGAACGACTGATGACGAAGGACACGTCATCACCGGCCCCTACGCCAATTGGACCACCATGGAGGTTATTTTATTAAAATTGTTTTCCGAAGTGCCGAGAGACGTATCGCATTTAGACACGTCTATAAAATATGAATTGTTTGTGAAACATAATAATTATCAAGGTCAGTTTGTGTAATTATGTGTCAGAGCAAATTAAAGTTATGAGTAGCACTTAATTGATCTGACATAGTTCTCATTATTTAAGCATTTCATCGAATTCAGGGCCTTCCCTACATCACTCGCAAGATCGGAGACGATCCCGAAGGAGAATTCCTCACTCCAGGTAATCTATTGTGAACTGATATTACATATTTCTAAAATATATTTATATCAACTATAAGATATATTAGTTCCTTTTAAGCACGCATCGACTGGACGATCGCGCAGGATGACGTGAACAGAGTACTAGCAGCTACTTTGCCGTTGTCGGTACGTGTTGCTCTCGACAGGATGTTTGCCAAATTATTCAATATAATAAAGGAATAACAGTCATCCGAGTTGCATTCTATGTACGATCGCTACCTGGAATACTCCAATGACTTCCAAGTAGCGATCATCGAAGTAAAGACGTGGAGACATCCGCTATAGTATATTCAGCATCAAATGATGGCTAATTGGAAATCATCCAGCCCAAGGACAAGTACACAGGCTGAGAACATTCTTTGATCTTGAAGGATACGGCAACAGGCAAAAGACATACGAACGCAAAATTAGTTGATCACAAAAGGACACACAAATTTCAGTCATGCGAGACGCACTCGATGGACGATCGCTACCTGGAGTACTCCCATGACTACGTCCATTTCTACATCTCCGGAGACATGGGCAGGTATTTATTTTTGTTTTTCGCCAACGGAGCTTCTCCATCACACATTTAATTTAGCTATTGCAATAAATCCAGTGTGAAACATATGAAGTATTGCGCGAAGGAGGTACATCGAGTTTGAGGAAGGATCTATTAGAATTTCGAAATATGTTCATTATTGCAATTGTAATGTAGTATGTGGAATGAGAGCTCTAGGAGAAGCCTTGAATTTCCACAGATCGTGGAGCAGCTCGAACGACGTCGTCTTCATCTACCACCACTCGATGATCGACCACATCTTCGAGATGTTTAGGCAGCATTCACAGGTGCTCGAGACTCACCCTTTCCTACTTTCCCGTTCCAATTAAGTACATGAGCACAAAATCCATTTATGAACCGATTATCAAAGATGCTTACTATCATAGATTACTGAACAAAGTCCTTTTGGATAAATCTTAAATATAAGTTTAGAACCGAACCCAACGTGAGATGGACTACCCCGAGACCGATGAGCGCTGCTTTCCTCCCTGGCACAACGCCGATGCGTACATGCCCTTCCTCGCACCGATCACGAATCTGGACGGTCGGTCAATCATTAATTATGTAAACTTGCGATTTATCTGTGATGTCATTCTTCCTCGAAATGTGTTTGAACTCAAGCGGTTGTAGGGCGCTTTCGTCACTGATCACGAACTAATGACATTGCAGGACTTTCGAATGCTTACACGGACAACATGTACGAGTTCGCGCCGAGGCCTACATGCGAGATAACGAGGAGAGACTGCATATCAAAGTTGGTAGCATTTTTCAGCTCATGATCATTGTTATTTGTATAACAAAAACGACTACAGCGAACTGGAATCGTGAGCGAGTGGTTGATTGTGTACTACATTAGAACAAAATTGCAATATCTGAAGTCAAATTCGCTTTGTTTCCAGATACCTCTACTGCGACGTTGCACACAACATTGAGCCCACGTGCATGAGCAAAGTGAATTATTATTTTCAATAATTTAATTATGTATTTAAAATACAATTTAATTCGAATTGTGAAATTGAGATTCGCCCTGGCGGAAACTGCAGTGGATTCGAGGGCACGAGTGTATGCTATGGATCAGAATGCGTGCAGGGAAAGTAAGTTGATTTTCTAATTAAAACATGATTTCGAAATTTTATTACGTCGTGCAACTGTGGTTTCGCCAATTCAGCTGTACATTCCCATCTTAGAAAAGCGTGATGTCGTCAGTAAAGATCCGATATAAAATTATTGTACTGCTATTTTCTCAGATGTCAACCAACAGTGCCCGGCCACTCCCATCTCAAGGGAAAGAAGGAGAAGATTCAACCGTTCACTTTCACTCCTAAGGCAACGAAAGAGCTACTGAACATGTAGATGTCGACAACAGTGGATATATCTGGACAAGATTATGCACAGATTATGAACACACTGAATGATAAAGATTACTGATTGAATGGTGAGGAATTATAGGTCTAATACCCCTTCAAGTTCACTCCTAAGATCATGAAAGAGTTATTGAACATGTAGATCGTTAATCGTGAATTGATATGCAAATGTTATGTGCTGATTAGGCAGATAGTGAATGATACAACTATATTTTTAAAAATCAATAGGATGAGGTTTTGCAAAAAAAAACAGCCATTGATCCATTTAAGAGTCGGTCCGCGAGAAAACGTAAGAACTGAGTATAACAGCTCTAGGCCAACTTTTCGCACTAAAAAGTGCAAAAAACCTCTAAAATTGGCCCATTTTGGTGGTTTTTCAGTTTCTGAAAAAAATTCCTAGAGAATACATGAATTTTTTTCGCTGTTAAATACTTTTCAGGTGGTAACACGTCTGGTCTATAATTTTGAGCCAATTTCAGGAGCACTTTTTTTTGGGAATGTCGTCTCAAACTTGGCATATTTCTCATTTTCGGTCACATAAACCTTATGTTTTTTTGCGATTTCATGGAGATTCCTGTCTAATATTTCCTGGATTAGTGTTTCTACACATATTTCTTATATTTAAACCATCGGTGACTTTCTGGATTGCTTGGATTTGAAATTCAACCATTGAAATCGAATACGCGTTTTTACTCGTTTCTACCCCGTGTTTTGGCAAGGTTATCTGAAAATCATAAGGACCCACTACGGTTTCTATGTAAGAACATGGCAAGTTTGCTAATATAAATAAGTTGGATCAGTTTTGGAACCATCAGTACATCATATCTGATAATTTCAGGCCAAGGTTTGCTCAACTGTTGTCAAAGTCACATGATTCCATACCGAAAGATGACTCAAACATAATTTTTATGAGCTCTAGTATAAAAAATCGGATTCCACGCATGAAAATACATCAAAGTATTTCGTTTTTGCATAATTCTGTCATTTCGACTTTTTCACCATCATACTCCCCCAGAGTGAGAAATACGAAAAAAAATGTTCACTTAAGTGTTCACTTACTAAAACACCTTTTCTAGTGTATTTTCATGCGTCGAGTCCGAAGTTTTATACTAGAGCTCGTAACAATTATGTTTGAGTCATCTTTCGGTACGGAATCATGTGACTTTGACAACAGTTGAGCAAACCTTGGCCGGAAATTAGCAGATATGATGAACTGATGGTTCCAAAACTGATCCAACTTATTTATATTAGCAAACTTACCATGTTCTTACATATAAACCGTAGTGGGTCCTTATGATTTTCAGATAACCTTGCCAAAACACAGGGTAGAAACGAGTAAAAACGCGTATTCGATTTCAATGGTTGAATTTCAAATCCAAGCAATCCAGAAAGTCACCGATAGTTTAAATATAATTAATATGTGTAGAAACACTAATCCAGGAAATATTTGACAGGTATCTCCATGAAATCGCAAAAAAAAACATAAGGTTTATGTGACCGAAAATGAGAAATATGCCAAGTTTGAGACGACATCCCCCAAAAAAAATGCTCCTGAAATTGGCTCAAAATTATAGAACGGACGTGTTACCACCTGAAAAGTATTTTTCAGCGAGAAAAATTCATGTATTCTCTAGGAATTTTTTTCAGAAACTTTGAAAAACCACCAAAATGGGCCAATTTTAGAGTTTTTTTTGCACTTTTTAGTGCAAACACGAAGTTTATGGAATTCGCCACTATGAAATTCGTCATTTTCACGTAAAACTACATACGATAGACTATTAAAATCGAAAAAAATTGTTGGTCGAAAAAAGTTTCAGGATGACCACTTTTCGAAAAGTTGGTCTAGAGCTGTCATACTCCGCCTGCAATCAGTATTTGGTATGCCTGATTGATTGCCATCATAATTGGAATAAGTGCAAAAAACTCATCCGGCCGTTTCTTACGTTTTCTCGCGGACCGACTCTTAAATCAGGAGAAATAACGCTTTATTATGCGTACAGGTTCAGATAGGAGTGCACGCAAATACAGATGGCCATTTCTTGCCAAATATTTTCAAATACATCCTGGAATCGAACATTTCACGATGTTTTACGGGAATCGAACTTGTATTGATTTGTATCATTGATTGCCGCGTTGTTCTATTGCTCAGTTCCATAGAGTTCGAGAAATATGCTGCACTCTCCGAATTTCGAACTCTACAATTCCAGCTCGCTTTCTCCCAATTGTCCTTGGCACCCGGTTATTTCCTGTTCTCTCCGTTCTCCCTTTGAGATGCTTTTTCACCCTTGCGAACCACACCTTGAGTGCATTCTTCTGCTTAAATCGTCGCCCTTATTTCGCAAAAAATCCGATCGTAGGATTAGGATGAACATTATTAATGTATTGGCACGCGTAATTCTGAATCTTAATTTATCGTGCATACTCGAGATCTCGAGATCAGAACATGAGATCACGCGTATATGACGATTTAACCAATATGAATCGCTAGAAAGCACGCGCCAAAATTACGCCAAAAGTCCCGATTGAATCTCGACTCATTTTCCCCAAAAGTCGCCTATCACCAAGATTCTCCACGAGGGTGATCAATGACCGGGAACTAATCGATATCCTCCGCAGCTCAGCGGCAATAAAACACATCCGGTCCATCCTGTCCCTCCACGTATACCCGCTCACGGCTCACGCCCTTAGCAAGGAAGCGCGAACTATCCTTAAGTAGAAAGCTTTTGACTCCCAGCGTCTGTCCAATCCGTCCTATTTTTCATGTTATACATAGCCACTAGTCGCATTATCGATTATTTGTATCGTTCTTCGCGTGGTAGTACAGTTTTATCGTTTGTCCCACTATCGATGGACCTCAATAACATGCAAAAAGAATAATATATATCCGGAATTTTGTACTTCTCTTTCCACACAGCGTTATCGTCGTACCGATTCGTCGCAATGATGATCGTCATGGTCCTCTTGCTGCTCTCTTTCTCTCTGAAGCCAGTCAGGCCGTGCTTCGCAACTCCACCTGGAGGCCCTCCAACGATGCCGCGTGAGTAGCATCAGCTTGGGGCGAGCTTAGCTTAGCTTACCAACGCCGATACGTGAGTAATAGTCGCTTAGAAAGCATAATTGTTAGAGGAAGAAGGTAAGAGACGAACACGCGAAACATTATTCTATCCATTCCGCGTGATCTTTCATCCAAAAACATACCCGAAATTAAAACAAACATTGTGCAATTGGAGAACTCTAGAGGTGCTTGAAAGGACCATTCCATCCAATATTTAATGCTCTTCATCGATCTACTAGAGATCGTTCAAAATGTGTTTTTATTTTCCATTTTTAGTTCAGGTGCGAGTAAGATCAAGCTATACATCGTTCTAGCTAAATTTCAGCATGCCGAAAATGTTCACCAGTCTCGTTCATCGTTACTAACGTTATGGCGGGTGATGACAAGACTACAACGGCCGGCCCCGGGTGCTTCACGCGCTCGATTACGTGAAGGTCTACACCTACCGGAGCAGCTGAACTCTATGTAAACGGCTTTCATTTTTCTATCACTACTTCGAAGCAATTTGGTGTATTATTTGGTTCAAAAATATGGTAGACTGATGACATGCTTCCTTGAATTGCGCGCACTTCATTGCATGGCTTTGTACGGAATTATCTCCCTGCTCGGGCATTACTGTATCATTTTTTAGTTCCATGCGCGCGATATAAATATTAGGGTGTCCGGAAAGTTCGTTTATTTTTTGTTCAATACTTTACAATTCTCAGTGATCAATGTATGCTCCCATGTTTCCCCTCACTTCCTTCCAGCGATCGGGCAGAGTAGCGATTCCTCTCTCCCAGAAATCGGGAGTCCTCGAGATCATCCACTCCACGAAAGCCCTCACAACTTGATCTCGATCTTTGAACTTCTTCCCCTTGCAGAAGTCAGAGAGAAAGCGGAAACAGTGGAAGTCACAAGGAGAGAGGTCCGGTGAATACGGTGGGTGGGGAAACCTCTCGATATCCAGCTCGTCCATTTTCTTCTGAGTCAATTTCGCGCGATGAGGGCGAGCATTGTCCATCAGAAGAAGGATTTTGCCCTCGCTCACAAGACTGGGAGGGGTTCTGTGGGCGACTTCTTCCAGTTGGTTGGAGAAGAGGTCGGCAGTGATGTTGGTGCCAGGGGACAGGATCTCCCAGTAGATTGGACCGAGCACGGATAAGAAAAAGCAGAGGAGTTCCTTCTTTCCATGCTCTTCATTCTTCGGGACTGGCTTGGGCTTCTTATCCGCATCGACCCACTGTAGTTTCCTCTCAGGGTTATCGTAGGCAATCCACTTCTCATCTGTGGCGACAATTGAATTGACCCATCCAAGATTTGATCTGCGTTGGAGCAATTCATGACAGATCTCGACACGGTTTTTCAGCTGTGCCGGAGAGAGATCATGGGGAACCATCCATTCCAATCAGAGAACCCTTACTTAGCAATTTGATTGATTTCAGCTTAACGGAGGCGCGACGGCCGGAGGAATCACTATTCCAGGAACGCCATATGAAGCAACAGCAGTACTACAATGCAACGCGGCGAGTGCATGGGAATTCTCGGGAGCGACCATTACTTCAGCTGGATGCAAAATTTAAACTCATTTATGAGGAATTGAAATAAATTTATATTTATTTTCATCGTGAACAGAATAGACTATAAATTAAACACATGATTGGTGGTCCAAAACTCGTAGGGACTCGTACCAATCGTCCCGAGAGGGGGTGATGATTCAAAAAAGGCGCATTAAGTAAACGTGAAACTTTTACAGTTCTACAATTCGTCATTTCATATTAATTTACTGTTGTAATTAGTTGCTTTAAGAAAATAAAATATGAACCATGTTTAATAATTGTGAGAATTATGTTTGAACGATACCACTGTTTAGCATAATATCACATCTGTGATATTTATCAGGATCGAATTTAATACCTAGCAGAACGTTGTTGATGTCATCCCGCTCTTACGAGGGAGACTTCAAAAACTGGCGCAGTCAGACATGTCCAAGCAGAGTAGCTACGGAATGAGTGCTGCTTAGAGCGCGATGACTCACGAGGGTGGGTGCATCTGCTCTAACAGGAAAGGACACAATGGTGAACGATCCTGCTGCCGAGAGGCAAAGCCAAGTACTTTGCCCTATCCTAAAACTTTAAGAATTTGCAGGCCGGTCGCTGTCTGCACACACCGGATAAGGCTCCCTTGATAGAGAGGGGGAGAGGCCTCTCTCCCGCTCCCTTTGCGTATCCATGGAGCGAAACTGGCCAATTGCGCTAGTAGAGACGCGTGTGCTAGAGAAATGACGAGATTTTTGAGACAGGAGGAATGAGAGGACGAGAAATGTATTCCCAGGATCACTTCACGCCGACGGTCCTCGGAACAACTGACGACGAGGGCCGCGCCATCGTCCATACGCTAATTTATTCACCATCACGGTAAACATGTATTAGCAAAAAAGAAATGTATATTACTTAATGCACACGAGCAAGCGGGTTGCATAGTATCCATTTTCGAATAAAAAAAAATTCAAAACATTATACCACGCTAAGTTACTTGGAAAACTGCCAAATACACTACGGACGCTAGACATTTATATTGTCATATGTACATTTGGTTGTTTTTTTACATTTTCTATATTTAAACTTGACATTTCATTTTGAGTTAGAATTTGTCTTTTAGCTACAAATTATCCAATGGATCTTGAAAGTCGTCTCTCCAAGGAACACGAAGACGAGCTTGCCCTATCTAATCTTCCAATCGATATCATCAGACTTATTATTCGAATAGATTTGGAGATTGTGGATAGTTCACGTCTAGTAAGTGCTGCTCACTGAGTGCTCGATATATTTGCTGGCACTAGGTCGAATTATTATTTTTTCTGCATGATGTGTTTGATTTTTCCAACTTTCTCTATTTTTACTTCAAAACTACAAAAAAAGAACTAGCAAAGAATACTTCAAACATAATACACTTAGTTTCTCAGATTTCAAAATCATGGAATTACGTCGTTCTTGAAATCCTCAATAATCGAGATCACCTTCCTCCAATAAAGAAAGTGATCATGGACAGATGCCTCTTCTATGGAATCATTACTGCTAGTATCTACATCGAAGAGAAATACGCCTATCAACTTGCCAAGTTTCTTCCCGATTGGGTCTGTCGGCCAGATCACAGGCGTAAAAAAGTAAGTGAATTTATGACGTCATATTTGATTATACTTGCTTTTCCAACAATCAGATAGATCTGGTAGGCGAGATCGATGGCAAAATGACGAAAGCATTGTCATGTTTTCCCAGTTCCTAATCACTGTTATTCTTATTGAAAGAAACTGAACACCACTGCTATCTTGAACGAGTTATCTATCGATTCTGTACTACAGTAGCGCTCATAAGTCATGGGACACTTTTTGCTTTTATGGTAACTTTTTGCCCAGGAAAGGCATCATTCTGGCACTAAGGTAGGATGTACCAAATCTATTGTAGAAGCATTATATTGGGGTATGACGCAATAGCATAGTTAGTGATGACGCAATCAAAGTGTACTTTTTCAAAACGGCATTATTCTTACATGGATTTTTCCCTACTCGCCAAACTTTATGAGGTTGGAGATATGGCTGAGGACTACCCAGAAATTTTTTTTGAAGTTGCTGCGCGACCGTACATTTGCTGCAGAATTGATGCAAAAACAAGGTCGCAAATTCAGAACTCGGCTTCTAGATGAGCTAGACATTCGTTCATAACATCAAAATGATCGTCATCATGAGAACATATGATCCTGAGAATGAGAAAGCAATATCTCGAATTTTGCCCTCAGGGCATGAAAAAATCACTTTCTTGCATGACCATTTTTAATAACGATGTGGAGAATGTAGACAACAATCAGATTTTTAGGAATGTTCATAATGTATTAAAGATATGAATCCCAACTTTTTAGAGCGATTGAATATCTTTCCTGCCCGCAGCGATCGTTTTTCGGAGGAAAATTTGGGAATCGTATCTTTAACACGGGTCTCCTCTAAAAGTGTAGGAAAACGAGTCACTTTTGATACTAGAAAATATTTTGTGTCTCCGATTTCGATGTAACTTGGTTGGGGGTTAGACTAAGGTTCATCCACGTGATTTGGTCGGATCTGCTCATTATCGATTTTTTTGATCTGCCTGCTACAAGAGCATAACTCGCTCAATTTTTTATCGTACACCGAACTTTTTTTCTCATTTTACTCGTCTCGGTGAGTTCTACAATTGTCACAACATCAACAAAAGTGAAGGAAGTCGTCTTCATCGTCATTCCCTCGAAAAAGTGATTTTCCGATCAAGAAATCGATTGTTTGACCATCACAGGTGTTAAATATGTATTCTACGCATGAAATTAGGGGGTGTCTATGTTGATCATTTTCCATATCTCTGACCTTTCACTATCGATTTAGTATGGAGGATTCGCGGCTTTTCCGGACGTTATTTTTTATACAAATATTTCGTTTTTTGATCGTATGTCTGCTCAACTTGGTGCAATCGAGCACTCAAAAAGCGCGATCGATAGCTCTCAAGAAGACCTACAAATTCGACGCAGTAGTTCCAATCGTCATTATTATTCGATTTCAAGTTATTTTACGAAATGTAAATGAAAAATGAAATTTTGTGATATTTCTGCAAAATTTTGCATGATAGGCTTTCCCACATCTGTTTTGCAACTTAGCAATGATTTCGGGCATTTTTCATCATGATTAATGTTGTCGTAATAAGGATAAACCCGAAGAAACTCGTACATTATCCCTTAACACTTGATTTGCGAACTCCTCATCTAATTTTTTGGAATAAATGACATATGTGAATAAAGAAAGGAATCTGAATTTGACCGGAAAATACATGAAGCATTTTTCACTCACATTTCCTAAAATAACTTGAAAACGAAGAATAATAACGATTGGAACTACTACGTCGAATTTGTAGGTCTTCTTGAGAGCTATCGATCTCGCTTTTTGAGTGCTCGATTGCACCAAGTTGAGCAGACATACGATCAAAAAACGAAATTTGTAATAAAATTACATCCGGAAAAGCCGCGAATCCTCCATACTAAATCGATAGTGAAAGGTCAGAGATATGGAAAATGATCAACATAGACACCCCCTAATTTCATGCGTAGAATCCATATTTAACACCTGTGATGGTCAAACAATCGATTTCTTGATCGGAAAATCACTTTTTCGAGGAAATGACGATGAAGACGACTTCCTTCACTTTTGTATATGTTGAGACAATTGTAGAACTCACCGAGACGAGTAAAATGAGAAAAAAAGTTCGGTGTACGATAAAAATTGAGCGAGTTATGCTCTTGTAGCAGGCAGATCAAAAAAATCGATAATGAGCAGATTCGACCAAATCACGTGGATGGACCTTAGTCTAACCCCCAATAAGGGTCCACCAACCAAGTTACATCGAAATCGGAGACGGAAAATTTTTTCTAGTCGCCAGCGTTCCTACATTCTTACTGGAAACCCGTGTTAATACATTTTGAACATTCCTATGCAAAAATCTGATTTTCGTCTACCTTAGCCACATAGGTATGAATGTTCAAAAAATGGTCATGCAAAAAAGTGATATTTTCATGCCCTGAAGGCAAATTTCGAGATATTGCTTTCTCATTCTCAGGATCATATGTTCTCATGATGACGATCATTTTGATGTTATGAACGAATGTCTAGCTCATCTAGAAGCCGAGTTCTGGATTTGCGACCCTGTTTTTGAAGCAATGTTGCAGCAAATGTGCGGTCGCGCAGCAACTTCAAAAAATATTTCTGGGTAGTCCTCAGCCATATCTCCAACCTCATAAAGTTTGGCGAGTAGGAAAAAATCCATGTAAGAATAATGCCTTTTTGAAAAAGTACACTTTGATTGCGTCATCACTACGCAATAACTAGGCGATTGCGTCATACCCCAATATAATGCGCATAATCTACAATAGATTTGGTACATCCCACCTTAGTGCCAGAATGATGCCTTTCCTGGGCAAACAGTTACACTAAAATCAAAAAGTGTCCCATGACTTATGAGCGCTACTGTATAAGTGAAGCACATTCAATAACGAAAAATTGATTCAAAAACTTCCAAACCCTTTCCATCTCTATATCAATTATTTCTATATTTATTCAGACCCTCACATTCAATAGATATGATC
Organism: Pristionchus mayeri; assembly: GCA_036245805.1. Lineage (NCBI taxonomy): Eukaryota > Metazoa > Nematoda > Chromadorea > Rhabditida > Neodiplogasteridae > Pristionchus > Pristionchus mayeri. The sequence goes on from BTRK01000005.1 coordinate 6,536,157, forward strand.
TGGAACTGGAATTATTTCCTTGCGGAGATCAAGAACCGGTTCAAAGTGAAGGGCTAATGGGGAGTCGAATTTCGGCAACGGAAGAGTTCAACGTAAGACGGTACCAGGCCGGATGAAAATCGTTCGATGAAAACCATAAAACCCCTTCTCCAGTTTTCTGAATATCACGCCTATCACGAAAGAATCGAGCTAGAATCGTCATTCTTGGGAATGAAGGGAAAATCGTCAAATGAGTTCTAGCCGGTTTTGGGCATTCTGGGGCATGCCTAACACCCCCCCAAAGTCTCATTGTGCGCTCTTCATTTTGGATCTCCTTACACCGGGTCGGATCTCGGCTGCTTCCTATTCGAGTGCTGTTTTCTCTGTTCTCGTGAAAGATAGACGAAAATTTCACTCTGAGTGACCCCCTCTCATTTTTCGAGCTCGATTGATATGTCTTTCATTTTGTCTAAATGTCAATTTTAGGCAAGCTGCATTGTAGGTTTTCTAAAAAGTGTAGGCAAGCGCGCTGCTATAAATTTCTCATCTTATACAGTACGCCCAGAGCTATCAAATTAGTGGTCTACGCCCAAAATACATGAAGGTCTGCATGAGTTAGGTCGCTTTAAAGGATGAGTAAATGCAAACGCGCGCCCGGTTGGAATATGTTTCACCTAGGGACGCACTTCGCGTGCTATCTCGCCCCCTTCCCTGAGCTTTCCCTGATCTGGCTCCCAGCCAACTAGCTATAACTCAGTTCGGAATGGAGATATCAATGTGAAAATTTCGGAGCTTCTTATCGTTGTGGAGCTCTAGGCAGTGCATATGATAGCTTCAAAAAATGAATTTTGAGTTTACTCCTCCTTTAACTTCCTCCTTTGATCATTTAAAATTATTTTTCAACAGGATTTTGCGCATTAGAACACTCATTCTCGACTGCGCGCGCCGACTGGGGCGGTGTGGGATGGAATGAAATGAAAATTCCTGTTGAAAAATAATTTCAAATGATCCGTGGAAGATAATGCGACCTAACTCATACAGACTTTCATGTATTTTGGGCGTAGACCACTCATTCGATAGCTCTGAGCGTACTGAATAAGCTGCGAAAATTATAGCAGCGCGTTTGCCTACACTTTTTAGAAAATTGACCTATAATGCAGCATGGCTAAAATTGAAATTTAGACAAAATGAAAAACATATATCAATCGAGCTCGAAAAATGAGAGGGGTCACTCAGAGTGAAATTTTCGTCTATCTATCACGAGAACAGAGAAAACAGCGCGCGAATAGGAAGCAGCCGAGATCCGACCCGGTGTAAGGAGATCCAAAATGAAGTGCGCACAATGAGACTTTGGGGGAGTGTTAGGCATGCCCCAGTATGCCCAAAACCGGCTAGAACTCATTTGACGATTTTCGCTTCATTCCCAGTATCAGCTCCATTCTCTCGTGAGAGGCGTGATATACGTTCGCCCAGTGCCAAAAAACGAATCTGCGAAAATACTTGAGAAGGATATTTTGTGGTTCTCATCCGACCTGATACCAATAAGACACTATGCGTCAATAAACTTTATTGATGCAATATCAAACAAAATATAATAAACACAAACAAAATATAATAAAAGTAATTTCCAGCTTGCCTCGTGCTCTGAGATTGCAAATCCTGTTCTGAAGACTTGGAATACACTTTCAACAGGAGGAGTAGCTAGATCAAGACGAATTAAGACAAGGACTAAGATACGGGCCGAGAATATCCAATACAATCTGAGACTTCTGCGCCGGCTTTTTTTGCATAGTTCTCGAGTTGAATATTTCAACCTCAGAAATTTCAAACCATCCCAGTTCTTTCATATGACGAAAAGTATGCGGAATATTCCCGTGAACGAATTTGTATTGTGGTTCGAACTTTTGAATCATGAGAAACGGTAAGTAATTGTTTAATTTGGTTATACTCATTATCTTCTTTCATTATAAGCAATCGCATGAACTTCGATTTATAACTGTTTTAGAACTTGTCTGGCTCGAGTTCTGTCTCATCTCAACACCAATCGGTGTCTCCTCCACGCAACATACTGTACGAGAAAGAATTTAAGTATGTTGTTTTATGTGGCACTGACATAGCAGTGTTTTCCCACGGGCGCAGTTTCGAGGCGGGATTTGCACACCTTAATCATACACCATTACCGATCCATTAGATTGAGCGCAAAACAGGGAACAAAGACGGATATTGCTTGAGAATCTTTCTCAAATTTTCAGGTGAATTCCTTCTCGAAATATCAAAGCATTTGCTGATTTTCGAAATGAGAAAAGGAGACAAAGATCATAACTATTTTGGAATACCCATCCACTTCTGGAATGCTATCTCTAGACAGATGCTCAAGAACGGACTCCAATACTTCACGTTTTCACATAAGAAACACGTTCTGGTATGCTGTTTCATCGAAACACTCGAACTGCCATAGCCTACTATTAGAAATTCTGATTATATCTGAATTTCTTAACATAAAAATTAATATTTAAAAAAATAAAATAAATAAAAATAAAAATAATATGCTCGTTCGTCCTTTTCTCTTTATCGTCTGATCGGCGATAAAAAAGAGAGAAGTGACGTACAAAACCTTACCTAATTCAGATTGAACGACAGATCAATGAAGACCCACTTCCGGAAACGGACGTTGATGATCGCCTGGATGTAAGCTTCTGAAGCGGATTCGTAACCAAGTTACTGGATTGCACCCTTTTCAAGCAAGTAATTCGAATTTCACGTAAACATTTGTTTAATGTTCAATTTCAAAGTATAATAATATCCACTGTTAAGGCGCAATTTCCCTAATTATTTTACTTTGTATTATGCTTCACTTCAAATTGATGTTTGCAACGAATACTGACTAGGACTTATTGTTTGATCTCGTCGTTAAAAAAATAATTTATGAATGCTTACATTTTATAACTCGCCTCTACTGGCCTAAATGACGGTAATGGCGCGACACTCTGCTGAGATGGCTGTGAAAAACAAGAACAAGGATCTGCGAGAATCGGCAACAAGAAGCAATAAACAATATCTTTCTCTTTCTATATTGCTACATTTTCAGTAAGATGGACGATATAACATACATAACGAAGGTCATTTCTTACAAACGTATCCCAATACTCGTTGCCGGTGGCCTCAAGCCAATTTGGAATAAGTTTCCTCGAATAGGGGTTTATTCAATGCGATTTCGGGCAATTCCTAGATTCTGTATTGGGTACTTCGCGAAGAAAGTATCACTTTCTCATCAATGATTGGAGCATTGTTTTGTTGCTCAATTCCGAGCTCACTTTCTCCCCGTTGCCCTTGGCGCCCACTCATTTCCAGTTATCTCTCAGAGTGAGATAGGGAGGGGGCTATTGTGCCCTCGCACTCCCCAATTAGTGTTTTTATTTCAATTTGCGCCCCCTAATTTCGAACAAAATAACGATCGGAGAACACGGGATTTGGCGAACCACGGGAGAGCACGCAGGAGAGAAGGGTTGCAGGAAAGTAGATAATGAAAAAAAAACACGAGAATCTTTGCAAGCGGAATTCTAATCTTAAAAATCTCCTTTTCTAATCTCGGCTGGTATAGAAAATAGTTGTTTACCGAGATTTGACCCTGCTCAAGTGATATCGCAAGAGTGATCGAGGAATAACAAAAAGCGATTGTTTCAGCAACTATGCGGCAATAAAAAAGCAAATCCTGTTCATCATCTCACACAAAACACGGCGGATCATGCCCTTCACAAAGGAAAGCGCGCGCTGCACCCTTGCGGTGTGTTGTTGGCTCTCCGTACCTGTCCAGTCGGTAGAGTTTGGATACTATTAATTATCGTTGCTCATAAAATCAGTTGTTGCTATTGTGTTGCGGCGAAATTCGCGTACATGCAATCTAGGAGGGCTTCTCAAGAAATGGCGTGTTAGTTGTTATTTTCCGCATATAAGATATCTTGCGAAGCCATCCATACTGCGGAGTTTTCGACCATTTTTTAGTGCATTATTCGCTGACCTCCATCCTGTTTCGTCATGATGCTGCTCATTCTGCCTATCGTCGCTGCTCTCTTGCAACCAATCAACTCGTGTTTCAAAACACCTGGTGGGGGACCGCCAGTCATGATGAGTAAGATATAATGGAATTGTGCAGGCCGTCATAGCTAGTCATAAGTTTTTTTGCGCGAAAAAAAGTAATAAGCACTATACGCTAGAACTGAGATATTGCACAATGTATGTTATAGGAACGAATGTTTCATATTCAGACTGTCGTACGTGTTCGCAGACTTCGATCACTCTTACCAACGTCAATCCTGCTGATGACGTGACTGCTACAGTCGCAGGGTGCAACGTGCGCTCAATTACGTGCACGTGGCTTGTCGGAGCTACTCAAATTAAGGTAAAATTGTGATTATTTCATCTTTAGCATCGTATTCACAAAGATTTCCCATAAATATTGGTTTAGCGATGCATATTATTCGATAGCATTACAAAGGAAGTCATACAACCATCCTTCCAGCTCAACGGAGGCGCGATCCTCGTGCCGCCAGTCCCTGCATCCAGCACTGAGACAGTAACCATGCAATGCAACACAGCGGGAACGGCATGGGAATACCTGGGAACCGCCATTACTGCAGCGGAATGTGTACCATAAACATAGTGTCGTTGTTTGTACTTTATTTGTCAGAGAATTTCAATGAACATGAACATATTTCTATCGAATTTATGTGTGTGTTCTTCCCAATATCATATGTTTGACATCTCCAATTCTAGAATTGCCAATGAATGTTACGAATGAATTAATCATCTTATCGATCAATGGGACTTTTCTGAATTCTAGCAATAACCACAAATAGTCGTCCGATGAAATCGGACGAGAAAGCACATATGGGACACTCAGCGGCCGCTATCAAGACGGGACACATATTCAAAGCAATACATAACGAAAGTAAATATAAAGAGATTTGACTAGTAAAGTCGGGATGGAAGAAGGCATAATACGCCAAAGAAGAAGAGCTGCAAGCATTTTTGATAATCTCAGCGGCGAAGCGGAAGTGAACAAATCAAACATCCAGTTCATCCAAGGTGCGCACCCGGCTAACGCCTATGAAAAGGGAAAGCGCCCTCTTCCCTTTAGCGCTGCGACTCTCACTGGCAATTCATGCCGTGCTGGCTCTCCTGTTAATCTCGCTGATGTATCATTTCCTATGACAATATTATCGATAATTTGTATCATAAACTACGCGTGATCTAATTATTGCCGCATTGTTGCCATCTAAGTTCATATTCACTGATTTTCATTTCATAGCGCCGTGATGCTGGCCATCTTGCTATTCTTGATACTATCATTTTGGCTGCAGCCAGCCAATTCATGTCTCCCTACCCCTGGCGGGGGTCCACCAACGATGATGTGTAAGTTACATCATCATACTGATGGCTTCAAAAAGGAATGATTCCCACAATCCGAGATCACTTTCACATTAATTTATATTACATTTGGTCAAACACTTACCAGTTAAACGACCAGTTAAAATGTGAGCGATGAATGTATAGTTTTTCTTACGATATGCACGTCCGAGTAACATTTCAGTATGTCGCACATGCTCCGGAACTTCATTCACTGTTCCTTTCGCTCTTAGTGACGAACGATCAAGTGCGGGCCTCTTACCGCGCTTCCTGGAATTTCGGTATGATTATTATTATAGATAGTTATTGAGCGCGAACTCTCACCGAACTAGCCTACCACAACCGGCGAGAGGGAAGGCACAATTAAGATTTTTGCAGCTCAACGGAGGCGCGATATATGTGCCATACGACCCCGCAAATCCCGCGGAAGCAGCAGCAGTCCTGCAGTGCACCGGTGCACTGCAGGACTGCAACGCGGCCGGTGCATGGGAATACGCGGGAACCGTCATTACTTTGGGAATGTGCGCGTAGAGTCGTGGTGTAAACAACATTCGGCAGAAAAATCAATTATATTCACGATCAATTCACATATTCGAAATGTTATAGGAAAGAAAGGGTAAGGTGTTCTTAGCGATGACATGCTACTGTACCACCTCTCTTCCTCGCTAGTGTGAGCAATATCTTGTAAATAAATTATTCCACTTTTATGATTGATAATGCTTCAAAAGTGGTGCACTACATGCATCATGCATTAACGTGTGCGTACTCTCGCGCCTAGCTTTTTCACCAGTTTGACACGATTTTGTGTTTTTTCCAGCATCGACCACCACTCTATCGGTGTTAGAGGTTCTTACTGTGTGATACACGTCATGTGGAACGCAACTGAAATTCGAAAAAAAAAACTTTATCTGGGGAGCAATCAAAAAAAACCTTATTATCAGTAAATCTCAAGCATTGAAAATTCTCCAGTTCGGCCTCTGCTCCAAGCGAAGGTTCAGCTTGCGAGGGAACAACGGTGGTGCTAAAAAAATCTTAATTTCTAGAAATGGAAATGGTATCTTCCGCTCAATTACTCTTCTGAATTGGAGGAGCAACTGGGCACTCATATTATCAATGAATTGCGAATTCTATGTTACTCCATTTCGTGTTCACTTCCACCATTGCCCTTGGAGCCCAATTAAATCCAGTTATCTCTCAGAGAGAGGGGGGGGGGGCTTTTGTGCCCTCGCGCTCCATTTTCGGTTGTTTTATTCTCCTTAATTTAATTGCGCGCTCTCATTTCGAAAAAAGAGGGTCGGAGAAAACGGGGCTAAATTGTTGATGACTTGCCTCTCAGGATTATGCGTGCACTAATGCCGACAAGATAGTGAGAGAATTCGCAGGAAGTAAGCGAGTCATTTAGAGATAGAAATTCCCCGTTTCGAATCACTGTTTAACTCAGCGCTATTTTCCCCAAGAGTATGCTCTCGTCAAGAGAATCGATAATCTCATCATCTGAGCGGGAACAAAGAGCACATCCAGTTCATTCTGCCCCCGCAAGTACACCCACTCACGGCACACAAGTGAAAGCAAGAGCTACGCCTATGCAATGCGCTATTGTCTCTCAGCGCATTTATATTTCACCTTACAGTTTACCAATTACCAATATTACTTTTTGGAACATTTAAGCGCGCTAATTATGATAATCGTGTTGTTTTTTCTCCTTTTTTTCACACTATTGGCCCGCCGAAAGTGAATGAAATGTGGGAAATGAAAAAATGACTCTCTCCATAATCTCTAATCGGGCAGGTTTATATTTCGCAATTCGCGTGACCGTCTCTTCTTTTCCCACACTCTCTCGCCGACCAATCGGTCGAGAGACTGTAGGAAATGAAGAGACTGTGCCCCGAATTTTAGTCAGGTGAGCACGCATAATGAAGCAAATTAGGTCGTGCGAAGCCATCTCTAATGATAAGAACATTCCTCGAATTTCGAATTCCTCATTCCAGCCATCCCGCCGATTCGTCACTATGCTGATCGGCATGTTCCTCTTGCTGCTCGTTTCTTTCCCGCAGCCAGTAAACTCGTGTTTCCCCACTCCAGGAGGTGGTCCGCCAGCGATGACGTGTGAGTGACCTCAGCTCTCACACCTCTCTATGTGTCCCTCACCCGAAGGATGCGAAAGCTCTCTGGCAGGGATGCGTCTCTGATGGCTTAGCCAAAAAATATTATGACCATTCCGAGTATTCTCTTCACACACACTTCATGTAAGCAAAGGAGAGATGATATACGAGCTAATATGAATAGCTTTTAACTGTATTCACCTTCGAGTAACATTTCAGCATGTCGCAGTTGTTCGGGAACTGCGTTCCCGGTGGTTAATGTTATGCCGGGTGATGATATTCCTACGCTGCCAGCCAGTGGATGCAGCTATCGAACTATTACATGCAGGCCAACTACCGGGGGTCCTTCGGTCGAGGTGACACTAATGGTTTCATACTAAATCGTTTATCGTCATTATGCGTACTCTCTCCCAGAATTGACAGGCGAGTGAGCACGCGCTTTGAAGAGACTCATTTTTATGGTTTCAAGTTTCAGGTAATTTTGGGTAAATTTCGGATATTTTTGACGTGCGCTAAATATTAGGTTGGTGCGAAAGTTTCTGACTATTTTTATGTTCGGGCATTTTGACCTACCCCGTCCATCTCATTCAGCCAATCAACTAATGGTTATTCATAGTTGATGAAGGCTTGGGAATACTTTTTACGCGATACAATATCGGGCCAATTCGATCAGCAAGGATGACACTATTCACAGTCAAACTCTAAATTGTTCTTGATTTTCAATACTTTTCAATTGATCGTAACTCCAAGGACGAATGAGATTGAGACATACGTTAAGGATTATTGAGAAGCCTATTACACAGGCATATAATTTGACTGTTCAGAAATTCTGGTCCCCTGAATTCCCGCTTAACATTTTGGCCAAATCAGTAAACTACGCTAACTGGAACATGCTTGTTTTTATATTTTCTGGCACTGTACTCGTATAGATCGACCTTGAGAGCTCAATAGTGGTTCATTATTTTCTACCTTCCTATCTTAGAACACAGTTATATTTAGGAACAGATTCATCAATCAAAAGGTAATTAGGATATTTCGGAACCGCGATTTAGAAATTTAAACATCGAACTCAGCACTTTTTGTTGTTTCTCTCTTCTCACTCGCAATGAAGATCGGGTTTTTCACGCTTAACTGAACAAGCAACTCTTGCCCTAATACATATATGTTGGGCTAATTCAGGAGGTCTCAAATATTTGAGAAGTTGAGTTCATCCAAAAACACAGAAAAACACCATTTTTGGCAGTTTTGATATGAAAATAATGTTCTCACGTTCAATAACCGATATATTCAATGTTAATGTTTTCCGGTACTCCACCACTACTGACGTCACTAAAACTATAGAGGAATTGCAGGCAATCGAAATAGGCTAGGAGGAATTATGAAAAATAAATAGTCAGAAACTTTCGCACCAACCTAATAACTGATAAGCTCACGAGCCATGTAGCGCCCCTGAAACATATCTAAAATTGAGCCTAAATAACCTGGAAATTGAAACCCTACTCATTTCTGGCGAAGTCATTTCTAGCTAACAATTTGTTTGCAGTTCAACGGAGGTGTAATCACTGTGCCATACGATCCTGTTACCAATCTGGCAATAGCAGTCCTGCAATGCAGCGCTGCAGGAACTTGGGAATACTCGGGAACTACAATTACTTCAGCGGAATGCGTGCCGTAAATATTGCGTCGTAGTTCGAAACATCATATTTATCCTGACGTCAGGCACAATGGTCCTGCAGGAGGGTGACTTCAGTGTGGAGGGAATGGGGATCTTCGGTCTCAGAGCGTCGTTAGGTCAAGGGATGGGATCTTCTTTGGCTTCTCTGGTCAACTGTAGGGACGATCGTGACGGATCTCCGTTGAGCATCGAAGTAGATCATCCTGCCGCCGAACACCTGACTTGCACCGGTTAGGAACTCACAACGCAGACAGCGAGGCTTTCTTGACGGTAGATCACTCGAGACGATGGGAATCCGTCCGTGCTCCTCCTCTTGAAGTGTACCAAGTAGGCGATACTCTCTGGGTTGCCCAAGCTGACGGGAGAGGATTCCCCAAACTAGGTCGGAAAAGAGCGGGGTCAGGGACGACCGCCCATCACGAGCGCTAGAATGGAGAATGGAGAATGGAGAATGGAGAATGGAGAATGGAGAATGGAGAATGGAGAATGGAGAATGGAGAATGGAGAATGGAGAACGTAGTTCGAAACACTTGGTAGGAATTGAATTATGTTTCAAGATCAATTCATCTGTTCGAAATGAAGTTGGAAATATTGTTATTTTGATTTCCACGAATAAAAATATCACATTTATTAGACGCCTTAAATTTCGCTGATCTCATCACTTCATGGTTCGCAAGTCAGAAAGGTCAGAGTGATCGAATCCTAAAAATGTTCGAATCCTGCACAACATATTTACTAGAATTGTCGATAATAATTGACAATACTGGCAATAATTGTCCGAATCAACCGCTTCGCGCTTGAGGTGAAAAACACGAATGACTCCGAAAGTTAAATACATTTTCGCCTCTCGGACAATGACCGAGAACAAAATGATGAGGACAATGAATTGTCCCTAAAAAGTGTTTTGTTATTGGACCATTTTTCAATTATTTTCGGATAGGTTTCAGGTACTCTAAAAAGTTGATGAACTTATCATCTATTTATTGCACCTAAACCTAACCGAATAAAGTTCCAAATGTGTCCAATAACAGAACAATTTCATCACAAGTACAATGCTGACCCAATGGATTGTCTGAAAAAATGTATTGTCCGAAATTTTTTGAAAATAAATTGTTTGATACAATTTATTGTCCCAAATATCGGACAATCGATTGGAAATTTTTGCTACTCTTCCCTAATTGTTGTATAGTAAATATAGTAAATGTCAGCAAAGCTAGTTAAATCATAAGTCTGGCATGCCGTTATCACTTACCGTATTTTACCAAACCGTTCCGCAGATACCGATACGCTCTTGGCGGTTAACCCCAGAAAATATTCCCGCGTCCATTCTAGAAACTTCCTTGTCTCTCTCGCTTCTCCCTCGCTCTTGCAACGTCATCTTAGTTTTGCATATGGAAATTCATCGTCATCTGGATAAACAGATTTACTACTCCCCTCTCCATCGGGTATCAGCTAAGGAGTACACAACACCGTCTCTACCCGAGTGATGAATGAATATGTTAATACACAGTAAAAATTATTTCTCGGTTGAATATTTAAATGCTTGACAGATAATCGAAGTAACGTCAAGCTCCTTCTTGGTTGAATTTTTACATTCCCATAAGCTCAATGGTTACCAATCGACAACTACTGCCTCAAATTATCCGTCAGAAGCCGTTCATAGAGTTTGAAGTTTGAAAGGTTTATGTTTCACAAGCTACTCAAACACTAACCAATTTATGGAAGATTAGTCGTATCGAGATGTTGTCGTCATAAATAATTATAATAAGGACTTTATTTCCCAGCTAAAAACCATATCCAGTTCATCCAAGGAGCGCGCCAGCTCACGGCCAGCACCTATTAAAAGGGAAATCGCACGCGCGCTTCACCTTAGCAGTGCGAATAACCTCGTTCTATGCTTGTCTTCCTATCATTGCTGTCGCTCCCTTATTTCCACTGTGCATTTTACCGATAATTTATCTCAATGCAACTCATAAACTAACTGTTTTCGCCTTGTTACAATCTTCAGCCACCCACTACACTCTTTTGAGCCATCCACGAGGGTGTCTACAGCGCGATATTCACTGATTTTCACACAGTATCGTCCTGATGTTGATCTTCCTGTTCTTCTCGCTGCTCTCTTCTTTCATATCGCCTGTCAACTCGTGCTTCCGTACCCCTGGCGGGCCCCCGCCATCGATGCCAATGAGTGTATCAGAAGCTATGTCTCGCCTGATCGACTAGGCGAATTTTCTGTCGGAATGTCATGTTTTACTCCGACGGGGAAAAATAATCGATATGTGCATCGGAAGCTGCACTAAATGATCCTATTCCACAACGCGATAATACTAGTGCTTAGAATATTTTCAACATTCAAATGCGCTAGATCAATCCGAAAGATAATTTACGTTCTGTGAAGTGATATTTTAGACAGTTAACGACCGTTAGATTGCACTCTGCCACCGTATCCATGTTAATCTCACAACGGAGATGGTTGGAAATTGTTATTCGCGATCTACGTCTGGGAACCGAAAAAAACTCACGGTTCGCATACGTGGGTTGTGGGAAAACAATTCCCAACTCGTACCTAAACCCTCACAACTATGTTTCCAATTTTCGGGTAATATTGTGGTCATTTTCGAGTATACAATCTATCATCCTTACAAGCTATTATCTAACGCGCCTGTTGTACACCCCAAAATGAACCAACATTACTTGAAAATTGAAACCCTATTCATAATCACCCTTGCAGCTTAACGGAGGAAACGTACCAGGACCCTCTGGAGGTGTCATACAAATGGCAGATTTCAAATGCAACACGGCAGGCACGGCATGGGAATTCTTGACGTATGGCGCGATTAATTCGGCAGCATGCGTGTAGGGACATCGTACTTCGTATTGGCAACGCATATTCACTATACAAGTGCTAAGAATTATGGGTTGAACTTGTATGTTTCTAACCACATATTTTTTTTTCTCTTTTTGTTTTAAATTGTGAAATCATAACAATAAGTCTTGAATTATGTGTTAGCTGATTGCCGATTATCGACAGTCCTTCATCAACCGTACATTGCTTTGCACCTCTGTATACGAGGTGTTTACAAATAATGCCAATGATGTGCTTATGCTTGTATTGCGCCGGTCCCAACATGTACTCCCCGATTAGCAGCCGTCTCCTGAGTGAATCTCGTCGAATGTATCCAGAGTTTAGTCGGTGTATGACATTTTCCTACCAAATATTTCCATATTTGTGCATGATCATTTCCAGTTGTTCTGCACAAGGATGATTCAGAACAATCACAATTTATCGAGATTAAAGTGACTCAAGATATCACACAATTGTATCACAAACATGTCTAGTTCTCGAGCTCGGCCTCTGCTCCGAGCGAGGGTTCAGCTTGCGAGGGAACAACGGTGGTGCTCGATGAGTCGCCGTCTGTAATTCAGAAACATTTCTGGTCATATTGCAATTGTTTCCGACAATCTCGTAAGTAGCATTGAGTCAAAGTTCTAAAGCTTACCGTCATCGATGTTCATTCCTTCGAGCAGACTGCGCACCTCCTCCTCTGTCATGCTGAATTTCGATCAATATTTTGATCATTTTATTGAATTCCATTAGTGTTCGTGGAATTGTCGATGAAAATGGAATATTTTCAAAGCATGCTTACTTGTTCTGGGGCCTTTCCGCATTGTCCGAGCCGAGTACGCGCATCACAGCGCCTTCGTCGCCCGAATTAATTAGTTATTAGTTAATTAGTTTTTGTAAATGCTGACCATCCTGCGGCTTCTCTGCGTTCCAACCGCCGACACGCTGATTGCTGTAAGTATTCACTACATATGCTTTGTATTTTTGTATTTTTGAACAGTTAAAATTTGGAGGGAAATAGTACAGCTAAAAGTAAAAGGTTCCGGTGATTCTACTCCTGCTCGGCCTATGTATCCCAGCTGTACAAAGTGCTTCTATGGAACGTTAATGTAAAATAAGTAAAGCAACATGAAAATCGTTAAATCTAAACAGTGCTCACGCCAGACTTCCGCTGTTCTTGTCGATATTGCACAGATGAGTTCCGCAGCAGCAGAACTTCATCGGAATATTCTTGATCGTCGTCGAAATGCAAGAATCGCGAGCTGCCTGAACTGTGGTCGTTGAGGGAATCTCAATTTCTACTATTTACTATAATTTTCTTATCTCGTTGCGATCTTCACAATATATACAGAGACCATGAAGCCTATCTAGTTGGTTTCACTTAATGGTTTCCGGTTGTTGCGTTATCTTTGATAAATGCTCAGCACAATTTTAGTTTTATTCGAGAATCATCCAGTTCTTGGAGTGCTTGTTTATTGTCTTCAAGGAGAAAACATCGTTGTTGACGATTTTTTAAAAATATTTTTAATCAGTTGTGATACTCATGGTAATCGCCTAAATAGTACATCGTAAGTTTTCATATTTTCCCGCTTATATTAATCATGAAATTTCTTCAATCTTTCTCACCATACACCTCCACATGGAACAGCCCATCTTCATGAGGTCGATGTACCCTCCGCTACCCTCTGCGACCTACAATGCATAAAATTGTAACCATATTTCGTCCAATTAAGAAATATTTCAATGGTGCATTGATTTATGCAAGTTTACGAGGATAAAAAAACAAATCAAGATCCACCAACCGTCGCATTGTAGCACTGCGCGCCCGGGTTGTCGCACTTGATGGTCTGCCCGCCGACCTGCTGCCCCGCGATCAGCTTGAATCCCTGGAAACTGATAATGCGTTAATGTTTCAACCTGAAATATGCCGAAACATAGAATATTTTGATATATCTGTCGCGGACTGCTTTTGTTGCAGTGTTTTGAGACACGTTGATCGCGCAGCGATTTGCGGTAGAAAAATAATTAATCATAACTGTAAATTGATCTTAATTAATATTTTAATTAATTAAATGTTAATTAATAAATAAATGGAAAAAAAACTTGCCATGTAACACTCAATCGCGTTTGTTGCCGTGAAGACTGCGACAAAGATAAGCAACGATTTTTGCAAGGACATCCTGGCAAAATAGGCGATATCAATATCAATATTTGTTCAAGCCTCAGGGCTGTTGCCTGTTGAAAGGATCGGTGTTTCCATTGATTGGGGTAAACTGTTCATACTCTTGTTCAGAGTAAGATGTAAGAGGCTTGGTAAGAGGCGGTAAGTGGATGATAAAGTCAACCAATTGCTTCATAATTTCTAATACTAGCATCACTTGCGAAGGTATACTCAACAATACTACGAATGCGAAAATACTGCAATAAATTGGAGTAGATAACGAAATTCCAACCTTAACCGGGGAGAGAGAAGAAGGATAGGCAGAGAAGAGCCGAGCAAGAAGCGATGGACAATCGGCCGCTCTAATGATTGGGGGGAAGCGAATCGCGTAGCGTAAACTATCAGCTAAAGTAAACGCGAGAGCACTTAGCCCCAAGGCCTGACTATATCACACAATTTATCGCTTTGCCTGACCGAGAGAAACAGAGAGCGAGGAGGGTGTGAGATAGAAGCAAGAACTTTGTCCTGAGGGTTAAATGGATTGAGCACTTATATGATATCGATTTCGCACGAACTATGATAACATGCATACCGCAAGAGAGATGAAGGAGATCCGAGAACAATTATATATTCGCTAATGCGTTAGGCAAATAGCGTATGCGTCCCATCGTTTAAAAAAACTCAGGACATATGCGAAGAGGGAGAAGAGATAAATTTCGTGAAGAAAGCGTGCGAAACGAGAACTACTGACGTACGTATAGGTCAGTCAAAGAAAGGAGGTGAGAGTTAAGAGAGAGAACAGAGAGAACAGAGATAGCGAAACGTTGTGTCTCTCCGCACTATGATCCGTTGTTCTCGCGCTCTCTGTCTATCTAGTGTAAAGGTCATCTCGATCTCAAATATTACGAAAGGACCGGGAACGATTATCAGAGAAAGCACTGGGAAATACAAATATAAACTTTTGTACCATGTCCTTTCGACTTTTGTACCATGTCCTAATGACTCACGCGTTCCGTCACATAACAATGACTCGATGACTCATCGTGTATACATAGCATTCGGATAATATTAAGGGTCAATAATTGGGTCGAGTCGCCGGAAGCAGTTTTTGTTATTGGGTGGTGATAAATAGTTATTTTCGCATGTTGATGAATCGACTACTGGCAACCTTCTCCCATGCATTATCTTTGTCAATTGTTTGAAACACAATCGAAAGAAAGCCAGAACAGTGTTAAAAAAATTGAGTTCGTATGCTTAACGATCATTTATCATACCAATAATCAGGACAAAAATGTGTCGAATCGGGGCAATTACGAGATGTAGCCTGACGCTCTCACGTTTTATTTCTCGATGATAAGTAAACATGAGAAATGGAGAAATTCAGGGAACAAAAAGCGGTTCTTAAGCCTCCGGCTCTGCGAGTCGTTTGCCGCGATTGTGAGGTGCGCCAGCGTCAATGTCGCTCTTGCGGAACGCCTGCAATTTACGACGATGTGTATTATTTATTTTTGTGATAGCCGAAAAAAAATATCACATCACCTTTGATGTGATTTTACAGTTAAAATACACGAAAAATATCAGCAAACATGAAGAGGTTGAAAACACTCTCATATGAACACAAACAAACACTCTCATATGAAGAATATTGGCATCAGAAAATCGAAAATTGTATTCATTTTTTTTTGTTTTTTTTTCCATTTCGTTACGCAACGATACTGAAATCTCCAAAACTCGTCTCGCGATATTGGTTGCGCGGAGCATATTCGATTTCAAACAGTCGGCAGATAGAAATTGTTAAATCTGATTTCTATAATAATTATGTGTTTCCGTTAATCACGTGACTACCACTGCCGTCTACGCGCTATCAATGTATATGTTGATTCTTTGAAACATATCCAATCGAAAATGAGAAAGTCAATCGACAATATGGATAATTTTTCGATGTACCTCCTGGATCTGCTGCTTGCGCATTGCCGCGGGCGTCTCCGAGCCCCAGCCTCCCGATGCTCCTCCCGAGCCTCCAGAGCCTCCTCCAATTTCTACATTACCTTAAAAAAGAACAACATATCTCGAAAATTCATGATGAAGATATGGGCAATCATCTAGTTTCTATATCTTGTGAGATTAGACTGTACAATTCTTGCAATTGTCTATTCATTCTACTTGCTATCTAGACCTGTGGAGAGATAATGATGCGATAATTGTCTGAATTGCTCACTCTACGAGAAAGATAAACTGGTTAGTCTAGTCTATACTGGTCTACTAGATAAGGAATGAGTGCTCAGGACCTGCGTCGCTACCCCATCCGCCGGAGCCAGAACCAGAACCAGATCCAGATCCGTGACCGCCGCTCTCCGATCCCCATCCTGTGCAACTACTGCTATCACAATTACGAGCTAAGTGACATCACCAAACTGCTATTCTACCTCCGTGATTGTTGTTGTTATTGTTGTTGTTATTGTTGTTGTTGTTGTCCGATCCCCAACCTCCAGATGATCCTCCATTTCCATGATTATTATTGCCTGCAACTCTCTGTCTACGAACTACAAAATTGCTCTAAGAGCATACATGCCAATGAGAATCTATTTGTGATCTGAATAATCTGGTAGGTATCTAAGATCGATTCAATATGTCTCTATCCGTGCACATATAGTGATCAAGAGACATTATGAGTCTATTCTACCTCCACTATTGCTATTGCTGCCCCATCCGCCTCCTCCATTGTTGTTGTTATTATTGTTGTTGTTGTTTCCACCCCAGCCTCCTCCTGAAACTCGCTTACTAGTATACTAATCTAAGATAAACAAAACTGAATTCGATCGGTTTGTTACAATGTTCACACCGGTATCGAATGCCTAATCGAATTACAAGTCACACTTCAAACCTCAGAACTGGCAATACCTTGATTGTTGTTATTGCTGTTGCTGCCCCATCCACCGCCGCTGCTGCCTCCACTGTAAATAATCCCTGTCCACCCTTCTATTCTTTACAATTTAATTAATTTTATCGATCAACGAGTATAAAAATGGACACGGAAACCAGTGTAAACTGTGCGGTGTACCGGTACAGCAATCAAACATGTGCAATAAGAGAACAATCTATCAGATCTAACAAATATGATTCCATAGCAGCAGGATACTGCATCAACCCCTCGCCCGCTCCTCCCTCCTCTCCTTCACCCTCTCCTTTGCCTCCTCAATCCTCTCCTTGATTTCCTCCTTCCTTCTCTCATACTCCTTCTTCGACTCATCCTTCCTCCTCTCCAGATCCTTCTTCAGCTGCTCTATGCGTTCCTTCGAATCTTCCCTCCGCAGTTCCAGGTTCCTCTTAGCCTCCTCTTTCGCTTGCTCAGCCCTCTCCTTGGACTCGTCTCTCTTCATATCCTGATTCCTCTTGGCTTCCTCAGCCCAGTACTTGGCCTCTTCCTTCCGGATTTCCAGGTTCCTCTTCGCCTCCTCTGCCCTGAACTTCGCCTCCTCCTTCGCTCTCTCCCCGCGCTCCCTCGACTCGTCCCTCCTCCTCTCCTGCTCCCACTTCGCTTGTTCTTTTCTGTCTCTCGATTCATCCCTCGCCCTCTCAATCTTCTCCTTCACTTCCTCCATCCGTTTCTCGTGATCCCTCTTGAGGTCCTCCATTTTCTCCTTCTGCTCCCACTCTCGCATCGCCTTCTTCTCCTTGACCTCCCTCTTGTAGTCCTCGACCTTTGCTCGGACCTCCTCCCTCTTCCTCTCGGCCATCCACTTGTAATCCTCAAGCTTCTTTGCCTGATTCCTCTTGTATTCCTCAAGTCGTTGCTTGGACTCCTCAGCCCTAGAAGCTTGCTTCTTCTTCGACATCTTCTCAGCCTTGGCCTTCCTCTTCTCTTGCTCAACGAAGCGAGGATTCTCGCACACTTCCGGTTTCTCAATCGCGATCCAGCCCATGTACAGCGCCAGCTCGTATATCTTAGCCGCAGCCCAGTCCCTTGCAGTGCTAATCAGTGGCTTAAAAGGCTGCAGCAACATCTGCTGTGCCCAGGAGGGTAGTAGGGATCCGAGCCAGCCCGGTAGTAGGTAGGCAAGGATCGGGTTGAGGCGTGCTGCGCGGGGTTCGCGGGGCGAGGAGAAGAGGGTGGAGGCGACGCCCGAAGCTAAGCCGATGAGGGGGTGCTGCAGGATGGAATCGTCATCATCGTCGTCGTCATCTTCGGCATCGGAAGGCGGACGCCATCTGCAATGGGACGGGCGACGGTGAGTGGTGCTAGCAAGTAAGCGTGAATGCGGTGATTGTTCCTTGCATTTAATCATGTTTTGCGAAACTTGTGCATAGCAACGAGCTTAAAACGAAATAGTGTGCTCACTAGGATTCTCTTATTGGAATAGTTTTGCATCATTTTCAGACATGTTTTATGTGCACTACATAGCTCATATGTTTATCGAACATGAAGCATATCATAAAATGATACAGAACCATAATTGCTAGTGTTCACACGTGGCAAGCTCTAGAGTTTTGTTCTGAGAACAGATGCGGCGAGTGCGATGTTTCTTAGATTTTGATAATATCATAAAATTCACCTGTTGCCGCCGATGTTGCAGCGGTCGCCCGAGCAGCAGCAGAGCGAGACGGGCACGCCCTGACATGATGACATTTATAGATGCAATGAAAACCAATCTTGTGAAAACAAATCAGCGTATATTGTTTATGTAAATCACATTTGATTGTGATAATGAGCACTGAGTCAATTGTTTTGCTAACACAATCTAAATAAATGGCTTATCGTAAATCCAAAGCGTAAATTAGCCTCAACTTATGTTTCAACGAACTAACTTATTTCTTGGTTCTTTCAAATTCCAATGCGTCCACTCCGCTCTCTTCGATAAACAACTCAAATCACAGCCTGTTTTGAGTAGGCAATACGAGGGGAGATTACGAGCTCGTAACGCCTGCCCTCCAGGGATGGCGAACTAATAGTAGGGGTATGATAACGAGCTCGTAATCTCTCCTCGTATTGTCAATACTAAGCCCATCATCATACCTGGAATGTAGTCCCGATGCATCGGTCGCTTGCCAGCATGCACCTCCAAGTGGAGCAACCGCCCTTCACAGCGTCGATGATGAATCTGAAACACAGGCGAAGATATATTCCTACTTTTGTTCGCTTATTAGCGGCACCCTCTCATTTCGCTTGCAGAGCTCTTTATTTTCTTCGTTAGGTATCGATTTTTTACAGTTTTTAGAACGCTGCTAAGCCAGTGCAAATTTGAGCGCCAATTCGCTTCTGGAACGGTCTGAGAATAATTTTACGTTTCTCATTGGCCCTTGTCACGCGATTGAAGCAAGTACGGTTCAGCGATTACCATGCACTCGGGGGATCTATTGTCACATCACATATTCAAATACGTAGAATCAGCTTAATTTGAACGCACCCTGCGGAAGCAGTCATGTTATAGCATTGATCTTTCCATCCAGTGCACTGGGTCGTTGTGGTGCCGACTGAACCAGTGGCCAGGAGCCGATAGCCCTGGAAATAAATTATATTTTCAAAACCATTAAACGTGTTGTAATCTCCTACAAATTGATATAACTATGTCCAATCCATATCTAATCATTTTCACAAAATGATAATTTCCATTTTGACATGGAATAAGTGTTGCCAATTTATTGTAAACATCCCGGATATTATTGCCAATGCGATGAGTAATGCGGATTAAGTACACAATGGAAGAAAGTGGGCGAGTCACACACAACGCATGTTTTCGACAGTTCCGGTGTCCCATTTTTAACGAGCATATTAATCGTCTAGAATCGTATTTTTATATTATCAAGCACGAGTGATAGTTTCAAAATTACATAATTTATTGAGCTCACATCGTAGCACTCCAGTGCGAAGGCGCACAGAGGAAGCAGCGATAGGATGGCTAACCTCATACCTGAAATTTTGCAAAACGATTTTGTGTAGAGTTCGAGAAACGAAAACAAAACCACGCTGTCTTCATTCTACACACTATGTTGACTGGTCGGCGAGAGAATGCATAGAATTAAGAGAGCGTGGTATCGTTTTCCGAACTCTAATATTGTGGCATCGAAACCGCGTTTAGAGTTGTATGTTGCTTTTATCCAAGAAGTGGCATATCAGTGAAACTGAATAGCATTGAAACTTGCGCGATTCCTCTAGAACCTATTCGTTTACTTCGAGCATGGAAATGACGTTTTTTTTAGGAATCCAGCATTATTTATAATAATAGTTTTGGAATTGAAGAACTTAAGAAGAACATAATCATAGAGCGCCAAGGAATATGAACAATTCGCGCAGCACAATCGTTCAAGAACGGACAGAATGATATGGCATTGTAGAAAAGTACAAAAACGAGCCTAGGAAATTACATTCATCAATGATCAATGTCCTTGTGAAAGTCAAACAACTCGTAACTATTCCAAAGATGGGTCGCATTAGCGCGCAATCATAATATAATCTCGGACAGGAAAAAAAACGGAAAGAGACAGGATCACAGTGGAATGGCGAATTATATACGTTTCGAATGCTTTATTTGGATGCGCTAATAGCTTTTTTGATATATTTCTAGGTGAAAGAATTTATAAATAATGCCAGACGCGGGTAACTTGAGAACTCGATTGTTTACGAGAAGTGACCGCATTGTGAGTGGAGCACTCACAATGCGCCACTCCAGTCAATTCCCCCTATTTATTACAACTTTGGTGCGCTCGCCGGACAGCGGACAGTCGGCGGGAATGCATGAGGAGGGAGAGGGAGAGAGAAAATGAACGAATTGGGAGAGAAAGAGTAGGTAACGAAAGTTTGAGCGAAAGTGGGATACAAATCCCGCGCTAATCGGCTGTAAATCGCCGATTTGGAGCGAGCTTATGCTGGTACAAGCAAATTAATGATTTTCGAACAAGGACAGTCGATGCTTCAGTGTTCTGCACGCTTCACTTGTGAACTTTCTAGACTGGTGAAGCGAGCAATTGGGAGAAGTAGAGAACGATGTGAGGGTGGAAATCGAGAGCGGCCCTTGAAAGGCGTTTAATCGACAATTAGTGGGTGAAACGGAAAGTAAGAGTTCAGCGAGCGAGCACGTCACGTCAAGTTGGCTGCAATCAAGCGTAACTGCTAACGCATTGGTTGACGCTCGGGTCAAATCATTTCCTTCACCCTCAACTCGGACTCGTATTTAGTTTTCAAGACGGAAATGGGAATGTAGAACTCGATACAGCGGTGATGAAGCGTGAAAAGCTTGCAAACAAGGTACATAGCGAACACATTTGTCGATATTCGGTAATACCAATTTATATCTTCCAAGCTTGCGAATTACATGGAAGAGTTGCGCAAATACGATCGTTACCAGAGAGACAATGGGCTAGTAAGTGGTCAGTTCGGGGAGGAAAACACGATCGAAACAAGTACTCTCGTTGTGCGCAGAAAGAAGCGGCGAGTTTAGTCCACGTCGACCTACTTTTCCCTCAACTTCCCCTCGTTCACTCCTCTCTCCCTAATCTTAGTGATCCCTGGCACCAGCTGACATCCTGCTTTTCCCACATCTCCTCCCTTCCTGTTGTCTTCTCAATTCTTAGATGCCAAGAACCTCTCAGGCACTGCTCTGACACGGCAGCTCTCTCGATATTATGTACTCTCTCGCAACCGTCTAACCGTATGGCGGTCTCTCACGTTGTAGTGATATCTAGCGAGTGTTATCGGTGTAAAGCGCGCCGAGCGCACTACTCGATACTCGTAAGATTTCGCAAAACACTGACGCAAATTGACGAGATCAGGTACAAAGTTCAACGATCAGATCGACATGCATGGATCCCCTACCGGAGGAACCTGTTGCAGATGTCTTGAGAAGAAATGGCTCCCTCTGGTGCTCTCCAAAAAACGACTCTTCTAGCGCAAACGCTATCCATGACATCTATTGATTGTTTGATGAAGATTGAAAATAATTCCATATTTGTATCGTAGTGCATATCGGGCCATGATGACAAGGTCAGGCGTCTGATGACGCGAATCTGGTTTCAAAGGTAAGGAAAATACATGTAGGTAATGTTTTGGCGCAGTTTTGTAGTGGACAAGCGGATTCTCCGCTCTTCCTCGCCGCGAGGACAGAAATTAGGGCGAGAGTGCTGAACTGGAAGAACATGCATGTTCCCTTAACTTTTACAATTTCGGAATTCGAGAGTTCAAAGGAAATGAAGATGATATGCGTCAGCGCCAGAAACCTACACGTCTCACGCTTTTCGGTGAGAAGATTGAAAAACGACCTGAAAATACATTGTGTGTCTTCGACACCCAATGTATTTGTGATTATTCTCTTCAATATTTGACTTGAAGAAAGGCTGATCCCTTTTATGGACATGCCAATCAACTTCCACAGAAATAACATAGTGTTTCCAATTGACCTAGCGGAATAGCTTGCATATTACTTGTTTTGATGTGATAAGCCATATCAATAGTTCTGTCACTTATTGATTGTGTGCTTGATTAGCTGATTTGGGGGAATTTTCCCTTTTAAGCACATGAGTCGGTAGAAACCTAAATGTGAAATATATTTTCTACGATTCTCTGATTCACCAAAATCGACACATGACCCTTCAATTAAATATTTGTAACGTTCGAAACTTGGTTGAAAACTGCAAGTCAAATCGTATCGCCGACTCTCTCTAATTCATGTCTGTCCTACTTCGTTTTCTGTGCGTGCTTATTACTCTGACTAACCCTCTAGAGCGCATGAAATGGGGAGAGCAAGATAATTTATCTTCAGTGCTTTGTTGTAAACACGTCTAGACGTCTAGCCAAAAATAGGAAAAATATGAAGTCTGATCTCTCAATGTTAACTATAATTCTTGCTGGCAGTTAGTGGGACATATTCGCAAGGAAAGATTTTGAGTTCCATATTACGTGTTTTCTGAGAGATTGCATAAGTTCTAGTGTTACTAAATATTCACATGAATCATTGTTCCAAACTCTGTCGAGACCGGAGCACTGTGAATATTTTGTAACACTGCACCTGCGTTCTATCAGAAAACGTGTGATATTAATTGCGTATTTTCTATATTTTTATCGAGATATACAGTCGCGTCGGAAAGTTTTCGGGCACTTTTTCAATTTCCTATAAGTTTCTTCGCAGAAAATATACAGTTTTGATATCCAGCCATGTCATACCAAATTCATCGCAGATTACGGTGAATGTACTGGGGTCTCATGATGATCGATAATTATTGCGTAGTGATGACGCAATCAAAATGCACTTTTTCAAAACGGCACTATTCTATCATGAATTTTTTCCAGCTCGCCAAAATTTCTGAGGTTAGAGTCACGCCTTAGGCCTACCAGAAAAATTTTTTGAGGTTGCTGCTCGACCGCACATTTGCTGCAACCTTGCTGCAAAATCGAGGTCGAAAATTCAGATCTCGGATACTAGTCAAGCTAGGAACACGGTCGAGGCATCAAAATGATCGCCATCAGTCCAGATGATCCTGAGAATATGAAAACAATATCCCAATATTTGCCCTCAGGGCACGAAAAAATCACTTTTTTACATGTCCACTTTTGAAGATGCATAACTATGTGGAAAATGTAGGTAAAAATCTGAATTTCGAATAATAAATTTCAAACTATATTGAAAATCTGATACCCAACTTTTTAGAGCGATTGTATATCTTTTCTGCCCGCGGCGTGAGATTTTCGGAGGTATACTAGGATCGGAAAACACCTTGTTTCCGCGCTCTCGTCGTCTGCACTCTCTCGCCCACAGGGGGAAACAAGGTGTTTCCCGACACTAGGATACCTCTGAAAAACGCACGCCGCGGGCAGGAAAGATATCCAATCGCTCTAAAAAGTTGGGAATGAGATCGTCAATACATTTTGAACATTCTTATGTGAAATTAAAAAAAATTACTTACATTTTCCACATAGCTACTATGAATGTTCAAAAAATGGACATGTAAAAAAAGTGATTTTCTCGTGCCCTGAGGGAAAATATCGAGATATTGTTTTCATATTCTTGTGATCATCTGGACTCATGATGGCGATCATTTTGATGCCTCGACCGTGTTCCTAGCTTGACTAGGAGCTGAGATCTGAATGTTCGACCTCGATTTTGCAGCAAGGTTGCAGCAAATGTGCGGTCGCGTAGCAACCTCAAAAATTTTTTCTTGGTAGGCCCCATGACTCAGAAAGTTTGGCGAGCAGAAATATATCCATGTAAGAATAATTCCGTTTTGAAAAAGTACATTTTGATTGCGTCATCACTACGCAATAATTATCGACCATCATGAGACCCCAGTACATTCACCGTAATCTACGATGAATTTGGTATAACATAGCTGGATATCAAAACTGTTTCTTTTCTGCGAAGAAACTTATAGGAAATTGAAAAAGTGCCCGAAAACTTTCCGACGCGACTGTATATTGTGGTGATGCTGTTCCCGGGATCCGGATATATTTCGCGAACAACACGAAAAATAGGAGAGCAATTTGTTTTTGAATCCTTTTTTTGAGAGAATGATGGCGGGATGGCGGGAGCTCATTGCCGACATCATTCTCGGTTCTTTGTACATCTTCCTGCTGATCCGACTCGCCACCTCTACCGATCCCTTCTTCCGAACGCCGTTCTACAAGTTGTTCATCACTACAGGTTTCATTTAAAATGGCCGCATTCAATCTGTTTATGATTTAACATTTCAGGCGTCTACAGTATGGTTACGGTGATAACGTATCAAATAGCCGCTCAATTCCCATTCTCGGAAAACTTCTGGACCGTGTATATTTTTAAAGTGACATATGTAAGTTTATAAATGTATCAATTTGTATTTTTGACAGACGTAGGGACGAAGTGGTACAGTGGTCTATGGTGCCCCCCCCCCATTCCATTCCACCCGGGTTCGATTTCCGGTCGCGACGCCGTCTCCAAGGCGCCTACCCATTGGGGAAGGGGAATTGATAGACGCGACTAGATCATGCAGGTAAATAGGCATGGCGAAAGGTGGGCACTCCAGACTGAATTCGCCCAAATTGACACTGGCCTAGCAGTGTTCTCCGGCGAGCTGGTCTCGAAGCCGGGATGTTCTTTACCTTTTACGACGTTGGATCACAATCTTCCGACGAACAAATATTTCTTAAAAGAGAAATGAAAGTGATTGGCATACTATTTCAGGGAGTAAACACAATCGCAGGGAGAGCAGCTACCATTGGGAAGATATACATTGCCATTCATAGATATCTCGTAATACGCTCGCGAGAATTCTCGGAAATGGTTTGTATTCGAGGCATGAATTGCCCAAAAATTGTAAAACTATTAGGTTGTTGCGAAAGTCTTGTCGCGTGCGTAACTACACCGATTTCGATTCTCTGGAATTTATGTTGCCTGACCTCATAATATATGTTAGGTACATGCGTGCGCACCATAGCCATGTAGTTACCCCTAGTGAAGCCCCTATATAAAACCAGAAAAATTTCACGAATTTTATTTTGGGTGAAAATGTGATAAAAAATATGTTACAAATTTATCATAGCCTAAAAACAACTAGCGACTTCTGAAATATTTCTTGTGAAATGATAATAGAGGAAAGGTTGCTTGTTCAGATAAGCCGAATAGGCCTACCATTTAAGTCTGCTGCGAGTACTAATTTTACCAAATAGGGTAGTTTTCGTCATGAAAATTTTAGTATATATATTTTGAAAGGCGAATTTTGCCGGTGAAATATTCCACCAATCCCAAACTGAAATAGCAAGTCAATCACCTTGCATATTATGTTTATCAGGCTGATGCACATTCCCAGATCCATCGAAACGAAAATGAGACGATAAAACATGTATTCGAGAATTCTCGTCCAAGCTTGATTCCGAAATATGTAAAAATTTTCAGAAAGGCATTTGTGCCTGGCTATCTATTAATGGGCCCTGGCAATGCATGTGCCATGAGGTTAATGAATATGTTATGCATTTGGGCATATCACTCTTTTCCGAGTAGTAGTAAACGTAAACACGAGCATGTCGGCTATATCAGTCGGCAGTGTTTCGTCTTGCACTGTTAATTTGTTAATGATCCTTCAGCTGCGGAGTAAGGTGCGCTAGAAAGACTATCCAATACCTCATCGATAGTAATTAGTTACATGATATCGATATCTGAAATAAGGACTATAGGCGCTACAATGTTCAAGCGCTATGACGCGACAGGACTTTCGCAACAACCTGATATTTGTTTTTTTTATTAATTTATGATATATTTTGTCATTTCGTATTTCCATTTTCAATTCAATCAGAATTGGACGCCGGCAGTGATTTCACGAATGTTGCTTGCACAATTTGTAATTTCGCTCGCCTCGTCGGCTCCCATATGGCCTGCGTCCTATGTGCACAAGAATGGTGTGATTATTTCGCTGGACCCTCTCTCAGCACTGGTAAGAATTGCTTTTTTTCTCGATGTTTATAATGAAACTAATATGAAATATCTACTCAGATGTCGAAAGTCTTATCGCAATTCACTTATGCGATCTATATTGTGATCAATGGGTTGCTAACTTTTCTTACAAGTCGTGAATTACTACAAATGAAAAGGATCTTGAAGGCAAACCAAAATATGTAAACATTATTGTGCATTGTGTCTTAGGGAAATTCACTACAAGCAGTTATCACAACAGCGTAATATGTTCATTATCGAAGCGGTGTGCTCGCTGAGTCATCTGGTGAAGATGGTGCAACAAGTGAGTTTGCTTTTGGGAAGAAATGAATCTTGATTTCACTCTAACTAGTCAGAGTAGTAAATAGTAGCATGGAGAAAGAATCCTTGTCTTTCGATGCAATATATTGTTATCATCTGAGAGGGATGTATACTATCAACTTTTTTAATTGACACTACATAACCTTACGCTGGAGAGACCTTAGCCGAGCCATTGGCACACATTGGTGGAGTGCAACCCTTGCAGAACATAAACACATCCTCATCTGAGCACACTGCCTGATTTCATAAATTGATTGGTTGATTGACGTTAAACAGTTTTTTTCAGTTCACAGTTGCCGCCGCAACATACTTCCATCTATCCGATTTGTACACACTCGCCTTTCCGTGGGTTCGTTACTATAAAAATATTTGCGAAAGTCATGGAACTGGAAATGAATGAAATAATATTTACCATGCCGGGTTCGAAGCTATAAACTAGAATTTGAACTGTTCTAAAAATATATCATTTTCGTCGGCGAAAGATAAAGAATAAAGCCATATTTTGCGAAATTTCCGCAATTTCTAATTGCAGTACCCGCTAGCGAACGGTCTCGCGACATACGCTGCGCCTGCCTGTCTCGTGTGCATTTCGAGAAAAGTCCGGGAGCGAATAATCTTCAAGAAGCAGATTCAGTTGTCGATTGTTGGATCAACAGCGAATATTTGATTCAGCAAAATGATATTGGGTCACACTGCACCCACATACATTCAATAAACTATGAAACAAAATACAATCTTCCTCGAACTAGGTTTCCTGATATACTTTTGAATATCCTACATGGGATACTATCTTCGGTTGGAGTACGTTTCGGTGCTTTCCCTTTCTTCTAATTTTATCTTTTGTACAAAGAAAATATAACCTGATAACGAGTTTTCGCTTCTATGATTTGTAGACATAACGTTCAAAAGCTTTTGCATGTTTCGTTGTTTCCATATACTTTAAAAGGCCGTATATCGCTGTTATGATAGGTATTTTGGATTGCGTGTGAAGTTTTGATAGGGGAGTGCCACGAATACATAAGTCGACTCATATACTTCCTTCCCCGTCAAACAATTTTAAACACTACTTCGATATTTGGCCCACCCCCATATCACATTCATTTATAGCTATCACTTACTTATTTGCAGTTAAACAACCCTCTGCGATGGAGGAGGGGATGTGGAGTAGGGTTCCCTTATTAGAATGGTTCTGTATCATTTTCAGATATGTTTCGTGCTCGCTATGTAGCTCCTGTGTATAGCAAACGTGAAACATATCTGAAAATGATACAAAACTATTACAATAACACGCCCTTCACGAGAGAATAGAGCTGTCCCTGGGAAATGGAGAGAAAATCGTAAAATTGGTTCTTACCATTTTGATCATCCCAAGGCATGCTTGACTGACCCCCCAAGTCTAAATGTGCATACTTCATTTTGGAGCTCCCTACACGGGGTCAGATATCGGCTGCATCTTCTTTGACCGCTCTTTACTGGGTTCTATTGAAAGAAAATTGTCCTCTAACCAGGAAAGGCCGCGAGGGTAAGGTTGAGTTTTTGGATGAGACATAGCGGGATCGAAAGAGGAGCAACTTCTAAGAACTTCTATGTTTTGCATATCTGCTGAGGGCTTCTGTGGATAGCTGTGTGGGAGCGGAATTTCGGAACATAGCCTGTGAAATTAACGGTTTTTCACCTCTCCCCACTATGAGCCCAGACATCCACATAGGTCCTCAGCAGATATAGAAAACGTAGAAGGCCTTAGAATTTGATCCTCTTTCGATCCCGGTATGTTTTGTTCAAAAACTCCACCTTGCCCTCGCGGCCTTTCCTTGTGACCCCCGCTCATTTTTTCTAGCTCTATCGATCCTTCTAAACCATTTTCCATGAAAATCTTAACAATGGTACATTCTATGCCAAATTTCTCAAAAGTGTAGGAAAAGGTGCAAACGAAATTCGCACAGTACATGCAGTTCATAAAGAGCTTTCCAATGATATACCAAAAATACAGACACTTAGACGCCACTTATGACCATTTTGCGATTCGCGATTATTTGAAGTCATTTCATTCACATCGAATAGCTCATTTTCGAAAGGGAGAAATGAAATGGAATTGGAAAGGGTAAAGTTCTCATATTTTGTATACGTTTCAAGTTCGCATAAAATAGCTGATTGCTGATGAGGAACACTTGAAACCTATCCGAAATAGAAGAACTCTAGTATTTCCTTCTTTCATTTCATTTCTCACTTTCGAAAATGCGCTATTCGGTGTGAATGAAATGACTTCAAATAATCGCGAATCGTAAAATGGTCATAAGTGGCGTCTAAGTGTCTGTATTTTTGGCGCAAGTATATCATTGGAAAGGTCTTTATCAGAGGGAATCTGAGAGAACTGAGATACGTCCGTACAGCAAAAATCTAACATATGCTCAAAATTTGGCCTTAGGGGTACTTTTTCACGGAGATCACGAAAATCGACCTTAGGAAGCCGTATCTCTGGCCCCTCATTCCCTGTGGCGCGCCTCAACGTCGAGGTCGGTTTTTCTAAATCGTAAACGGCCAATCCAAACCCTATACATATATAGCAATTCTGAAAGATCTCGCCGAGATAAACATTTCTCATGTTGGAAGTGAAGGGTTACCTCATCTGTGAAAAAAGTTGTGGCCATTTAAATTTTAAAAATTGAGATTCTGAGAAACTGGTGCTCGATAACAAACCAGTTTTACTTCCATTCGATTCCTCATGCATTTTTACCCCTACGTCCAGCTTTGTAGCAAAATCGATGGGGTGGAAGATAATTACGAGTTCAAAAGAATATCGAGAAGTCGAGCTTTTTTGGCCAAAAATTATGATTTTTTAAGCCTACAAATTTTCTTTCACGTGTTGGTGAGGAGATATGTGCCTTTTTTGGTACCAAAATCATCGAAAAATCCATGTTTTTGAGGATAAAAAACGAAAATCTCAGAAAAAGCCGAGTTAAAGTTTTCTGACGTATTTCGACCCGTAGAAAACGAATATGCACATATCTCCTCACCAACACGTGAAAGAAAATTTGTAGGCTTAAAAAATCATAATTTTTGGCCAAAAAGCCCGACTTCTCGATATTCTTTTTAACGCGTAACTATCTTCCACCCCATCGATTTTGCTACAAAGTTGGACATGGGGGTAAACATGCATGAGGAATCGAATGGAAGTAAAACTGGTTTGTTATCGTGCACCAGTTTCTCAAAATCTCAATTTTTAAAATTTAAATGGACCCAACTTTTTCACAGATGAGGTAACCCTTCACTTCCAACATGAAAAATGCTTATCTCGTCGGGATATTTCAGAATTACTATCTATGTATAGGGTTTGGAGTAGCCGTTCACGATTTAGAAAAACCGACCTCGACGTTGAGGCGCGCCAAAGAGAATGAGGGGTCAGAGATACGGCTTCCTAAGGTCGATTTTCGTGATCTACGTGAAAAAGTACCCCTAGGGCCAAATTTTGAGCATATGTTAGATTTTTGCTGTACGGACACTGTAGGGAAAATCTAAATTCTATCAGATTTCCTCTGTTATGAACTGCATGTACTGTGCGAATTTGGTTTGCACCTTTTCCTAGACTTTTGATAAATTTGGCATAGAATGTACCATTGTTAAAATTGATTTTCATGAAAAATGGTTTAGAAGGATCGATATAGCTCGTAAAATTAGCGGAGGTCATTCAGAGGACATTTTTGTCTATCTTTCAATGAACCGAGAAAAGAGCGGTCAAAGAAGGTGCAGCCGGAAGCTGACCCCGTGGAGGGAGCTCCAAAATGAAGTATGCATATTGAGACTTCGAGAGTCAGTCAAGCATGCCTTGGGATGATCAAAACTGGTAAGAACCAATTTTGCGATTTTCCCTCCATTCCCTGAAATGGCTATTCTAGCTCGATTCTCTCGTGAGAGGCGTGATAAGAGAACCCTAATGTGGAATGATAGGGAAGGGCTTATGCCTTCCCTATCATTCCACGATCGCTCATATCATAGAAGGGCAAATATCGAAGAAGTGCCACAAATGTTTCCTAATATTGTAAAAATATTTTTTTTTCAAAAGTTGTTGTCGGAGTGATTGACCATACGAACAAGTTACTCGAAGTCTGAATTCTGTCATATCCCTCCATGCTCTTTCATAGAATTCACATATATGAGATTTCGGTGTTCATCTTTCAAACAGATGAACGCCTCGCGCAATTACAATCCTCCTAATAATTAAGCCTGCAAAGTTTGCATTTCCTTTTCAGAATGGCTTACACTCCTTGGGCCTTTCTCATCTATGCTTTCTACCTTCCCATCCTAATTTGCCTTTACATTATCGCCTTTACTAATTTGAACTTATCGTCATCCTCAGAAACAGGAAAATGTTCAACTCCTCATTCTATATAATCTTATGTGTGACAGCTGTTGTGGTGAGGCCACTAGGTCGGATGAGAAACGTCGGATAAGAACCCACCGGATGAGAACCAAAAAGTACTCGTCTCCAGCATGTTCACAGTAGGTTCACAAAGTGTCAGAATTGCTTCCGTGAAAGTCCTACAGAAGGGTCCATTTTTGGTTCTCATCCGGCGTAGTGCCGTGGCGAGTCGTCGGTAGTGCAAATGTATGAGGAAATATGTATTTTTTTTCAGGATATTTTTGCATGTCTGATTGGAAGCTTTCTTTACCGTCTACCAATGTATTCAATCGTCAATGGCTTCTATAGGAATTTGAGAGGAATACTGGAATGGCTTTCGCCCATACACATGTCCATAGTTTTGCTATTTTTTTCGAATCGTGATCCTGAAATCGGGGTCTCATCTGCAGGTCGGGGGAACATTGAAGTAGAAAAACAAAATATTGACGTCCCACATCATGGAACCCAGATATGTTTTGGAACCCGATTCGAAAGCCGATCCCTTTGCCTTTGATATATATCTAGATGTAAAATGTCTCGTGCAACTCCATTCGTCGAACAAAATATCGCCCGAAATTTCATGTTCATTCCCTGTGTTATCAGGCTCTTCTACTATCTCAATGCCCTTTCCCAATTTATGGGAGTGTTGTTGGCTCTCAATCGGTTATCTGCGATTTTGCTGCCAATACGTCATGATCAGGTTAGATGTTCTGATTGTGAACAATCATCAACCAAGTAATTCATGTATTTTAAATAAAAATCCAAAGGGACACATATTAGGGTTTTTAATTTTCTGCTAATTTTGGGTCATTTTCGGATGTGTTTCAGGTGTGCTAGATAGCTGATAAGCTCATGAACTATTTAGCGCACCTGAAACACACACGAAAATGAACTTAAATGACCTGGAAATTTAAACCCGAAAAAATATACAGATTTGGCACTGTCGCCGTCTCCTCGTTGGTATTCTGCTTTGTCTTCTCCTTTCGCTAGTTCCCTCTTGGTTTCTCTTTAACAGCCCGATTGAATTCGTTGAAGAAGCCACGGATGCCATCTTCATTTTATACGTCAATTGGGGGCCTCTGGTAAGAAAATATTCTAACCAAAATACGGTTTAAATATCGATTTATCTCATTAATGAATTTAATTAGCATTCATCGCACTACTACAATTGTTGTGTAGGGAAGCATCGACTTCAAGATCTCAGATCCGCTTTTTGGTACCAGCTGGCACAGAGCTTCCACATGCCGTTTCAGCGCGAAGTCTGGTTCAATATGGGAGTGTTAACAATACTCTGCACTGCTCTTTCGTTTATTGTCTACTGTTCTTGTCTGATTCGGCTTTGCTTCTTTTCCGTTGCGAGGTGATTTTTTGTACTTTCAAAACGATTCTGCTTCGGGTAGGCATCAGTAAACCACTCAGGAATTCCACAATCGAGCGCAACTTTTTCATTGTCGGCATATCTTCACTTATACTCAGCATTCCATACATGGTGACTATGGTCAGTGAGATTTATAGGATAAATCGGGAGGCCGACAAAACCGCAACGGATCACGCTCCGCTGGAGAGTTGATCTAGCCATTTGGGAGTTGTTGTATTGTTATAAGTATGACCTCTACTACATCACCCTGATTAGATCTCCTAACTAGGACATCTTGAGTTTCACTCTCAATCACCGCATGGTTCATGGTACAAAATTGAGAATTTGGGTGGAAAATAATGGTTAGTTAAACACCAAATGCCGCAACCATTCGGGATTCTAATACCTCCTAACTGATCTATCCTAGTAGCATGTGTATCGTTTGGTTACTGCATTTGGTGTTTGTCTAACCATTATTTTACATCCAAAATCTGAATTTTGTACCATGAACCCATATACGGTGATGCTGAGTGAACCTCAGTATCAGCAACATCTTAATCCTTGTTAGCTAACATCTTGCTAACATAAGGCTAACATCTTGCTTAGATCCGCTAACAAGTTAGCGGATCTAGTCAGGGTGATGTTGGTGTTGTAGGGTGGCGTAGGGCATACTTATAACAATGCAACAGCTCACAAGTTGCTAGATCAAATCTCCAGCGGACGGCGATCCGTTGCGGTTTTGTCGCCCCCCCCCCCGATTAATCGATATGAATTATATAATATGATAGTCAAATGAATAGATGAAAAGTAAGAAATTAAATACATCCTCGAGGTTGGTGTTAGGGTTTCAATTTTCATGTAATTTTGAGTCCTATTCGGGTAAGTGTCAGTTCATCTATTAGGTTGATTCATAATTTTCGTTCCGTTTCACGCCTCAAGTTTGTGAACTATATTTTGCATCAGACTTTATAAATTTTCTGATTTCCTTTTCCATGACATTAATTAATGTGCGCTCTCCATAGCGCCCCTATAATCATACTTGGCCAATCGATTCTTCTGAAATGCCAAGGACCGAAGTTCCATAAACTTGAAATTTGGCGTAGACATTTTGATGGAATCTTACTCATTGTGAAATCATGATAGCGCCGCAACAACAATATTTTCGTTTGGAATTTATGATGAACGAGTGGTCTCTAATTTATCAAAAGTGACGGAGGATATTGTGTTGATGCTACCTTAGAAAACGTGGGGAGGTTCAGGATTCCTTTCAAAAGACATTATTAATAACCGAAAATTCGAAATTTGCCCACTGATTCGCTAATTGTGACTTTGTATGCGTTTCAAGAGAGTCGGAAATTCCGCTTTTATGTGTTTGTTGAATATCCCGACCCCTACTCACTGACTTGACAGAACTACATCATATGCATGGAATCTGTATTATTTTAGGGACGGTTTGAACCCAAATACTCAAAAACCGGATAATTCGTCACTTTTTTCGAAAAAAATATTTGTTTACTACTGCGGAACGAAGTGGAATTCACATAAAACAAATAATTGTTGCGCACCTATTATCACTCAAATAATATCAAAGTAGTCCTGAACACAAGTGAACCACAAGTGTGAATCAAAAACTGTAGAAACGTCTAGGAGCGAAAATTATGAGTCAACCTGATAAATAGCCGATAAGCAACTATGTAGCGCATTTAAAACCTACTCAAAAATAACTCAAATTTGAAAATTGAAGCCCGAAAATTGAATATGTCGTCCGTATGTCTAGGGACCACAAGGGGTGTAGCCGAAATGAAGCTATGCCATACTAACTATGCTCAAACTGAGCGATGCATTCGCGCTCTTTCGTATGAGCGACCGCTCTCTACACGCGCCGGGGTAGAGTCCAGCGAGAGGAGAGGGAGGAGAGGGAGAGAGGAAAAATGCGATCATTTAGCGCAGGCACCGACTGGTTTTTTTCGAATCACAGAGCTGAAAATCAATATTTTTCGATTTCCTTTGGCCAACTTGTTTGAATGGTTGCTGGCTATCACATTTTCACTATTCGAACAGTGTATCATAATTTCACTGCTCAGGCATAGCAAAAATCTGGGATAAACGACAAATCGCGCTACAAAGTTCGAATTTTCAAAATTACAACTTCGAAAATTGAATGTTGAATAGAGAAATATTGAAAGCACATGGGAAGAGCTTTCGAATTATTTTTTGATCAAGTCATTTGGTTAAGAATGAACGCTGTGAGTGTTCTGTCTCGCTTTCAAGGGGGCATCCTGTCAGAGGAAAGTGGGCGGACCTTGTGGTCCCTACGCATGTCGAAGTTCCAGATTTCAGGTCTTCTTGTATCTAGTCATGACTGGAGTTATTACCACAAATGGCGACGACAGAGTGAACATTCTCTTCCAGTTGCCCTGGCTCTACGACCTTAAGTAACGAATAATTCGTAATTTAGATTTTCAATTTTGGGCGGTTCGGCTTTTTTTTAAAATCATCCTTGGATATGTTCCATGCGCGCTATGGGGGGAATCGCTTTAGAACCGCAAGTTTCCTGCGGAATCAGACAATAGTGATAAATTTTTAGTGATTGGCACTAAAATTGGTCGGATGAGAACTATGTCGCCTTTGAAATATCGGTAAATCAAAGGAATATAAAATATATATCAAACGAGGTTCTCAGATCACAGTTCTCACCCGATCTAATGTCATCAAAGAACATGACAAGCGAAACCCCTAGTGATTCAGGTACCTCAGTCTGGCTCCGATTCTTCTCCTCACCAACAGCAAAATTCGCAGCTCAATCAAAATACTTTTATGTGGATTTGAAATGCCTACTGGTTGTCAGATTATTTCAGTGATTTCGTAATTAAAAGTGGCAATCCAAAAATATAAATCGCTTCGTCCACGTCGACCTAATTTCCCTCACCTTCCTCTCCTTCTCTGCCCCCCTCTCTCCGATCCACATGATCTCTAGTAGAGTTCGTATTTCGGGCCTTCGTCTCTTCATTTTACACGCTCTCTAGACCGGTCGATCAGCGAGAGAGTGTGTAAAATGAAGAGACCGTGGTATCGTTTCTCGAACACTAATCTCTGCTCACACCCTGATTTTCCCACATCTCCTCTCTGTCTGTTGTCTTCTCAACTAATAGATGCCGGGAACATATCAGGCAGTGCTCTGACACGGCAGCTCTCTCGATATGGTGTACTATCTAGTCACCGGCTGATTGTCTGGCACTCTCTTAGGTTGCAGTGGTCACTAGTGAGTGTTCTCGGTGTAAAGCGCCCCGAGCCAGCAGTGTTCTGACTCTTCGCAGTTTGCACACTCTATCGTCGGCTAGAGCAAGCGAGAAAACGCGCAAAAAAGTGAGATTAAGACAATAATTCCATCGAGCGCACTGCTCGATACGCATGAGATTTCGCAAAACAATCATGCGAATTGGTGAGATCAAATAACTGATCGATCGTTTACCATGTGCACAAAGGAAAGAGCCTGACAAAGAGTAAGCGTTTCAACAGATTTGTGATAATAGTGTTCACTAACATTTCCTCGTATTCTTGTTTCGCTGTTCTCATGTACTTTAAAGGATCCTATATCGTTCTGAAGAATGTCCCTTTGGATAGCGTGTGAAGTTTTGACAGGGCAATGCCACGAATAAATATGTCGACAGAAATGCTTCCTTCCATTTCAAAAATGTTGTTAGTTTTGTTGAGTATTGTATTTTTAAACGTTGTGTTCACACAACAATTGTACGTTCTGTTTCACTTTCAGATGATTTGCACTCCTTGGGCCTTTCTCATATATGCGCTTTACCTTCCAATCCTAATTTGTATTTACATCCTCGAACTAATCGTCATTCTCCGAAACAGGAAAATGTTCAAATCCACTTTCTACCTAATCTTCTGTGTGACCGCTATTGTGGTGAGTGACCGTAAACCAAATTTGAAGGCGAAATTAGTCTGTTTCAGGATATTGTAGCGTGCCTGCTTGGAAGCTTTCTTTATCGTCTACCAATGTATTCAATCGTCAATGGCTTTTATGAGAATTTGAGTGGAATGCTGGAATGGCTCCCGCCAATACACATGTACATTGCGTGGCTGGGTTTTCGAATCGGGGTTGTGTAGATCAGAGTCACAAAGGGATTTGAAAAAAATCGGTACCAAATGTTCATCGATATTTTTACGGATCGCGATCTGCAGATTCGACAACATACTTTATTTATTTTGCTATAGGCATATGTGCAAAGCAGCACATTAGGGATGGCAATAAATGTCTGCCCGACTGCTTCGCGCTATAAAATGAGCTCAGGTAATGAGATATTTAGCGCACGTGAAACCTATTTGTAAACAATGTCATATTACCCGCAAATTAAAATCCCAATTGTATCGATGTTTGAAAGTTGAGACAGTTGACTGTCCCAACCTTGGGACAGTCGACTCTCCGAGATAGTTCACCGTCCCAAAATTTCGGACAGTCGACTGTCCGAGACAGTTCACTGGACAGTTTTTGCCAACCCTAAGCCACATGTCCCGTACAACTACTCGTCTAACAATACATCTGCCCAAATTGTGTGTTTAATCAATGTCCTATCAGGCTATTCTACTATCTCAACGCCCTTTCACAATTGCTGGGGGTGTTGTTGGCTCTTAATCGGTTCACTGCAATTTTCCTGCCAATGCGTCATGATCAGGTTTGATACATGTATGTTTGAATTACTTTTTAAATGTATTGTTTATAAAAAAAAGAGAAACATACAGATTTGGCGTTATCGCCATCTCCTCTTTAGTATTCTGCTCTGCCTTATCGTTTCGATAGTGCCATCTTGGTTTCTCTTTAACAGCCCGATCGAATTCCTGGGAGATCCCATGAATTCCGGATTCTTCATTTTGTACGCGGAATGGGAACCTCTGGTGAGAAAGATCAAAACCAAGTATACCGTTCAGATATCGAGATACCAAAAGTTTTTATTATCATTCACAGCACTACTACAATTGTAAGATGTAGTACAAGCTCTCAAATCCGAATTTTTGACACCTGTTTGCACACAGCTTTCTCATGCCATTTCAGCGCGAAGTCTGGTTTAATATGGGACTGTTAACAATATTCTGCACTGCGCTTTCGTTTATTGTCTACTGTTCCTGTCTCATTCGGCTTTGCTTCTTTTCCTTTGCGAGGTCATTTTTTGTACTTTCAAAAAAAAACAATTCTGCTTTGGCTAGGCATCAGTAAACCACTCAGGAATTCTACAATCGAACGTAACTTTTTAATTGTCGGAATATCTTCACTTATATTCAGCCTTCCGTACATGTCCACTATGGTGAGTGAGCTTCATATGATAAATAAATATGAATTTTATGATGTAATAGTAAAATGGATAATTGGGAAGGAATAAATCAAATATATCATCGAGTTCGATGTTTGGGTTCTAATTGCCATATATTAGGTTGGTAAGAAAGTTCTGTCGTGTTTCTCGTATTTTACATTTTGGCTTAACCTGCCCTTCAAAGTTGATCAATCTTCATACGATCTTCAGTAGTCTAATAGTGCTTGGTTACTCTTTCGAGAAAACGTTATCACAGTTTTCTCCAATTATTAATTCTGGCATAGTGGATTGCCAAATTCAGCGAAATTGATGAAAAACCCTATTTTTTATTTGATCATAGTTGAAAGAAGAAATGTGATATGGGCATAACTAAAATGCTGTTGTAGAGTGTACCACGTGGGCATGCTTTATGTTGCATAACACTAAGAAAAACCCATTATGCCAACTTGGGATCAGTGCTAATGCTGAAAATTTCTCTGAATTGAATTGTGTTGTTACGCATTTCTCGTCCCTGAAGGTTTAGCTATTGATCCAGTAAGCTCAGTTGTAGTGAGTGGTGAAGTACTCGGCATGATTAGTATTTACCCTAAATGGGAAAGTGGTGCACCTAACTGTTCGTAAGCTACATTTTTTCAAATGAAGAAGCCGAAAATTGTTCTTTGAAATCAGCCTTTTTTGCAATCTGCAGCGTCCCACACATATCGAATGCCGGATGTTATGTGATAATATGGATGTACAACTCTAGCGTTATCACCCATCAAAGCAGTATAAGCAATTGGTAGCTCTAATTCAAACGCCTGAGTTCAAAAAAATTACACCATAAAATCGCCATTTTCAGAATTTTTGAGATTTTATTTATTTACTCGATGTATATGCGAAATAGAATCGACTTAAACATGTTGACGTATACTACTTACATCACTTCACCTTATGTTAAATTGAATTTTCAGACAATTTATTCAGTCAAGAAAAAATGGAAAAATAGTACGCGACAGAACTTTCTTACCAACCTAATAATTTTGCGTATTATTCGGGCAAGTTTCGGGTGATCTGAACAACTGCTTTGCTCCCTAACTATGTAGCGTAGTTGGAGGCTACTCGAAAATCACGCATAGTTACCT
This sequence comes from Pristionchus mayeri, assembly GCA_036245805.1. Classification (NCBI taxonomy): domain Eukaryota; kingdom Metazoa; phylum Nematoda; class Chromadorea; order Rhabditida; family Neodiplogasteridae; genus Pristionchus; species Pristionchus mayeri. The sequence goes on from BTRK01000005.1 coordinate 6,575,236, forward strand.
GAATGAAAAAGAAAAAAAAATCGTTGTCTTCATTCTGCACTCAATCACCGATCGGAGAATGCGTTAAACAATAAAACGGCGACCCGAAATTGCGAAATACAATTGAAACCATAGCCCGTATGTCGATGACCCACATTGCAGGCCTACTTATACCTAGTCATGGTTGAAGTTCTCCCTACAGATGGCGAAGATAGAGTGGACATCCTCTTCCAGTTGCCCTGGCTCACCGATCTCAAGTAACTAATAATTCTTAAACTATAGAGCGGTTTTGGCCCTTTTTTAATCATCTTCGGCGTATGTTTCATGCGCACTAAATAGTTAATATTTAGATAACACATGAAATACCCGAAAATGACATAAAGATGCGCGAATACGCCCAAAACGGGAAAGCTATCATAATTTACTTTTTTTCAAAACATGATCAGCTAGTTTCATGGAATTTCAGAAGGGTGAGTCGGAAGTCCTGTCCTATCTTTTATATCAAAAGCGACATGTCGTCATAGTTTTCATCTGGCCTATTTCCATCATGTGCAGGTACCTCAGTCTGGCTCCGATGCTTCTCCTCACGAACAGCAAAATTCGCAAATCAATCAAGAAGTTTTTGTGTGGATTTGACATGTCTTGACAGAAGCAGTTCTCAGCCTATATCTGAGTTTTCGTGAATACAAATGTCAAGCCAAACAAGATAAATCGTTTTGCGCAGAGTGTAGCGAACTTGGTGAAGAACGTATACCATGCCTACCTACTTTACCCCACTTCCTCTACTTCTCTGCCCACTTTCAGATTCCGGGAAATTTTTTGCACCAGCTGCCATCCCGCTCTTGGATATTTTCCATAGTATTTCATATTTCGTACCATATATCGGATGCTGAGATCCGTCGTCTGATGTCACGAATCTGTAGTCAAAAGGAATAAAAGCTGATATTTGTGTGAACAAGCATATCCTACCTTCTACCAGTCGCGATAAACCTCAGCTTGTTCGCATAATTTCGGAATTCGGGTGTAATGTAATTCGAGTTCTGCTGTGCGTTAGCACCTTATTCATTGTCATTACTCGTCCTGATGTGAGGCTGCGCTCATTTCTTTTCTTTTCAAACAAACATATTGAAAAGGGTAGTAATTAAATGCTGCGGCCTTAGCTAAATCGCCTGATTTTACTCACTTTTTAACGTATCTCGGCCACGGAGAAACTTACGCACTTCCTCACGTCCCCTCGTGTTCGGCTCTCTGATCGACTGCATAGTGTGTGTAGTGGAGAGATCGAGGCCCTAGAGCGTGTAGCAACCCATAACACGTCTAGACGTCTAGACAACACGAGTAAAAAATCAACTATGCACACACTATTTAAACAACGTTTTAGGTTATTGAGATTGTGAAGAATTCACAACGGAAGCCTGTGCGCAACATTTAATGTTTTGTTCAATCTTCAGTGATAAATAATGATGGTCATGTTGTACCATGGATCACAAGATGTAGTGATCCTGGGAACAACTTGAACAATATATACGGTTGAGAATCTGAATCATCTTTAAGAAAAATGATGGCGGGATGGGGAGAGCTCATTTCCGACATCATTCTCGGCTCTCTGTACACCTTCCTGTTGATCCGACTTGCCACATCGTCTGATCCCTTTTTCCGTACGCCGTTCTACAAGTTGTTCATCGTTACAGGTTTCACTTTGCAAAACCTTAAGCCATTCCAGTCGTGCATATTTTTCTGATTCAAAGATGTAGGTATCTACAGTACGATTACGGTAATAACGTATCAAATCACCGCCCAATTCCAATACTCGGAAAATTTCTGGACCGTGTATATTTTTAAAGTGGCTTATGTAAGTTTGTAAATACATCCATCCATACATATCCAATGGCATGATCTTTCGAAAAAACTCATAAGAAACAACAAAAACAAAATAATTAATAACATACTTATTCACAGGGAATAAACATAATCGCAGCGAGTGCAGCGACCATTGGCAAGATATACATCGCCATATATCGATATGTTGTTATTCGGTCACGAGAATTGACGGAGACGGTTTGTTAAGAGTCATGAATTTGCTGAATTTTGAACAAGTCTTTTCCACAGACTTGGACGTTGGCAGTAATTTACCGCATGCTAATTGCTCAAATCGTAATTTCGCTCCTACCATCGGCTCCCATGTGGCCCGCTTCTTACGTGTACAAGAATGGCGTGATTATCGCGGTGGACCCTCTTTCAACTCTGGCAAGTGTTTGACCGTTAGTTCTACTGAAGTTCGCGACTAGGGTTATCTTATTGTTTTTGTATCATTTTCAGATATGTTTCATGTTCACTATAAATATATAGAGTGTACATGAAACATAACTGAAAGCGATGTAAAACCAATAGGATAACCTTATTCGAGACACGATTCCGAGCCGCGAATTCCCCGAATTTCGAAAATGAAAACACGATTTCTTCTTTCTATACACTCTCCCGCCATTCCACCGACCGAGAGAGTGTGTAGAATCAAGAGACAGTGACCCGAATTATGAACTTTAGTTCAGATCTACATATCAATAATACAATTCATCAATGTGACCTACGTTCTATGTAATGGGATTTTATCCATACTTACAAGTCGCGAATTACTAAGATTGAGAACGATATTGAAGGTTGTTGATTTCGAAACACTTTTGAAATACATATCAGGCTAATTCATCGTTTTTTCCAATTTCAACTTGTGAAGGTTTTCACATGTTCCGGTCTTTGGTTCAAATTGATTTTCTTATTGATCCTCACGTATTATGAGTGCATGAATTCTCTCTTTAGCGCACTCTAGTACAGACCTATTGAGAGCGCCGTGTGGCCATAGTGCGTACTCTAAGTTGCCTCGAGTAGGAATTTCGGTATGAGTTTAAGAGAGCATAGCTTTCCAGTATGTCCTGACTGGGAGAAATCATCAACACAACCGTGAAGTGTGATGAAAGTAAATCACAAATATACATGTGAATCGGGTTTGGCGCAAAAAACCTGCACACAATCGGCGCTAATTTCGCAGTTGGGTTCAGTTAATAGTGACCAAAATGAGTCATTTTCACTGCGCTTCCGTACTTTTTCTCCTATCGAAACCAAACCTATCTCAGCATGACTCTTCTTACATAAGGAACTTATATTTGCGTTATGGTGGGCCTTCCTCGTTGCAATCAAAAACTGCACTTATCTACGCGTTTAAGCTGAAATTTGCACATCAAAATCAGTGTATTTCAGAGCTTCCTGATTAGATGATAGACATAGGTCCCACGTTTTTGTGTTTGATAGCATCAGCTACACTTGAACTATCCCTCAACAGCTTCACATAGTCACGAGATACCTGCGCATTCAGAAACTGGACTCTAAAAAGTATCAAGAAAAGTATTTCTTTTTTGATCGGATAGAGCAATATTCCAATTTTCGAGAAATCTCATTTTTAAAAAGGGAATGATGCGAGGAATCGAATGTAACTATTAGTGAAGTAGCCCCATAATGTACGATTAAAGCGCCCCTATATACAAGCCAGTCTCCATAACATGTAAGGCATGACAGATCAGAACTCACATAGGAATTCTTTCCAGCTTGTACGATTAGTTATTTTCTAATTATGTGATTGATCAGACTAGCACCGATTTCAACCACTTTTTCAAAAGCTTATCCAAGGGGCTTCTCAATATTGTATGTGAAGATGTCCAGCCAATTTTTCCTGCAAAACAACAGCGAGCTTAAGTTTTCGAATATTTACTTGAGAAATTCATTCGTAGTGAACCTTCGTTTTCTTGTATGATTTAAAAGCAAGGCGCAATTCGAGTATATAATAATAAGTGCGAACTATACCCCTAAATCATGCTACGGACTTGCATCGATACGATTTGAAGGGCGCTTTTTAGATGACTTTAAATTGTACCTCCAGAATTGGAAAAAAACTTATAAATCAACCTAATATTATGTACATTACTGTTTTTATTGAAATTCTGTAAAGTCAGTAGTCACCCAACAGCGTAATATGTTTATTATCGTATCTGTATGCACCATAAGTCATCTGGTGAAGATTTTCCAACAAGTAAATGTTTTTTCCCAGTACAACAAAACTATAATACTTTCTAGATTACAGTTGCCGCTGCAAGATTTTACCAGTTAACCGACTTGTACACAATCGTGTTGTCGCTGGTACGTTACAACATATTTATCTTCTTTTCTTTTACCAACTAGAGGAACAGACAGAAGGAAGAATGCCACTTCTTGCATCTCTAATTTCGGCACTAGGATGAGAACTATGACGTCATACCGCTGTTCATCTATCAAAGGCGGCATGATGTCATAGTTTTCATCCTACCTGGTGCCCTAATTTCAGTACCCGCTTGTGAATGGTCTAGCGACTTACGCTGCACCCTTCTGTCTATTTTGTATTTCGAAGAGAGTGCGTGATCTAATGATGTTCAAGAAGCAGATGCAGCTGTCGAAAGTTGAATCCACAAATCGCATTTAATTGTCATAGTACAAGCAGAAAATGCGTTGTTAAAGAATTTATTATGTAAACACTTCAACATTGATGAGCGAATAAACCTGTCATGAAAGTGATTGCAATGTTTGATAAATCAAGTTGACGTCGACTGAAGAGATGCGACAAATAGGGCGACCTTTCGGCGAGGGAAGCATATCATCCTTTTCGTCACCTCAATATATTATCATCGCGCATAACGTCTGCTGTTAGTCGTCGAAATACACAACAAATGTGATATTTGACTTGGGCTAATTTCCATACTTTAATAGTGGATAGATGATAAAAATGCGTACCTCTCGGAAGTTCTTCGACATGAATAAATATACGAACAAATTTACAGATGAGGTGATAATCATCAATGAGGTGAACAGTAGACCTTAGAAGTTCAATTTGATATGCAATTGTCGGCATACGTTCACCCACTTAGTTTATGAGTGACAAGAAAGCGAAGTTGAAATGATATAAATCCTTCTAACATCCCGAGCAATGCTGAAAGTGAGCTCATAATGTATTTGGTAAACACTAGGACGGATGAGAACTATTGCTTGACGTCGTAGTTATCCTCGTCATATGTTCAGTATATGTAAATGTTGATATATAGATGTCATTAATGACACATATGTCATGAAAAATGCACATATGTCAGTACCCATAATCAATGCCAAACCTAAAGATAATGTAAGATAATGTAGTGCACATAAAGATAATGTAAGTGAACTTAAAATACTACCTAGTGGGAATTCCGATATCACCGTTGTCACCATAATGAGAATGAACAAAGTTGTTGTACGATTGCGATCTGGGGATCTATGAAAAATCGTGAGATTTTTTTGTTTTTTTTTGTTCTTGTTTTTTTTAAGTTTCCAGGTAAAATTACGCTCACTCCCGCGAGGTTGTGTGCAGAACCATCATTTTCCTCTTCTTTCGAACCTGACAATTGACTACTTTTTGCGGGGCAAGAAAGTACCCATAATCAATGCCAAACTTCTCTCAGAAATAGGAGTAGACCGATGGTAAAAGCAAACAGAAGCACGCAAGCTATGGCACTATGTATAGAGCCGGTGAGTATACTGCCCAGCATAAGCATCTACAAGACAGTGACCTTATAGATTGGCAACATAAATGTACGCACAATTAATTTTGTAATTGTGTATGTTTCAATTGTACGAGTACATTTGATACATTCCAAATTTTGAGGCATTTACTAATCTGGTACTAATTTCGAAGTGGCTAAAAATTTCGAGGAACTAATTGTTTGTAGTAATAACGAAACTTTCCAGGCAGTCATTTTCGTAGAGAACGTCGGATTCGCGTGCAAATGGTACCATGAGATCACCGTAACTGAAATTACAACTTAAAATACATAAAAATGTATGAGTTTTGTATACGCTTTATGATAGAATATTTGCGTGAACGTCTTCTAGTTTCACATATATACCTGTGCTCACTCTGGAGTTTATGGATACCTCTTTCTATGTATTCACTTGAACCGAGGCGGTTACTCTGGTTTATTCTAACCTCCATGTTAACCAGTTGTTTGCTATTTTGGCCAGTTCATTCATTCATTCGTTCATTCAATCTTCATTCATTCAGTTTTTCGCCAGTTAAAGTGGGCGGAGCTTAGGCTAACCAGATGTTAACCAGTGCCCTGACAAGTTGTTAGTGCGTTCCCCAGAAACTTGTTGAAAGAAACCAGAGTACGAGCTCACACTGTTGAGTTGCAGACGTCTTGGTAGGGCACCCATTGTACTGTATAGCTGAGAATAGTAGGAATGTTCGTCACGATCACAAATAGCGTTGATACGCACAATAGCATCAGTACGGTATTTTTGCCGAGCTGTAAACCACGTACATCCTTAATCATAAATGCATTGAAATATAGATATATCCATACTGATACAAGCACGTTCTACTGAGACTACCGTGGCACTATTCCGGGAATCCCATTCATAGTTGGCATTTTCGTACCTCGGTCCGTCCCTGGTTCTTGAGACTGGTCAGCCTCATTACTGCCAAGATCACTGAAAACATGTGTTGATTTTTAATCTTGGGCGTTTGTTGCGGTATGTCATAGGGTTCCCTAAATTGGGCGTATTGGGCATATTTAGTATTATTTTCAGTTATGTTTCAGTAACGCTATATGGTTCACATGTATAGCGCATATGAAACCGGAAAATCTTACAAAATAAGCCCAATACGTCCAATAAGGGGAACCGAGCAATGATCTGACTATCTGCAGTTTGCACGCTCTCTCGCCGGCCAGAGAGACGAGAGAGCGTGAAACTGAACAGATTCAGACCATTGCTCGGGGAACCCTAGTCTAATACCTGCGAGCCAGGTTGCGTGTGCCTTGCACAGCGGCATCAAATTGGCCAAGACGATGAGATCGAACAAAGCCCAGGAAAGCGAGAGAAACCCTGGTCTAAACTCACTACTTAAAAAAACACAAATGAATGTACGGATCGACTAACGCCTTCGATTTTACGAATTTCGAAACTCGAGTTTATAAGTGAGCGCGTGAATAGAATAAAAACTTTGACCGAAGTGGAATAACTGTCGGATAACAACGGATGATAACCGCAAATAGTACCGTTCTTATTTTTTTTCAGAGAAGATTCCTCGACAGTGCGGGAATATGTACGGAAGGATACTATTTTTTTAAATATATATTTTCATGTTCGTTGTATTGAGCTGTATAATGTACATGAAACACATCTACTAAAGCAATCCAATAAGAGAAACCAACGAGCAGTAGCTGAAGAGTACCGCTCGTAGGAATGATAAACACATCGTGGTCATTACAACTGTTTGATCAATAGCTATCAAGAAGAACACAAAGTTGTAGGTACTGCGCAGTTCCTTCCTGCAGACACCACTGTTACAGGAAGTTTTGCTTCATTAAGATGGAATGACTTTAGAACAGCAACGTTGTTTTTGAAATCTGTGAAGCATTTGATGCATTTGATTTTATTTTTTTGCCCTATGTTGAGTTCTACCCGAAATGCATTAAACGTTGCACATTAACTGAAAAACCTGGTCATTATCAGCATTGCGACGCAATTCGCTGCGATGATAAAAGGACAGATGAACGCGATGAGTATTTCATAAACACCACGGTTTATCTCGGACAGAACTCTGAAATGAGCGTTGCCTATCGGAAAAAAGTACGGACAATAGAGGAATTCATGGAATCGTATCTTCATGTTTCATAATCTTCATGCATGCTTGGAGAGATTGTATGAAAAGAATACACGATTACCCAAGTTTGGGCCTGTAACCAACTTGGAATTGAGAAAAGCGTAGAGTGTACTGCCCTCGAGGATGGTCACCGTCTTAGTGCAGTATCCACCCGGCATTGAGTTGTGATGTTGGGAACTGAACGAGGCATGCTTAGGCTGAATTTGGACACATAAGTGGACAAATACAATTGCACAGACATAATGTGCTAATTTTGGCGCAAATAGCTTCACTTGCTGTTCGTTCAGTCGGGAGAAATGAGTTGGGAACGCAAGCTAAAAGGCCGCCGAATATAAAATGGAGTCGTTGCAATCCTACAAAAATGAAATGGTAAAAGTGCAGACCATGTGTATAGTACTCAAGTGATGGCTACGATATATGGCTCAATGAGACCAACTATTGTTACGACTACTAACCCTGCAGTAGACGGCGCTTGTTGCGGACATTTATAGGCAGGAAACCCAGTAAACGCCCCGCAAAGTGGCAATTGCGTTAAACGGAGCAATTAGCTCACGGATGCTTGGACAACGGTGCATTTCCCGTGCATCAAAGACGGATCGAGTGTACGAGAGTGATATTGATGCAAATTCAATGTGGACTGACAGGCATGATACATGGTAAAACGTAAACAACAAACTTCTCCAACGACAATTTTTCATTTCCAAAATTCACATAAATGTCTTTCAAAGGGAAAATATCTGGTTTGAGACTCGCTATCACACAAATTTTATCACATGGTGAAATGTCCAAATGTTGAATTATAACGTTATTTATTGAAGGCGTTTCCAGGTTGAAAGTATAGATCACTGATGTGAGAAGGGAAGTCCCCCGGAAATGAGTGTCTCGAAATTGGTAAATGGCACGTTGGTAGACACTTCGAAATTGGTGCTTTCCAAATTGGTGGATCCCCCTCCAACTGAAATTGGAGCGTACCCAATGTACTCGAACGACTCAAATATCTCACATTGAATCTTGGGAATTTGCATTTTGCAACAAACCATCACATATAAAATCGAAATTGGGCGTTTATGAGTGACTATCTGAGAGAACTGAGCAATTCTGCCTATGAGCCGTACAGTGAAAAATAAAGTGTTGATTTTAAGATGTCCCTAGTAGTAACTTTTCACATAGAGTTTGAAAATCGACCTTAGGAAGCCGTATCTCTGACCCCTCATTTCGTGTGATGCGCTGAATTTTGGCGGTTATTTTTTGAAAGTCGAGAACAGTGCTTCGAAACCCCACAAACATATACTAACTCTGAAATATCTTGAAGAAAGAAGTGTTTTTGCTTTTGGAGGTGAAAATCTGACTACCTTTCGAAAAAAATTTACCCATTTGAATATATAAAACGTCCTGAAATTTTTTTTCGGGGGATGTAGTTTTTTAACTAAGCGCATTAGAATCTACGCCAAAAGTTACCCCTTGGGACACTTTTTCGTCAAAAAAATCCGTCGTACAATGAGGTCTGCTGAATCGCGGAAAAGTTCAGATTTTCATTTTTGCCCAAATATCTGCGTTTTTCAGCCGATCCATTGTGAATTCTATTTAACTATAATCGGTTTATAACAACACTAGGATAGGGCAAAAATAAAATACATAAACTATTGACATTAGCTCGATTTCAAAAAAAATCGAATCTCTTCACCTCGATTACTCCCATGTTTAGGCAAATTCAACTTTCCATTTTCGGTGCAGATCCCCAATTTTCTAGGATAATTTAGTAGTAGGCGAAATTGTGTGCGAGAAAATATTGACTAATGGGGCATTACCAATTGGGAAGTTAGGAAAATCGTTGGTCGAAAATGCGGCAATGAGGGGTTCCCGTAAAAATAAAATATGTAATTGAGCATATTTCAGTGATAAATGATTACAATGCATCAGTATACAACTATTTCAGGTCAATTTACTTTATTTCAATGAATTATTTTTCATCGGGACCCCTCATTGCCGCATTTTCGAGGGAACATTTTCCGAACTTCCGACTTTGTAATAACCCAGTATTCAATATTTTCTTGCACACAATTTCGCCTACAACTAAATTATAGTAGATAATTGGGTATATGCACCGAAAATGGAAAGTTGAATGTGCCTAAACATGGAACTAATCGAGGTGAAGAGATTCGATTTTTTTTAAAATCGAGCTAATGTCAATAGTTTATGTATTTTATGTTTGCCCTATCCTAGTGGTGTTATAAACTGATTATAGTTAAATAGAATTCACAATGGATCGGCTGAAAAACGCAGATATTTGGGTAAAAATGAAAATCTGAACTTTTCCGCGATTCAGCAGACTTCATTGTACGATGGATTTTTTGACGAAAAAGTGTCCCTAGGGGTAACTTTTGGCGTAGATTCTAATGCGCTTAGTTAAAAAACTACATCCCCCGAAAAAAATTTCAGGACGGCAGTTTTGAGATATCAAATGGGTAAATTTTTTTCGAAAGGTAGTCAGATTTTCACCTCCAAAAGCAAAAACACTTCTTTCTTCAAGATATTTCAGAGTTAGTATATGTTTGTGGGGTTTGGAAGCACTGTTCTCGACTTTCAAAAAATGACCCCCAAAATTCAGCGCATCACACGAAATGAGGGGTCAGAGATACGGCTTCCTAAGGTCGATTTTCGAACTCTACGTTAAAAGTTACCCCTAGGAACTTATTAATATCTAGAATTTATTTTTCACTGTACGGCATCTGCTCAGTTCTCTCAGATAGTCACTCTTATCTCACAGATACGAACAACTCGAAAGAATGTGAAGATGCTGAATCTCGGTTGATTAGTTGAAGCTCATCCAGCAACTGAAATATGCCAATTAGATGTTTGATATAAATTAATGGTGGCTTCACAATCTATTCTGTGTCTTTCGCCTGTCACAAATTAGTGAGAGTGTGAAAACAACCATTGAGAACGAAAAAAATCCATACTTGCGATAGCTCTAGCAGTTCCATTCCGTATGAGGACTGCGCCGGCATGAATAACGTCCTCCAGAGTCTCGATGAGGTCGTCGATTAAATTCTCGTCCGCAAGGTCTGTCTGCAGCATATTTCGTATTAATATGAGCTTCATTCAGCATTTCTCTCTAGGATATTATCCCTCGTAGTTCCAAATGCGCACTTATACTTAGTATAAATTCGAATTCGTATTGAGATAGAAGGATGCACTGCGCTTCAAGGACCAACTGAAACGTGTAGACCATGGTCATTCCCCTCTACGTCGATTTGGGCAGCAGCCAGAGCGAGAGTAGCCATGATAATCACTAGGAGGAAGCGGGCAGATCCGGACATGTATCCTGAAAATATAAATAATTTCGGGGAAAGATAATTGAAGTGCTCGCTTCATGTGTTGAGAAATATGTATACGGAAAAATACGATGACTAGTTTGCATAAGCCTACCATGGCAGTGTCAAAGCGCTGGGGATACTTCTGGATCAGGCCATTTCATCATTTCACAGTTATTCTACACTTCACGAAATACAACGTGACAGTATGATAAGCAAATACAGCTCCCTAAACTTATTTTTATTTAGTGTCGGTTGCTGTTAGTGGTGGATGAATTGATACGACCGAGAAGCGAAGGTAAATTGAATTGCCGAGAGGATCTTTGATATTTTTTTTCGCTTTTTCCGAGAATCCTAAAATTCAAATTTTGTTTTTCACCTGCTTCACAGTAGAACGTTCACCTGATTCACAGTAGAATGGAACATCGGTATCAATATTTCGTGTGGCATAGTATCAATATTCTTTCAAGGATTTTTTCCTTTCAAACTTTCAATGCGAACATATTTGCGGTCTTGACATAATCGATCGTATTTTGTATCGTTCATATTGGTCGGTCAGTAGTTTCGCAGGTTTATGATAAATTGATTCCGTTAAATGAAAGACAACAAATATTGTGAGAAAATTCCAACGCTTGGAGACTAGTAATGCTTTCTTAGAATGCTCAGACATCATTTATTGGTACAAGATAATATTAAACCAAAAAGGAAATATACAAAAAGATCAACTCCCCGACAATTGCACCTTCATTTACGCACGCGAAAAAAATATAAATTATATAAGTTAATTAGTGATTATTGAAGCCTCTCGGAATGGTTACTGCTTGCACATTTTCATTATCTGAATCACGCTTCTCGAAATGGAAATGTGCAAAGAATGTGAATGGATAGTTGGTGTAAGCTTGTCCATCATCGTATTTAGTGTTAGTCGTCAGATAAATTCCTTGAGCGCTCAGCTCTTTTGTAATTTCATCCCACTCATTTTTCCACTTGCCGAAATACTCATTCGAGTTTACGAAATCTCCAGTGAACACGTCCAGTTTCACTCCCATTTTGCAGAATTTTAGCACAAATTTTCCTGAAATTACATATAATCGCTCGCAAATATCGAAAATTGAAACGTACGGATATGGTCGAATTTGAGATTTTCAATAACCATTAACACTTCTTGTACGTCATTCTTGCCACATAGGTGTGACATTTGCTTTCTATAATATTTCAATATGTTTACATAAAATTCTAATAGCTCAAAGAAGTTTTGGTCAACTCAAGGCGATGAATCTTGATGTTACTCAGCGTGTCTCTCACTCCTTCCGGCACTGCCAACGAATCACAGAACAACTCCAATTTCAACATCTCGATATGTGAAAATTGTTTGAAGAATCGGTTAATGTGTGCGCGTTTTCGCCTCTCTGGCAGGCCCACGATCAGATAAACGAGAATGATTCCAAATAGTGCAATAATTGCAATGATAAACGAATAGCGAAAGGCATCGAAAACGTCCATCTTTCTGTCGGAACATTCCTGTCGGAACCATCAGGAACATGACACCAATGGGTAGATATGCCAGAATCGCTATAAATATAATGTAGGCGTCTTCTAGCGATTCAATCTTCAATACGTCGCTACCCATTTCGATCACGCCCTTCAATGTATCATACATCTGTTGTAGACACGATAAAATAAACTTGATAGGTGTAGGGAATGTCGAATCAATAATTTAAGTTTGCTCACATCATCGTATCTCTTGCGGATGGACATAGTATTACCGTCGATGGCAAAACAATCGCGGGCAAGGCCAGTCATTCCTTCAGGAGTTATCACATTCATTCGAACGTTCTTCTGTGCACTAAATTCCTCTCTCTTACACGCCTGCGCCTGACTCTCCCCATAGTACCGGGGCACTCCGGCAGGATAGAAATATACACGCTGCAGAGATGGACGGGTATCTGGAATTTGCCCGTTGGGCTTTTGTCCGATCCCCCCCTGCCAGTTCCGTTAACGATGATGCACGGAGTTTGAAACAGTGAGTCTTCATAAAGGTCAGCCTTAAAGCTATTTGCATGTATGTATTAGGTTGGTCCAAAAGTTTCTGACTATTTTCATGTTTGGGAATTTTGATCTCCCACATTCATTTAATTTTGCCAATCGACTAATTATTTTTCTCAGTGTATGAGGGCTTGCGATTGCTTTTTAAATAACATTATACCGGGCCAATTCGATCGGTGACGATTTCAATATTCACTGTCAAAGTCGTTATTGTCCGTATCTCCCCATACTTTTTAATTGCTCATAACTCCAAGGAGAAATATGAGAACGGCGAAAGTGAAGGACTATTAAAAAGCCCAATTCATGAGCATATTGTAACACTCTGCACAAATTCATAACTACGAAATGCCCGCTTAAAATTTGGAGCAAAGTTTCAGAAAATGCCTTTTGGAAATTCCCTTCTTTGTATTGGCAAGCACTGTATTCGTATAGATCACGTAAGACAGCCCAATATTGGTTGAGTATATTCTACCTACCGGCCTTATTATACAGTTACATTTGGAATTGAATTCATTCGTCAATGAGCGAACGGGACATTTCGAAACCGCGATTCAGCCAATTAATCAGGATTTTGTACTGTATCTTTCTACTCACTCACGCTGAAGATCGGCTTTTCCACGCTTAACTGAACAAACAACTCTTGCTCTACTACTGGCATATTTGGCAAATTCGGTCGGTCACAAATATTCGAAAAGTAGAGCTCAATCAAAAACACTGAAAAACGCCAATTTCCGGGATTTTCTCGTATAAAATTATTTTCTCCTACTTAGGAAACACTAGATCCAATACAATTAAATTACGAAAGTCCACTATTAGTGAGATCACTAAAACTATAGACAAATTACAAACAATCGACATATGCCAACAAAAAAACGAAAAAATAAATAGTCAGAAACTTTTGAACCAACCTAATATTAATTCCAATGGGAAAAATATTGGTTATATGATCCTTAATTTACAAAATTATATTTAACTTTAAATTTATAATCAACCAGCATGTCTTCAGTCGGTGGCAGTTCCACATCCACATCTACCAAGTCTCCCGATTCGCGTTTCTTCAAAGTACAATCTATTTAAATGAGGAGCAGGGAAAGCTCAGGGAACGAGCGAGAGAGCACGCGACTTGAAGAAAGTTCTCCTCTAATTGAAACATATTTTAACCGGGTGCGCTAACCCTTATTAACAGCTTACGCACAAGCATTATAACCCCTCTACTCCACTTCCTTCCATTCCCTTCTCTTCTTTCGATTCGCCTTTCATCCATCGCCTCAACCAACCATGAAGGCTCTTCTCACTCTTCTCTACTCGCTGCTCTATGGTTCGCCCTTATCTAGTTCATGTGGAATCTGAGCCTCCAGACTTTGCTACGCCTCCAGACAATCAAGTACTCAAGGACTACTATTCACTCACAAACTCGTTGAGTGATGTTGAAAGAGTGAGCTGTCAACTGTATGTGCGAGGAGGAGACGGCTTGCGAAAACTTCGGATGCACTAGTGGAAATCGTTGCGGGATGTTCCAAATATGGTTAATGGCATACATTTAAGCTGGCGAGCCCTGGCGGCCGGTATTTCCATTTGACGTGATTAAAATTTTCATTTGAATTAACGCTCTTACAGTAATTGTACATTTTTATATTTAAAAAAATCTAGCAGAACTAAGCATGAACGCAATTATTTCAGAAAGAATACGCCTTGAATAAATCATTCAAGCTGTGCGCAAATCTTAGAGCATGCTCCGAAATAGTTGTGTAAGATACACCAGTCGGATTTGGGGATCATGTCCAGAAAAATCGGGATGCGAACGGATGGCCAGACTATACCATGGAGGTTCGTTGAGTTATAGTTCCCTACGACGCTCAGATGAGATGTTTGACGTCAAGGCGGCATGATATCATTGTTATCATCTGATCTAGTAACGTTCCATACTAACTTTAAAATTTTGAGGAGCTGACGGATGCAAAAACGAATCGTCCACTCAACTGGGACGGAGTGAAGAAGTGTTATTATGGACAATAAATAATAATAATAAAAATAACAGTTCTCAAAATCCATAAATATGATTCACCACTTATAAATTTGATGCTTGTATTGTAGGACAAACAACTTATGGGTGGCACTATTTTGCAATATCAAATCAGGGCTGTTTCACGTTTCTTTTGTAGTCCATTTGCTACGATTAGGTTCCCTCACGTGCATAGAGTGTATCAAAAATTTGGCACCACGATATACTCCCGCTAATGATACACAAATAAGAAGCTATCGTTATGTCGCGATAGGTCAAGAAGAAATATTGATACATCATTTTATTTTGCGAATTGCATCGTACATAACCAAGTACTCGATTTAAAAAAAAATGGCAGAGGTAGGAATGTAATCTTATTGGATTTCAGATTTAGTGATTGCCACGATAGTAGTAATTGCGTCGATGTCCAATATAATCATACACTTGTGCGTTTCCCGGTTCTTCCGAGAGGTTAAAATTGGGCAACATGTGTAATTTGGATATCCAATTTTCAGGTATGCGCGACGTATGTGTGCTGCATATATCAGAAGTGCAAGAACAGAATTGCGTGATTAAATATGTAAACAAACCCATTCAAATGTGGCATGCCTGAAATTTTCAACAAAAAAATCAGCAATGAAGACTTACGTGGGAATCTATGTGGCCGATCGCTTTTTTTATTTCTGAAAATTTTATCATATTTGACCGTCCACGAAGGATCCAGCAATGCCTTGAGTTGAGTTTTTGTATCATAATGGTTGACAAAGTTTCGCAAACTGGCTCTGATTTAAAGCCATGACATAATTCTGAAAGAAAATCGCCGTGGAAACTGAATGATGAGATAGTGGCCGGTGAAGATGCTTGCAGAGCCATGAGAGAGGGAAGGAAAGATGGGGAAGTGGGGCGTTGCTTTTGCAGTTTCACTTTATTTTCCATTGGCCTTCATTTAACCTAGCATGGCAGATAGGCATGGTAGCATATTGGGTCCACGCCGTGCTGTTCTCCTTCTCTCTCCACTAATATATCCGTTTTCGACAGCGGCATAATTGTACGTTTCATACTTCTGCCAGATGAGAAGTGTTTTCGGTTCGGGAGTCAATTTGATCCAAGACCAACAGCCCCGATGTTTCACAGAATGTCTCACATTTGATCACAGCTTAATTTTGCTCCTATTTAAGAGTAGATTCGAATATGGCAGAATGTATCATAAGAACATCAATTGTACTCGCAATTACGCCCTAGGAATATTTCGTCCTCAACAATATAGGGAAAACTTGTTGGACTAACTTTCGCCCAAATTCTGCTAACTTTAGCTTTGTAGATTTACTCAGTTTCTAGCTGGACACTTACTCGCTAAAGAGTCGAGATCGTTCCAAGGTCAGCTTACCTCGATCGAGATGCAAGGGCGGAAAAGTTGTTTTGCTTAGCTATAGCATCACATTAAATCGTCGCTTTTTGCGCGCGCTCTCGCCGGTTTCACTGGTCGCTAGAGTTCTCTTATGGGAACGCAATTCCAATAACGTGAAGTAAAGAAACCGGAAATTGCAATAAATATAAGAGAGCGTACAAAATGGAGAGGGTATTAATGGAGTTTCCGCAAAAAGTTTCCATTTTCGATAAGAAATCTCTGCTAGTGACATTTCACACAAAATCAAGAGGGTCATTTCTAGTTGACCATCCCAAGTTTTGATGAATTGACCGGAAATATCGAGATTTTAGAAAAAAATGGAACATTTTTTCTGCTTCAGGTTTAAGAATGAAATAAGAAGAGAAAACATTCGAAATTGTAACACTTCATTGTTCACCTTCTTTAGAGTTCTAAAATTACCAGTTCCAAGGCGATACGCCCCCGTATTTGGTTCCCTTCTCACGTTCAGGTACTGCAGTTAGCCACTCCCCTCTCGAGTGCGAGTATAAAGGGGTAATCTTATCCGCTGCTCTTTACTCGCCATGCATCACATCATCGTCCTCTCTGCTCTTCTCACAGTTTCCTCCGCGTTCCTCTTCAATCTCTTCGGAGACGGAGGAGGAGGAGGCTGCTGCAACCCCTGCGGAGGGCAGGGAGGAGGATACCAACAGCAGTACCAACCCCAGTACCAGCCTCAACCCCAATATCAACAGTCGTATGCCCAGCCTCAGTACCAACCCCAACCCCAATACCAGCAGTCGTATGGCCAGGCTCAGTACCAGCCTCAAGCCCAGTACCAGCCCCAAGCCCAGTACCAGCCTCAAGCCCAGTACCAGCCCCAACCCCAGTACCAGCCCCAACCCCAGTACCAGGCTCAACACCAAGCTCAGCCCCAGTACCAGCCCCAGGCCCAGCAGACCTTCCAGCCTCAGCAGGCGCAGAACGGAGGACAGAGCTACGTCCAGGCCCCGGAGCAGCCCGCCCCTGTATATCAGAAGACAGTTGAAGCTCCCCAGGTCCCTCAGGAAAGCTACGCCCCTGCAGCTGCTGCACATGAAGAGGCACCAATTGTGAGCATAATGTAGGGGTACAGTAGGAGTAGAGTATAGTGCAGGGTTACGGTAGGAGGGTGTTGGGTGGGTGCGGAATCCTAATAAACGATCGTTGTTTGTTTCAGGAGGAGGTAGTCCCGGCCCAGACCTCGGTTGAAACTTCCTCCAACGTAGTGAAGTCTGGATACGTCTCGAACGAGTACAAGCATAAGCATAAGAAGATGTTCTAGAGCTTCGCTTAGAATGGTTTATGATATTTGATCTCTACGGACACATGCATCTCTGATTGTACTGCCACTCTACTGAATAAACAATGATAACATATTTCCGAAAATATTATTATCCCATGGTTACTGCAGCTTCATCAATTCAACGTATCCCCATGCTCCTCCACTTAATTTTAAAAAAATCAATTTATTAATAAACTCAAACATTTTAGCAATCCGTACACATCTTTGATCAAAATGGTGCAATTGCATTGGATATGTGTGTATTCACTGAAGGACAACATTATTTATATTGGGCATTGGCATCGATGGGAAAGCTCTTCTAGCATATTAGAACGGATGTGTGGCTCACTCGGAGTAAGCTGCAGCCAATGATTCTGTAACGAGAAGGGATGAATTCGGTAGCGCTCTCCAGTGGATATTATTTCCACAATATCCATGTAGTATCTCTATAGTATCGATAGTATCACGGCAGTATATACAGTATCCATGAACTGTACCCTATTGTTAGTATCCGGCTACCCTCACCTCGGACCATCTCCGCTCTCTTCGTAATTCGTTCCACAACGAAGAAGGCAAGCGTTGCAAGGATAGAGAAAATCTGAATGATATCTCCTTTTTGATTAAGGACTGCTTGGTAACGGGGCAAATCAATGATTTTGCACCCTTTATGCCAGGAATATGGGGGCGCATGACACGAGCAAACAAGCAGAGCATGACACGAGCAAACAAGCTCTTATTGGAATTTGTTTGTATAATTTTCAGATATGTTTCACGTGCACTATACGAAACATATCTGAAAATGATGTAAAAATTTCCCAATAAGAGAACCCTAGCAAATAACAATCGATGACAACTACGACTGACCACAAGGATTAGGAGATGCCAGGGTAGCTGCAGCTTAGGAGCGTAGAAAAAGGCTGCAGCGAAGAGGGCGGACTGCAACGTGATTTCTTTACTAAAAATTCAGTTTTTGTTTTATTTTCACTTGATTTTAAACTAAAAACACTGATGGCGGCTCGAATTGGACAATAATCTCTCTTAAATAATATAAAAAAAGTTCGTATTTCCTGTAAGATGATCTGAGATTAAGCCATCTCAGAATGAAACGGTCTAGAACCGTCTCCACAACTCATACCTCTCAGAAAGTACCAGTAGTCAAGGATGAGCCTAACTAGGGTTTAGCTTTTCAAGAAATGCTGAGTAGTTTTCGGGTTTGTATCAGGACATCTAAATTGCCGACAATTAACCAATTTTACATGACAAGGGGAACACTAATATTGACCTGGAAGAACTTGTAGATGGCAAATGCGGCAGATGAGTGCTTGCGGAAGTAGATGACGAGATAAGAAAAGATCTGACAAATTGTGTTATTGAGGGGCTCATTGAGCGACTTGTTTTTTTTTTCCTTTGTTGTGGCTTTTGGTCATGTTTTGTATCATTGTGGGTACAGTCGCGCCCATAAGTCAGTGGACACTTTTGGAATGGGTTTGAACTTTTTGCTCAGGAAATATATCATTCTGAGGCTTTGAGGTTATGCACCGAATTCATCGGATATTTTTCTTTTTGATATTGGGGTATGATGCAATGGCATAGTCATTGAGTAGTGATGACGCAACCAAAATGTACTTTTTCAATACGGGATTATTCTTACATAATTTTTTTCCAGCTGGCTAAACTTTCTGTGGTTGGAGTCATGCCCGAGGACTACCCAGAAAAAAAATTGAGCTTGCTGCGCGGCCGCACATTTGCTGCAGCCTTGCTGCAAAATCGAGGTCGAAAATTCAGATTTCGGCTCCTAGTCAAGCTAGAGACCCGTCCAACACATCAAAATGATCGCCATCATGAGTACAGATGATCCTGAGAATATGAAAACAATAACTCTAAATGTGCCCTCAGGGCATAAAAAAATAACTTTTTTGCACGACCATTTTTTTGCCAATCATAACTTTATGGGAAAGGTAGGTACACATATGTTTTTTGCATAGGAATGTTCAAAATGTATTGAAGAACGGATTCTCACCTTTTTAGAGCGATTGATTTTCTTTTCTGCCCGCGGCGTGGGTTTTTCGGAGGGATACTAGTGTCGAGAAACACCCTGTTTACCCCTATGACCGAGAGAGTACAGGCGTGAACAAGGTGTTTTCCGACCCTAGTGTCCCTCCGAAAAACGAACGCTGCGGGCAGGAAAGATGCCCAATCGCTCTAAAAAGTTGGGAATCCGTTCTTCAATACATTTTGAACATAAAAGCAGATTTTTACCTACCATTCCCTCAAAGTTATGAAAGTCCAAAAATGGTCATGCAAAAAAGGGATTTTTTCGTGCCCTGAGGGCAATTTATTAGATATCGTTTTCATATTCTGAGGATCAACCCTGCTCACGATGACAATCATGTTGGCGTTTTGATCTATTCTCTAGATAGTCTAGGAGCTGAGTTCTAATTTTCGACCTCGATTTTGCATCAAGGCTGCAGCAAATATGCGGCCGCGCAGAAAGCTCAATTTTTTTCTGGGTAGTCGGCCAGCTGGAAAAAATCCATGTAAGAATAATGCCGTTTTCAAAAAGTACATTTTGATTGCGTCATCACTACTCAATGACTAGGCTATTGCATCATTCCCAATATCAAAAAGAAAAATCTCCGATGAATTCGGTGCATAAAGTCCTAGCCTCAGAATGAAATATTTCCTGTGCAAAAAGTTCAAACCCATTCCAAAAGAGCCCACTGACTGGGCGCGACTGTATGCGTCTAGTGTTCTGTATTTGAATACATACCCAAAAAGATACAAAACAATCTAAAAATTGAGTGAGGAGTTCTTGCGGAAGTAGATGCGAGATAAGTGAAAATCTGAGTAGGGGAAATAGTTTCCCTTATTGGTCACAATTTTTTGCATAATTTGTGTTTCAATTGCAATATGATTTTAATCGTCTCATCAAAATTGTTCAAAATGATTCAAAAAGGGAACCATAAATGCCAACCTGAATGTTCCAGCAAGCATCTCCGAATCCGAGAAGGAACCCGGTGACGAGCGCGATCGCTATGCTGAAATTAAACATTAGATTTTGCAACAAAAAAAAACAAAATCTATATTTCTTCTCATTCTCGCGCATTTCTGCATCTAATAAAGCGCATATGTGTTGTACGATAAATAAATAAATAAACAAACAAATCGGCGCAGACCCTCCTCGTTTTACACTATCTGTCCCCGGAAGGAGAGAGCTAATAAAATACATCTAGAGTTGTCTTACTGGAAATGATGATTTTTCAACATCATGAGTTACACTTGAAGCTTACTAATTCCCAAAATTGCCTGATATTATCGGTAACGATTTTATCGGTAAGGAAAATTATTAATCTCGCATCACACAAAAGTGCACAAAATTGCGCGGCATCTGCTGTGAGACGCCCAAATGTTATGACTTTTTAATGGCTGTTGCTTTCATCCATGCCGATTGATTTGCGTAATCTTCGGTCCGCGCCGACGCCAAGCCTAAGGCGGGTTGGATGCATATTTTTACATCAGTTACGTCTCTCTTCTAGGAAGATGAAGAGGAGGGGGAGTACGCGCACTAACCGCGCCGGGTATAATAAGACAGCGGAGATTGCAACAAGCTTTAGCCTAACCTCGGTGTGATGTATGCCTTTGCAGCAGATGCGGTCAGATTGGCATCGGCAGGGAGATTGATGAATACGAGAACAAAGGCAATCTGCAGAGTAAAATCATTAGGCTTTCTTCCATAAACATCAGAATGTAGAAATAAATAAAATCATTGGGAATATGTATTTTTTTCTTGTTATCATTAGATCATAATTAAAATGGAATTAAGAGTCTTTTATTGAAAGGTAACTCGCCAGATGTATGAATGCTCCCACTAGCACGAATATCGGTCTGCCCAACCTGGCCGGCCTCGAGAAGAGAATGTAAAAGATTATGCCCGCTGCAAATAAAGGTTTACACGGGTAGTGAAAGGAATTTACAATTCGATGCTTAGGCAGGTCACACGGACTTCCAAAGGGAAAAATGATTGGTTAGGAGTCGTTGCGTCTCAAGCACATATTTGGAAAGTTATTAGAGTTCGAGAAATGAAACCACGGTATCTTCATTCCACACACTCGGCCCGAATTACGAATAGGGTTCTCTTATAGGAAAATGTTAGTTAATATTCGGATAAGTTTCACGTGCGCTACATATCTTATGAGCTTATCATTTAGCGCACCTAAAACCTACCCGATTATGGTTGGTTCAAAATGACCTTATAAATGAAACGCTAAAGATTCCTCACCAACGCACTCTCCCACTCCTGCGCAGATTGCATTCAGGCCGACGAGTGCGGTGGGATTCATATTGAATGCCTTCAATTATTATTTTTCGTATGTTTTTACATTTGTCATGTAGGTTTCGGAGTAGTTAATGAGAGAAACGTGAGTTGGCACACGACTACGTACACATGTAGCATGTGACATGCTGTTTGTCAAATATATTGTTTACTTTTATGGGTAATTTTGAATCATCGTTTGAGTAATTGTATTAAATTCCACATGATCAAAGTAACATAATAAAGCACCCGAAACATATCGCAAAATGATACACAATGGAAACAGTTTAAGTGATATGATGATTAGGGTTCTCTTATTAGAATGGTTTTGTATCATTTTCAGATACGTTTCATGTACACTATATATGTCCTATGTATGGAGAACATGAAACATATCCGAAAATGATACAAAATCATTCCAATAAGAGAACCCTACTGATGATACCTTCGTTTGCGAGATGGCGGCCGGGTAGAGGTTCATCCAGAAGTACTGCAACACCCCCGTGTACGCGAATACCTGAGCACGAGCGATGATTAGGTCCAGAGTCAAATGTTGTATTGAAAATTGTCAGTTAGTCGTTTGCGGCGATCTGTAAGTGTTATTTAATTTCTGATTCCATGCATGATATTGAATCTTTAGCCTGAGAACGGCACATTTACAGGATAAATATGAAGATACGATTGTTACTTTTCTACGGGGCAAAGGGAGGGGACAAGAGAATGAATAGAACCAGGAACTGCATAACTCTTGCAAAAAGCCGCAACGACTAATCGAAAAATTTTCTACACAAAATCTCAAAACAAAGTGTAACATACTATGATCAGTAGGAACAATAGCTTCCTGGTGATCAACAGCTTGACCGGGGACACGATCAGCGACACGGCATCTGAAGTAGGGTTTCAATTTTCAGGTTGCTCAGGTTGAATTTCGAATACGTATCAGGCGCGCTTCATATCTGATTCGCTTTTTTCAGCGTCCATCTAATGAACCTGAAACACACCGGAAACAGTCCCAATAGTATCTGATAAATGAATCCCTAATCTGCATTAGGGAATCCTACACAGCGTTTTACTATTTCATTGAACTGTTTAATTTACCGTACTCTATCGTACCCTACCGTACCCTACCGTACTCGGTCTGTATCCAATCGGAGTGGGCGAAAGATGTGCGGGTGCAGATGGAAAGAAGACGGAGATTGCGATGCCGGCGACGGAAAGTCCCGTGAAGATCCCGTAGAGCATCTGCACAACAAACGAATAACAATAACAATAACAATAATACAAATAAAACAATAAAAATACAAATAAAACAATAAAAATACAAATAAAACAATACTATAGCAATAATGTGTTCAAAATTAATACGAATGACTAACAATATTTAAAATGTTGTAAAAAGGGAACCCTGATAGTCTTTGGAGGAATTGCACCGCCTGATCCGCCAAGGGACGTAACGTAGAGGAAGATGCCACCGGCAAACATGCTGCCCTGAATAGTAGGGTTGTAATATTGGAATGTCTTATTGGAAGAGCTATTTTGTAGTGTGCCATTTGCTCATCCTTTAATCATAAAAAATGGAAAAATATACCTGCATCATGCCCCATACAATGGCGCTGTTCCTTGCACTCTTTTCCAGAGAGCTATTCTGGGTCAGGTACGTTCCTGCATATTACTATGTTTTTGTTTTGTTTGTTGTTTGTTTGTTTATTTTTTCCATTTTTGATTTGGAACTATACATCTAGGAGGGCTTAACTAAGCAGATATTGAGGAGAAATATCACGCCTCTCATGGGAGAATCGAGCTGGGCGTGGGAATGGTGAACCAATTTCAACCAATTTGGTTCTAACCAATTTCACCATTCCCACGCCCAGCTCTCCTAAGGCATGCGTGAGTGACCCTCGAAGTCTTATTGTTCAGACTTCATTTTTGGAGCTTCCTAGACCGGGTCGCAATTCGGCATCACCTACTTCAAGGGCCGATTTCGCGAAAACGGTGATAGAGTGAGCAAAATTGACCTCTGAGTGACCCCCGACTCATTTTTTGAGCTCTATCGATCTGTCTAAACCATTTTCTCTGAATCCGGTTTTCAAAAGTGGTACACTTCAGGGCATTTTTCTCAAAAATGTAGGTGCACATGTATCTCAAATTTTCTAAGTGGATTCAGCTCAGTGAGAGCTTTCAAATGAGTGGTTTGTCAACAAAATACGGGCACGGTTGTGAGAGTTTTGCCCCTTTTACGTGTTTCGATAATTTGAAGGCACTAATTCCTCGCCCACCGCACTTTTTTTTTGGAATGAGGGAAGAGTGAGAACAATGGGGGAGTGAGGGACAATGGGATCATTTCACTTTGCACTCTCAAAAACGCGCGGTGTTGTGAGGAATTAGTGCCTTCAAATTATCGAAAAACGTAAAAGGGGCGAAACTCTCACCACCGTGCCCGTATTTTGTTGACAAACCACTCATTTGAAAGCTCTCACTGAGCTGAATTCACTTAGAAAATTTAAGCTGCATGTGCACCTACATTTTTGAGAAAAATACCTTGAAGTGTACCACTGTTCAAAATCGGATTCAGAGAAAATGGTTTAGGTAGATCGATAGAGCTCAAAAAATGAGTCGGGGTCGCTCAGATGTCAATTTTGCTCACTCTATCACCGTTTTCGAGAAATCGGCCTTTGAAGTAGGTGATGCCGAATTGCGACCCGGTCTAGGAAGCTCCAAAATAAAGTCTGCACAATAAGACTTCGAGGGTCACTCAGGCATGCCTTAGGATGGCCAAAACCGGTTAGAACTCAATGCACGATTTTCCTCCATTCCCATGAATGGCAAATCGAGCTCGATTCTCTCATGAGAGGCGTGATATACACCAAAATAGCAGCGTTTTTCATCTCTCTTTCGGTCCAAAATCGTTAAAAATAATATAAATTCGAAAAAAAATAAACTGAACTAACCCTGGGCAGTCCAGACTAGGGCCGCGCCAATACCAAGCAATGCCGATGCTATGTAGAGATAGATCTCATTGAGGAACAGGAAACCAATCTGCAACAATTCAAACTTAACTTATGCAAGAAACCACAATGTCAGTTCCATTGATTGTGCTTAGTCGGTTTCTTGATTCACGACATTCGCTTCGTCTCCGATTTAATTTTGTTCTCATTTAACCCCTATATCTATCCACTGCCGTATTCAAGAAATTGAACAAATATATAATTAAATATAATTAACTTAAATAGTACTAAAGTAATTAAACTGGCCATGTAGATGGCATAGAAGAGTCCACCCAGAGCCATTGCCCATTTTGCCGATATGAGATCCACGATGGGAGCCGATACCAAATTTACGAACGCGCCGACGCAATAGATTATGGCGCCACTGAAATTATCAGCAGGTTATTTTTACCGATAGCAAACAATAAATAAGATCCTAGTTGCGATCTATTTTTGACAGAGTACGTCGAGACCGAGTAAATTATGGGCGTTGGCTGTTTGTTCAAGAACCGATATTTAGGCGTTCTACCCCGGTTGTGTCCCAACTGTACCTGTTGTAGATTGATCGGTTGTCAACTGAAGGGGTGCTCTTGATCACCGGCCCTTGGTAGAATCCTGCGGATTAATATGTGTAAAATGAAAATGAATGATTATAGGTAAATCTTAGAATTCCCGCAATCGCAGGCTTAAAGTAGAGCTAAAACGTCATTTACACGTCACGTTCCAAATTTTAAGTGTCTATCATCAGATATAGTAACCAATAAATCTATCTACAACTGCTGGATGTGGAGAACTATGATATCATACATCTTACAAGGGAGACTCAAAAGTCAACGGAGGAGCTTCGGAATTTCACATCCCTAGGTGTTTAGGTACTGATGAGAGACGTTCGAAACACTTTTCAAAAGTTGCTTATCTGATTCTTTGAACTTTCGAAAAGGTGTCCCTTGGATTCGGATAGCGCGAAGCTCAAGATAGCCTACTGATTTTGCTCACCCGCGTTCATATCCAGGCTGGCCGAGTGGTTAGACCCTCGGACTTACGTTCTTATTGCCGCTGGTTCGATTCCCCTCGTGTCCAATCTCTTTTTGATATTTTTTGGTTCAACATACTTTAATACGATAATGCGAAAAAATTGGATCAGTGATTTTGTACCTTGTATTTTCTACTCATGTTTGCGAGATAACATGCTTCACATTAAATTGAAATCATATGATGTTAGCAATCATAATGTTGTTGTAATCAGCTCATTTATTCATTATGATCAATATGATCAAGCTCATTATGATCAAGAAGTTTGAAAAAAAAATTAGCAAAAATAAATTGGACGTGAGGGGAATCGAACCAGCGGCAATAAGAACGTGAGTCCGAGGCTCTAACCACTCGGCCAACCTGGATGTGGGCGCAAGTAAGCAAAATCAGCAAAATCAGCATCTTGGGCATCGCGCTATCCGAATCCAAGGGACACCTTTTCGAAAGGTCAAAGATCAGATAAGCAACTTTTGAAAAGTGTTTCGAGCGTCTCTCATCAGTACCTAAGCACCTAGGGATGTGAAATTCCGAAACTCCTCCGTTGACTTTTGAGTCTCCCGTGTTAGATTTCAAGAAACAATACCACGGTATCTTCATTACACACTCTCTCACTATTCGACCGGACGAGAGAGAGAGAGTATGGGAAATGAAGAGACTAAGGACCGTTTCTCGAACTCCAATCTACATACTATCCGTGTAGTCGAATGTTGAGAGAGTAGCAACAAAAGCGCTGTCGCTTGCTTAGACTTGGGTTTCAATTTTCAGGTCATTTAGGCTTTTTTTCCGGGAATGCTTCACGTGCGCTACATAGGTCATGAGTTTGTCAGAAATCTAGAGCATGTGAAACACAACCGAAAACGACCAAAACATACCTGAAATTGAAACGCTAGCTTAGACTTGGGCGTACCTTGTGAGACAAATGCGAAAATGATGAAGAAGAACGCGTATCCGAGTTGGACGACGTTTCGCGTCTCGGGAAGATACTCTTCTTCGACGATAGGCAGCTCATCCTCAGCTATCAGCTCTGGTTTCGATTCCTTCCGCATGAGATACACTGCAAGACGAGGAGTGATTCAAATATAGATTAATAGATGGTACAGAAAAAAAATTGCATCACACAACAAAATTGCAGTGTCATAAGAGCGAATCGATCCGGATACAAATACTGGTCAGAAAACAGATAAATATGCCAAAGGGTATTGTAACGGATATAGAGATGAGGTTAGCAAGAAATAATTGGTGTAGCTTGACAAGTGAATAAAGGAACTCATAATACCTGATCAGCGCACTTTAGCGATTCCTTATAAATAGTTCATATTATGTGATAATACGACTGATTATCAGTGTGCGCGGCAGGAGAGCGACAGAGGGACGAGTGTTGAGAAGGAAAAAGTCATAAAATGATGCGAGACAAGCTATAAAAATGACGCGCGACTGAATGGTCCGGCATAGTATTCTTCAAAATCGATTCAAAGAGTAATTACATGACCAGCACAGTGCCAATTGGAATTGTTCTTTCTACATAAAACAACTATTCAAATGACGGAGGAGAGAAAAGACTGGATATCCAGAAAACGGGGAAAACAGGAGGAAGCCGTGCGAGTGCTGGTGATAGACTGTAATTATGGAAATCACAAAAATATTATTAATTTCGACCTAGGAAAAAAGTTTAAACTTTTCCTTTTACATAAATAGAATATTCGACATTAATCAGATCATAATGCAAAAACGTGCAGAGGAACATTAATAACAAGAAATTAGCTGCCGATGCGAGGTGCAGGAAAAGTGTGCAAAATGCCGTATTGTTGGGTCGCCTTATCGTCAAGTATGCATTGCTCAGCTTGTCATTTTGACAGAACCACCTTTCGGCTCGAGCCACGATCCTTGTTCTTATCATTTACGATCGGCAATGTGCGCATCTACCCAACCCCGGCTGTTTCATTACATTGAGCGGTCTCTTTGATTCGTTCCCGAAGACGAAGACCAATTCTGGAAAATATCAAATTGTACTGATGCGAGCACTCATATGTAAATTCGTCAGTCAAGCATTCCTAAATTTACACTCAAATAATCTCAACAGAGCTGGACGCACGGGGAAATAGGCTTATTCGCGTGCCAGATTCATTCCCGGATCGGCCTCGACTTCTCGCAGTGGCTAATTATTAGGGTTCCCCAATTTGGACGTAGTTGATCATTTTTTGTATAATTTCCTGGTATGTTTACTACATAGGTCGATATGACGCGCCTGAAACATATCCGAAATTGACAAAAGAACGACCAAAAATCATAATTTAATAATTATCATCGTAACATCCATTGCGAAGGCAGGCTAATGTTATCCACACTGGAAACAGATTTGAATTCGCTGATTTGATATCAATTCGAGATATCGCATCATAAATAGGTGATTCATAGTTGGCTGAAAATCCACTTCTTTTTAATTCCGCGATACTCGCTTCATTTCTAATGTGCTTCACCTTTATTATGTATCTTCAAGAATTCAACCAAATCAATGCAAGCGCGACTGCTAGTTAAAATAATAACAATACTAGAGTTTCAATGTTGTAATCGGAAAAAAATCGGAGATCCGAGAGTAGAATAATTTGAAGATGCTTGGAATTGGTAGACACCCTATTTCTAAGTAAAATGTTGCTTATATTATGTCGCGTTCGGCAATAAAGATTTATCGTAAAGATATGGCAACGAAGACAGTTATAATGCTCACACACAATCATCGGGGTTTCTACAATCGCTATGCCAACAATGTCGATCTGAGATTAAAGATCAGATATTAGAAATTACATTACACGTAATGGAAAACTGAGTTCAACAGTCTCAGTGGATTCAGAATATTTCAAAATATGTTTTCGAAATTAATTTCAGGCCGACGCCTGTTTCAGCTTCTCTGATAGCTCGTTCGTGACTTGCTTGCGAGTGAGATAGGCAGTCTTGCGCAGTTTGGAGCTCGGGTATCTGTAAATGCTCACTTTATTGATCAGATTACACGAACTTCTGAAGAACCATCCACAATATTGTCTTATGGATAGTGTAATGTATGCAGTAATCATACGATTAGGGGAGACTGATTCAAGCGTCAAATCACTCACTTGATGGTCTCTCTCCTCCTCACCATCGAGGGATCAGAGGCGAGGAATCGATGAGAAAGCGCCTCGTCAGTGCGCATACGACGACTGGAAATATTATTGAATTGTGATAGTTGGTATTTCTAGAGATAAGGTAGAGCGAGCTTTGTGCTTGTCACGTATGTTTTGGCATCATCATATGATTAAGATCAAAGATCAACACTTACAGTGCGCTCTTCTTGAGAGCCCAGGTAACGAAGCTGAGGGCTTCCTGACTTGCTTGAACCGGGATGAGATTAGGATCGCATTTGACCTGGAATATGGAATATGGTGTATGAGGCGCAAGCACACGTTCAAAGTGGACTGGATAGAGATGGCGCCTACATTGAGGACGTTCTCCTTGATCTCCTCGTAGTTATCGTACTCGGAAGTGAAGGGATGGAAGCCGCCCAGCCTGAAAATAATAATTTGTAATTTCTTAATTTTCCAAATTCATTTATTTAAATTTTAAACATAAAAACAGATTTGCATACAAGTGAGAAATTATTGATAAAACTTACAGGCAGAAGAGGATCACTCCCATGCCCCAGATGTCTGACTGCACGGTCACTGTGGCATCGGGCAGGTAGAACTCGGGCGGTGCCCAGTTCTGATCGAACGAGACGGGGTTGACGGGCTGGAATAGAACTATTATTCATTGAAAGCATTATCACGCCTCTCACCAGAGAATCGAGCTAGAATCGCCATTCTAGGGAATGGGATGAGAATTGCAAAATTTGTTCTAATCGGTTTTGGACTTCCTGAGGTATGTCTGACAGACCCCCAAAGTCTCATTGTGCATACTTCATTTTGGGGCTCCCTACACCGGGTCGTATCTCGGCACGTCCCTCTTTAAGAGCTCGTATCTCGAATACGGTGAGAGATGGAGCACAATAGGCCCCTGAGTGACCCCAGATCTTCACAGATTGTACAGATTTCCAAGAGCTATCGAATGAGTAGTCTGCACCCAAAATACCACGACTACAGTTAGAGTTAAGGTCTTTAAACTTTTCCGAATCGATTGAAGTTCTTTTATTCCATCGAACAATGCGATCAGGCCGCTCCCATTACCCGCATCGCCAAGAATGATCGCTCTTCCTCCCAATTTCCTGTTGAAAAATTTCTTCAAACGATTCGGAAAAGTTTAAAGACCTTAACTCTAACTGTAGTCGTGGTATTTTCGGTGCATATTATTCATTCGATAGCTCTTGGAAATCTATTCAATATGTGAAGATTTCAGCTGCTTCTTTACCTACATTTTAAAAAAATGACCTACAATAAACCACCGTTAAAATTGACATTTAAAATGAAGAATATAGATCGATAGAGCTCGAAAAATGAGCTGGGGTCACTCAGGGGCATATTTTGCTCCATCTCTCACCGTATTCGAGATACGAGCTCTTAAAGACGGACGCGCCGAGATACGACCCGGTGTAGGGAGCCCCAAAATGAAGTATGCACAATGAGACTTTGGGGGTCTGTCAGACATACCTCAGGAAGTCCAAAACCGATTAGAACAAATTCACATTCCATTCCCATAGACAGCTCGATTCTTCCGTGAGAGGAGTGTTATAATGTTTTTTCGAGAGGAATACCAATGAAATCGAACATGTTTGTTATTTTGCTCTATTATCGATCACATGAAGCACAAGTGAATTAGGTTAGCAGGACAGTTTTCCAATTCATTCTCCCCAAGTAGCCACGTCTAGAATGCTAAATATGATGTGATAATAATAATAATTGCATGAATTTGTTTTGTTTTTCGAATATCGCCCCCTTCGTCTATTGGTCAAAATCCTGCCGATGGTGTACTGACTTATTGATGAAACATATTTTTGGGATATTAGTAGTTCCGTTTCCAAGATCAATGAAATATGTAATATCACCTATTGCCCAACACCGGCATTTTGGCCTTTGCATCTGTAAAAATCAAAACTCACCTTCTCCTCGACCAGACGCGCGTCAGAGAAATCGACAAGGCGCACGATCCACGATCTTTTCGATGCGAACATCACGTTGTGGGGGGAGACTGAGAGGTGGGTGATGCTGAAAATGAGAAAGTGGTACATTGGGACGAAAGAAATGTTCTTGTTGTAAATCCTCTGTTTTGGCTTATTGATTGAGCTGCATGCCATTTGCTCACCCCTTGAAGTGAAGCCAGTGTAGGCCAGAAGCGATCTGGCGAGTGGTCAGGGCGATCTAAATTAGTCGTTAATTGCAATTAAATAATGATTACAACATTGATTATTGAAAAATAACAAACCTGTTCCTCCGTGTAATAATCAATGAAGGTGAATCTCGCGAAGACGTCCTCAAAGAGACGCTCCACAAAGAGGTACATGAGGCCGTTGCTGGAATTAGGGATAAAATTGTTGCCCGCCATTTAATGCAGATGATTAAATGATTGATTATGCATGAGTGCTCACTTGTTGTAAGCCGCCATAAGATGGGCGACGTTTTCGTGCTGGGCGCGGGAGAGGAGGAGATGTTCACTGGAAGTATTCAGAAGCTAGAATAGAGGAGAGCTGAGTCGTATATTTGGCGTGAGTTTCACTATTTGTTTAACTATTCAAGGGAATGTGAGAGTTCGATACCATCGTGGTTGCGGTGATTATTACAAAGCGAAGTCAGTACAACACATTGGTCTTACCGCCTCGCGTCCTCAGTAGCTTCAAAAATCTTGCATGCGCAATGAGCTCCGATCTGGAAAATTGAATTTTAATTTAAATAATAAATATGTCACCTCTGTTTTGTTGTCGACTGCGTTACGAACGATTGCGAAACGACCGCGAGCGAGAAGAGATTCGAGCTTAATTAGTTGCACTTTAGCAACATTTCGGGTGTATTTCTTTAATCAGTTATGCTTCACTCTATCTTGTAAAAGGTATCGATCAGCGATAGTTTGATTGTAGGTTCATTTCGGTCTCGAATTGTAGGTTCATTTCGGTCTCGAAAATAACTTTAAAACCTGGAATCGCTCTCGCGGGTCCTCCGTCTTCAGGGAGATCTCCCCAGCTGCCTGCCAACCCTTCTCCTTCTCGATCTGGAATCGAAATATGATCATCTTTAACAAAATATCATGTCATTACTGATAAATAATATCGATCATTGTTTGCAATTAGAAAATCTCACCTCAGCCTCGCTCTCCTCACTCTCTTCAGAGATTCCCTCCAGTTTCTTTCCGTTCTTGCCCTGATATCAGTTGTGTTAGCAAATATCTATCATTCATTTCACTTTAGTATGATCTAAATAACAACAACATGGAACCCTATACTTGCCTGGGGCAGCGTGACCACCGTCAGCCTCTTCTCCTGTCTGAGCACGTCCACTTGCAGCTTGGGAGCTCCTGCAAGAGACCAAAGATCATTTTTTCTGCAATTTAAGATCATTTTCCTGCAAATCAAGATCATTTTCCTGTAAATCGAGTTAAAAGGTGAATTCTCTTGCCAACCTCGTTGATGAGTGCGGACGATCCGCGAGTTGAGCGATGGCTCGCCGTAACCGAAGGCATTCTTCGCCCGCACCTGATATGTTTCACAATGATCTTATTGCATCAGTTTTTTCAGGTAATATCAGTGATCCCCCGTTGTTGTCCTCACAAACATTCAATACGCTTGATGCAATTTACTTGCAGGACTTTTTATACAAATAGTTAGCGAGTCACTTACTCTGAACTGGTAGATGCCCAGTGGCTCCAGATGCTTGAGCACGACGGCCTCATCATCGATGTCGTCGGAGACGGTGTGCCATGGCGCGCAAGGATCACCATTGGCTGAAATTAAATCATTATTGCGTTTTTGCCACAATTATTGCTCATCTACAGAAGAAGGTGCGTTTTGGACGAGCAGTATTTCAAAAATATCAGCAATTTGAATCGTTTCACTCACTTTGAAGTCTGAACTCCAGCTTGTAGGTGATTCCCTCGAGGTAGGTCGGGCCTTCAGGAGCCTCCCAGGTCATGTATAGCTCGGTGTCGGAGGAGAGCTCAACGTCGGGACGACCGGGACGGGCGGGGGCATCTGTGTTTTGCGCATAATCCAAAATGAAAATTTTGTAATTATTTATGTTTTTACGAATGAGAAGAAACGAAATTACTGCAAATATGTAACGAAACACGATATGATACTGTCATGAAACGTATGACTGAAAAGAAATCAGAAATGCTTACCTCCGCTGATCAGCCTAGCAGTGGTTTTATCGCTTCCGTGTGTGTTCTTCGCCTCGCATGCGTAGAGGCCGAGGTCGGAAGGCGAGGGAGAAGTGATGATGAGACGGGAGACACCTGGGTAAAGAATTGATTTGCACTGTTCTGCAATTATTCATATCCAAATTCTTCTAGATTGAGATTTCTCTAACTGTAGTGCGAAATTTCCAAATATGTTCTAACCATCCTTGTAGGTGATAATGTGTCGCTCGTCCTGCTCAATTGGCTGGTCGTGCATCGACCAGGAGATCTGAATAATATTTGTATTGCCAACGAAATCACCCCGGTATTGTCACCAGCCCTTGCGCTAGCCTTTGTGTTCAGAATGAAACACAACTATGAATTACGCAAAATGTGACTTTGGAATGCTAAAAATAACAAAATAACTAATGATGCTCACCTCTGGCTGCGGTTGCCCTACAACCCGGCACTCGAAAGTGGCCGTCGGTCCCGATTTCACCATGGGAATATCACGAAGACGAGCGGAGAAGATGGGAGCGAAAGCTGGAATTGTTTTACCATTTAAAGGATTTGCAATTTTATCAAGCTGTGCGGAATTGTAAAAAAAGCGTGCTGTAGATACGATGGTTGACATATCCGCTTTTGAGGGGAAATTTCTGCTCATACTTCGTTTGTGTTTACTCTTACGTTACAATGTACAAATATAAATTTACATTTCCAACTCACATCCATCCTCATTCTTCCTCGTAGCACAAGGCGAGACTTTGGTGATGTCGACCTAAGGTAGGTAATTGTATTCATCTTAATTTCGCTCATATTTCATGATTCTCAAGCTCATTTCTTTAATATTACTCACCTTGATTCTCTCGATCGCCGTAGCCGACGGGTTTCTCATAATCGACGTAGCATGATCGTTCACCGTAGACTCGGCAGCTCCGGAAGACTTCTCGCGAAGGATGTCCGTGTATCTGGCGTTGCATTGTAGGCAATGTATCGAACACAACTCAATTGTTGTCCCCTTATGCTTCATATGCTTTACAAACAATCGCGTTAATAATCGATATGATATTGCGCTGCCATCGATCAACACAAGCACACCATCAAACAGATCTTTTATCAAAACTCGTTAATTCTTCAAATATTTAGCATTTGATTTTTTTATGGCGTTAGCAAACTTGTAATAATATCTTACCGTCTTCGCTCCCTCACGGACACATCCGCATTACGAGCGCCCAGATATCCCTGAGTGACGTTGCCAGCGCCCTCGCCCCACAGTGTTCTGAACAATTATTATAATTCGTTATATTTATTAAATACTAAGATGCAAACACTTATTGTGTACAATCCATCGTCTCACTCCTTCGGAATTCAAAGCATCAGGAGCATTTCGAATATGACAAAAAACTGTGCATCGCACCTGCGATAGTCGCGCACGCGCGCGTTGAACTGCGGCCCGCGTGTCGCCATCAGGTACGTGTCAGGGCCGATCTGCAAAATGGAAAGTTTGCATGTTTGCAAAGGATGGTTGCGCAATAAGTCGTAGTTGCATTCTGCTGGTTATTTCGCCGTAGGATTGGTGAGACAGAATGTATAATAAAGATATGCATGTCTTCCCACGCCAATGTGGTTGCACATTGAGTAATTACGTCAAAATCCAAAACCATAAGGGAGGCGTTAGGATATATTTAGAGCCCAATCAGTGTGTCCAATCGGTTGTATGCGCTATCTCTCACCTGATAGTGGCTGTCCCAGGGCGAGTCATCGATATCGTATGCAGGCTGGTACTCTTCCTCTTTGTAGAAGTGCTTCGGGCGATAGCGCTCAAGGTCATCCGCTGGGGCCTTCTGTAATATTATTATTTCTAATTGTAAATTGTCGGTGTTTTTTTAACATTGTTAGCAGCACATTCTGAACCCGCTACAA
Organism: Pristionchus mayeri; assembly: GCA_036245805.1. Lineage (NCBI taxonomy): Eukaryota > Metazoa > Nematoda > Chromadorea > Rhabditida > Neodiplogasteridae > Pristionchus > Pristionchus mayeri. The sequence goes on from BTRK01000005.1 coordinate 6,610,522, forward strand.
TTGCGTATTATGTTATTCTTTTCTGATACATAGATCCTGAGTGCGATTGTTCCTATTTCCAGTTCTATGTTGTTCACCTATGTCAATCGCCCACTTCATTGTACAGAATGCGTTCTGTTTTCAGCTCTTCCCATTATCTCTCTCATCTCGTCTTTCTATCTCTCCTCCCTTCTCTCTCTTGCCGAGATATTTCTTGAGTAGGCGAGATCTCAGTGTAAAGCAAGCAATAGACGAAGCGAGATAGCAAGAGAGCAATAGAAAGTCAGAGAAAATGAGGGGGGACTATGTTTTGAGGAAGTTAAAATCGATAAATCAATTTTCAGTTACCGTACCCGCTTCTCCCGCTTGTCACTGTCGTCCTTGAACTCGGGCTCGTGAGCCTTGGGCTTGACCTGAATTATTGTATAATTGATTTTACCAAATCGAAGTTGCTTACATCGCAAATGTATGTTAACCGGTTCTTAAAAACGCAAAGTGAAACATATTAACGAGACGACTTCTCAGAAGCTAAATCGAAATCAAATATGATTCAGAAAAAAATAAGGTCAAAGATCATATTGACCTTCGTCTCTTTGTCCTTGTAGTTGGCATCTTCATCATCGATTTCTGGCGCTGATCCATCCGGAGGAAGGAAGTTCGGCTTCCCGCGCTTCATTGCTATAACGACCTGGAAGAAGTTTCAGGTTTGATATGCATATCGGTGCAAGGTAAAGGTCAAAGTGCAGCCACGTCAATCAACTTTACAGTAATAAACGGCTACGCTACGTGGTGTAGTGCGGTGAGGCCGACTACTGCATTCCGCTATTCCATGACAACTATTTTGAGCAACATGTCAGCTACGGCATCAAATGACTGCCAGTTCTCGATTGACAATGTGTCAAATCTACAGTATACCTCCATTGAGTGCTCGCTGGCGGGCGAGAGGATAACGGGGCTCTTGGTGCCGGCTCTGGATCGCCTCGGGGAGCGAGGCGAGAGCGTCGCCGAGGTACGACCGGTGCTACAAAGATGAGAAGATTCAAAATTGAGATTATGAATCAAAAATTCATTCGAAGGAACCATGGTAAGAGCAATGACTACAAGGAATGCGTTTTTTGGGAATGATAAAAGATGGAAAGATATAGTTGTGATCCAGATTGCAATGTTTTCATGATTTTCCTCGGTACTTCATTGCAAAATTAATATAAATAGTTCAAAATATGGAAATTAAGCGAAGTTTGAACCACTGGGGAAAGTACACCTCATTTTTGCCGGATGTAAGGGGAAATGATTTGAAAAGATGGAAAGAGAAAAATGAGATCCAGATTGCAATCTCTTCATGATTTGCCCCGAGATTTCGTTGAGTTTCACGGATACTTGAAGTGATTGAGGGGAACGACAAGATCAATTTCGCTATGGTGCGCGGTTTAAACATAGAATATTTCTAATCGAGCGAGATCTGATAATCGGTGATGCTGCTTAGGTGAATACTAAATGAGATGTCATAGGAATCGGAAAGGAAATTTCAGTTTTACTCGTTGTGTCACATTCACAGCTCATTCTTTGATAGTTTTGCAATGACCAGTCCTAGATCGATCAATACAGTCAAGGACACAAAATAAGGTTGGAATCGCGGTAACTTATTTCGTGCGCGTACGATCTCGCCGGTAACGCGCACTGACAAGGAACAGTTCAATTTCATGCAGAGCGTCGCATTGACTAATTAAAAATTCAATGTAAAATTGCATGCGAGGTCATCCCCACAGCTTCGTTTCCCCAGAAGACAACTGTAGTTGAAACTCACAACTCCGGCAGTGCGAGCGTATTGGGTCGCTCGGGCGCGCTCATTTTCGCCTTTCGCAGCTTATCGCAGAACGAGGCGAGCATCTCCCACACGAACTAATCGAGTTCCAGAGACAAGTGTGCAACGGTGCGCCACTCGCCGCGCACTTTTTTCACGACTACGCCGTTGTGTGAGAAGCGGTGCGCAAACTGATATCATCCCGTGGGAGCTCGGAACCGCTAGAATCGATGGGATAAACTCAGGGACTACATGAGACGGACGAAAACGTGGGCAAAGAATCAGCCAATTTCGCCAAATGAGCTCATTTCGAAGGCGCTTTAAAAATTGAACGAGGGAAGAGGGGCAGTAGTGGATCACGATCTCTATGTTTTGAATCAACTTTAGGCTGATAGAGAGGGCGAGAGAGTATAGCAATTAGAGAGAGGCAGAGAAAGGAGTGAATGACCACTAAATCGCCCTCTCGCACACGGCTCGCATCTGGCTCTACTGAAGAATCGGATTGTTGTCGAATTTACTAGCATTTTTTTTCGTTTCCAATACTCAATTCACGATTCTAGAATAGAACGGTCGTTGATCTTTCATTTCCCCTAGTCCCTAACCGGTCGTACACGCTACATAGAGCCCATTATACAACTCTTGCAAAGCGCCGCAACTGCTAATTGCAAATGTTCCGCACAACAATTTTGAGTATCAGAACTTGGAACTCTTATGATCAAATTTACTCACCGACCGCCCAACTGGATCGTCAAGTCCTGTCCATGAAGACTCTGGACGAAGAGCGGCGCCCCCACGGGGATCGATGGATCGGCCTCAGCGGCGGCGAGCACCTTAATTAATTAATTAATTAATTTAGACAGGTTAATGTTGAATTGTTTATGGAACGAAAGCTATATTTAAGTCATTTATATGCCACAACACATCCATTTTCTGCGTTAACCCTTTGCAGTTTCGCGCTCAGACTCGAGATCTTCGTCTTGCTCTTGTCCCTTTTCTCAGGCTTCCGTGATTCTCCTCCGACGCTCTCCGGTCTTGAAGGCACGTCGTTGAGGGTGTAGCCGTCGATCATCACGGCGACTCCCGACTGCCGCGGGGGAGAGCCCTCGAAGAAGACGCCGTCCGGCGTGACGGTGATCGGCGGAAGCATTCTGACTCCTATGGTTATACGCTTTTGTAGCGATCTTTGACATTTATCATTAGAGAAGCGAATAATTAAATTTATTTTAAATTCACGCACAAGAATCGGTAAAGATCTAAGAGAAAAGCCATGCTCCGAAATATAAAAATATACGCATATGCTTCAGTGTTGCTTCAAAACAGTATGCTAAGGTCAGAACTGTTTCGTACATGGATGCCAAGCTTAAAAAAACATTAATTCATTGAACAAGCGCACTATTAACAGCGATACGTGCTTATTTTAACGTACGTAAATTAGTGCAAATTATATCATGAATTGTTGAGATGATGATGTCAAGTCTACGCAGGTACGGTAGGAAAAGATTGGAAATGTATAAATAAAGCGGAATTGCGAGCATCACAAACAGCATCATGGAAAACAGACGAAAGTCATACAATCAAGTGCTCATTCAGGTTGAAATGAGAATATTGACAGAAGGCAAGCAATAACGACGGTTGCGCAACCCTAACAATCGCCTCAGGATGGTTTTCCAACAAAAGAATACCATTCACTATGTGTTTATTCTCAATGATATCACTGGTAAGAGAACACGCCGATTGAAGATAACGAAAAAAGGCGAACTATACGTGATAGTTTTGGTTTGGCTAGGAGATGTTAATGGCTATGATTTCGGAAGAGTGGATTAACGACAAGGTAAATTGACGGTGGCGCAACCCTAACAATCACCAGCGCCACATCTCGTAACTTTGTCCCGTGCCGTACTCTCGTTATGTCAACACACACTCAGAAAGCGGATAAGAGATCAGCAGATGCGCGGATAGAGTACACTGATTAGGGAGAGTCCAGAAGGGTAGAGATGGCGAGAGAGTATGGCAAAGTGAGAGAGTGCGTGTTTGGAATGGGCAAAAGTGCCTGCAAGAAGCGGTGATTCTTGACGCGTTAGGAAGGGTTTGATGTTCTGAGGAAGGAGAAGAAGGAGGACGTAAACTGGTTCGAGGGGCGTTTACCACGTAGGTTTCATCAAATCTGTCCTTTATCTTGTTCATTACAATGCATGTTATGTTTTAGCAATGGCAAAAATACGAGCCAGTGATAGTAGAATGTTGGTATCGTGTCACTCTGGGATTACGAAACAATACATATTTTCCCATTCCAGCGTAGATTCATGACACACATCATGGCTTTATGAGGGCGTTTGATGTTCTGAGGAGAAGGAGGGAGAATGAACAAGTTCACCACGTAGGTTTCATCAAAGCTGGGCATTTGAATGGTGAGCAGACCAATTCATCTTTGTTGGATCTTTGTATGCTTCAGCACTACCATAAGTATGGGAGGATGTGTCAGAAGAACATTTTTTGAACAATCGATCTTCTAAACAATCAATAATGGTGCAATAGAGTGCACTGACATGATGTAGTTCACGAAAACTACGTCGTGGCGCGATTTATTGGCAAGAGAATTGCCAATACATTTTTTATTATGTCCCACACCTATACTATTTTAGGAAAAAGTGCCTGCAAGTGAAGATTCCTTTTAGTTTATTAATCACCAGGGCATTGTTTATGTACATCTTCATCTGGTTACTTAGGACTATTACTCAATACAAAATTGGATGGAGACCCTCACCGGCGTATTGTAGGGGTACTCCTCTTTCGGGTTGCCGTTCTCATCCCTCAGCACGATAGCAGGCTGAGGCGAGGCTACGGTCGGAGGAGGAGAGATGAGATGGCGGGGCAGGGCGGTGTCCGAGTTGCGATTGAAGTCTACAAAAAAAGAGATTGATATATGGCAATTTGTATTACTCTGATGAGCTAATTGCATTTCTAGCGCATATAAAGATATTCGAAAATGGTTCGAAAATGATAGGGAAACCCCTGTTTTACGACCTATTTTAGATAAATTTCAATAATGTGAAATTATGTTATAATGTTTGTTAGAATGAAGAAGACATAATTAGTTTGATGCAGAGTGTATTAGGCAATTGATGGCCCTATTAATTTATCGGGGGTACGACATTTCCGCAACCGACATTTCCGCAACGGAGCGCCGTTTGCGTGAGAGTTGGGGTAGCAACTTGGGAGTTGTTGCATTGTTACCAGTATGTGCTCCCATACATAAGCATATATAAGTTTCGTTACCAGTCGATATTTAGTTTTACTCCAAATCAACGACCCGGGGTTCATGGAACATGGATTTCCACGACCCCTTATACGTTGAAACTCAATATCGCCTGGTAACAAGAATTGTATATGCAAAGGTATGGGAGCACATACTGGTAACAACGCAACAACTCCCAACTTGCTACGCCAACTCTCAAGCAAACGGCACTCCGTTGCGGAAATGTCGGTTGCGGAAATGTCGTACCCCCAATTTATCCCATGTTGTACTCTCATTAAAAAGTATGCTGATACGAGATCAGCAGAGGTGAAGAGAGTGCACAGTGATTAGGGAAAGCGCAAACGATAAGAGGAAGCAAATAGAGATTTCACCAGACGGCGCGAAGGGTGTCTCTACCGATGCGCCCGTGTCCGTGGGCAACGGCGAGGGCGACGGCCATTCGACGACTGGAATGGAACCAATCAAACAAATTAAATCGTTGCTAGTAATTGTTTAGGATATTTAGATATGCATTGTACAATTATTGTCAACTACCGCTATTGGAGACGTTGAACAATGGCAAGAGCGAAGATCTGGATTTTTCGGACACAAATCATACATAGTCGTGATGTTTTCTATTGAATTGCAACATATTGTACATGAAACCATCTCTAACTAGTGTTTCCATTTTCAAGTAATTTTGGTGTTTTTGTGTTTCAGATTCGTTTGATAGGTGACGCTATCAAACGAGCTTATGAGATATGAATCGCACCTGAAAAATACCCTAACATGAGCCTCAATGACCAGAAAATTGAAACCCTATCCCTAACCGAGGAATCGTCTGACTCTCTACAAAAAACACGTTCTCTCGTCGATCAGAGTGGGCGAGATAGTGTGTGATATGGAGAGAGCGAGACCATTACTTCCCTAAACCTATGTTGCTCACCCTTTTCCTCGTGGTTGTTCATCATCATCGTGGGCGTGCTGGCACCGGAACCACGAGGCGTCGTAGATCTGCGATTAATTGATTAGTTATGATTAATTAATTTTTTAACTGTTCAGTTTCAAATTATGAAAAATGTTTATTCAAACTCGCATTGTGTACACACCCCGACAATAAAGATTGTATTTTTTTCTTCAAAGTGCTAGCTTTCATTTGCGTTGCGCTTCACCTCTCACGTATATGAGTATGTTTATGATTCTGGCCAGTTGTCCTTTTGCAGGTATCGAAAAGTAAAAACATCTAACTTTTTTTGGCTCACGCCACCCGCCGTGGCAATTCTATATGAATGGCTCACTCCTTCCTGTTGTCTCACATTTTCGTGATCTGGGCGTTACCTATTCTAACTCTCTTGACTTTAAAGACCACATTTCCGATAAGATAACACAAGCTCGCTCTCGTTGTTCCTTTATCCTCCGCATTTTTGTATCTCGTAATCCCTTACTCTACTCTAAACTATTCGTCACTTACGTTCGCCCCATCCTCGAATATTGTTCCGAACTGTGGTCCCCTCAGACTAGAGAACTCTGCCTCAACATTGAGTCCGTCCTTCGTAAATTCACTAGGTCGGTATTTATAAATGTGGCTTAGCATATCGTACATACCCCGACAGGCTCCAATTTCTCAACTTGGAACCCCTAGAATACCGTCGCTCATTGATTGACCTATCGTTCATCTATCGTGTTGTGCACAACGACGTAGATAGTGGCTGCCCTCAATTCCTATGTATTGCCCCTCCTCGTCCAAGGAGACCTAATAATTTTCAACTTCGTAAGCATCGTTCCTCATCTAATCTATATCACAATTTTATCTCTAATCGTATTGTATCACAGTGGAATTCCATACCCAATCATGTAATACTTTCTAGGAATTGTGAACTCTTTCTCGTTAGAACGCGTATTCACTTTCCTGTTAACTATGGCAATCTGTACTATACCATATTATTATCTTTGCATCCTAGATGATGCATCGTATTTCATGCAGTCTTATTTCACCTTACATCTCTTTCTCGTCACTTATTTCGACATCTGCATGATAAATGAATTGAATTAAATGAATTGAATTGAATTAACTCACGCTGAGCTCGCAGTGGGCGAACCGCGACCTCCCGGTGAATGCGAACGCTCGGGAAGGGTGGGAAGCTGGAAAGTTTACCAGTTCATATCCGTAAAAAATAACATATGATAAAGTGAAAAATATAAAAAAGTGAACGCGATGTGAGGTGCAGTTGAACTATGCTATTGCAGATAGGAGAGATCTAAGCGATATCAAGCGTGGGCGCATCTTGGCAAACAATGGACAAACTCGACAACTTGAAAGCGAGTGGAATCCTGCTACTCTCTCTTTACCTCTATCACAGAGGGCGAGTATCGCATATCCCACTAGTCTCGTGTATTGATCGAGAGAGGAAAAACGCTAGGCGGATAACAAACAGTTGTAGCATGGGGCGCCTTGAGCATCATTACCTCTGGGAAAATATCTGATACAATTGAAAACTTACAAAGTGTGTATTGACCGAAAGGGGGTAGTTTTCGAACAAGAACGACAAATTCTCGGAATTTCGTACTCCAAAATATTCCTTTGGTCACATACGAATTTTATGTAGACCAAGTGACCGATAAAAGGGCAAATTCAAAGAATAAAAGAATAATAGCGCATCTTGCTCTAAGATTGACTGACAAAGCATGGACGATCAGTCAAAGTGGAGAAGCATGCACTAGCAATCAAGACTATGATGGATTGCCCCGATATTTTCATTCGAAAAAGCGTAAATTTAAGGAAAAAATCAAGACAAAAAGCTTGAAGTGATCGGATTCCAAGTGCCTCAACTAGTGGTGGAGCGAGGTGCCAAGCGGTCTCTCCCAACCTCTCCCAGCCTTTCCCTCTCCCTCCCCTTCTCGATCCCCTCGTTCTTCCCAGGGGCGAATAAACAACACCGCTGATCGCCCCCACATGATCTGGCGAGAAAGACAAGGAGAGGGAAAAGGGACAAGGATCAGAAGAGTGTCCATGGGTAGCATATGCGACTGTGTGATCCGCGAGCAAAGTTTAATCATGCGAAATATTAAACTAAGAACATGAGTAAGCAATGCCGAGGACCCTCATGATCTGACGACAGATAAGGTGAAGGATGCGTGGAGGATGATGAGGATGTACCAATAAATTGTCAATGAAAAGCATTTTTTTGGCAAAGATATGAAGACGCAAAAATGATCATAAGCATCCGCCTTAAAAGAGAGGAATGAGACACGTCACGGCAAGATAAATGCAACATTTGCATATAGATCCACTCACCGGTTTGCGGTGATCATCAAAGTCATCAATGCTTGCGAGACTGCCGGCGATCGAGTTTTCCTAAGAATCATAAGGTATTATGATACATTGTATGATTACCAGAAAACTCTAATCAAATTTCATTAGTGTTTTTTGTTGTTTTTTGTTGAAAGATTGTGCTGAGCTCGCAATGAAGCAAGAATATATATTTATGCTATTTCGTACGAAATAACGTGAGATAACATTTAAAATAGAACAGGAAAATTCATGACGATGAGAATCAATAGTTAATGACTGGATTAAAGGATCATGAAGTCAGGAGGATCTACTCAGGGGAACTGGTTTCATTCACGGTATTTACTAAAAGCCTTGCCGCTCTTGGAAAGAAGCTATTGTGCCTGTAGTTCGAACCAGGGTTGTTGAAGTTCATGTCGTTTCGCGTGTGGTAAATTTTGAAATAATGTTGTTTTCGGTTGGATATACTATATTTGCCTCGGATGAGATTTGTGGCTACTCTAACATCAATCGTTATTCTACGCTTCTCTAAGGACTCAATGCCTAGTTTCTTATTGCGGTCGAAAGCGGTAGGCATATTTTCCCAAGTATGATCAAAACAGCGCATAAACAAACGACGTGTGAAGTAGTTTTGTACCTTTTCGAGTTCCTTTTTATCCTTGTTTTGGTAAGGGTTGAAGACGGAGGAAGCGCTTTCTAAAATCGGTCTGATGTACATTGCGTACGTTTTGAGGAGTACTTCTATATTTTTGGTTCGTAAAGCTCTTAGGATAGTGTGACAGGTAGTTTTGGCCTTAATGGATATGGTAGTGCAATGATCGGAGAAAAAGAGGTTTTTCTGGATAACAAAACCGAGGTCTTTTACTGTTTGTTTTTGTTCCAAAGTAGTGGTTCCTATGGTATATGTTCGCATTGTATTTGCTCTGCCTAGGTGCAATGAGTTGCACTTATGTGCAGCAAGAGGAAGTTGCCATTTTTCTGACCAGTGTACGATAATGTCAATCGCAGCTTGTAATGGTACAGATGAGTTTCCCTTCCTAAAGGACCGATATATTTTTATATCATCAGCATACATTCTTGCAACTACGCCATGGTTTTGCACTAGAGTGGGAATTTCCGAGGTGTAAATAAGGAAAAGCAAGGGACCTAGGACTGAGCCCTGTGGGATAAATGAGCAAGTCTGTAAAGGAACTTCGTGAAACATATAACGGAATCACAATCGGAATCACAATTAGTTTTGACTTGTGCTTCACGGTGTCATTGTAATTCCTCGATTTTGAACGCATTGATAACAAGGTCGATCACTCTTCCAAAAAATCACAAAATAATGAAACATCCCGATTGCGAGTTTGTAAAGTACTGAAGATAAAAAAATAATAACTCAATAGATCACCTCCGAGATATCACTGAGAATGCGGTTCGCGATCTCCTCCTCGATGTCCCTTCTCTCGCCCCGAATCATCCGCACTGGCACCTGAAAAAAGCGGGTTTCCATTCCTATATTTTATTCATAAGCTTTTAAAAATACTGCAAAACAAGAGATTGACATGAATACACATTAGATTCAAAACTTTCATTCAAAGTTTTGATTCAAAACCTTAATTCAAAAGTGATTCAAAAGCGCAATTCAAAACTCAAATAACTCAGTTTGCTAAACAACCTCGATCTGCTTGTACTCGTGATACTTGGTGAACATTGGTGGCGCTGACTTTTCTTCGCTGGAGAAAATACTCGAGTATGTGTGCAGATGCCAATTAGCCACACTAAGCCACTCAGAACAGCGTCCCTAGATTATGGGGCGCCCGGAGAGGTTCCCGACGCGCTTGCTAGTGCGCGAATACTGTACGAATGCTGGAGGTTTCTGCAGTCAGAGAAGTGCTAGATAACACGCTACAGTGAGAGAGTCCAGAGAAAAATGATGGGTAAGATTAAGCTAGAGAGCGCGGGATTCGGAGAGGGCGATATCCAAACACAAGGGATAAGTGGGGACTTCCGCGATCCACGAACGAAGACGAACAGAGGAAGATGGGTAGAGAGGAAGGACATAGGGCAAACAAGATATCACTCAGTTAGAGGAGAGCGCAGAGAAAGGTAGAGGAGGAAGGGATCACTTGCCAGCCTGAAAAAGCGGGAGACGTGTCGCATTTCACAAGGAATGTGTAAGGATTGGGGCATCCACTAGTAATCGGGAGCTACGCATTCCGGATCGATTGTACACGGTAGATCAAGTGCCCAAGCTATCTATTTCTCAAATTTGCATATTCATCTACTTTTGCTAGGTTACTTCTTGTAGTCGATCGTCACCGAGGGGGTGGTTCATCGGATCATTTCGAGTGGGATACTGTTTGCGGAGAGATTTCTTGTGACTAATTGCAGTGTAGGGATCAGGTAGCTTTTGAATAGGCATGTTCACTAGTACGCGCTATTTAGTCATCTCTGCCGTACACGAGGACACGCATATGGACGGGAGGCATTGCTTGCGAAGCCGCCCCTATTTGATTCATTATTTTCGTGAATATTGACAAGTGCTCACCTGTGATAGCAGCTCATTCTGCTGCAAATCCCGTGCGTCCCGAAGAATTTGGTTGAATCTGAATTTGCCAATTTATTGTACTATTGCGTTTCATTTAGCTCATTTTAGCGGGAATAAGTTGCGATTTCAGTCGTCAGTTGTTCGTTATTTCAACGTCAATCCAAAAAATCTGAACTTTACTCTGCTTAGAAGGACCGAATGCATAGCGCAAGGGGACGACAAATGAAATGGACAACATGTTACGAAGACAGATACGAGGCTGTTTTTTTGGAAAATTGTTTTTTAATAATGTTATTAATGAATAAACAGTTATACCTCTTTGTCTGCGACGGCGTCTCTCCCTTCTCCTGCGGCTGCAGCATCGGTCGTTCTCTGTCGGGCGGCGGGCGTTCCACTGCAGAGCAGACATCGAATTTGCCCTCTTCAAGAAGGCGCGATTCGCAATTTGATTATATGTTGGTTCAAAACAATCAGTGTAACTTCTCTATTATTAACATAGTGGATTCAATATTTCAATCGTAGATCCAAGAGGCGACGCTTCGTGTTATTGAGTGATGACGCGAATTTATTTTAAGACTTTAAAAAAAATTTTGAATTAAAAAAAGTTATTTTTGCTCCAACGAATCAATGCATATGCTTCATAATTGAGATTTGACTCAATTAGCGCTTCTGTATTGATCTCTCTTCTCCCCCTGTTTCAACAAGAAAATCAATGCATTTTGTAAAAAAAAAACGACTGGATCCTCACCTCTCCTCGCCATCTTCTCGATGATCTCAGGCGGGATGTTCTTGAGCAGATTCTTATTCAGCTTTGGCAGGGGATTACCGCTGAAGTCGACGGGTGGGCCTGAATTACGCGTGACATCAATTTGAAAAATGACAAACGTATGACCAAACACTTCCAAGAGTGACGAATTTGCGATTCAGGCTGGTTCAGGTATTTCTTGTGTCTTGTGTGACACTCTTAAGCTGTTACTCTCATATTTTGGCAAAATCAAAGATCAACTGCATCACTAACCCGCATTCCTCTCCTTCGGTCTGCCCCATTCGTCGTGAGGGATTCTGAGCAGGTCCTCGAGTCTGACTAGACGACCGAAGTCGTCCAGCGGGATCCTGAAATTGCAGAAGCGATTACATTTTCCACGAGGTAGAAAAGTTTCAGAACAAAATATGATTCACAAATTATGTTTTACTTGTAGAATTTGATTGAGTTGAGTTATCAAATCAATACGGCAGTCACGTCTGTTCGAATAAGAAAACAAAAATTAAATCACATTTACCGTACAGTAAATCATAACCAAATCTCACCGGATAACCTCTCCCTTCTTCACGTTGCCTTCCTCAGGCGGAGGTGGCTGCTGCTTCTGAAACATTTTTAGTTGTTTAAAAAAATGGTAACCAAGGTTTATTGAATCACACAACTGTCCCATTATGATTTTAAAAGTTACCAAACTAATTTGCATTTTTGCATCACCTCTTCCTCCCTGACCGGTGGCGGGTCCATGTGGCTTGACATCCTCCTCTCACCCTTTTCAGCCTTCTTCTGCTCAGCAAGGGTCGATGGTGGGCCCTGAAAGTGGAGTTTTGATAGACAGATTCACTAACTGTAATGTAGAAATCTTCCGAAATCCGCTGAATCTAAAAGGTTGAAGGAAAAGGGAAGAAAAAAAGTCAAGCGAAACCCGTTGGTCAATCGCCAGTTGACGACGGAGTCACTTCCAGCTTTTTCTTTGTTTCGCGAGACGAAATCACTCAGGAATCACCGCAGACGCTAGAGAGAATACGAATTTGTGAGAGCGCAGACAATCAGAGACCAGGTAGAGATGTCAGGTAGTGTTTAGCGCCTCTCAGTGAGAGAGGCAAGCCCTAGAGGAGGGACAGGTGCTTGAGAAGCGAGAGTGAACGCGAATTGGAGAGAGTGCGGGCTCGGGAGTGAGATCACTGAGTCTGATAGACTAGAAAGTGTGTGAAAGGAGGAGAGTTGGAAGAGAGGAGTGACGTTGTAACCCCCGCAATGCCTCAAGCGAGAGGAGGGGAGACACGGGAATGAGGGGTTTAGAGACCGCAAATTATGGGAATTATCAATGGAATCTATTGTGAAATTATAGACGGATAATTGTTTTAGTGCACGCCTAGAGATCACACTCCGATCATTGTTGGGCAATTTAAGTGCATTTCATTTGAAAATGAAACATAGCCGATGCAATTCATACGGATGTTGAACAAAATGTTCGCATTTTTAGATATGTTTCACAAGCCACACTAATTGTGGGCTCAATGGTGCAACAATGATAGAATCTCTGCGTGTCCTTTGGTAAAAAAACATTATTACACAATTGGGAAAGGACGGTTTTAGTTGATTAACTAATTTGCGCACTAATTTGTAACATGGAATGATAATGGAGCGATGTAGTGGTAAAATCTTGTAGCAAACTCGGCTTAATTGGTTCCATCTTTTTCATGTTTTTCCCGTTAACATATCCGAATTTCGCTGATTATCCGCGCGGATACTATACAATAATAAGTGAGAAAAAATACGAGCGTAGCTGGATGCTCCAGATAAAACGCGAATTTACCTCGACTGGCTGCATCTTAGGATCAGAAGGCGTCTGCAGCACGAAGACGCGGCGGTCCTGTACAGGATATTAGTAGGGGAGAACATCGTTGGCCGAAAACATGTATTCAATATTGTGTTGATTACCAAATTATGAATTACAATCCTCGAGATAGTGCTGGATGCTGATGATATTTGGCAATAATGGTGGTCATTGTTCGGAACAAAAAGTAGAACTCACGAGCCACTTCTCGCTGTTGTGGTACTTGAACTCCCTGAGGCAGTCGATGGAGAGCGGGACGTCATCACTCTCTTTTAGCCACGGGTGCGAAAGAGCTTCGAGGGAAGTCGGACGCTTCCTGAAAAACCATCGTTTCAGCAAGTGATGAGGCACACCTGCGCTGTATGAATCCTCAAAACAATAACGTAATTAGTCAAGCGAATGCATAGCAGTCAATATATAGCAACGACAAGTGGAGCAGTCCAGCAAGGTCGGCCGCTATATGAATCTACGCAGTCCTGACTGTACTCTCAGATTTTGAATGTTCAAATTTCTTGGATTTGAATCAAAACACTTACAGGGGATGCATCTGCAGCAGGTCGCGCACGAAATCTTGAGCGTGCGATGAGAAATCGACCCACTCCTCATCGAGGAGGACGTAGTTGGCCTGGAATTAACATTACACGGATTCAGTAAGTGTGCCATTTTGAATCACATATTTGGCAACGCTTTTAAATTCGAGCCGCTGTTAAATTATTTTGGAAAATAGAAAGCGGACGAACCATTAAATATTTTGTGGTGTTTCTGAATTGATGCATATTTGCATTGGATATGCATCAATTCCCTTGGAAAAAAAGGTTCTACCCAGATTAAGCAAACTAATAAACTAGAATAGGAAAAGTATTGAAAATTATTGGCGAGTTCAATGTACTACGATGCAAGTAGTGATTTCCTCGGCAGTCACTGACTGGGCTTCGGTATGTTGCTTTGGTAGATCACTCGGAAAAAATATGTAACAGGCCAAAAAAATAAGAATTTCGTACTTGTCCGACGTTCCACAGCGTCTCATTATCGCTGTCGCCGTGGAATGGCGAGATTCCGGTTAGACTGAATTGTAAAATTGTGAATAGTAAAATTTGTATCCAAGCTGGAGCATCTCAGTATTTGAAAAAGTAATGGAATTGGATGAAATTATGCATGATTGCAAATAAATAGCGACAGAGAATCTCACAGCACGTAGGTGAGTGTGCCCAGACTCCACAGGTCAGTTGCCAGAGTCAGTGGCAGACCGCGGACCTGAAATAAGTAGGTATAACTAAATCACACATTGAGAATGTAAAATTTCGTTTTACATGACATCGAGTGGTATCATTTTGTGAGCGATTGTTTCCAGTACAAGTTCACGAGTAAACGATTTCCTTCCCTTATCTCGCATTAGAATATTATGGTGAAACATAACTCCATCATTGAGCATGGCTTCGCAAAAAACTAATCTCTGATTATGCGTGTATAGTCGTGTATCAGACCGGTGAGAAAGCGCACATTGCGAACAGTCATGCCTATCGCTACAATACATACTGCGCATGGATTCATCGAATTATTATTGTCCACTAGTTTGCCCGAAGTAAACGACGTATCTCCTTTATCTTCACACTACATGTGTCTTGTGCAACATAACTCAATGGATTATTTCAGATTCGATTGGCTGATTCATGACAGCAATACATTAAACGTATGCAACATCTCATATGAACACGGCAACTTCAACCTCGATTAACTCTTTTAGAATCTACATTTATTAGAATTTTGAAATTCGGGTTTACGTCTCGTTTCGCACAAAGCCGGTCGATCGGATAGAGTGTGTGAGACATGAAGTTATGGTGTACCAAATCACAAATAAAGCTCCATCACTCACCATTTCCGGTGACACGAACTCGGGACTGCCCTGGCACTCTCCAGTGATCAGTCCGCGCTCGTCGAGCTTCCTGTATGGAATGAAAGATTACGGCAAATGTACAGTATTTCTTAGCTTTTTCGTGTAATTTTGTATGTTTCGGAAACTTTGATATGCCCACTATCTTGCAACGGTAACTTTAAAAAATACGGTACTTCCTAAATAAAAAATCCGTGCACAATTTGAATAACCTGCTCTGGCCGAAATCAGCCAGCACAAGTCGGCCATCTCTGAGCAGAATTGTCTCGGGCCGGAGGTCGAGATGGGCGATTCCTAAAGTGATTAGTAAAATATTACAAATATTTAATTGTTTTGCATCATGGTTTTGTACCATGTATTCACCTCGAGAGTGCAGAGCAGCCAGTGACTTGAGCAGGTGTCGAACGAACGTACGGACGAGAGATTCCCTGAAATTGTACCACGATCACAAAAAATAATACAAAAATCACCTATTTCAGTGGCGTTTTAAACATATTTTCACAATATGAATGTTTATTTGCACGGTAAGATGCGATTGCCCATAATTGTGTTTGTCCAACATCCCCCCAATCCAAGTGTCCCTTCTCTTTGTCCCTCACATTCGTCCCTCACCCGCTGTTGAGTACAGCTGACACAATCACACTCAGGAATTAACGCATAAAAAGTGAGAGGTAGAAAAGAGAAGAGCAGGATTGGGGGCTGGATGGAGCTAGTAGCTACTAAACTGTCATTGGTAGACAGCTAAATAAAAATAAATACGAATTTAATTCCAGAACTCGTTAATCTACTCGCGGCGACAAGTCATTTTGACATCGAGGCTCCCTCTTCGCAGTGAAAACTGTCAATCGCGCATACCACCTTCCGACACATCCTAATCCCGATTATTTTCCAACTTATCATCCATGGTTAAGAGCGTTATACCGTCAAGCGGGAGCAAAATGAAACACCCACACTATTTCACGCTTTTTTTAGCGTAAAATCATGTGAAGTCCATAAAATCCTTCAGAGTTGTCGAAATGACACAATTTTTGGAATATGGCACTTTCACGCGATTATCAAAATCCATTTTGAGGAAATTGTCATAGGCAGCTTCTAACACATATTGATCTTCGATCTCAATCGGTCAGAAATTTAACGTGATTGGTCTCGCATCTTCACCTACTTTCAACTAATGCGCGGCAACTCATGTGTGGTGTAGTGTTCTAAGGCGCATAGCGGATCGCATTATTTTTGGATTGCGCAGGTTCGAATCCAACCAAGTAATATTCAATTTTGCTGCATATTAGAGCAATGGCGTTAAATATAATTGTAACTTCCATTGCTCCAATATGCAGCAAAACTAAAACTACTTGGTTGGATTCGAACCAGCGCCCTCCAAAAATAATGCGATCCGCTATGCACCTTAGAGCACTACGCCACACACGAGTTGCTGTCCATTAGTTGAAAGTGGGTGAAGATGCGAGACCAATCACGTTAAATTTATGACCGATTGAGATCGAAGATCAATATGTGTTAGAAGCTGCCTATGACAATTTCCTCAAAATGGGTTTTTTTATAATCGCATGAAAGTGCCATATTCCAAAAATTGTGTTATTTCGACAACTCTGAAGGATTGTATGGACTTCACATGATTTTACGCTAAAAAAAGCGTGAAATAGTGTGGGTGTTTCATTTTGCTCCCGCTTGGCGGTAATGACCCCTTCATGATTTTGCAATTGCTTCGCGATTTCCTTTTTTAAATAATTCAATACATCAATCATGTTGCGCTCGAATTAAGACAGCGAAATATCAATGACCGTGTCGGTTTATTCTTCTCACCAGGTATGTTTCGGTACTTTCTCTTATTCCCGTCAATCAACGATTTTCTAATGGGTCGACGATTGTACACAAACGAATTAGAGGGATGTTGGATAAACACAATTGTCGGGAATCGCATGAAACTGTGGATATTTAACAAAAAAAAACCCTGCAGAAGTTGAAAACATGCTTAAAATGCAAATGAAATAGGTGATTTTTTATGATGTTTTTATTATAATTTTTTTTAAAATTATCATTTTCCAGCATTGTCGTACTTTGCGGTCAGGAACCTGCAGATATGTGAGAAACTCTTAAATCCTACATCTCGGCTAATTTTTCGAACAAGAAAGCTGATAATTTCTGCAGCAGTTGAATAAAAACACTATTTCTACAAAATTGGCAACGTCTATTTTTTATCATCGGCTATGTTTCAGAGCTCGTTCACTTTTGAATCAACCCATAATCTTGCAATTAAGGAGCGCTTCGTTCTGCAAAATAACATAACAACTCACCTGCTTGGCCCCCTCGGACTGGTCGCGCGCGGCGTCGGGAACGACATTGTGTTGAGCAGTGAGTCATCCGCTCTGTAAAATATATATTCTTTATTATAATTTTGGTTCAATATTTTCTCCAGGAAAAAAAACCTTGTTAATGTCTTGAGCTAGTAAGCTCGGATTGCCTAATTTTTCATGCAACTTGCAAGTGACCGATCAGATTTCACTGCGGACAAGGTGTCTTCACATTCCCTGCCCTCCACTTTCATCAGCTTCATGTGCTCCCTCTAATGCATGCGCCTACTCTCGCCGGTTAGACTGGCGAGAGAGCATGCAATGTGACGAGATCCATTTCCTGCGATGTCATCCCTAATCCCTCGATTGATTGCGGATTGAATGCTTGGCTGTCGGAGAAAAGGGGTGAGATCGAGAGGGGAGGAGAGAGTTCCGAGCAGATCGGAAGCGAGAGAGTGTCGGAAACGAAGAGAGTCAGGGAGGACAGAGACTGAAGGAGTCCTCCTCTCTTAACGATCTGCCTATGCCGTCACACCAAAACGCCAGCTCGCGACAGATGGTTTACACCAAATGGGAGAGGCGAAAAGACGATTGCACCCGCAATCGCGCAATGTATCTCACACGATATCCATCAAATGGTTGAAAAGTCCCAAAAGAGAAGATCTTAGAAATGCATGCTAATTAATAGAGGCACGTAGTAGGATAGTAAGGATGGTGAATTTGGAGAGTATCGAAAAGATCGGAAACTATTTCACAAAAATCATCGCAATCAGACGCGAACTAGAAAGAAGAAACAAGATTCGCACAGTATAGCATTGACTTGGCATGGGATCCTACCACGCATAAGACACAGAAACAATGTCAAGGTGCATACCAAAATCAGATAAATCCTATGCGATCGTGAGATTTGACACCAAGACGAGGAGGTGCGAAATCTAATCTCCGCAACAGTGTAATTGCCTCTTCGCGCTAACGCAGCTACGATAAAATTAACCAGTTTTAAAAAAAATAATTTGACTTCCAGCTCACACTCTCAGCATGGGCGAGGGCGACTTGGGCTGGCCCCTATCGGCTGGTACCAGGCCGACTTCTGGTTCCACCATCCTGGTTCTGAGTTTGGTTCCGGTTCTGGTTCCGCTGGTTCCGGAAGGGAGAGCAGATGGGTGGCGGAGAGACTGATGGCTTCTTGACTCTGTCTTCTCTTGCGGAATTCGGGCGGGGGAGGCCCGATGTCACTGAGAAGCTGGGCGAGAGAGTGGGGAGATCGGAGAGAGACAGGGAGGTAGAGTGACGAGAGAGAAGTGAGTTTGATGAGAGCGCAGACGAGCAGAAAGTGGTAGAGATGATGGGAAACTAAGAGATTCTGACCAAATCGCTCGCTGCTAAGCAGAAGCTACATAACTGAAGAAAAGAGAGCAGCTGAGAGGTCCATTGCATCACTCTCGTATCACTGAATTGATTGGGGTCAATTGTGTAATTTCTTAGTGATTCGACAGGTTTTCTGAAGGATTATTCAAGACTGCCTCAATAGAGTGAGAACTGTCACACATTCTTGATACCACAGGGTCGTTCAGTTTTTCCAGGAACGCATTGGTTAAGGTCAAGCGTGTTTGTTATTTCGCCCTGCCATTCCTTCGCTTTACAGCAGTAGTAGACGGGGGGCGACGAGTAGTGGTCTGACTCTCTTCGTTCCGCACGCTATCTCACCGGTCAGAGATATATAGAGAGAGTATGCACATTGTAGAGAACGAGAGAATAGATCCAAGTGGTTGGGCACTGTTCAGGATGAGAACGAATACGAAATGTCTGACGGTGCAATTGACCCAGCGTTCTCATTAGGTTTAGCGTAGGTAATTGTTGTGCGCACAGACTTGATCCACTCGATTGAAAGTTGATGAAATTTTGTGGGCGGCGACAGTTGGCGGATGAGTAATTGCGTGTGGCTGTTGTGACAAGTGACGACAGCGTTTTGACATGTTTCCTACATTTTCATACAACCAGGCGCTCAAATTTACAACATAAAATTAGAGAATATTTCATTTCGAAATATTGTGAAATGTAAACTCTGAGCGAACACTTTCCAATCCCATGATCTAGGAATGTTGTTCTTACATTTCGGGATCATAACTTCTACTATAAACGAATTAACACGTTTTAATAAATACAACAATCAATTGCTAACCGTACCCCTCATAGGCGACGATGACAAGATCGGAAGCGAAGGGCAGAATCGCGTGAATGGGAGCGACCAGAGACGAATCCCTGAAAATATTCAGAAATGATAAATGTAATCAGAGAAGCATTCATAGTGATGAACAACTGAAAAATAATGTATTTTATTATATGAGAGGAATCGCGAGAGAATTGCCTACTCCGCGGCGGTAGGAATCAAAATCGTCGTATCCGGAAGAAGCTTTAATACAAAGTATTTCAAATGATGCTCTTTCAAACTGCGTTGTCAGAATTTTGATATCTCTCGTCATCTTCGAGATTCAGAAGGCCAAACTTGGTACTATAACTTTTCGACTATCAAATCGCGCTCACTTAAATAATCATAATTCCGTTTACAATGACGATAGAAACTCGTGCTTTACATAGAACGAAAGCTGAAAACATTTTCTACAACTTTTATGTTGAACATGTCATTCCATGTGCACGTCCCAGTGCGGGGTGGTCGGGTGAACCAAAAACTACCGAATTCTGGAAATCGGAAAAAGTGATTAAAGCCCCTATGCGCGATCGATGGTGCCTATGGGTGACTAACTATACGCAAAAAATCTAAGAAATCGGAGGTGGTAAAAAAAAGGGCGCTGTTTTTTGTCCGGTGGCCCCAAAAGTGGGTAAACCCCCTACACGGTTTCAACACTTCTAAGACCTCTATTAACAGCTAATAAGGTCAAATAACTCGAAAGTAAATCAAAACAAGATTTGAAATTGTTTCCCGACTAGTTGTACCGCTTTCATTGGTCAAAAACTACAGTATGACCGGAAATTCAAAAATCGTCATTTCGACCCTTCTCAACTTTTGGCGTGGGTGCAATTGAATTATAATGGTTCCAAATAGTGTAGATACATTCCACGGAACCACTCAAAGAAAGGGCGCACCCATAAATACCATATTTCGGCATAGGAAACCATGGAAAAGCGCTAAACTGTACTCCAGGTGAACATAGTAATAGGGGCCCGGCTCAAGGCAAGAAATGTAGAGCTCGATGAGCTGAACATTTTATCTGTTGAAAGTTAGTCTCTATCTTTTCATTGAAGCATGCTACAGAGCCTGGAATTTAGGCAGATACGGCCGCGGAGGCGCCCGGGAGAGCGCTAATTGGAGGGGAGGAAGAGGGAGGTCACGGGGAGAGAGCGCCAGACGATTAGAGTGCGCGCTCTCGGTGGATTCTAGCCTATTTCTACCCATCTATTTCTACCCATCAAATGTGGGCAAATGCAGAAGGATCATAAGTAATTATTTTCAGTTCGCCTTCATTTCACTTTTTCATATGCGGAATCAGTAATTTTACAAGCTTTATGCTTGGGGAATCCAGATGGTGCAGAAAAAACAGGGTTATTGCTTATTCTAAAATATCGACTTTTCATCGCCTCTCTTGAGGCGAAATTTGAGCTCTACAAATCAGGAATACGGAAACCTCTCAGTTCAACTCTATGCTTAACCTGTAATAGTCAAAAAAGTATGCAAAAATATCAGAATAACATGAGAGCCACAATTTCGAGAATGTTGAAATTTTGCCTCAAATATAGGACCACTGAACATCGAAAAAGATCTAAATTTTAGAACTGTTGAAACCGTGTAGGTGGTTTACCCACTTTTGGGGCCACCGGACAAAAAACAGCGCCCTTTTTTTTACCACCTCCGATTTCTTAGATTTTTTGCGTATAGTCACTCACCCATAGGCACCATCGATCGCGCATAGGGGCTTTAATCACTTTTTCCGATTTCCAGAATTCGGTAGTTTTTGGTTCACCCGACCACCCCGCACTGGGACGTACACATGGAATGACATGATCAACATAATAGTTGTAGCCAATGTTTTCAGCTTTCTTTCTGTGCAAAGCACGAGTTTCTATCGTCATTGTAAACGGAATTATGATTATTTAAGTGAGCGCGATTTGATAGTCGAAAAGTTATAGTACCAAGTTTGGCCTTCTGAATCTCGAAGATGACGAGAGATATCAAAATTCTGACAACGCAGTTTGAAAGAGCATCATTTGAAATACTTTGTATTAAAGTTTCTTCCGGATACGACGATTTTGATTCCTACCGCCGCTAACCCGCCTAAAATAGGTAATTCTCTCGCGATTCGTCTCGTATTTTGTATGACACAAGTCTGCAGATCCAATGATATTCTGAAATGCCGTACGCATCTATGAAAGTTGCGAAACTCAACTAGAACGAATTTCAAATATTTTTTTCAGATAACTTGAATTATGGACATGAATTGATCATCATGTTTTTTTCAAAAATAATGAAATTTTCATTGTCTCGCAATATCTCATCACCCTCCTGCTCGTTCAGATTGTGACATCTTATTTTACATGTATGTTTATGTGTAGTCTGATTGGGAACATCAGCGACAACTCAACATGAATCAGGTATATATTATAAATGTGAAACTCATTCACGTTTTCCAATTCTTTCACTTCAAAACATCCACAGAAATAAGCAATATTTTGGGGGAAATTTAAAAAAAGTTCGGAAGAATAAGGCTTTAGATGAAATCATCGCAATTCACTCGCCTTATCGAAGTATCCTATGTGACTGTTTTCTCGCATCTATTTTTTCAGATAATGCTGAAACGATTCGCCCTATGTATTGATTGGCTGACGATTCTTAAATAATTTTCGCTCGCCTCGTCCCGCAGTCTTGCATCACCCTACTGCTGAGCTCCTCATTCATTAAAATTCATTTGTGTTGTATTTTTTTTTGTTTTTCCGATCGTAGAAAACAACTATCACCCTTCGCACTAATGAACATATGTATGATACTTGTGAAACTCATTCGATAGATGAATACCAACAATTCTTTAACTTACCTCATCTCGCAGTCTCGCATCACTCTCCTGCTCAACTCCTCGTTCACAATGCAGAGTTGGCCGAAGAAGCGCCAGGACTTCTCCTTATCGAGAATGGGCACGATCCGACCAGTGGAGAAGGCCCTGTAGAGAACATTTTTCGTATTATTGAATAGCTCGTCGGTCTCAGTTTCTCTTATTGAATCATCATTATCAGCAGACAATTTATAATTAATTGGTGTAAATATATTTCAGAGTACACATTTCTTTCCTTGGTTTTGACATTTCCAGTAAATCGGAGTATGACATTGGACAAAACAATTAAATACATATAGCTCACTAAAAATCGAGAAACAACAGCCCTCTTCAGTCTATTCACTATTAATTTTGTGAAAAAATTACGAAGCTGGACTAGATAACTCTAACATTGAACTTTTTTTGGTTCAATCATAGAGTCTGCAATTGACTGAAGCTCTGGACAATGTGAACCAGTTCATCGGGTCACTGACAACATCCAGGCAGTGTTTAGTGCACGGCGATCGTCATGCCAGATTTGGTCTAGAGTGCCAATCACAACGACGGTCGTGCCGAGCTTTCAATGACTTTTTTTTCACTTTCAATACAATCAATAATCGGGCAGTGCAGCTTGAATGGCTCGTCAATCCTATGGATTGATGATCCATTCAAGTTTTTCTACATTTCACGACCATCCGGGCGATATCCTA
This sequence comes from Pristionchus mayeri, assembly GCA_036245805.1. NCBI lineage: Eukaryota > Metazoa > Nematoda > Chromadorea > Rhabditida > Neodiplogasteridae > Pristionchus > Pristionchus mayeri. Next base: position 6,633,905 of record BTRK01000005.1, read on the forward strand.
TTCCTCAGCAACTGTATATTCTCGAAGTCCATGCATAAATGACGCTCATTTCGTGCTTTTTGTGTGTTTCTCCCAACGATTGTCGAATTCAGTCGATCCGAACTTTCAATGTCCTTTGCCAGGCAAAAAATTCTCAATCACCATTTAAAGCAGTTATGTGATAATTTCGGACCATTTCCATGCATCAACAGCGCACATTTCGTGTTTTTTAGTGTAATCGATCCGATCTTTCCATATTCTTTGCTAGACAGGATAGTGCTCAATCACCATGTAGTGCAGTTCTGTGATAATTTCTAACCATTTCCATGCACCAACAACGCAACCATATTGTGATTCTTTACTTACACATACACGATACAAAAACGTTCGATCAGCAGGGCGAATTGCTTGTGGAATAGACACGGCTCTCACACAAATGGAATGGCCGACAGCTAGCGGCGGTCGACGCGCGACGCGTGCGTCCGCATATCCACGTGCAACGCGTGAAATTGCCGGTTCACGCGCGCGCGTTGCAGTCGCGTCGCGGTCGACACCGCGCTCGGTGATAAGAAAGATTATGTGGGGGTATTGTGGAGCGCTCGCGGCTAACCTGAACGTGATAGACAGGGATACAAAATGAGGAGAAAATTATACATAAAGTGCTGCAACTTTACATATCAAGACTGAGTTATACATTGAGCAAGATAGTAATGTCATATGGACTATGAGAGCTAAACCGGTCTAAAATAGAGAGCCACTACATCATTACTAGTCACCAGTGACGTAAAACATAAGAAAACACTAGCAAGCGTGAAATTGGATCCTATGGGAAGGGGTGACTACCATATCTTGTCAGGGTCCTTCCGAGAAATTGCCGGTTCTCGAACGGAATGGGGCGGATTACGGCAGGTATTGATTGGGGGATGCGCGATTCGGAGAACAGCGGCTAGGTGTGTGTGTGTGTTTTGTGTGGGCACATCCACGGTGGGAAGCTAGGAGAGGGACACGGGATCAATCGATAATCAACGGGGATCGATAGTACAGTAATCGCCGCTTGCGTGTTCTCCTGCCTAGGCGCGTGGTGTGGTGTGGTATGGTGGGGTATTGTGGGAAACGACGGAAACGGTTCTGGTGGTGTGGTAGACATCGGAACGATCAGATAAGCTTACAGTAACGGGGGGCGACGGATACTCGTGTTGGTGCGGGGTGCGTTTGTGCGCGGCGTGTGTTGACAAGTGAGATGGTGGTGCGATAATGCAGAGAATTGGACGAGAATTACAATACAAAAGTGGTGTTGCTGTGCTAAACTGCGGATCTGGGGGCGGTCACCGCAGCTCGGTACAGAAGTGATACAAAAGACAGTGATACAAAAGTGCCGGGTGATACAGAAGTGTGATACAAAAGTGTGATACAAAAGATCAATAATCTACTTCTCGTCCTCTTCGTCAATCTCGTAGATTTCGTGCACTTTCCGCAGCGAAGTTCCGTTCACGCCGTTCGTTGCCGCGATGCCGTTCTCCGCCCGCAATCGCTCCTGCCGCCGTTGCCGGTGCTTCTTCAGGATCGGCAGGTCGTTGGGGTTACCGTACTCGTCTGCTGCAATCGACAATGATGAGATATATTTCATTAGTATAGAACGATACAATTTCAAGCTACCTTAGCACCAAACATTCTTCAATCGATACAACATTTCATGGAGCTCATACAGAACTACAACGAGTCCTGAACAGAAAACTGCCGTACCCTCGACGGTGACGGTACAGGAGGTCGTTGATTGTCCAGCGGCGTTTACCGCAATGCACGAGTAGATGCCGGAGTCGCGCCACAAAGGATCCTGCAAGGCCGGGATTTAGAAGCCGGATAATGCGGCTCGGTTGGAGTTGTCTAGATTTTTTTAGAACCGGGAATTAGCGAAAGGAAATAGGCTCTATAGAAAATTGTCATAATTCTGGTGAGCCCGATAATAGGCAAAAGCCGGACCTGGATGACCAGCGAGCAGAGGATGCCGCCCTCGTCCTTGACGAACTTGACGCGCGAGGACTCGACGATCGGTCGCCAATCCTGGAGAATGCAGGTAATTATGATTTTGTTTGTAAAATAAACATAGGAGGAGGCAAGAAAGCGATTTCACAAGTTTTCTTGCACAATCAAATTATCTGCGAAACATATCTTATCAGGTCACTGACCTGAGAAATGTTCAACTATGCTTCAAAGATAATATAATTGTCCAAGAAAATTGCGAACTCGTTTTTAGATCCTCATGTGTCTTTGGTACAACAAAATCACACTATCCACTGAACACCCATATTATGTTATCATGCTAACACAGATTCCTTTTATCAATCCTCACCTTCATCCATTTCAGCTCGGGGAACGGCGTGCCCTCCACTCGAACGTCCAGTTTCAGCGGCTGCGCAGAGGGGCAGGTCTTGTCGGCCAGCGGAGCCAGGAACTTGGGATGGGCTGCAAGGATACGGTAGGTTACGGTGGGCTACCATTTCGTTCTAGAGTACGTTCAGTTGTCGATTGCCTGATCGAGGCGGGTAGAGTACCCTGACTACAATATGCCTAAGGCTACAGTACTCACTCGCGAGGTCGACGTAGATGTTCTGCTGCGCCTCGCCGTAGGCGTTCTTCGCGAAGCACTGGTACTGGCCAGCGTCGTCCTGGAGTTCAATGAGGGTTATGGTAATCAATTATCGATTCTAAAATCGCTGTGATATTTCCTGGCCTTCCTACTGAAATGTGAGAGGATGAGAGATTCGATCTAATATTTCGGCGCTATGGCTGGTTACGGTATCTTACAAGGAAGGAGTTACGGTAAGAGCTACAGTATACCTTTCCGAATCCGGTAATCGTCAGGGTGGTCTCCGTTCCTCCGTAGGTGTGCACGCGGTACTTGGAGGTGGGCGCGGCGGTGTCGATCTCCCATCCGCGGAACTTCCAGCTGGGAATGGGAATGCTCATATGGATCAATAGCTTTTCCATGTATTTTTTTTTGCAGATTGAACGGCAAGTGTATCAGATATCAGATGCATCAACTTTCGAAACAATTCTAACATCAGTGAAGCATATTTGAGTAAGGAATCATGGTAAATAGTGAAACTGATCTCCACTACCCTCAGAACCTCTAAATATCCGAACGAATGAAATCCGGCTCACCTAATATCCGGATCCGGATAGCCGCTGACATTGAGGATGATGGTGATGGTGTCGTTCTCGGCGCAGAATCGCTTGTCGTTGACGCCGGGAGCGAACCAGGGCGCGCAGGCTGAAGATTTCTCGATTGGAATACTATTTTGAATCAAGATATAGGCGCTTTGGTGTACCTCGGCGACGACTTTTCCAAACGTTGGCAGTCAAAAATCTTAAGAAGAGTTTTGACTGGCAAGGTTGGCTAAAAGTCGCCACTAAGGAACGAGGTTTTTTTAACAGGAACACGTAAAACTCCGTGCGGTGTGCGTAAGGCGATTTTTACCAAACTTTATCAATCAAAACGCTCACCGTACTGCTCGGCGTGCATGCACTCGAGCGCTCGCTCCGCGTACGGATCGAGCAGCGGGATGATCTTCTTGTTCTTGTCGAGCACGGGTCGAGGAGGTGCCATCAACCTGGAAATGGAGTCAGTTGTCGATTGATGGTGCGTCTACTGTACCCCACACGCTGCCAACCACCACCCTATATTGGGAAGCACGGACAATACGCAACACGTTGGTTAGAATGGTTAGCTGGTACATTTATGAAGGAACCACACGAAACAATAACCTCTCAGTAGGCAACAGGCTTCCTCCCGTTCCCAGGAACCTCGAGGGTCGGTACTTGAGCTGCTTCGAGGGAATGGACCTAGTCAGATCGGAATACGGGCTCTGGTACTGGCTGGAGATGGAGGAGAACCGGGACTTTCTCGAGGGCGAAAGGGAAGCGTCGGCGGATCTCGACGTCGACGCCCCCAGCGACGACCCGGTGTAGTAGGGCCGCGATCTCGAAGAGCTACCGTAGTCCGAGGAGGATCGGGCGTAGGACGATGGCGATGACGGCGATGAATAGCTGGAGGTACGGTAGTATGATGTTGTACTGTAGCGAGATGACGCCTTCGGCGAATTGCCGTCGTCGAGGCTGCAAAGGGACGACGGAGGACGGATTAACATGGACGAAAGACGAGGACTTGAGTACATGCTCAACTGAGTATGAGACTACATAGAGACATGCAACGTATAATGGAACTCAGACGGATAACAAACGGACTTATGACATATTTTCATAAGGAATTTCTGATAGTTTCATGTCGAATACTAGCTGGCCTAGCATTTGGTACCTAAATATGGAGTGGATACGGGTCTGTTGAACACAAAATGCTGGTTCCGCGCCAAAAAGTTCAGTAATCCCGATTACCATACCCACAACTGCAGTAATCCCAGTTACCGTACCCACAACTACAGTAATCCCTGCTACCGTACCTGCTGGGAGGCGAGGCGGGACTCGGGTCGGAGATGCCGTAGATGTTCTCGGCGCGCACTCGAAACTGGTACGACTTGCCCAGCTCGAGGTTGCGCACCTTGCACACGGGCTCGGGGATGTTGTAGTCGAGCTGGATAAAACAGAGAGATAAAACGACCAAATATAAGAGATCAAAGAATAGCAATCATGACGGATGTAGATCTAGAGTCAAGGCTTGTTACGATACAGGAAGGTGAAAAAATATTTCATTCAACTAAGTCCAATTATGCTTCACTGTAGCTATACATATTATAAAAGCTAGAACATCTGATGGAAGGGAGTTGAAGGGGTGAATAAATAAATGAAGAAAAGAAAAACGCGTTCTTCCAGTGCAGTGAGATGATTCAACATTCAAGAATCCCTTACCAGATTCCACTCCTTGTAGGGCAGCTCGCGCATTTCGACGACGTACGTGACCTGGGGGTACCTGCAAAGCTTGTTTTCGAAACCGGAAGTTGATTCCATTAGTTGTTGTAATGAGCGGAAGTGTATTTCCAGAATATTTTTACAACCGGAAGTCCATTTTGCAAGTTGTTTTCATATCCGGAAGTGCATCTTGCCAGTTGTTTTGAGGACCGGAAGTGAATTTCTCGGGGTTGTTTTGACAACCGAAAGTTCACGAACCTCGGAGGCGATCGCTTGGTGGGGATCCACGAGAGCACGAGGTGGTGGCCGGTGACCTCCTTGATGAATGGACCGCGGTCGGGAGGCGTCGGCAGTTCTGCAATGTTTTATTGTTCCGATGTGTGGTTCCGTTAATTGTTAGTAGTTAACTGCGAAACCCACTACACTTTCCGACGCTATCTACGTGCGTAAAGATAGGCTGAAAGAATGGTAGGTTTCACAAGTGACGCTTATTATTGGATATGTAAGAAGGGGTGATATGATCGACATATTGTTGGAACAAAAATTACAAAAAAAATAAACAGCAGTTTCAGACATTTCTAAACGAAATGATATTATTGCACTCTAACCCTAACGGAATCATTACCTATATATAAAGCGCTGTGTGTGTCTGTACGTCCGTTCGGATTGCGAAATAGGGTGATTGCGAATTCGGGGGGGGGAGGGGGGGGGAGGTACTGATGAAGTCTTCGAACCATTACCGTATACCAATCAATAATTAGAATTGGGTCAACTACCGTATACCAATCGATAATTAGCCATGGGTCAACTCTTATTCCGTGGGTCAGATTTATGATTTTGACCTTTGATCTTTGAATTACCGTATACCAATCAATAATTAGCATTGGGTCAACTACCGTATACCAATCGATAATTAGCCATGGGTCAACCATTATTCCGTGGGTCAGATTTATGATTTTGACCTTTGATCTTTGAATTACCGTATACCAATCAATAATTAGCATTGGGTCAACTACCGTATACCAATCGATAATTAGCCATGGGTCAACCATTATTCCATGGGTCAGATTTATGATTTTGACCTTTGATCTTTGAATTACCGTATACCAATCAATAATTAGCATTGGGTCAACTACCGTATACCAATCGATAATTAGCCATGGGTCAACCATTATTCCATGGGTCAGATTTATGATTTTGACCTTTGATCTTTGAATTACCGTATACCAATCAATAATTAGCATTGGGTCAACTAACGTATACTAATCGATAATTAGCCATGGGTAATCCATTATTTCGTGGGTCAGATTTATGATTTAAATTTTTGAAATTCGCTAGGACGGGGCCCCCGCCGTAGGCGGGGGCCAGACTGGCTAGTAAATGAATGAATGAATGGAATTAGAGATTGGTGATCAACGTCGATTTAGAGTTGACAACTTAATCCCGTTAACGTCGATTTACTCACTCGCAAAGTCCATCTTCTTGAAGCCGAACTCCTCCGTGAGGTAGGGCGTGACGTCCTCGATCTCCGGGTTGTTGAACTTGATCGTGTCCAGGAAGGGAACTGCAATTGAGATGATTGATCTTTGTTCTCTGACTATAAGTAGATCTTAATCGCATCAAAATTTCCCAGGGAGTGTATGCCAATTAATGTTTTCCCCTTACTAGTCGTCTTCGATTGAATCACCAATCATTTCTGAACGCATATGTCCAACCATGGTCTGGATTTTTCAACATTTTTTTGTTCCATGTATGCTGCCGATTCAAACTTCCGCTGGTTAGCATCGACTTACCAGTCACGTCCAACACAGCGGAGCTGGACGCAGTGCCGTGCTCGTTCTTCGCAATGGCGACGTACTCTCCGGCGTCCTCGACCGTCGTGTCGACGATGAGCAGAGCGTGTGAGCCACCGCCGCAGCTTAATTAAGGAAGGAATTAATTAGCTAATTAATTATGTATGATGATTAATTTATTAGTACACGTTCAAAAGACTTAGTATGTAGGCCGAGAACAGGATTTATATTGACCAAAATGTGTCTAAATTTGAAATAGACAGTTGAAGATATTTTTCACGAATAACATAATGCATTTCGGGGATTAGCAGAGTCAAGGATTCGAAGAACTGTCGTAAAAAAACCCACTTTCCAGTGCGTCAGAAGTTTTAAAAAAATAAAATTTTGGGCACTTACCGCTGGATCTTGATGCGGCCTCCGGGCATGATCTTCTTGCCGTTGTGGAACCACTCGACCTGAGATTATCGCTTTTATACTTCCTCATTCAAAAAAATAATCACATCATCGGCATCTATATCCACTTCTCTAGCCACACATCAAGACATTTGGGGGACGGAACATGAAAATTGCAATGCATGGAATCGTTTATCTGCATCAATCACTCACGTCAGGAGGGGGATGTCCAACGACCAGGCAGTCGAAGATGGTGGGCAGCTTGTTGAAGACGTGTTTGTTCTTGAGCTGTCGCACGAAACCGGGCGGGAAGGGCATGCCGCCGCTGAGTATGAATTGTTTAATTGTTTTGCACCACCATCTCCTGAACAATTGCTGCAGCAAACAATATCCAGTAATGACCGAAAGGTGAAACGTATCCTACACGATCAATTACTTTTTTGGAAATCTCTACTTCTAAGAAGTAAAATCTTCGCTAACGAGATTGCAATTCACTTTACAATTCTTACAATTCGTAAAAGTCAGCCTAACAATTCGCAAAGGCAGATAATTCCACTCACCGGTCAAGCTGCTCATCGCCAGCGAATCGAGGCTTGATGACGGTCATGCAGCCCTCGGTGCGCGCGGAGCCGAGCTTGTTCGTGGCCTGAATATTACAATTAATTTTGAAAATAATACAGATAATTTTCAATATCGTTCCTATGCGACAAATACATCGCTTTACATAGAGAGTACGAAAAAATCAGTTAGTATTTAGGAAAGCGCCAATTCACCTCGAGCGCATACTCGCCCTCGTCCTCGGGCATGACATTGACGATGACGAGATGGTGGTTGCCTGAATTACTTTTGTTTTTGTCATTGTTGTTTTTCGAAATTTCTAAACTCCACTTGAATTGGGATTGGCTACGTTTCAGCAATAATTCGTATATCCTAAACCAATCGAGAGATCAATCGCATTGTGGCTGTCGATTTGTCGATAAACATATGAGTATGGCCGTGTAAGAATCGGACAATCGGTTGTAGAGGCTGGCACAGTGAAATTTCGAAAACTTGTGGAAAGGGGTTCTCCAGGGTGCTAAACATGCTCTACTTCATTGTCCACCAATCTGACTGGTGCAGCCGGACTGCACGTCATCATTTTCGCGCTCTTTTTCGTTTTTTCGCCATAACTCCGAAACCAATCAAGTAATTGGCATGAAAATTGGAAACAATACCTAATGGAGCAAGAAGAATCCAATGATGTAAGTTATATTACCTCAGTATTATCTCAAAATTTATAAAAATTACCTTCTTGAATATCGGAGAAGTGCAAGGTTAGATATTTTCATGGGCAGATGCGCCTTGTTCTCACGATCATTTTATGTAAGGGATTCGGAAGTGACTATTTTTTGCTACAATCAATTTTCCATCGAATACTGACCACCCATCCTCCCTTTCACTTATTCAGAGAATGAAGTGGGCGAAAATTAATTGAGTTTCACTGATTATATATCCCGACCATAATTGCCCACGCCGCCGGCGACCCCCATGACCCCCTATTCATGGATGAGCGGTGCCTCACTTGCCGCCGCCAGTGGTGGGCAACTATGATCCCGACCATCGTTCCTTTTCAAATATCAATTAAATATAATCAATGAAACTCAATTCATCCCCAGTTGCTCCATTCCCTGAACGGAGGATGGGTGGCAAAACAAAGGGAGGATGGGTGGCCAATATTCGATGGAAAATTGCTTGTGGCAAGAAATGGTCACTTCCGAATCCCTTACATAGCATACGAAAAATGATCGTGAGAAAAATGCGCATCCAACCATGTGAATATCTAACCTTGCACTTCTCTGGTATTCAAGAAGGTAATTTTTATAAATTTTGAGATAATACTGAGGTAATATAACTTACATCATTGGATTCTTCTTGCTCCATTAGGTATTGTTGCCAATTTTCATTCTAATTACTTGATTGGTTTCGGAGTTATGACGAAAAAACGAAAAAGAGCGCGAAAATGATGACGTGCAGTCCGGCTGCACCAGTCAGATTGGTGGACAATGAAGTAGAGCATGATGATTAGCACCCTCGAGAACCCCTTTCCACAAGTTTTTGAAATTTCACTGTGCCAGACATTTTCCGATTCTTAGGCGATCAGCCTCATATAATTAATTTAAACCTCGATCATCAGTGAAGATGGAGATCTTGCCGTCGGGTCCTTGCGACTGGAGTTCCTAGAATTATTTTCAAGATCACCAGCATTTCTCCAGACTTGTGTGTGGGCGACTCAAACTGGACGCGGAGTTGAAGTTTACTCATATTTTTGAAACTTGATCAGCGAAGAATACGCACCACTCCGTCCTTGAACCACTTGACTGTGGGCGTCGGATTGCCGGTGACGCACACGATCATCTCGACAACAGAGCCCTGTAGTGATCATAGATCACATTTTGTTTTCCCATCGATCTTTTTTTTTGTTTTTTTTAAAGTATCATCTCCACTCCCATTAGCTATGAAATTACCAAATATTAATTGTACTGCTCTTGAAACATACGATTTCATTAAATCTTGTACTGAATAAACAGACAACTCAATATTCAAAGATCAATGATAACTTGCTCACTATAAATTCTGAATATGTGGGAGAACAACGATCAAAGATCAAATATGATATCTCACCTGATGAATGCTCATGTTGTGCAGGCCTCTTCTGATTCTTGGCTTGCTCTCCTCGGGCGGTCCCTCGAGACCGGAAGGCGTCTTGTACGCAGCCATCCTGTCGCCTGCAATCAATCGAGTGATTATTGTAGTGTTTGGGTTACGGTAGTCGATTTCGTCAGTTTTGTTTCAATATACTTTTGGATCAAATGTGTCAAACAACAAATCTCGCCTTCAACGACGCATTCGGCTTTGGTCGATGCGGTGCCGTGCTCGTTGGTAGCGACGCACCGGTAGGTGCCCTCGGAGACGAATTGGACCTTAATTCACATCAATTTTCCATCAATTTCCCTACCTTAATAAGTTCAGAATACGTTTCACGTTCTGCATTAACGTATAATATTTATTCCCTACCAATGTTTGCAGAACATATTATCATTTAAAAAAAACACACATCACTGATGATGAGTCGCTGTGTCTTGTCAGCTCCCTCCTCAGCTCTGATCTTGACTCCATCAGGAGTAAGCTCGATGCCATCCTTCATCCACTTGATAGTAGGGAAGGGATCGCCGTAGGGCACGCATCTAGAGAGATCAAAGATCATTTCAGAGCGATCAGGTAATGACTTTCCTTTTTCGTGACGGCCTGAGAGATACCAGATTAAATATGTTTCACAGAGCTGCTGAATCGTTTCGGATAGCAGTCACATTAATTTCGCTTGCTCATCCATTTTAAAAATACAACGCAAAACGAACTTGATGATGAGGGTGTCGCCGGGCACTCTCATCTTATGTTTTACAGTGATTTTGAGTAATTGTGAATTGCTGTCAGATTAGTGTTGTTTTCATTCCTTTTCCAAAATAAATCATAATACTTACTCGAAAGTGAGGGTGTCTCCAGGCTTTCCGCGACGCGTCATCAGGTGAGTCGAGAAGCCAGGCGCCTTGCCGGGCTGAAAAAACGCAATCGATTATTAACTGATTACGGTAGTTTTTTGTATGTCTTCTTCTCTTTCTGGATATGATGCAGTAGGTTGGCGCTGGATCATGCTTTCGATAATCAATCGATATTTCGCATTTACAGTAATCTGATTCTACCGTACCTTGAGAGCGTCATCAATCGCAGCAGAGATGGGCTTGCGCGGCGCTGAGATGACCACGGCGTCGCCGGTTGTTCGCGCAGAGCCGTAGGTGTTCTCGGCTACGCAGCTGAACAGAGAATTGAATACCAATAACAACAACAACAACAACAACAATAGCGATAACAACAACAACAACAACACCCCTCACCGGTAGCAACCGCCGTCCTGTCTGCTGGCAGAGTCAACGGTGAGCTCGCACCAGCCATCGGGAGAGTCGGTCTGAAATCATTATATCTTTTGAATAATTTTATTCTTCGAAAGATTGCGACATATCAAAGATCAACTCACGATCTTGAGCTTTCCGTAGGGGAAGACGCGCTCGCCGTCCTTGTACCACTTGATGTTGAGCTTGGGCTCGCCAGAGAAGCGGCATCTGCATTAATTGTATTTAATTTCAATTAATTGGTGAAATATCGATCACTCTTTGCAGTTTGCTTCTAACTTTAGATATCCTCTCAGTTTACACCTTTCTCTCCCCGTCGAGACTCCTCATCTTTGCAAGATGCCCGCGACCTCCCACGTCATTACACTCAGCAAAAGCATAGAGGAAGAGAAAACTCTCTGATCCCTAGCCCTTCCGTAAACAATCACCCGGTATAATGTGGGAAACGATGAGAATTTTGCGAGTTCGCATAACCCGACTACAACACTTATCCAATGGTTAGGCTCAAAGGTCGATTCACAAAATATGATTTTAGTATGGACCTCACGGCCGACGACAGATCAAATTAAGCCACCTAACTCTCGCTTTGACTCAATGGTGAAACCTATTCATTCTCCCTCTAATGGCCTCGTCTTGAAAAACGAAATCACGTTTTCTTCATTCTCCAGTGGAATTTTCACTTATCGCAGGCCAAACGGCATCGAAAGTGCGCCGAATGAACAGCGCGTAGTTTCATTTCTCGAACTCTAGTGCGAAATGATATTTACCTGAGCGTAAGCTTGTCCTTCTCCGGGATGCGCACACTCTGCAGGGGCTCGAGCAGTTTCGGCGCCTTGCCAGCGTCGAATTGGTCGGCAGCCGGCCGAGTGGCACTTCTGAATCATTTCGATCCTATTGAAATAAGTTCACAAAATATTAAAGATTGAACCGAACAATTGTCGAAATTCAGTATGGAATCAAATATCAAAATGTTTTGTATCAGATTGATTCAGAATCTGCAGGTATGATGCAATTTGAATCTCACTCGTCCCTCTCCTTCGGCAGCTTCTTCACGTACGCATTGCCCTTGTCGCTGGCGGTGCCGGACGGGTTCGTAGCGATGACCTGGAATGAATTATCGCATGAAATATCACTCCCGATTGTTTTGAAAATATTGTTATTCTATGGACCATATGAAAAAACTCAAAAAGATGCAATCGTCAGCTTTCATAATTTTTTTTCGAAATTGTCTCCAAAAGGAGGCCAAAAGTGAACATTGATCAAATGCTCACTCTGTACATGCCCTCATCGTCGGGCACGCAGCACGGGATGAGCAGGCGGGCGGTGCCGTCGGGCGCGAGCGAGATCTGCAATATTTTATGAGTTTTGTTGTTATTTTTATCCCGTTTTGATTTTAAAAAAATCCAGATTTAATACAGTTATTGATGCAATCAATTGGATTGAATGGGGTGAACATCAAACTGGCAATTTTTCGAAATGATCAAAGATCAGCACCTGCATTCGCTCATCGGGCACGACCTTCGCGCCGTCCTTGTACCAGACCATCTCGGGCAGCGGCGAGGCATCGACCTGGAACGAGTGATCTTTGATCTTTAATCCGTCTTCCCTTGTGCCAACATTTTCACTGGTCAGTTTTAAATGACATTCAAAAGCTGAATCGATTCAATGATCGCAATCGTGGATCGTGTCCTTCGAGAAAATTACAACAATAAGTGCATTCCATGGGCCATCCCTTTCTTCACGTTTCAATATTCATAAAGGAAATCGAGATTGCATACGTTTCATTTGCAATATAACAAAACACGAGAGCTCACGATTTCAATGGTCCTTCGGGTTAGCTTCTAAATCGAAATACAAAATAAAATATCGACCTACCTTGCACTCGAGTTTGAGCGGTTGTCCCTCGGTGGCGCGGACATCGCCCAGCTTGATCGTGAATGTGGGCGCAACGTCGGTGCTGCGGAGAGGGCCACGGAAACCGTCTGAAAATGGTTTAAGTATTTATGTAATGAATTGTATGACTTGATGAGTCCAGTACAGCATACGTTTCAGCCGCAGGTCATTAATTGAAGAGAATCATTTAATTCAATGTTTCCATCACCGTTCACATCAAACTAAACGAATCAATATTTTGCCCCATCACGACTCCAGTGTACCAGTTCCGAAGCGAATGAAAACTTGAGAAATTCGGATATAGTAATTACCAAGGCCGTGCCCTACGGAAAGTCTTGCTAGTACACCACATCAATTCAACTTACAATAATATCGCTGAGTAGGAAAGGATAGTGGAACGAATGCGGGTCGCATTTTGATAGGACTGGCTCTCATAAAGTTTGCCCATCGGGCTAGGGTTGGCCTAGCTAGGAAGAATCGTCTGGTTCTCTCCAAATCACACGCTCTCTCGTCGATCAGACAAGCGAGAGAGTGTAGGATATGGAGAGAGCGAGAACATTGCTCCTGGCTAGAGATGACCCTCTTCATTCTTAATACTCTCTCGCAGTCCAGAGGGGTGAGAGAACACGCATATTGAAGAGAGTCATTTCTTTAAGCTCCCCATAGTGCGAAAGCTAAGCAATTGCGACACATCTGGCGGCAGCGTGGCCCAAACCAATGCCCTTTCAATTTAATCGTTTGATTTATTGATCTGGGTTATACTGAAAGAAACGGAGGACGGTTACATTATTTTTCTAAAAAAATCCCGTCAACAGTGGAAAATGCTTGCAATGAGCATGCATAATGAACCTAAATAACTAAATCCCATCGGCAATTCGGCAATTTCCTTTTATTTTGCTCAACTTTTGTATAATTCATTCCGTCCTCTTAATGGCGGTGATCAACAATTGCTGATTGGTCTTTAATCTCCGTCGTGCACGGTGTGCAGCATAACGGCCATTTCATAGGGATGATTCATAATTTCATCTGTTGTATCACTCATACCGTTCACTGTGAGCAGCCCCTTGGTCGTCGCCGATCCGGACTCGTTCGTCGCTACGCATCGGAAGGTGCCCTCGTCAAGAGTTGTGGCTCCGGATGCCTGAATTAGAGAGATCAACATTGAAAGGTACACTTTTAGAACAATCGCATGTGGTTCAATAGCGATAAAACTTGCGAAAACAGGTCATTGTTCCAGTTTTTCTTAGACTTCCTACTTAAAAAGAAAAACAAATTAAAGTGTTATCACGTGTATTGATAATAGCACTACAATATCACTGCTTATCTGCGAGTGTAAATCCAACGATCAAAGATGGGGGGGGGGGGGGGGGTGACAAAAGCAAAAACGACAAAAGCACAACTCGACTCCGTTCGATTACGAATGGACGAAGCGATTTGGGAGTTGGTTCATTTTAACTAGTATGCGCTCCCCTACATTTATAAATGTCTTGTTACCAGGCGATCATGAGTTTTACTCCATATCTATGTATAGGGGTTCATGGTCCAAAATTGGCAATTTGAGTGTAAAATGATGGTTAGATAAACACCAAATGCCGTAACCAATCGATACATATATTACTTGGTTACAGTTGTTATTGGGGTACTAACATATCGATTGGTTACGGCATTTGGTATTTTCTATCCATAATTTTCCACACAAATTGAGAATTTTGGACCATGAACCCCTATACATAGATATGGAGTGAAACTCAAGATCGCCTGGTAACAAGACTTACACATGCAAATGTAGGGGAGCACATACTGGTTACAATGAACCAATTCCCAAGTCGCAATCGAACGGCGTGGAGTTGTGCTTTTGTCGTTTTTGCTTTTGTCACCCCCCCCCCCCTCAAAGATCACACTCACCCGCAGGGTGTGCACGCCAGTCGCTGCGTCGACTTTGATCTCGTAACGAGGATCGTCGATGAGCACAGTGCCGTCCTTGGACCACTTGACCTACAAAGACCAAAGATCAAACTAGAAATTGTATTAAACAAGATATATCAGGATAAAACTATAGAGATCAGCTATCAAACTACAAAGATCGCTGACCGAAGGCATGGGCACGCCGGTGACCTTGCAGGATTGCTCGATGGCGGAGCCGGGCAGGATGGTAGTGTCCTGCGGAGATTAAGGTCAATTTTAATGTGTTCCAAACTATTTTAACACACTACCATGTTATCATAATCTAAAAGAGACTGTTGCCGATCACATATAGTGAGAAGAGAAGAAAGCGCGACGAAAGTTATTTGCAATAGCTCAAAGATAAACTCACTTCCAGGGGAATGACGAAGCGGGGCGCTTGTCCATCGTCGAGCTTGGCCGCCTCGCCCTTGGCGAGTGGCACTGTAACGAGAGGGATGAGAGATCAACGATCAATGATTGCGCGATATCAATATTTTTGTAAGATAGCAGAGGGGAAATGCAAATTGTGGGATGAGGCAAAAGATCAGATCCCTCAAATATTTACAGTTATGGTGTTTCCCCGTACAGAATGCATCGAATGCTAATATAACGCTAGGCTATACATCTTCTATGGAACATATTTTGACGTGATGCTCGCATGATACGATGAGCGAAATAAGAAGCCATAATAAGCTCTGTCGTTAGCTCTGTCGTTTTGTTATAATTCGATGAACGGGTTATTATCCAGGAAAGCACAATAAACAAAACACACGTTTCTGAATCATAATTATACAGTAGTTAATCAATCTTACTCTCGACGTGCGCCGCGGCCTGGGTCTTGGCGCGGCCGAACTTGTTCTCCGCCTCGCACCGGTACATGCCCTCGTCGGACATCGTCGTTTCCTGAGATAGAGAGTTGTTGAAATGCTACTCAACGAAAAATTTTGTGTGGAAAATCCGCAAATAGTCGTTGCGGCGTTCTGTGAGAGTTATGTCTGACTGTCGTCATATCAATCAATAATCGAAAGAGATCAAAGATCAAACCTTGACAGTGCAGGTGCAGGTGCCATCAGGCGCAGTCTCGATCTTGATCTTGTCCGAGTCCTTGAGCAGCATGCTGTTGCGGTACCTAAGACAACACCCTTTATTCAAGTTGCATTGTCTTTCTTATAAACGACATTACGTTCCTTTCAACAAGAATTAATCAATGGATGCATTCTTTTCGAAAAAGGGTCACCACAACCTGTTGAAATCGAACCATCTCAATTGACTTACCACTTGATCTCGGGGAAGGGATCTCCAGTCACGGTGCACTTCATCACTAGCGTCTCTCCTCTGTCGCACCACGTGTCGACGAGAGACCGAGTGAAGAAGGGCTCCTCGCCCTCCTTCTTAGCCTCGGCCTTCAGCGTCTGAATTATTTTTAGTGATATTTTTTCCCTACGATGCCCATGAGGAATCATAATCTGATCTTCAACCAGCTTTTGAATCACTACTGAAGCATATTCGTTTCAAATATTTATTCAAAACCTGAGTCAATAATGAAAATTCACACCTTGACCGTAACGAGCGAGGAGGTGTTGGTGCTGCCGAGCGGATTGGAAGCCACGCAGCGGTACGAGCCACCATCCGAATCCTGCAATTAGTCAATTAGTTAGTTAATTAATTAATTAATTAAAATTTTCGATAATACCTTGACATCTCTGATGACCAGCGAGCAGTTGCCGTCTTCGGCGTACTCGATCGAGTGTCTGAATATTGTGTTGTATTAATTGTAAATTGGCCATATGATTTGTTTTTATAACAAAATCGTAAGGACTTTCAATGATGGTTTTTGCTGATTTAATATTTTTATTTAAACATTTCAGACAACATCTATTACCTAGAAACATGGACGACGAAATGAACATTGCAAGTAATGATCGAGAAGCAAGGAGGGCGACAAAATATTATTGTATTCTATTGAACAGCAATGATGTTGACCACTGCCAATAAATCGTTCTACTTCGATTTACCTTTGCGTTGAAACATACATTTTACAGTTGACTCATAATATAATTCGAGCTGATTTCGAGTTGCAGAGATTTTTTTTTATCCATAGCTTAATCCTATCTGAACCAGAGCCCTTTCCTACTTTCCCCCACCTGTCATCGCTCTTCACCGGCAGTCCGTCCTTGTACCAGGCGACGGTTGCGCGAGGAATGCCCTCGACCTGCAATTATTTCCAGTAATTCCATGCTGTTTTCACGTTATATCTTCACTGTGTTAGTGTAACGAGAACTGTTCAGCACTAGCGATGGTTCCTCAAGAGCCTAATGGGAGAGGGCACACACAATGATCATCAACCCGAGATTCAAGCAGATAGTGAAATGGCGAACCTTGCACGCCAGAGTGACGGTCTTGCCGGCGGGGCCGACCCAGTTCTCGAGGGGCGGGTTGAAGCGAGGCGCGAACTCGGTTTTAGAGACGACCTCCTCCACCTTGGGCACCTGAATACATAGTTTATCGCGATATAATTTCTTTAAATTATTATTGCATGACTAACAAAATATTGGCAACGTTAGAGCTCTCAGATTTTGTAATATTTGTGAAACCTATCATTTTGATATGGTTACTGTTGTAAAAATCAAGCGAAGCATGAGATAATTGTCACTTTATGAGTTCCGTTTCACATATTATATTTCTCCGGGGGGGGGGGGGGGTGACAAAAGAGCAACCGACAAAAGAACAACGGAACGCCAGTCGCTGGAGATTCGAGCTAGCCACTTGGGAGTTGTTTCATTGTAACCAGAATGTGCTACCCTACATTTGCATATATGATTCTCGTTACCAGGCGATATTGACTTTCACTCTATATCTATGTATATCTATGTAGGGGTTCATGGTCCAAAATTGAATTTGAGTGGAAATTCAAAGTTAGATAATGTCGAAATGCCGTAACCAACCGATGTCTATGTTACTGGTTTAGAGTAGTTACTGGGGTACTGGAATATCGATTGGTTACGGCACGTTGTGCTCATCTAACAATGATTTTCCACTCAAATTTCCAACTTTGGACAATGAACCCCTATACATAGATATGGAATGAAACTCAAGATCGCGTGGTAACGAGAATCATATATGCAAATATAGGGTAGCACATACTGGTTACAATGAAAAAACTCCCAAGTGGCTAGTTCGAATCTCCAGCGAATGACGTTCCGTTGCTCGTTTGTCGGTTGCTCTTTTGTCACCCCCCCCCATTTCTCCATATCGTGTCTTAGGGTTCAATACTTCTCCTTCTCGTCGGAGTTCTTACAATCACTATTACAATATTCTATTGAATGCTATTTATATTGCATTATTACCTCGACGTTGTAGTTGGCACGAGTGTCGGCGATGCCGTACGAGTTCTTCGCGACGCACTGGTACACACCAGTGTCGCCCTGTAATTTAATTATCTAGTTTTTATAGGTTTTGAATCATAATCGAAGGCATATATGATCAAAGATCAAGTGCCTCGTACCTGTCCGAACTTGGTGATGGTAATACGGCAGGCGCCGTCGGTTGAGTTCCAGATCTCGAGACGGTCGGTGGACTGAAGCTCGACGCCTGTGATGGGGTTAGTATATTTGTTTTTTTTTCACAACTTAGCATGATATCGTAGTTTACAGGGATATTCAAGAATATGAAGTTGTTAAGAGATTCTATAAATGTACTTTTATTCGATAAACTATAGTTCAAAATCTTCAAAACGAACGAAGTGTGGTGGTAGAAGCGGAGCGTAAGATCAACGATAACAACTTACCGTCCTTGAACCAAGTGATCTCGGCAGAGGGAAGGGCGTCCACGTGACACTCCATCGACATGAAGTCGTTCTCGGGGATGCATCTGAATATATTTTCAAAATTATTTATAAAACACTTTTTTGACGAGATCAGGTTGTTCGTATTCATGTTTTACTATTTTTTTATTGAAGCAACGCTCAAACGATCGACATTGCCAGCCTCTGTCAGCACATACACTGGCTGTGAGACATAAGTGAATCTTGAAAAAAAACAACATTTTTGGATAAAAAATCGGTCACCTGTCCCATAGCGGGACGTTGAAGCGCGGCTTGTAGCCTTCGCCCTCGCGGTCCTTCTGCAGCTTGTCGGCTGCAACATGCGTGTTATAATGTGTATGTGATTTTAGTTTTTGAGGACAGTGACGACTCGTAACTACCAATGAACTGCTTTGTCAAGTTAATATTTGTTCTGAAACATACTTTAACTTCAGTGTTGAAAGCGAATTCAATCAAAAAGTGTTTTTCTACTCACTCGACTGGCTGAACTCCGCCTGGCACTGGTCTTCTCCGTGCTCGTTCTTCGCGCGACACTCAAATATCAAAGATCACAATGGAACAACCAATGGCAACAGTGGTGTATGTGATGCAATTAATGCAAGTTTTAGCCCTTTTTTTATGGAACCACTGCGTTTGGGATATTAGGAAGAGCCTAATTAGGTAAAAATTAATTAATTAATTAACAACCTTAATCGTGCCGTAATCCTCCTCGCGCACATCGGCGATGGTCAGAGTGAAATTGCCATCGGCCATGTCCTCGACCTGACGAATCAGTTGTGTTTCACCAACAAGAGATAGTGAGCAAATGGCTATTTTGTCGATAGCTTTGAGTGGCATTATCCAATGAAAATATGATCTCTACATGATAGGCTTCGCAAGGCGTTTCTGGTTCTTGATTTCTCATCGCGTTATATTTCATAATTTTTATGTATTCTAGCCAGTTATAGTCAACGTAATGATGATTCTATGCCATCTGAAACAAATCACAATACCAAAAAACCAACCTTGATTCTATCTCCGTCGACCGCCAGAGGCTTGCCGTTGAGGAACCACTCGAGAGTCGGCTTGGGAACACCGCTAAATCATTCGCAATTTATTATGTTTTTATTTCACATCCACGTCAGATAACTAGGATTAATGAACATTGAGTTATGGTTCCTGTCCAACTCTCCCTACTACATGGTAACAATGATACAAGGGCACTACGTTGGATGAGAACTATGACGTCATGCCGCCTTTGATATATCAAAGGCAGCATGACGTCATAGGTCCCATCCGACCTAGTGCCGATACGAGGGAAAATAGCAAGGTTTCACTGACCGGATCTTGACGGCGAACTCCTTCTTGCCTCCGAGGGGCGCGTCGCACGAACGAAGGGGAATAACGAAGTACGGCTTGGAGGGCTCGTCCTTAGCGTCGGTGACCGTGACCTGATAATACGGCATTATACACACATATTTTGTATCATTTTTTCGGCCATATTCGTTATTGATGAGTCGGTTAAAGTGACCTGAGTAGTTTGGTATTGCTATTATTTGAATTTAAGGTCGAATTTTTCATTTTGCGAAACGATTCAATGATAATATGGGATTTAAAGATAATTTTGAGATTTTTAAACTCACAGCGCAATCGCTGGCCTGTTCTCCGAGTGGGTTCTTGGCGATCACCTGAAAATGTATGCTTACTATTAATTTTTCGAACTAACTGATCCACTATAGTTGTTTTTTTGACATAGATACCGAGAGGTAATCAGAAATTTAAATCATATCAGACCTTGAATTATAAGTGAAACATATTCACGCGGATGAAATCTCAAATAAACTATAACAATGCCATCACCTTGTACCGTCCCAGGTCCTCCTTCTTCACATCGAGTATTCTCAGAGTGACGGTGCCATCGAGTGCCTGTCGCATCGAGATGCGATCGGTCTTCGACAAGGGCACGCCGTCCTGAACGAATTCCGTTTTATTAACGTTTTACAGTAAATATATGGGTACTTCACTATATGGACATCTTAGACAGTTAGTGCAAATATACTATCAGTGGTAGACCACTTCATACCTTCTTCTAGAAGTCTTTCTCTAACCACCAGACTCTACTTCGTTCGCTAAGGTCTGACTCAAGTGTACCGTACCTTCTCCCATCGGATCTCCGGGAACGGCTCGCCGCCGACCTTTGCAGTCAGAGTGAGCACATCGCCCTCGGCAACGGTGGTGTCCCTTTAAAATACAATTATGGAAACGAACGGAAATTGGAACTAATTTGTATTATTGTTTTTACATCTACCCAAGACAGACACATAATTGCTATACTATCATAGTTTGTGGTAAAATGCATTCGTGAAGCGTACTTGAAACTCCAAATTAAGAATTCTGAATTTCGTGTTCGGGTATGCTTCACAATATGGTTGTTCATCTCACCTAGATTTCAGCAGTGGAATTGTCGTAGAAGGCAAATACACAAATAATATTACGATCTTGAACTGATGGTCTGTGCATTTAGTTTTAAAATATGTCATTAACAAATAATGAATTAACAATTAACAAATAAAAATATATCAATTATAAAATATAAAAATAAATATATAAAATATAAAAATATATTAATTAAAAAATAAAAATATATCAATAGAAAGCACGAACTTGAGTGGAGTAAGGAAACAGGCAGGCGCATCCTTTGATACCTTGGGCACCTTGACGTGCGCGACTGCGCCGGTGGAGACCTGAGAGCGTGATCTATGATCTTTGATTCTTAGTAGGAAAATGAAGCAGCTCACGAAAAAAAAAACACTGATTGCTTGAGTCAATAAGCCTCTCAAAGATATTGGATTTTCCCTCGTTACGATTCCCCACCTCTCCATTCTCATTCGCCAGCACGAGTCTGTAGGCGGCGCCGTCGGACTTCTCAGCAGCGGGAATGATAAGAGAGTACTCGCCAGTGGCAGGGTTCGCCTCGATCTGGAAGAAAGCCAGTTAGTGATGGTCATCAGATTACTGTACACTACAACAGAGCTAATTTCAGATAAAAACAGGAAAAATTTTGACATTTTTGAACGTTCAGGTAAGCTTCACAAAAGTCATATAATCAGTTGATGAGTAATTGTTGACCAATTCTTGAGGAATACAACAATTTTACCTTGAGCTTGTCATTGGGCGACACCTCGGTGCCGTTCTTGTACCACTTGACGCTCTTGGGCGTGCCTTGCACCTGGAATCACATTTGACCATGAATGTATAATTTCGAATGATGATACGGATATGTACGTTTCTTTTTATGGTTAAGACATCAACTTCAGGTTCAGTGTATCGAAAAACAGGCGAATTCAGAATCAAAAAGAAAGACCACTGAGACCACCTTGGCGGACAGCTTGATGGGTTCTCCCTCGGCGACATCGACGTCCTTGAGGCCGTCGAGCACCTACAGTTTGTTTTTATTTATTACATTGTTGATGTGCAATTCAATTTTTTCCAGGCCCCTCTTTTAAGAAAAAAAAGCTCGATCGTATCGTTAAAACGAGACGATTGAGTTCGGACTTTGTGAGAGTATCGGCTTTTAGTCATTTCGGATCCGGCTCTACCTTGAGAATGTCGGGCTTGACGACAGTGAGCGCGGCGGACGAGTCGCATTCGCCTGCGGCGTTGCTGAGAACGACCTGCAAAACTGCTTATTGTTTCGATTTTCAGTAATAATTTTCAGTGAAAAATTATTGTAAGTCCAATTTCACTGTGTGAGCTCATTTCTGTTTCACGGCGTTAATGCAGAAAATCGGTTAAATTTTTGATCGATTGCGTCCTTCATGGTTTACAAAAAACTATTCGAACATTCTTAAGAGCGTAGAGCAGCATTATTCAGAGCATAAATTCTACAGAGATGTCCGCACCTTGTACGTCGCTCCGTCCTCGAGCAGTGCCTTGTTGATGGTGAGCTCGGCCTTCTTCGGGCCGGTCTGCTTGAGGGCGAAGTGACCGTCCGGCTTCATCTCCTGACCGTTCTTGTACCTGCGAAAATCAAATATCAAGGTTGCAAACATTTGCTCTTCCCATTCTTTCAGATTTCATCGAACCACTCTTCTACCATCGACTTGTATTTTTTTTCATCACGCATCAACTCCTTCACCAAAAATTCATAGATCTGGCAAAGAAGTGAAAACTGTGAAACTCAAGTCGTACTTGCATTAAATATCTTTTCGTGTTTAAAGTTTAAAGTAGACATGATAGATATGTGTATATGAGAAGATGGTAGTCGTATTTTGATAAAAAGAAAATTAAATTAACAAATTAACGTACCACTTGACGGTCCTCACTGGGGCGCTGGTCTCCACGCGGAACACGTGGTCGTCCTTCTCCTTGATCGAGCCGTCCTCGAGACCCTGAAAGCGATTACCGTTGTGCCTATCTGCGTACCTCTGATTTTTAAATAGTTTTTTTTTTTTTTTAAATTGTGGAGAAGCGAACGAAAAGTGGATCGGTCTGACAATTAAATTGCCATTGTGAAACATAACACATTTGGCGTGTCTGCTGTTTGAGTATGATACAAGCGAGGTCACGACTATTGTTATATTTGATTTAAGTTCAGAAGCATAAGAAAAAAGCAATGCGACCTACAATGCGTATTAACCCGGTCCCGATAGACCTCTACCCACCTTGACGATCTCTGGCTTCTCGTCGACCTCTCCGCTGGCCTCGGACTGCGCCTTGCCAGCCTCGTTGGATGCCTCGACGGAGTACCTGCCGGCGTCGGCGAGATCCGCCGAGGGGATGGTCAGGCGGTACCTGTTATTATCTTTTGAATCACGGAAGTACAAGTACAATTCCTTGATTTTATCATTTCCTACTCAGCAAGAAAATGTGTAAGAAAGCTGATTACACACAATTTTGACATAAACAACTAGGGCCAGTATTTGAATGATATTCGTAGTGAGTTTATAATGATATCAAAGGAAAACATACGTCTGCTCGTCGATCTTCTCGATCTTGATCTTGTCCGAAGCGGACAGCGGTGTGCCGTCCTTCTTCCACTGAACAATTGAATTATTATTTTTGCCCTAATTACCTTCAATAGATTGCAAACTTTAATCTGAACGATATATATTGACACCGTGAAACTCAATTAGATCACATGAAGAGATGAAAACCATTTTGAATAAAATACCTTGACATCAGTGGGTTCTCCAGCGATCTTGACCTCGAAGATGAGAGCGGCGCCCTTGGCGACCACCTTAAATATTTATTTATTTATTGATATGTTTTCCAATTTTCACCGGATAACCCACAAGAATCAAATATTATCTCAATTTGGTGATAAATATTAATGGAGAAGCTCATCTGAAAACGTCCATACTTATATTCGAGGTTGAAATAATCAATAATGTACTAAAAATTAATCAATACCCGATCCTCGAGTCCCTTGATGATCTTCGGGCCTGCCGCAGTCTTCTTCACTGTCAGCGCAGCCTCGGAGTCGGCGGAGCCAGATGCGTTGGTAAGGACAACCTGGAATGCTTGAAGATTACTGTAATCACATCGATCGATAACCGTCATATCCTAGTGTGATCTAATGTGTCGAGAAGTGTGTTGCATTATCCCGCCATCAATAATTCCCAAGATAAAGTACCTTGATCCTTCCGGCGTCCTCCTTGGTCGCCTTCTTGATCACCATGGTGTATTTGGTGTCCTTGTCGCGCATCTCGACGCGCGCGTCCGGCTCGATCTCCTGTCCGTTACGGTACCTGCAGAGGTCAGATATCAATGATAAATCAACTGCATGTTGTTTTCTTGAGTTTCGTAAGCGAAACAATACTATAGTTATTGTCCCGCCTCTTTCGCCTCTCGATTGATTATGTCAGTTTTAGTGATCTCACTTGCGGAACACTAATGTTTTCCCCAATGCGTTTTCTAAAACAATCACATTTGAGGTGCTGATACCAAACACTCTCGAACCGCTCCTTAGTTGATGAGTAAGGGGATTGATATAACAAACAAACGGACCACTTGACGTCCTTCACTTGCAGGTTCGTCTCCACCTCGAAGACGGCGTCCTCGCCCTCGGCGATCTCGAGGTCCTGAACACATTATTATTTTATTTATTAACATTGCCTTAACATTAACATTGACTTAACATTGCCACTACTGAATCAAAAGTAACGAACAAATATGCAACCTCTACTGACTATTTCCATTACAAAATTCTGTGAAAGGCAGGATCTGCCGCCTTGCCATTGATGATTATAATGCGGTCGTTAAGAATCACATCACCTTGAGAGGCTTGAGGAAGGTCGGCTTGGGCAGCTTGACGGTGAGTGCGGCGGAGGAGTCGGCGGTGCCAGCGTCGTTGCCGACGACGACCTGAATTAGTAAACATGCTTACATTTTTCCAGACAAATATTTATTCCACTTGTTTGATCACTAGTGTATATTCATATGTTTCACACATACAATATTCGTTTTAAAATATTATTTGATCTGATATAGACATCGTGTTCGGTTTAAATAATAAACAAACTAAATAGGCACAGAAGCTACGTTGTCTCTACTACATATGCACATCCCTATTGTATACCTTGTAGTCCGCGGCATCGTCCTCCTGTGCATCGGGCACGTCCAGCGAGTAGACGCCGTTGCCGAGGTCCTTCGAGTGATATTCGATAATGAATAGCTATTGCTTTGCCTAGTGCTTGCGGAACACAACGAAAAATCAGTCCAACTGATTTCTGAATCGATAAGAAGCACACCTTAGCCTTGGCAGCGGGGATTTCTTGCCCGTTCTTGTACCACTTCACAGTCTTCACCGGGCCAGCGACCTGCATTTTTATATTTTTCGCAGGGCATCTCACATTTTTGAATATTGTGTAATACCATATACATTGTATGTAGAAATATTCAAATCAATCATAATATAGCCGATTTTTTATTAAGACGTAGATCGTACCTTGACTCTGAAGGTGGCGGTCTGTCCCTGGTCGACCGACGTGGGCACGAGTCCCTCCACGATCTTGGGCGCCTCCTTGTCGCCAGTGTCCTGAATTCTTGATTTGTAACCAATGTGAACATGGCTATCTTCCAGCAATATTTTTGAATCATGAAAATTGCTTTCAAAAATTTTGTTTACACATCACCTTTACTCCCTCGTCCTTGGCCTTGGGCAGCTTGACGGTGAGTGCGGCGGATGAGTCGGCAGTTCCGGCGTCGTTGCCAACGATGACCTGATAGAGGGTAGTATCCAAAAATTCAATGAATATTTTTTACTCCGATATGCGTTCTACCATCTGATTCCTGTTGAAATTGAACATATGTTTCTATATTATTTTAACAATGTAAAGGCGGGAAGTTTTCGATTTTTTTGGGTGTATCTTTACCCAATTAAATATTTATCAATACCTTGTAGTCAGCGGCATCGATATCATCAGCATTGGGAATATCCAGTGCATACTCTCCATTGCCGAGATCCTTGGCCTTTGCGTCAGGCATCTCCTTGCCGTTCTTGTACCATTTGACGGTCTTGACGGGGCCTTCGACCTAAATGGGGTGATGTGTAAGGTGTATCAAGATGAATTCATGCTGTTCTCAGATTGCCATTTTAAGACCATGTAATGATACCAATAAATTACTTTTCAATAAATTGTTGGGAATCACTTGATAGCAAACCTTGATCTTGAAGGTCGCGGTGTCTCCCTTGTCGACGCTGGTGGAAACGAGTCCCTGGACGATCTTCGGCTTTTGGTCTCCAGCTTCCTGAATTTGAATAATTTAAATTATTATTTTATATTTTGTTTAAATGATGTTTACCTTGGCTGGCCCTTCGTCCTTTGCCTTGGGCAGTTTGACGGTAAGAGCGGCGGATGAATCGGCGGTGCCTGCGTCATTGCCAACCACGACCTGTTTTGAATATAGTTGTATTATAATTCATAGAAGGGATTTCTCAAAAAATCGTGTAAATATCACAGAATTCTGTTATTTTAAATATTCGAAATGTTATGTTTCACAATTACTGCAAATTGGTTACAAAAATGTCGTATTCAGTGATTACATTTTCCATTCCTCAAAATAAAACAAAAAAAAGAAACCTTGTAGTCGGCGGCATCAACATCATCAGCATTGGGGATATCCAGAGCGTACTCTCCATTGCCGAGTTCCTTGGCCTTGGCATCGGGCATCTCCTTGCCGTTCTTGTACCACTTGACCGATTTGACGGGGCCTTCGACCTGGAAATTCCATGTTAGTGAGTAAACGTGGAACCTTCATGTCATATTTTTTTTCAGTCAAAACATTACACAGTTGTATTTCAACAGGTATCAGATGCGTGAATAGTAACATGTGGAGAGGCAAACGTACAAAATTAAAGCGCCGGAAATCATGAAAAGCAACCCAAAATGTCACCTTGATCTTGAAAGTTGCCGTTTCGCCCTTGTCCACGCTCGTAGGCACAAGCCCTTGCACGATCTTGGGCTTCTGATCTCCAGCATCCTTTGGAGCTTCTTCTTCCTTGGCCTTGGGCAGCTTGACGGTGAGAGCAGCAGAGGAGTCGGCGTCTCCAGCGTCGTTGCCAACGACCACCTGTAAATGACGTCAATCAGTCAATCAGCAATATTTTCATCATGTGTTTCACAAGTATATTAAAATAATATACAAGAACGTTGTCATTGACTGCTTCCCCTTGCGGTTCCAAAAACAATAAATCAATATACCTTGTAGTCAGCGGCATCGACATCATCAGCATTGGGAATGTCCAGAGCGTATTCTCCATTGCCGAGATCCTTCGTCTTGGCATCAGGCATCTCCTTGCCGTTCTTGTACCACTTGACGGACTTGACGGGGCCTTCGACCTATAAATTCCGCCTTCGTTTACTAAAAGTTCAATATTCATTCTGTGTAAATCTATATTTTTGATTCAAAAATTTGATTCAAATCGTGCCTTGATCTTGAAAGTAGCGGTCTCGCCCTTGTCCACGCTGGTAGGCACGAGTCCTTGAACAATCTTGGGTTTCTGATCTCCAGCTTCCTTTGCTCCCTCGTCCTTGGCCTTGGGCAGTTTGACGGTGAGAGCAGCTGAGGAGTCGGCGTTTCCGGCATCGTTGCCAACGACCACCTGAAAATGACACGTAATGAGAGATACGAGGAACGATACCACGGTATCGTCATTTTGCACACTCTATCGCCTCTCGACCGGTCGAGAGAGAGATTGTAAAATGAAGAGAGGAAGGCCCGAATTAGGAACTCTACATGTAACACTTGACAACACATTATTCATCAAAGGTAAGATGTGTTTTACGCCTGCTATTAAATGATATGGACAGCGAGCTATCATTATTTCTTTCCCTTCGGTTACAAACGAATATTAACCTTGTAGTCAGCGGAATCGACATCGTCGGCGTTGGGAATTTCCAAAGCGTACTCTCCGTTTCCAAGATCCTTTGCCTTCGGGTAGTCCATCTCCTTGCCGTTCTTGTACCACTTGACGGACTTGACGGGACCATCGACCTAATAGTAGGTTTGCACATCCTCATTATTTTACGGGTATCTCTTGAATTCTCATGCATATTATTCACAACAATCATACCTTGATCTTGAAGGTGGCGGTCTCGCCCTTCTCGACGCTGGTAGGAACGAGTCCCTGGACGATCTTGGGCGCGGCCTTGTCGCCTTCGTCCTGGAAATTTAATTGTAGCTATATGATTCAAAATTTATACAAAAAAGTCGAATTATGATTCAAAATTTCTTGACATTAATCATTTCGTACCTTTGCAGGTTCCTCCTCCTTCTTCTTCGGCAGCTTCACCGTGAGCGCTGCAGAGGAATCCGCGGTGCCATCGTCGTTGGTGACGGCGACCTGAAGTTTTGAATCACTTCTTTCTCAATTTCGTCACATCATTATTGCTATTGACATTATTCGACCATGTTGCAAGTGAACGAGAACAAATAAATAACGAATAACCTTGTAATCAGCGGCGTCGACGTCGTCGGCGTTGGGAATCTCCAGCTGGTACGTGCCGTCGCCGAGGTCCTTCAAAATTAATTTTGAAAGATTCTGTAAAATAAATTGCCAAAACTTTTGTAGCCCTGAAGCAACATTTGCAAGGGATTTCAGTGTATTTTTTGAAGACAAAAAAACAAACTGCCAACCTTGGTCTTGGGGCTCTCCATCTCCTTGCCGTTCTTGTACCACTTGACGCCCTTGACTGGTCCCGCGGTCTGAAATTAGCAATGTTTCTCAATGCTTGAAAAAACGAGAAAAAATGTAAACAATTCAAAACACTACAACGTGAATTGTCCGCCAAAATGATTCAGCAGTCATAAAATCAAAAAAATACCTTGACGGTGAAGGTGGAGGTCTCGCCCTTTTCAACGCTGGTGGGAATAAGTCCCTGCACGATCTTGGGCTTCTCGCCCACGGGCTTGCCCTCATCTGGAGAACATTTGCATAGTTGTCTTGCAAAGAATATGATAATGTCCCTTCTAATAAAGATATTGACAATATCACCAAGCTTATGTGATTGATGCGATGATACAAAATCCGAAATCCTTACCCTTCTTTCCTTCATCCTCTCCCAGTGTGACGTTGGCCTTGCTCTCGATCTCGCCGGCGTCGTTGCGCGCCTTGACGGAGTACTGCCCGACGCCCTTGTCTTGGAACTGCAATTTCGAAATCGTAATGTGGATACTTGATCGGATTTCGAATTGATATTTTACACTACGTATCTGCAAGCTATCATAACAAACATAAATTTGAAGGAAATACATTTTTGGAGAAGCATATCAGAATCAGCAATATTACCCAATCTAGAAAATGACTAATATAGAGCGCTGATTCAAAACGAACGTCTCTGATCGTAAGCCTATGCTTGCCGTCGCCGAGATCCTCGATGGTTGCGTGGTGAGAAGGAATCTAGAAAATAAAATCAGTTTGTGATTTTGAACCAGTTACAGTACCTCGTCGCCGTTCTTGTACCATTTGACGGTCTTCGGGTTGCCGGCGACTTCGACTTCGAGCACGAGCGAGTGGCCCTGTGTGAGATTACGATTACATCATTATTATACATAAGTGTTTCCTTCTTAGCTACAAACTCTATTCATCCAATACGGTTCTAGAGGAAAGCTGCGGAAATAATGAGATGGTGATACAGATAGTTATTGCTTCATAGTTATGCAATACCTTGGGCACGGCAGTATCGTGTAGTCCCTTCTTGAAGGAGGGCAGGGCGTCCTTGGGCCCTGCGAGCTGCTCGGCTGCGCCCTTGGCTGCTTCTGAAATAAATATCGTTGTGAATTTTGAAAAACTAAATACGGTTCAGTAGCTATTCAATAACTTCAATATTGCTAAAAAATCAATTGTATTCTCTTGTTAGGCGCATCAAAAAATTAAAAAAAATTAAATGCAATCTATGATCATAAAATTAAGAGAAAGTAAAAAGTATATCACCTTTATCTTCTGCGGCTGCAGCATCTCGCACGGTGACGGTGCAGGAGGACTCGACCGAGTCGGTCTCGGTGGAGAGGATGACACTAGAATTAATAACTAACTTTTAAGGCGGTTTGCATATTTTACATGTTTCACCATGGATGATATCATCGAAGCATTGAATAGCGTGCATGCAATACCCATTCAAGAATTTTTTGCGGTACAATTAGGTATTTTGTGAAGATGTGTTTCACGATAGATACTAAATTATTAGATCGGTTCTAGATTCAATACTGCCTGCTTATCATACTTTATACAATTATTTTAAAACTGATCGTTGACGTACCGGTAGTTGCCAGAGTCAGTGAGCTCGCTCTTGCTGACCTCGAGGCGATACTCGTAGTCGGAGATCTGCTCGACCTGATAAAATATTATGCTTATTATTGTTGTTCTTTTTGTTTCGGTACACAAATAACAACACCAACCTTAGTGGTGCTGGTGGAAGTGATCTGCTCACTGCCTCTGTACCACTTGACAGTCTTGGGCCGAGCGCCCTCGACCTTAAATTAAGTTATTAATTATAATCGTACGATTTTCAACGAATTCCGTGAAATTATTAAGACATAAAGCGAAAATTCCGGAGGATATGCTCATACCTCAACGGAGAGCTGAACCTTGGCGCCCTTGTCAACGGTCTGGTCGACTAGGCCGCGCTTGAGCTTCAGACCTGCTCCTGCATCTGAAATCAATTAAATATTTGTTCACCATTAATTTAAACATGAAAGCACCTGGCCCTTACTATAAATGAGTGTTAAGTGCTCTATCACCGATCTGATCAGAGAGAGATGCAACGGTACGATAGTCATGTAGAGCCCTTCCTTATACCCAGGGTGAACTTTAGGCTCGATCACATCGTCTACTCACCAGCAGGCGACACTGTAATCGGTGCCTTCGAGCTCATGCTGCCGGTGGCGTTAGTGGCCTCCACGCGGTAGTTGCCCTGATCCTCAGGCTTGGCCGAGTCGATCTTGAGCCTGGAATCGGTTTGTTCCATTTTATGGTTCTGGATTCGGAATCTGGTTCCAAACTTATTGGTTCAATTTTTACCCAGTTCTTACCCAGTGCTCGTTCCGGTTTCTGGTTCCAAACTTCTCGGTTCAATTTTACAGCGTTTCGGTTCGAAATTGTGGTACCTGTTGGTGCCGTCGGGCTGGCTCTCGATCTGCACGCCATCTCCGGGCTTGACCTCGGCACCGTCCTTGAACCACTTGACCTCAGGCTGCGGCACGCCGGCGACTCTGCAGGAAGATCACGTTAGCAATTTATTTGTCGCACCTATGGGTCGTTGATAGTGAATGTTTACGATGATTACAATATGTTTCATAAATTGTAGATATTATCTGGGTTAAAGGGACATAGTGGTGGTGGCGTAGACGAAGCCTAACAAATAAAAAATAATAAAATTAACTTCATACCTGCACTCGAGTGCTGCCGGCTCGCCAACTTTGGCCTGCACGGGCTGCAGGTCCTTGGTGAACTCGGGCGCTGATCCGGAGATGAGCTTCTCCTCCTGACCGCTCTTGGCGACCTGGATATGGCAGGTAAAGGTAGAACAATGTGATTTTCTAGGCGACCTATGCCATCCACAGTCTTCGTTCACGATGACAGGATTCTCAATTTATAAATTGAGGTTGGTTATTACACATTGCGAATAGTATTTAACTTAGTGATATTTTGAGATGAAATCATATTGATTCCTAACCTTGAGCGAGGCTTCGGTACGCGCGGTTCCAGCGACGTTGCGGGCCTCGGCACGGTACTCGCCCGAGTCCTGTGACGATTATTCATTGGATACTGTATGAATACCGTAATCCTCACCTTAACTTCGGCGCTGTCGATTGTGAGCTTGTAGGTGTTGTTCGCCTCGACGGTCTGCTTGTAGCGCGAGTCGGCGATGTTGAGCTCGATCTTGTCCTGAGATAAACGTTTTCACGTACAATCTAATCGTCACCCACAACTGCCATGATAGCTCAGTTGGGAGAGACTGAAGATCTAAAGGTCGCCGGTTCGATCCCGGCTCGTGGCATCTTTTTCTTTTGCTTACCTTGAACCACTTGACTTGCGGCTTGGGCTCTCCAGCGATCTGGCACTCGAAGACGACCTTGGACGTCTCGGCGATGCGGATTTCCTGGATTTACCGTTCTTGTTTTGAATCATTTTATGAGCAGTATATCTGCATGTCGCACGCTCTCTCGTCGGTCAGACAGAGCGAGAGACCATGAGTTATGAAGAGAGCTAGATCATACCTCGAGCGACTTGAGGACAGTTGGTGCCTTGTGCACGCCGGCGATGCTGACTGCGTCTTCGGCGGGCTTGGCTGTAAATTTTTAATTAAACTTCTGAATTCAGATATGTTTCACAGATAAAATATTAGTTCTGACAGCTGAATGACTGTGATATGTTATCGGATAATATTTTGACAAAATACAACAAAAATTAACTAAATTCGATCATACTGGAAATCGAAAATCGCTCACGGTTGACTTTGAGCGTGACATCGCTCCAGACGTCTCCGTACTCATTCGTCGCCTCGCATCTGTACTCATCCGTGTCCTCGATCTTGCAACGAGCCACGGTCAGACGCTGAGTGCCATCGGACAGAGACTCGATCTGGAAATTGTCAACTTGATAATCGAGTATGCATACATCTGATTCAAAATTTATACAAAAATTGTGATTCAAAAAATAGATCAAAATTAGATCAAACCTATTGAATCAACATTTAACTCAATTTGCTTCAAAAGTTAGATCTTGGTATTACTATTGCGATATCTTACTAGAGTATGCAAATTTTAAGAGGGAAATGATTTACCTTGTGTCTGTCATCCTCCTGGATCTCCTTGCCGTTCTTGTACCACTTGATTGCTGGCGCGGGAATGCCGCAGGTCTTGCCCTCGAGCACGGCGGTCTCGCCCTCGTAGACCTGTAATTGAAATGTTTAGAACAGTGGGACACCTTTGCGACATCAAAGAGCGAAATGTAAACAAGCATTCCATCCGCCATGATAGCTCAGTTGGGAGAGCGTTAGACTGAAGATCTAAAGGTCGCCGGTTCGATCCCGGCTCGTGGCATTCTTTTGGTTTTGTGAAAGATTTCGAAATGTTTTTTTTGTCAATGTGTGTTGCCAATAAATGAAACACTTACGGTGGCTGGTCGGACGGGATTGAGGAAGTCGGGCGCCTCTCCAGGTGGTTTCGGTGCACCGACGGCCATCACTACGATCGGACCCTCGGTCCAGGCGCTGCCGTGCTCGTTCTCAGCGAAGCAGCTGAACAAGCACATGTAAGGAAATTGCTGAATAAAATATTTAAAATGATTTGAAAAAGGAATCCAAGTTGTGCTGAGAATCAGAACATTATTCGTCGTAATAATTCACATCGAGTTGTTATGTTCCAATGTGATTTCAAATACAATATGATTAGTTTCATTGTTGTGCAGTAAAACCAAAAAAAAACGATCAAAAGTGATTTAGACTGATATTATCATTATTGATCACCCTTACCGGTACTCGCCCGAGTCGGCCTGTGTAACGTCATCAATCGACAGCGTGATCGTGCCGTCGTCGGCGAAGTCAGAGCGCACGCGATTAACATCGATCTGGAATTCCGAATTGCATATTGTGAAATGGCTAAATGATCATTGCGCATTCCATTCATTAGTCTGCATGATTTTCACAAAAACAAACTCACATCCTTGCCGTCCTTGGTCCACTTCAGACTTGGACGAGGTTCGCCAGTGACCTGCAATTGTATGTAGATTCGATTAAAGTCGTTTTGTATCACGCTGTATTAAAATCGTAAAATCGTACCTTGCACCGGATGAAGGCCCTCTTTCCGACTTCGATCGTGCATGAGTGCAGGAGTTCGACGAACTCGGGCGGGCCTTCCTTACCGGTGAAAGCGGCGCGCATGGCTCCTTCAATTAGATCGTTAACTTCGCTTAATTTCACTTCAATACTCAAAGCGATGTGCAGTGATGTTGTGCGAATACCATGCAGTGATTAGACGATGTTAGTGCGACACTCTGCGAAGCGTAAGATCACATGGCGGAACAAGCTACTACACGTACACAAAACTCACCGCCGTTGAGAAGTCTTGCCTCGGTCCAGACCGTCGTCTGGTCGATCAGGGAAGTCGCCGTGCACTTGTACGCGCCTTCCTGTCCGGCGATAACGTCATCGATGACCAGCGTGAGCGTTCCGTCTTGCTGAGCGCAGATCGTTGCCTCGGGTGGCACTCTTCCGCCGTCCTTGGTCCACTGGATGCGCACGTTCTGCTCCGAGTAGCCCTGGAGCTTGGCCTCGAAGCGCAGGCGCTGATGGATCTCCACGCGCTGGTCGGAGAGCAGCTTGGTGAAGCTCAGGCCCGAGCTGAACTCCTCCTGCGTGTACTTCTGCACGCCGAAGGAGAGCGTCAATGGAGCCTCAGTGACGGCGGATCCCTTCGCGTTCGTCGCCTCGCACTTGTACTTGCCAACGTCCTTGGACGATGCGTTAGCGATGGACAGCGTGATGACTCCATCGACAATAGTGGTGGCAAGAGCAGCGATGGGCTGTCCGTCTTTGAACCATCTGATGGTCGGCGCGGATTCGGGGTTAACCTTGCAGGTCAGCTTGACGGTCTCGCCCTCCTTAACGACGGTTTCCTGCAGAGGCTCGACGAAGAACGGCGCCGTCGTCTCCTCGGGCACCTTTTCGAAGGCGTACTTGGGCGTCTTGAGCGCGCCCACCGTCTTGTCCGCGCCGGCCTTGTTCGTGGCCGTACATGTGTACGAGCCGACGTCTTCCTCGTTGACTGCGTCGATGACCAGGGAGTACTTGCCCGGAACGTCTTGCTTGACTTCATGAGTTCGTCCAGACTGGGTGGAGGCGAGGCAGATGCCGTCGCGCATCCATTTGATCTCCACCTCCTCTCCCTCGACGTGGACGGTGAGCGTGGCCTGCTCGCCCTGCCTGACCTCGGTCTCGAAGGGCAGCGCCTCGATGAACTTCGGCGGCAGCAGGTCCTTTACAACGGCGAACTGCGCCTGGGACATCGCCGTACCCACTGGGTTGGAAGCCTTGACGGTGTATGCACCAGCATCCTCCTTACGAGCAGAGTCGATGGTAATGGAGTGCTCGTCTCCGGAGGATTTGCAGACGACGTGTACGCCGTCGGCGACGACGGGCGCGCCGTCCTTGAACCACTCAACCTTGGGAGCGGGGGTGCCCGAGACGGTCACGGACGCTTGCAGAGGAGTCGATTCCTTGACCTCAACGGACGCGAGACCCTTGGTGAAATGGGGTGCAAGCGTCTCCTTCTCGACCACGCCGAACTGCGCCTGGGACAGTGCGGAGCCGGCCAGATTTGAGGCCTTGACCGTGTAGGCGCCTGTATCTTTCTCTTTCGCGGAGTCGATGATGATGGTGTGTTCGTCTCCGGATGACTTGAAGACGATATGCACGCCGTCGGCATCTACTGGCTTGCCATTCTTGAACCACTCGATCTTGGGTGCTGGAATGCCGGTGACAGTGACAGACGCATGCAGAGGCGACTCCTCCTTGACCTCCACCGGGTGAAGACCCTTGGTGAACCTGGGCGCCTCAGAATACATCTCTACCTTGAGAGGAGCGGAGGAGGTGTCGGAACCGGCGGGGTTCTTGACCTCAACCGCGTACTTTCCAGCATCCTCGGGCTTGGCGTCATCGATGATGAGGGCGTAGGTGCCGTCAGGTAATTCCGCAGTTCTGATTCTTGCGTCTGTGACGATGGGCTGACCGTCCTTGGTCCATTTGACCGAGTCGGGCTTGCCACCGGCCACCTTGACCTCCATGCGGACCTGGTCCTTCTCCTTGGCCGACTTGGACTTGAGTCCTTGATCGAACTTGGGAGGAGCCTTGTCGACAGTGAGGGTTGCAGATGAGGAGTCTGAACCGGCGAGGTTCCTGACCTCGACTGCGTAGCTGCCAGCGTCTTCAAACTTTGCTTCATCGATGATGAGCGCGTAGGTGCCGTCAGGCCTCTCCTCAGTCCGGATCCTTCCGTCGACGACGGCAGGTCGTCCATTCTTGGTCCAGGTCACCGAGTCGGGCTTGCCTCCGACGACCTTCACCTCCATGCGGACCTGCTCCTTCTCCGTAACAGTCTTGTTCTTGAGACCCTGGTCGATCTTGGGTGCAGCGATTGCTTTTTCGACAGTTAGAGGAGCGGAAGAGTTGTCGGAACCGGCAGGATTCTTCACTTCGACTCCATAGTTGCCTTCATCCTCGGGCTTGGCGTCGTCGATAATGAGGGCGTAGGTGCCGTCAGGTCTCTCTTCGGTCCTGACCCTACCGTCGACAACGATAGGTCTTCCATCCTTGGTCCAGGCTACAGAGTCTGGTTTTCCTCCAGCGACCTTGACCTCCATGCGGACCAGCTCCTTCTCCTTGACGGTCTTGGCCTTGAGTCCTTGGTCGAGCTTGGGCGCGCTGACCGTTTGCTTGAGCGCCGCCTCGGAGTTCGCCGAGCCCTCCTCGTTCGTTGCGACCGCCCGGTAGGACGTGAACGAGGAGCTGGTGGTGCGGTGGATGACCAGACGCCAGTGGGTGTTGGAGGCGTCGTGCTCGACGGCGTACTCAGACGAGGTGACGAGACGGGTGGAGCCCGAGTAGAACTCGACGTGGGGCTGGGGCGTGCCCGCGACGGAGCAGGAGAAGATGGCCTTCTCGCCCTGCGCAACCGTCTGCTCGGACAGAGGCTTGGTGAAGGATGGCGCGATGTCTGCAAGTGCGTGTTAGTGTGTGTAAATGCTAAAGTGGGGAGATAAGGTTGTGATTCAGAACTTAAGAAAACGTGTTTTGGTTAAAGTGAGGCGATAAGGTGAGGAGTGAAAAGTGATCGTTCGAGCGAGAGAAACGAGTGTGCTTCAGGAAGTGAATGAGAGGTGAGGTGACATTTGAGAATGATGAGTAGTTGCGGATCTCGTGTAAAAATTGAAAGAATGTTGTATCTAAATAAAGAATTCGACAGTCATCGATTCTTGGTTTTGCTAATTATCATGTATATTTGAGTCGTACTAGGCGTGTAGACAGCGAGTCTGCTGCTGGTTTCCGCCTTCCCGGCCTCGTTCACAGCGACGCAGTGATAAGAGCCGGATTCAATCTGAGAACCGTGATTTAGAAGTTTCGTGACGAGGTTTAGTTTAGACAGTGTTTAGATAGTGCATATTGAAGGTCATAGTGAGAGCGTGGGAAACACAAAGTTGAAACACTATCTGCTCACCTTCTCCGTCTTGGTCACAGTCAGCCGCTGCACCTCATCGATCGTCTCGATGGTGTACTTAGCACTAGAGCGAATCTCCTCTTGCTGAATTTATTATGGTATTATTAAATGCTCTAATATTAGTATTTGTTTTATATTATACCGTCTTCTACTCTAATATCGAAACAAATAAGTTTTAGTAAATATACGTTATTCTTGAAGCATATCTAAACCACTCTTGAATTATACGAAATCAAGGATCTTTTTCATGTTTTTGCATGTTTCCAGCAAAGTATAATTGTGTTAATGAGAAAAAAGAAGTGTCAATCACCTCGTGGAACCAGGTGATCTTGGGCGCAGGCGTACCGGTGACCTTGCACTCGAGCACGGTTTGCTCGCTGACCTAAATAATGAAATTGATAAGTGATTTGCAATAAGTCCAGCCGTTAATTACACACAATTAATAATTGTTTACCTTGACATTCTTGTCCTGGAGCTTGATGATGAATTCGGGAGCTTTGGCTGCCGGCTTCTCGAGCGTTTCTGAAATGTTATTTGGTTACGTTTCGTGATGCCCTAATGTTTTCTGAATTTCGATATCTCGTCAATTATCCCTTTGATCATCGTGAAATTTAATAAAATAAATCTGCATTGCTTTATCAATCATTAAAAATTGTTTTGTATTACCAAGCACGTTGAGCGTGGCCTCGCAGGTGTCCGTGCCGGCGCTGTTCTCGACGAGGACGGTGTACTTGCCCGCGTCTTCGGGCTGGATGTCATCGATGATGAGCTCGTGAGTGATGTGACCTGCAAGTGACCCCATCTTATTCTAAAACACATAACGATATAGTTCTGTGTGCAACTGGACATATTTGTAGATTTCAATTATGAAATGAAATGATTTCAAGAAAGCGTACCTTCGGGCCCGGTTCTGGTAGCCACGCGAATTCTCGCGATCAGCTCCAGCTCCTTGCCGTCTTTGAGCCACTTGCACACCACACCCTGAATTAGATGTATTTATTATTGTATTATTTTTATTAATAATCGAATATTTAATCAAACCTTGGTATCGGGAACGACGCACTCGAAGATAGCGGAGTGGCCGCGCTTGGCGCGAGTGTCCTGCAAATCAAATTGGATTGTTTAATCTTTAGGTCAAGGAGGTTTGGAGTCGTGTAGTATGTTTCAATCAGTGCTCAAAGCAAATGCACATCATCGACACCCATTGTTCGTCCCTTAGGTGGTGTCAAAAATAGAACAAAATATGAACACTTTTGGAATTGTGATAATCGATTCACAATGCAAATGAGTGTTCGTGCAGAACAATCTCAGTTTTATCGAACGTGACGCTTACCTTCAGCTTGGTGATGAACTTGGGCGCCATAACGGGCGTGGGCGTGCGACGAGGAGGTTCGTCGGGCAGAGACTCGCGTTCGCTGAATGATACAAATATAAATTTAGTACAACTAAATTGTAAAGTTTATTACACATTTTCTACAGTAGTCCACTGGAGCAAATATGTAACGGTTGGGTTCTTGGAAAGGTTGTGAAAATACGCGGCTCTCTCATCTCGACTATTAATCTAATTTTTCCGAATCCACCTCATCTCCGTCGTGTCATCCATGCCAGCGTCTTCCGCCATGCCCGCATCCGACTCGCTCTCCGAGAACATGTCCGAGGTGTACGTGACCATGTTCGCCGTGCACGAGACCTGAGTGGAATAGATAATTGGATATAATTTGATTCAACATACTTATTCAAAACATTTGGATTCAAAACATTGATTCAAAACCAACCTCTCCGGCGTCGTTCTCCGCCTTGCAGATTATCTCGCCCACATGCTTGTCCGGGTTGAAGTTGTCGATGGTGAGCACGGAGGTGTTCGCGTCGGTGCGTATGCTGATGCCGTCGACGCCGTCCTTGACCTGTAAATAATATATTGATCTGCATAATCAATTGTTATAATTGCTATAGAGTGTGCAGCAGCGCTATTACAGTCAGTGGAAATTTCGATTAATGAATATGATGTGAAACATACCCAATCGCTGAAAGAAAGAAAGTCGAGCACGAATCTATCCAACTGGTTGTTGATTTATTATGTATTTTGATAACGGATACGACGCTATCACACTAATCAGTGGAAAGTTCTCAGCAAATGTAAACGTTGTGAAACATAATGATATTGTTCGTAATGTAATTCAAAGCTTCTCCTCACCTCCTGGTTGTTGATGAACCAGGTGAGGAC
The DNA here is from genome assembly GCA_036245805.1 of Pristionchus mayeri. Classification (NCBI taxonomy): domain Eukaryota; kingdom Metazoa; phylum Nematoda; class Chromadorea; order Rhabditida; family Neodiplogasteridae; genus Pristionchus; species Pristionchus mayeri. Next base: position 6,673,457 of record BTRK01000005.1, read on the forward strand.
GGGGCGTGGGTCGCCGGTGAATACGACCTTGTGCACCACCTGAGATGTCACGATTACACAAAATATCTATTGAAATCTCATAAAATCATTACATTACCGCATTTCACTGACTATAATGAATGAATGAACACACCTTTGATCCCTGTCGCGCCCTCACGTTGCTGAGCCACTCGAGGAAGTCTGGTGGCTCTCCTCTGGGCAGCACGAGTAGCATCGCCTCGGAGGAGGCCTTGCCGAACTCGTTCACCGCCTCGCAGACGACCTGTAATTGGATGAATTCAATGTTAATCACACATTTTCAGGCAACAACAAATTCTTACTGATTTGGTGAGCAAGGCCTCAAATGAAACAATATTTTCTGTTCAATAATTTGATACAGAAGAGTATGTATGATCAATACAAAGCTGATGCGTAAACGTGATTCAAATACTCGCCTTTCCAGAGTAGTCGACGGTAATGTCCTTGATCGTCACCGTGTACGTGCCCTTCTCGGCGTGGATCTAAAAGCAGTTTTATGAATCAAAATCAAAGGAAGAAAGCCGAAATGGCTTATCCGTTTCTCTAGTTTCTTCTTAAAAGTTTCTCTCTCATTTTTTAGTTGTTCAAAACGACATTTTTAAATTTTTACTGCATCGAATCTAGAGTTCTTTCCTTTCCCACTCACCTTGATGTTCTGGCTCTCCTCGAGCTTCTTGCCGTTGACGTACCAGGATACGACGGGCGTCGGCTCTCCGAGGAGCACCGCCTGTAATTTGAATTTACATTTGTAAAATATATGTTTTGTTATTGTTGCAACATCTATGCTCGCCAATTCCGACGATGTGTGAATTGTGATTAGTTTCACGTTAGCTTTTTGAACTTTGGAACGGGAAGGTTTTCAATTACACAGGCTTTCTTCTGTAAGAAAACACCAAAAACGTTTCCCACTCACCTTGAGCTTGAGCGTGTCTCCCTCTCTGCAGGTGGCGTCGCACAGAGCTGTCTCGAATTCGACAGGAACCGGAGCGACGACCTTCAGGGGTCCAGTGGTGGTGACCTCGCCCATCTGAACCAGTAATATAATTTCGAAATTAAGATATTGAATGCTAAGATGACAGCTTCGCTCTTCTAAACGTATCGTTCTCTTGTCAAGAATTGGACAAAAAATTGATTGGAAGATAAGGAAATTCAATTCACCTTATTGTAAGCCGTGCATTTGATCGTTCCCGTCATATCACTGGTCACTCCGTGGATGACCATCGTGTAGAGTCCATCGACTGCTGTCAGCTCGGTATCGGGTGTCTGGCAGACCATCTGGTTGTTGATGTACCTGCAAGGAATTATTGAATCCAGTTCTGAGTCAACATTAAGGCCAATGATGTTTTGAATCACATCATTGAATATTTATTGCATCTGGATAAGGTTTTGACAAGCTAACCATTTGACAAGCGGCGCGGGATCTCCGGTGATGAGCAGCTTGACGACGAGCGAGTCTCCCTCGGCGAGGTTAGTAGCGGGGATATCGGACTGAAATGTTATTTATGATAATAAAATGTGATGTACGATTCAAAGCCAACCTAAGTAACCTTTTGATTGGGTACATACGATTTTTTCGATTGCTAAAATTACCTGGAACGCCGGCTTGGCCATCGGTCTACCCTTGGTGACGCCGATCGAAGCGGCGCAGTCTTAAATTATTAAGAAATGGATTAAGAAACGCTCTAAATCCCTATGTAAAGTTGGCTAAATTTCATCACTCCTAATTTTGTGATATTAAGCTGGTTCGTTTTTTTTTCCTGGAATTGCTGATATGTTTCACAATTATGCAAAATTCTTGAATGATAATTCAAAATCAATGGATGGATCGCTGGTTGCACAAAATCCAAATCAATTGCTTAGCAGTGCATGTATTCGCAGGTATTCAATATTTACGCTGATAATTGTTCATCCTATCGAATGTTAAGATAGTTACTAACCAGAAGATCCGAATGCGTTCTCCGCCCTCAGCGTGATCCTGCACTTGTCCTCCATCTTGGCGCCCTCGATCACGAGCTTGTGAGTGTCTCCGTCCTGAGATTTTGGCATTGATCTTTGAGCACTGTCCATTCCACATAGTATAACTATCTATGTTTTTTTATTTAAAATATTGATAGTGTATGCAACAACTCTCTGGTTTTCATTATCAAATGCAAAAAAAATACAAAAATTTTCTAACAGATATTGATCTTTCACCTCTCTTACCTGGCTGATCTTGAAGCGATCTCTGCTCTTCAGTTCGACGCCGTCCTTCAGCCATGTTACGGTCGCAGGAGGCTTGACCTATAATCAATCCATTATCGATTGTCATGTATCCGTAATCATATGATATACCAATCATACCAACCTTGTTGAGCACTGCGGTCATCTCGATCGCATCGCCCTCGGTGACCAGGCGGTCCTGAATTTTGAATTTCGTATTTGGCTCCGCCCCTTTAGGCCCCGCCCCCTTTTAGACCCTGCCTCTAACCTCGAGATTCTTCGCGAAAGTCGGCGCATCGCCAGTCAACTTCACCATCAGCGTAGCGTTCTGCTTCTTCAACCCAATGGCGTTGGTAGCCTGATTGTTGAGATTAAAACAATTGTCAAAATTCCATTTGAATTGGTTTTTTATGTTCACCAAAGAACTAGCCTTGATTGATAACGTGAATACATTTGACAAGTTGGTTTATCTTAGACACCCATTTAGTACTCGCCTGGCAGCACAACTCTCCGGCCTGATCAGGTCTGATGTCCTTGATCTCGATGGTGTACTTGCCAGCGTCGTCCTTGCTCGTGGTGATGTTGCTGCAAGTGATGATTCAGAAACAATAATTTTATTTTTATTTTATGTAGTTGGTCCGCTACACATATCTCACCTGAGTAAACTCTCAGAATAAGTGATATCTGTGAAACACATCTCGATGCTCGGAACGGAAAACTTACTCAAAGTTCTTGACGGGCACATTGTTGAGTGTCCATTCGACCTCTCCTTCGGGGTATGCCTCCACGGTAGTCTGAAATTAGTTAATTACGTTTATCAATGATAATTAATTAAATATTTAAAATATATTAAGATTAACCTGGAATCGGACGGTGTCACCCTCGTTGACCTGACGGTCGTTCATCGTAGTGGTGAACTTGGGCACCTTCAAAAATTATTTTTTTCTTTATTTCATTGACAATTTAGAAGTTGGTTTGTGTGCATTCGGTAACGAGTAATCGGTAAAGATTGATATAGATAGAAGAGGGACAGGGGTTGTAGGTTCTGATTATTGGAATCGAGAAGGCGATATTTTTTAGGAAAATTAGTGTGATGAAATGGGTGCTGAAGAGGATTTCGGATGCGATGCAGGATCAATAATATAGTGCGAGATCGAACCAATTCATACCTCCTTTTTCTTGCTACCCTTGCCTTTCTTCTGAATATATTTTGAATGAGTAAAGATGGGATGGGGGGAATAGAAAAAGTGAAAATTCGAATGCTCACCTCCTTCAGCTTATCGACCTTTAGCTCAGCCGTGGCTTCGACACTGCCCGCGGCCGACTCGATGCGGCATTTGACCTTTAACAATTGATTGTTTTATTATCACAAATCCATACATATTGGGTTTGTGCTTATGTAACACGTGTAACACATTTCTTTTTTTCGTCTGAAATGAGAACGAAAATATAATGCTCACCGTTCCGGTCTGCTCGAGCTTCGCGTTCATTATGCGGAACGAGGTCTTGCCGGTGTCGGCCTCGACGGGTTTCACCTAAATTGGATATTTCAAGACCGAATTGTGTTTAATTTAAGTTTTTGATTCCCCCATTGACTCAAAACCAATCTGTTTATGTTTCAAGCTCAATTCATAAACATCTCGTCAGCATAATATATCGATAAACGATGCAGTTCTTAGAGAAGAAAATCAAAATACTGTTCCTTCACACCTTGATGGCGTCGCTGTTGACGAGCTGGACGCCATTGAGGAACCACGTCGCCGTCGGCATCGGATTGCCACTGACGATGGCGGAGAACTTGACCGACTCGTCCACGACGACCTACCAATCGATAATTCATTATTTGGTTCACATTTCGATTCCCTTTTGAACCACTTTTAATCGATTAACGTTTGCTGATTCAATGGAAATTATATCTAACAAACTCACTTCGTGATTCTGAGGTCGCTGCGCGAAGTCGGGTTTCTGCGCGCGGCCGCGCACTTGCACGATGGCAGTCTGCTCTGCGGATCCGGCGGGATTCTCGGCGATGACCTGGAATTAGCAGTTCACTATCTCTGTGAAAACTCGATCATGCTTATTTCAACCATTTTTACCGACTATCCCTTAGCAGTTCTAGATACATATATACCATACAATATGAAACAATAAAATACGATAGAATTGAAATAACAGGGAATATATGCTCAAAAGAGTATGGGTCTAGAAAAAATGAACCTTGATTCTTCCGGTCATTTCCGGTTTCGCATCGGGAATGACGAGACGGTAGGTACCATCGCCTCCGTCGAGAACCTAGAATTATTTATTTCTTAAAGATTCTGGAATTTGTTTTTTTCGAAAATGATTCAAAACATGAGCTCACTTGGCAATCGGGCGCGTGCTGCAGCTCCTTGCCGTTGAGGAACCAGCGGACCTTCACGGAAGGATCCGGCTGCGCGAGTTTGAGGTCCCATCTATAAGGAATTTACAATGTACATCATCATAGTTAAATACGACGTGCACAGGTTCTCACTTTATTGTGGTATATGAGGCTGGTCGCCTACGAATCAAACAAGGCCTGACACAGTGAATTTTCGATAAACTGTGAAAATATGTTTTCGAGGGTGCTGATCATCGTGGTCTACTTCATTTCTCACCAATTCGACTTGTGCAGCCGGGCTGCATGTCGGCCAATTTCAGTGGTTTTGTCGTAACCCAGTGAGTATGTTAGCAAATATCATGAAAATCGTGCAGCAAGTGAATCTTGCCATGTAGATTCCGATTTTGGAATTATCTTAGTCAATTTCAATTCGTGAAAAAAATTAAACTATATTTTCGAACATAAGGCAAATGTGGAACTAGCTTTTTGCATAGCTGGATGCGCCGTGTTCTTACGATCATTTTTCGTATACTATGTGCAGAGTTTGGAGAATACTATTTTTTGCTACGATCCGTTTTATGTCTTCATTTTGCATTCCATCCTCCACCCTCCCGAGGCAAAAATGGCGAATGGGAGAATTTAATTATGTTTCATGGCGAACAGAAGAAATGTGTGAACACGGCTCTTCAACACGAAATGAAACATAATTAAATTCGCCCATTCGTCATTCTTGCCTCACCGGAGCGCGGCCAGGGTGGAGGAGGGGATGTAAAATGCCGACATAAAACGGATCGTAGCAAAAAATAGTATTCTCCAAACTCTGTACATAGCATACGAAAAATGATCGTAAGAACACGGCGCATCCAGCTATGCAAAAAGCTAGTTCCACATTTGCTTTATGTTCGAAAATGTAGTTTTTATTTTTTTCACGACTTGAAATTGACTAATACAATTCCAAAATCGGAATCTGCACTGCAAGATTGATTTGATGTACGATTTTCATGATATTTGCTAACATACTCACTGAGTTACGACAAAACCACTGAAATTTACCGATATGCAGCCCGGCTGCACCAGTCGAATTGGTGAGAAATGAAGTAGACCACGATGATCAGCACCCTCGAAAACCTCTTCACAGTTTTTCGAAATTTCAGTGTGCCAGCCATACCACTCGATTGGCCGATTCTTAGGCGACCGGCCTCATATAGGGAACACATGTAGCATCCATCTTGTTTATTTTTTTCAGTTTAGAATATTCGTTTACTGAGTCGTTCTTTACGTAAATTTTCAGCATAATCGATCATAACTTCAGTAGGTCAGAGTAATGGTTCTCTGGGTCAGACTATTTACCTGATCGGTTCGCCCTGCTCCACGGATCTGTCCTGCAGGACGTCCTCGAGTACAGGCTTGATCGGCTTCTTCTCGACGCCCAGCTGGCAGGAGGTCGAGTCGGAACCGCACGAGTTTTGCGCGGTGACCTGATGACAGTGCAAATTGTTGATTCACATTCACTCTCAATTGAACACACTAGTGCATGGTGCCTAGTAGTAACTACCTACGTTACAGTCTCGCAAAGATCTAAAAATTAGGTGGGGAATGGGCGTAAATACGTTTCAAAAGGAGCATTTATTATCTGCAATATTCAATATTCGATCGTTCTTCTTCTAGTTGTTTAATGAAAATAAATTGATTTTTTTGATAATGAAAAAATAGGGAGAATTATTTTGGGGACTCTCCATATTTTTTGAGACTTCGTACATGAAATTCGATTATTTTGTTACTGTACATTTCAAGCTGTAATTTAAAATTACTGCGCCGCTTGGATAAATTTCTCGTGTTTATTCTACTCACCTTCACAGTTCCGGTCTCATTGGGTGTCGCCCTCGTGATCTTCATCATGTAGTCATCTCCGCTCTTCCACGTGTTCACGTTCTCGAAGTTCTCGGCGAGTCTTAATTAATAAGTTAATTAATATATAATTAGTCAAACCGTTAACATGTTTTCTCAACTAATAACGAAACCATATTTATTAATCAACAAGTTAGGTAATCGCTCACTTGTCTCCGATGAACCACTGCACACGAGGCGCGGGCTCGGCGCTCACCGAGATCTGGAATTAAATTATTATGATAATTAACAAATCTTAATTAGCACCTTGAAAGTGACATCATCGCCCTCCTTGACGTTCTGCGATTCGGGCGTAGCTGTGATCTTGGGAGTGAAACCTGGAAAAATTAATATGAACTAACCCTGTCCTCAAATAAAAGTCCCCAGCATCGTAAATCGATCTCAGAAAGCAAAACGAATAATGGATCATCAACTGGAACAACACTCAGTTCTGCCCCTAAAGATTGTTGACTACAGTACCAACATTATCTACATTAGTCAACAGTCTTGAATATCGATCGACTCACCAGCGGGGGCTACGTTGAGTCTCGCCTCGGTCTCCGCAGTGCCCGCCTCGTTGGTCGAGCGAGCGGCGAGCTTGCCTGGAGAGGAATGATTGCAAAGCTATTCACTGATCGTAAACCAAAACAATGTATTGTCCTTATTTAAGGTAATTATCGTGCACTCAGCGATTACACCCAAATTCTAGAATTAATTAGCAAGTTCTGAAACATATTGTGATGAGTTGGTAGAACATCTGGAGAGATTTGACAGGTATTTGATCCTCCAGGGATTTGTTTTCATTTTTATGCAAACTAAAGATCAAGCAACGACTAAATCCAGAACTTGGAACTAATATGTCTTGCTGAAACATATCACACTACGCTAGGAAAGGACGACTGTTTTCAACATTATCTATTCGATTTGTGTATCCTACTCGGTTAGTCAACCTTTTAAAAAAATCCGCGCTTCAGGCCTACCGTAACCTGCAGCACCCTTACTACCGTACCCGAGTGTTCCGGCTTGACGGCGTCAATCACGAGCTTGCTCTTGTTGCCATCCTGACTGATGTGCACACCGTTCTCGCCGTCCTGTTATATTTTTTAATTATGTTTGTTGCTTTATTATTGTTATTATTATTGTTATTGTTTTCGTTTCCCTACCTTGAGCGGCTTGCCGTCGATGCTCCACTGGAAGTTCTCACCGTCCAGTGCGATGACGTCCATCTCGACCTGAATGAAAATCGGAAATTAAATTATGAACACGTTTTACAATCGTGATTTCGAGAATGCTATTACTCACGCGCTGTCCTTCCCTCACGTCCAGGTCTCTTAACTTGTCAGTGAAATCTGGCTTGGTGACCTTGCGAGGCTCGATCACGGTCAGGTTGGCCTTAAAAGTAAAATTGAGTCTAATCTTCACCAAAATCCCTGACCCTGGTACATATGAACCCCTGCATGTTTTAGGATCTCGTAGGGGTTACAGTAGTCCTACCGTACCTTGCTTTCAGCCGTGCCTCCGGTGCTGTTCACTCCCTTGACGCGGATCTCTCCGCTGTAGACTGCGGTGTCGAGTGAGAGGCGGAACTCGAAGCGGTCGTCCTGGGAGATCTTCACGCCTGCAAAAAAGTCGATCTCATTCCAGGCATCATATGATTCAAGAAGGTCTCAAAGACTATGCTCAGGGAAGTCAATCAATGTCGTTTCCATTGCCGCTACAAAAAAATTGCTCGCCCAGCATGGATGCGTCGACTGGTCTGCCGCCGACTGTCCATTCGACCTGGAGATATCAACGATCAGATGCACATTTTGCATATGATAAAGCAATGCGCAATAGGAATGCTCAGTATTAAATACATTAATTAATGTTTTGATTGTTGAAAACAAACCTTGGTAGCGTGCTGGATGACAGCCTCGAAGTGGGCGAGATCTCCCCGGTTGACCGTCTGGTCCTTGAGTTCGCGAGTGACGGAGGGTTTCTGAATCGTTTGTATTTTGCTATTTTTTAAATGGTTCAAAACAATATGTTGAAATGTACCGGGTTCAATATTAGGTTTCACAGTTATTGGGTTGTCCCATAATTCGTGTCGCCATTTTTTAAAATAATATTTCGCTTTAACAAGGAAAGTATTTGAGTTGTTGTATGATGCATTAGATACAGTGGCCAGCACTCTACATTTTAGGTGCATCATCGAGTAAAGACATTGCCGTGGAGGGGAATTAGACGATTGCGAAATTTTTGCTTATTTTTTCGATGATCTTAAAATTGAAAAAAATCCACTTTAATACACAGATAAAAATAAGTGTGCAGTGAATAGTTACTCTCTAGGGGCAAATAAGATTATTTGGCGCAATCACTGTCTCCCAAAATACTTTGCGGGGCCACTACAAAACCCACAATTTTCAACGTGGTTTGAAAAATTCTGCTGATTTTCTTTCCGGAACAGTATCGAATCGTTTACAAATAATTGTATTTGAATTATCATAGCCAAATAAGCTAAGTTGGAGCATTGGAAATACTAAAATCATGAAATCGACCCTTTTGAAACTCCCCTCCGATATTGTGACATATTGTGAAATATTTCAGCAATAGTTTCAGAAAACTATGATTTAGAAGCATTAATGTGAAGTGTCATGCATTACCCTTCCACCCTAGTGTTAGGGATTTTAAACCTAACTCGTAAAATAACTATAACTTTTTGGAAAAAAGGTTGGAAATTCCATATTTTCACTTATTGCATCATCATTAGGCAATGTAAGCTGGAGATCAGTGTGCGATAAATTACGTAACATGAGTCTTCTATTAAATACATCATGAGGTAATGAAGGCGTTTGATTGTTTACGAGAAATTAAATGTGGAAGAAAAACGGCACGAATTATGGGACAACCCAATATCTCAAACGGCGAGATGCAGTGGTATTTCGTTAATTACTTGTTTCCCTTTCAAAAAAATAAAAATAAAAATATCGTCTTACTTCAATGGAGAAGGAAAGAGAGGGAGAGAACTAAATAGCAAAAGCGAACCTCCTCAATCGTGAGTCTCACGCCAGTCTCGTCCATACCCGAGGGATTCTCGGCGATCACCGTGACGGTGGATGAGTGCGCGTGTACGTTCGTATCCACCTTTAATTCGTTAATTAGCGAGTTTTGAATCAAAGTTTTGAACCAAAAGTGATTCAAAAGTTTGGTTCAAAAGAACAAACGGTGAGTCTGGTGGCATTATCGGGCAGAGTTTCAGTGACGGCGCCCTCGAGCGTTTCGCGGACCTACAATTAGATGTTTACACTTGAATTTAGTGTACAGGACAACCAAGGAAGTCAATCGGATCGAGATCAAAGATCAACAATGATAATAGGACTTAGACGGACGGAGATCAAATTCTCTCTCGACGATGCGAATCGATAATGTGTGTGCGAAACGAAAAAAAACGTCACTCAATCGTAATGTGATCAACGGCAAATGTGCTCAACACCCGAGATAAAATCTGTGCCACCCAATCAGAGAAATATGAATTTTAAGAAAGTTCGCAATTCAGGTAATCACCTCTTCATTTTACATGCTATCTCGAATTGCGAGAGGGTGTGGGAAATGAAGAGACTGTGACATGAATTACGAACTCTCGAGATGAATAAAGAGGCGTGCATGCAGGGAGTTAGACGCTTGCTGGCTATATTTGAAAATATGTGAAACGATAGTCGTTCATAGGGATGGCTTCGCAAAAAATATCTTCAGGAGTACTCTTGCGCAGTAAGGCAGTTGTTAGAGTTCCTAGAATGAAGAGAGCCCTTTCTAGCGAAGCTATCTCTGTTTTTTGTACGAAATTTCATAAGTTGGGTAATACAACCAGCAAGCGTCGAGTACGAATGTGGGATCAACACAGCGCAATCGTTCACCATCACAACCAGTAGTGCAGACACCTTTCTGCCGTCGATCGACCAGGCATATCCCGGCTCCGGCTCTCCGGTTGCGTGCGCCTCGAAAACGGCCTTGTCGCCGCGGGTGACGGTTGTAGACTTGGGCTAAATGGCGGACGTGACCAATTCATGAGTATACTCCAGCATTCAGTGTAAATGCAAGTAGTTGAGTATTCGAAAAGTTTAAAGTACTGCAATAAACTCTCCGAGAAGAAATATGTAGGGAAGATTAGTTATTTCTGCATAGAAAAGTTCACTGAATACGTGAGTATTAAGTCTATGAAAGTTGTGCTGGGACAGAGTAGGAGATAAGTGTTTTTTAGTCGCCAACCGCAAATTGATTCATCCCTGGTTTCAATTGTTTCGGTAGAGCGTGAACTGATTTGCTTTTTTCTTCATTTCTTCTGTGACGTCATGGCCAAAACGCTGGCGTTATCCGGAAATATATCATCACAATCGTCATCACCCACCTTCTGGTCGAACTCGGGCGGCGTCGGCTTGCCAGTGACGGTGAGCGTAGCAGCTGTCGAAGCCTCACCCTCAGAGTTGCGAGCAATGCAACGCAGTTGTCCGGTCTGAATTTGCATAATCGAATTTGAAGATTTGAAAGATGACATTTCTATCACTTCGAAGTCTGAGGGCAGGCTATTGCTACAATCTCGCAGGCGATGACGTCCGAAAAATAAAAAAAAATAATAAAGAAAGATCCATGACGACGTGCCTGTTCCTTCTTGAGTCCGATGAGCTCCAGCTTCGATGAACCATCGAATTCGCGTATCTTCACGAACTGCAATCAATTTTCTTAGATTTATCGATTTTCGAGCCTGCATTTTCTCGGTTCCTGGAGATCCTCATTCCAGCACTAGTGATGACTTCGTAGGACCTGACCCTCTTAATTGTGAGTGCTATCTCACCGGCGAGAAGGGTGAGAGAGCACTCACAATCAAGAGAGTCAGTTCTTTCTAAGCTATTTCGCACCCCCGCAGGCGACAGCTGCCACACGGGGCTTTCCTCATTCCAGAGCAATCTTTCTTTCTCTCACTCTCTGACTATCTCGATTTGACGTGATCTTTCGCCTCTCTGAGTTTCCTGAGAGCTTTGGGAAGTGATAATGCGAGTAGTTTACGAGAGAAGCAATGCTATCTAGCCAGGATCTTTCGCCAAGCAAAACACCTAGGAAGAAAGAGAGATCAATAGATAAACGAGGTGTCACATTTCAGCAGCATTTTGTTGCACTTTCCCTCAACTCGAGCCTATGCATTGATGTTACACACTTATCATAAATTATGCATAAATTTATTATGGGACAAAATCCAACTATTTATCCCCGAGCAGAAGCTAACACCATTATTTCAATTTCCCATCATGTTATGTTTAGCACCGATTTGATCACTTCTACTGCATTTTGCAAGTTCGTGCTAAAATACTCCCTGTGTTTAGCATACATTCGTTCAGCCTCTGGCCATTGAGCCACTGAGGGAATCCCCGTCCCAACTTACTGTTTTTAGCACCGATTTGCTCACCTCTCCCTCGTTCAGCCTTTGTTCATTGAGTGACCACTCGAGAGAAGCCGCCGGCTCGGCCTCTACTCGCACTTCGAAGAGGGTGGAGCACTGCTCGATGTCTCTGAAAAATATTAATCGTTTGCAATAATTGTAGAAATTTGAATTTGGACTGAAGAGCAAATTGACAAAGATCGATGTGCCAAATAAATCACATCGGAGTGAAACATAACTTTATTAATCGAGCTTTCCTAATGACAGATCGAAAAATATACATTTCCAAAAGTCCATTTCAATTTTTCAAATTTCCAAATGTATCCACCTTCTTGTTTTCCAGATTGGCCAACACAATCCCTCACCTCCTATCCTTGAGCTCCTCGGTGAATCTCGGAGCCTTCTTGGGCTTCGCAGCAGCGATGACGGTGAGCTTCGCGGATGTCTCGAAGCGGCCCACGTTGTTCTCGGCTCTGAATATGCAATCATTTGAGCAATAGACAAGCGTTTCCGGTCCTGAGACGAGATATGAAGCACCATGAAGGTGTGCTTGATAATTATTGATTACCGGCAAGAATATTGATAATTGTTTTTTACAACATCATTCGCCTCTTCAATTGAAATATTCATCAGACATTTGTTAATAGTGATTTTTTGAAACATACAATGTCGCAACAGAGAGGAGCGCAACATTGTTGCACTCTTTGATGCTGAATTTGTAATTGTATCAACCTGCACATCACCTTGTAACGTTGATTAGATGTTTTGCAAAAAAAAATAAACTCCTGTGATATTGAAAACTTAATCGCTTATTGCTTCATAAAGATAGTTTGAAACACATTATGATCCGTAATAATTTTTGGACTAAACATTTTATTAATCTTTAAAGGAGGAGTAAACTCAAAATTCAATTTTTTAAGCTATCACATGCACGGCCTAGAGCTCCGCAACGACAAGAAGCTCCGAAATTTTCACATTGATATCCCCATTCCGAACATAGTTATAGCTAGTTGTCTGGGAGCCAGATCAGGGAAAGCTCAGGGAAGGGGCGATATAGCACTCGACTTGAAGAGAGTGTGTACTAGGTGAAACATATTCCAATCGGGCGCGCATTTACTCCTCCTTTAAATTTTGAAATTGCACCAACCTGCACATCACCGTGCCCATGAACGTGCCGCTATCGATCACCAGCTTGTGATCGTGCTGAGATGATGTCATCTCGATCACTCCAGGCGAGTCCTTGTTGATGGGCGCGCCGTTGACGAACCTGCGATACGATATAATCGTTGATCGCTGAGTTCTGAATCCGAACTTATGATGTAATTTCATTTTGTTTGAACTACTGTACGCATCCTGTAAAATGGACGCATACGTGAGTTTTTGGAAGAAAAACAGGACAAAATAGATTAAACATTTTGTGTACCAGGTAATGTTTGGCGTCGGGCTGCCCTTGACACTGGTGGTGAAGACCGCGCGTTCGCCCTCCTTGACTGTCTAAAAACAATCAGTTCATATTAATTAAATAATATTGTGACAATAGGTAAAAAATGTTAGGTAGGATTGTTCTGAACAAAAGAAGAACGATGTATCAATCTCAGTCGATATCATTGTGTAAACACAATCGATGAAACCTATCACAACACTGGATGAGAGAAACGTGAAACGTGATTGATACTGGAGTAGAGACCAGTGGACAGGGAGAAGATGCTATTAGAGAGATCTCGGTGCCTTCTCACCAATGGTGCTAGACAACTGACTCAGTCGCAATATATTTCCGGCTTTTGTTTATCGAATCGGAGAGATCAACGCGTTATCAGATGCAATGCGATCAGCTGATTCCAATAAATAATTGAGGCTAATGATGCGGAGAAGAGTACGGAAACCGTCTCTTCATCTCAAATTTTCGCAATAAAACTATGCGATTGAATTTATAAAGATACTTGGGTACAAATACCTAATGTTGTTTCAAAATGAAGTCATGAACAAACAACATTGATAAATTACTCGCCTGATCTTCGATGTCTTTGACGAAGGTGGGCGCCGAGCGCGACTCCTCCTCGGGAGGCTCGACAGTCAATCTGAAGTTGATCTTTGATCTTTGTTAAACATCCCCACATCATATCCCAATAGAACACATTGGAATCATTATCGGATTGTTCAGTTTGGATCTTTTTACCCGGACTAATGTTGTGCAATACAAATGAGACATTATCTCGCTCACAACAACTGTCGAGATAAAATTGACAAAACAAATTGATATTGTTGGAAATACTATCGTACCCTCACCCTGCTCTCTGCAGTTCCGAACTCTATTACTCCCTCTATCGGATCAACTTACTGTGCCCACCTATTACCATATTTCCTATAACTCTAGTAACGTTAATATTGGCTATGCTTTCGGCAGTTCTGAACTTTATCACACTTTCTATTGAATCGACTGTCTTTTCATACCCATTTACCTATTGCTTTGGCTATCTAAAGATTACAAACAAACCAAAACAATAGTAGCATACCTCGCTCTGCTCTCGGCGGTGCCGTGCTCGTTGCTCGCCCTGCACATCACTTCGCCCTCGTGGACATCAGTCGAGCAGGATGAGATCGTGAGCTAGACGTTATAAGTATAGTTTTTTTTTCGCAAAGAAATGTCACCGATCTTAGCGAAATGGCTTGTTTGCCATTGAACCATCGATGAAACGCATGATATTGTCACAGCACGTGGGACAGGAGGAGATCATGGATGTTTTGTAATAGGCTTCGATATTCACGGATTATTGCTGCCGAAGGACTGCGCTATTTTTATCCCACCCACTACGTGAATTTAATGAGAGTCTACCATTATGTGTAATTCCCACTCAACTACCTTGTAGTATCCATCGTGTCCGACGATCTCGACTCCGCCCTCTCCATGTCTCAGCTCGCGACCCTTGAGGAAGAAGACCACCGCTGGATCCGGCCATCCTTTAATTTTTAATTACATAAATTGTTTAATTAATTAAACATTGCATGAAACTCCAAACAAATACAAATTATATACATGTAATGAAAGGCAGTGGTACATAGAAGAGATAAATGAGGGGTCGATAAAAACATTGATTCAACAGATGCAATTGCTAACCGGCGACGTCGACTTCGAAGAAGGTCGCGCCCTTCTCGGGGACGATCCTGGAATGTTCATTTTAGACATTGCAATTTGTTTGAGGCGTTTTATTTCGCGAGTTCTTTATTCACCACCGGATATGTGTTTCAGCACAAATTCAAGAGTGATAAATCCACATTTTGTCAATGGACCACATACCAGGTGGGGGAAAAACATGAAAATGAATGCCGTAAATAAGATTATGCGTTAAATGAGCATAGCATATTTGCTAATGCTAAATTAATTATTGAATCAGTCCTAGAGTCTCAGTGTCAGCCTTACTTGTCATCGAGTGATTTGTTGAAAGAAGGCGGGGCGGGTGGGACGCGCACCTTGAGTCGTCCCTCGCACGACGTCATGCCCAGGCGATTCTGACCCTACAGAAGAGGAGTTGCTTGATTTCAAGATGATGATACAACAAGCTGAATGTTTGTTTTTATATTCCAAAAAGTCAGTTGTCGATTGTAATTGAACTACAGTAGAAACAGTACCTGGCAGGTGACGATGCCGTCGAAGTGTCTGGTCACATCCTTAATCGTCAGGATGCAGATGCCATCCTCGGAGATCATGCGCACCTGAAATATCGATTTTTTCCCATATTATTGCCTTGTTTTCCTCGTATTCGGCGGATTTGGGAAGGATTTGCAAGAACTGACTCTATCCCTTATTTCTGAGCTCTCCCCGATCATAGCTGCGATAGACATATTGAAGAGAAACATTTATCGTGAAGCCATTGCTACTGTTGATTCGATAAAAACGAGACGCAGTGCATCAACTTTTCAAGAGTAAACAAAATTGATTTTTTCCCTTCATCAGAAAGCAATTATCTCAGTCATGTTCAGTTTATAAGAACAAAGTGAAGCCCAACCAAAATATTTTCAACTATTATCAATGTTTCAATAGAAAACAAAATATTTGCTCACCTTCTCACAGTCAAGGTGAGCTTTCACAGGCCGTATACTTTTATTCAACCGTAATCCATCAACCCACACTCACCTTCTCACTGGCAGTGAGCGGCACTCCGTTGATGCACCAGGTGATGTCCGGGTTGGGATCTCCCGTGATCACCGACTTGAAGCGGACCTCCGCGCCCTCGTCACACTCGTGGTCCTCGATGCGGGCCTGGAAATGATAATGGCGGTTTAGTCCAAAAAATCAATCGATAATTGTGAACGTTAGATTATGATACTTGGAATTCAGTGTAATCAATGTTTTTATGATTGGTAATGGTTATTTTACCTGGAACTCAGGCGCGACGTGGTTCTTGTCGGGATCGGCGTTGACCTGAGAATTATCAGTATTAGAATTGATTTTTTAATTATACCATTCACCAATTCACCATTAACAATGTCTATCAACTTCGATTTATATGAGCGAATTGAAACACAAAAATCAATTCCGCGAACGAATTTAGAAAACATATTGCTAGGTCCGGAATCTTTCTATATCAATTGTGCGTACACTCGTTAATATCCTTTACCAACATCCTAAAGTCCAATACATATGAAATGATTCCACTCAGCTCGGCCACGGATTCCGCACCTCCGTATTCTTTCGAGAGCCACAACTGTCGCCCTAATCCCACTCTTACTAACCTAAGCACCATCCTTATATGTAACAATGTCCTTAGTCTTAATAATCATTTTATCCTTAACCTTATCTCATTAATATTAATTAAATCATTACCTTCAGTTCGGCCACGGACTCCGCTGCTCCGTACTCGTTCGTGATGCGCACCTTGTACGTGCCCGTGTCATCGGGCTGAGCGTCTCTTCAATTCAGTTTTTTTAGAATGCATTTTCAAAAATCACAATCTCTATCATTCCACGATCACCAAGGAAGAACATATCTTAGAACTGCCTTAGATGGTTGAAGTCAGTTCTCGATAATCAGTACCGTAACCTACAGTATACCTGATCTCCAGCTTGGCCTTCTGGCCGTCGTACTCCAGCTTGAAATCATGTGAAGGACGCAGCGGCTGATCGTCAACCATCCAGAGAAGCTCGGGCTCCGGCCAGCCCTCCACCTGACAGGGAGAGATTACGGTAGATTTTGGAAGATTACGGTAGGTAGCCAGTATTGATGCGCTTGGATAGTTATGATATTTTTCGAAATATTCTCGGGAAATGATATTGCGATGCGCCAGACCAAGACAACCCAATTCAGTAGTTTTGATGCAATACAATCGAGAAGGGCTATTTGATGAGTTTCGGCGATGATAAATTGTCATTCATGAATGCAGGTTTCAATCGATTGGTTTTGTTGTTCGAATAAATTCAAAATGACACAATACATGTTAAACAAGCTTACTTCACACTCGAATGCGACAACAAATTTGGATATGCTTCGGCAAATAAATAAAGCGGCTCTAGGATAGGAGTTTCACTACCTTGCCTGCATTGCTCGGAAAAAAAATGAGTACACTTACTTCACATTCGAATGCGACGACTTCTCCCTCTGTGCACGTCTGGTCGGTGAGCTTACCGACGAAGGCTGGCGGAGCTGCCTCCTTCTCGACCTATAATCACATTTAGGATTCACATATTTCCAAGCGCCGGTGATTCAAAAACGTGATTCAAAAGAACAAATTTGATTCAAAAGAGCGAACTTGATTCAAAAAAAAGTGATTCAAAAGATATTTGATTCAAATAAATCTCACCTTGAGCACCTTGAAGAAGGCGCTGGTCGATGCCTGTCCGTACTCGTTCGTGGCCATGCACGTGTAGCGGCCCGTGTCAGAGACCTGAGATCGATTGATTTTAAATTTTATTAGTAATTAACCACACTTGTCTGCTGGATGATAATTTTTTTGCGAACGAGAAGTCAACTGCATTTTGTTATCAACTCTTGCCAATCATTGCTGTAGAATCTACCCACATTTCAGTGTTGTGCCCGAAATTTTTGAATATATATTTTTTCCATTTTGCTTTGATCGAATGCCTTACCTGCACGGGGTCGATCGTCATGGCAAAGAATCCATCATCATCAGCGTAGAAGGTGTGCCTCTCGTCCTCCTGCAGCTGCACGTCATCCTTGTACCTGCAATGATGGAATTGTTTTTGTGTTATTGTTTTTGTTGTTATTTAGTTTCATATTGTTGTTATTGCTATTGTGAATGCACGTCAGATGTGTTTCAAGAACTTCATTAGACCTGATTCCATCTCATGCGTTAATCCGTGGATCGTCAAGTGTTGATACAAATAAATTACAGTAATCATAGGAGAAGGAGCAGCATGACAAGGCAAGTGGAAGGAACAAGGCTTGAAATCGAGCCAAACATTCATAAAAAACATGCGCTGAAGGAAAAATTAACCGATGGACTGTCAATTTTTTGGAGAAAATCGATTATGCTTCAGACTTCGCATTTGAAAGTTTGGAAGAAAGCTTCAGCAATGATTTCAAGTTTGATTGACAATATAATACAGCCTAAATTTGCTTTTTGTATTTATGTAATCATCCGTTCCCTACCTTACAATTAACGATACTATATTTCTTATTTGTTTGTCGCCTCAAAGCATCATTTACAAACGCATTTGGAGATGTCGATAAATTTCTTTTGCTCACCGATGCGATCAGCTTACGAAAATGCAATTTCGGCACAACACTCTAAATAAACGCGCCTGTTCATCCCCCGCCCAACTGTTTTTCTCCCCTCTCCCCCCTCCCTCGCCGCCCCTCCGTGACCTCTTCTTAGTTTACAACACCTCCTCTGCGCGCGAGCTGATGTCTCACTCTATTCCTTTTCCACACTCTCTCGCACTGTCTGACCTGAGAAACAAGTGATACAATGTCGCGCGTCTGGCGGAACCAAAAGCGGGGCAGACATCCTGATTTATGATTATCCTACGCGCTTTCTTTATTTGCACCTGTTAAGGCCACTGCCCAATTGACACAAGACAGATTGGAACTAAGAAAACGTCTCTCGAAAAGAGTATTGTTATTTCTGTCCTGAGCCTATCAATGGTCAATGCGTGAGGCTACATACAACGCTATAGTACTTCAACAGCAAAACATGTTCATTAGCGCCTTCGAGTGCCATATGTGTAAGCGTCCCGAGCATAACGTTAAGATCATATTATTATAATCAAAATATTTTGATTACGAAATCAAAGTGCATCGGAATTCCACCGGAAGCGCCCTCGGCACTGATTCATCAAACTTGTTTTTGCCCTCTCTTCTTCTCTTCGCTTCTCCTTGATTTTTCTCGAACTAGACGGATCTCAGATAGCGGATGGCTTTGCAATCAATGATTTTCTTGATTCCGCGTCCTCTATCGTCATCTGGACAGGCGAGAGAGCACGCAAATGAAGAGAGTCATTTCAGATATCGGAATCGCGTTTGAGATTGATAGCTTGTTTTTGCAAGATCGATCTGAATCACACCCTATCGCCTCAGGAAATGCATCGCTTGAGAGATGTGCAGAGCGTAATAGTGAAACAAGCTCAAACTACCTTCGAAACGCAGTGTATGTATGACAACTAATGTTGTTCGTCTGAAATAAACTCATTGGAGACTCGCAACAGTGCTTGAGAAAGGCGAGAGAGCGTTCGGATTGAGGAGAGTGGCAGAGAACGAGAGATGGGCAGAGGAGTCAGATTGAGAGAGATTGAGGGTACTCGGATATGTCGAGAACCCGGGCAGTGTTTGCGCAGAGAGAAAGATGGCAAGAGTGGATACAAGAAGCGACAATCAGAGCGGGAACCAATGTGAAGAAGCGATAATTGATCAACTGATAAATATGTCCAATCATTATGTGAGATCACACGAGGTAAAAAGTATAGAATTAAAAGCGAACAAATGTCAGCATAGCGCCTTGGCATAATGATTTTTGAATGGGGGCAGAAGAAGGAATTGCCTTCAGAGATGCATTCAGAAGATGATGGAAGAGTGAAGCACAACAATTTCAACGAAGATGTGATGCGCGAGAATCAAATAAGATACAAATCCATACAAAACACTGGAAATGCCGAGTCAAAAAGAAAATGTATGATTCAAAACACGACAAAACTAAGAAAGAATAAGTACCAGGTGATTATCGGCAGCGGATATCCGGTGACCTTGAGGCACATCTTCGCCGAGCTCTCTTGCAGGGTGCGGAATCCGTACTGGGTTCTAAAAATACGCATGATCACTTATTCCACAGGAGACTAGTCCTTCACGCATAGGGAACTAAAAGCAACAGATTTTTATATGCATTTACAGATCGGGCTTTCTACCATCTTCATTTTGTTCGCAAAACAACAATAGCGCTCGTAAAATTGAGCATGTTTAGAGCAGTCCTAAGAGTGATTGTTCATCGGCTTGTCGATTCAATGTCTGCTTTCTGTCGAACAATAATAAAAAAACACAAATCAATACCTCGTAACGCGCGTTCCCTGCATCTCGAGAGTCGTTCCGGTGGTCGCTACAATGTTGTTATTGTTTATTTCATTGTTTTTGTTTTTATTTCACTGTTTTTGCACTTATTTATTTTGCTTTATCGTTGCTGTTTCCGCCGATCGATTCCCCATCAAGCCTCCGCCGGATCTATGTCTATGCACTCATTACACCATCCGTCAGGCTCATTAAACTCGCGCGCTAGCTTGCATCTATCGCATTGCGTAATAGCGACCTAATGTGCGGTTGTAAGAACCTCATCGCCGGAATTAGCTTTCACGTTAAAATTTGCACAGGGCTGAAAATTAGGCGCGCCAAATTTAAATTTGAATTATCTGCTCACTCCAGTCGATGCTACTACTGCCCCCAGAGTAGATCGAGGTGGATGAGCCGGTGGGCGAAATGGCCGGCGGCGACTTGATCTTCTTGCGCGGCGGGCCCTCCTCGGGACCTTAATTAGTCAATTACTTAATGAATTAACTTAATTAATTAATTATTTTCGAAAAAGGGCGGGACCAGGGAAGATGCTGGACTTCCGCGAGTATCCAGATTCGGAGTACTCAGAGAACTCCGAACGGCCATCCTCGAAATCGGCGCCGGAGCCCGAGCCGCCGAAAGGCGTAACATGCGTGGCGGTCGTGGACGTCGCCGTAGCTCCATCGTCAGATTGGGCTAGAATTGGGAAATGACAGAAAGTGCTTACACCACGCCGGGTCGACCAGCTCCAGGCCGCCCTCCTCCGCCTCCGTGAGCTCGATCACGTACATGACCCGCGTGGGCATGGTTACGGTAGGTGGTGTGGTGGATTACGGTAGGTGGTGACTACGGTAGCTGGCACACTATCGATTTTCGCATGGATCTATTGATCGATCGATTGATGAGGGGTTGGGCACACTGATATTCTGAGGGAGGGGGGAGAAAAGAAGAGGGGAGGCAGAGAGATGAAGCAGTTGTCGGGAGAGGAGAGATAAGCACCCTCTCGATCTGGCACGCTCTCTCGCCGGCTCTCGCGGATTCTCTGCGCCCTCCTCCAGGTACTGGCAGGCTCCCCTGATCTCTCCTCCCTCCTCTCCCCCTCTATCTCCGTCTCTTCAGATCCTTTGCTCTATCCCGGGATGCCAAGGGTACTTTACACACACAGACACAGCGTGAGAGAGGGATCTCGGCAGAGAGCGGGGGCGACTTGGAGCGAGGAGGCGGGAGCTTGACGGCTGGGAGGAAGAGCCGAAAATAGGGACTGGCAATAACAATAAAGTAAGAAGCCAAAATGGGTTTGATTCAGACGTTTGATACAGAAGCTGGAGGCTCAAGACTAAGAAACATGAGGAGATGGATGATTGTTCAAGGGGAATGCGCCACATCTGGAGCGCATTTATTGAGTGGAGGGAGGATAGTGAATGGGGTCCGAACGAGCGGCGAACGGGATGTTAGTTGTTTTGATCCGATGAGGTTCCGGGTCAGGCGCGGGTTTTGACTTATATTTTAGCTGATGCGCTTGAGTAGCGGGAATCAGTGTTGGGGTTGCTTCGCAAGAAATAGTTCATCCTGAGCGATACTTTGCCGGTAAGATCGGAAGGAAACACATCTACACTTGAAGTGAACCATTATTTGCGAAGCAGAATTAGCAAAATGTTGACTTGTGCACAGGAAAGAGTGCTGTACTCAACCTACCGTAACCATCATCATGTGAAGTGATCGAATTCCGGAGGCTGAAAAGCGGTTTCTGATAAAATTTTGAAAACTTACCCAGCTGCTGCTGCAAGTCGGCGATCTCCCGCATCCATGCCTTGTAGGTGACGTCGGACGTCGCGATGTCCTTCGGACGCATCCTAAGATATCGATGATGGATGTAATACATTTTTTCTCAACAGGAAGCCCCGCAAAAATCATGTTATAATTATCTAGTGGGCATTTGTGAAACGAAGCATTTGTGAAAAATCGTATTTGCTCTAAATAGTCATTGCATATAACCAATTCGAATATTTCCCGCGTAATTGAAGATATGTGATTTGTTCATTTTAAACATTCCTCTCGCAATTCTCAGGTTTATTTTTATTAATTTGAACGCTTTCACGTCCTTCACGAGCCTTCTGCAGAGTGTGGTCAAAATGTGGCATTAAATGTAGCTTTTGTAATACTTTTTTTATTGAACGGCCCACGGAGAGACTAGCGCTGCAGACGCAACTAACCCATTTCAGAACAGGCTGAAACATATCCGCATTGAATGCACGACATGCTAGCGTGGAGAGTAATTGAGTGCGATGCGATGACTACTTCAAGATGAGGATAATGATGGAATACGAATCAAACATATTCAATGCGGCATATCTCAGAAGCAGATGACCGAGTACTCCCTCTAGTGAGGCGTACACTCAATATGGGAGGTAAGTAGAGTTATGACAAATTAACGACGTACGTACCCCAATTCTGCGGTGAGGAATCCGAATCAATCATACAAACAAATTGCCCCCCTGGCTACTTCAAGGTGTTTTTTCCCTTTCGTTTCTTTGCTATTTTTGTATCACCCCCATTGTTTTCTTTTTCGACATGGATAAATTGATGCTGATGATGATGATAATGTTGGCATAGCATCGCTTTGCTAAACCTAGCAGATTATGGAAATAATATCGTAATCATACATTGCACACTATGTCAAAAATGGTTTTTCTTTAAATGAATCTATTCATGCATAACGTGCCATCATACTGATTTTATGGCGAGATCGCACAGAATAAAGACATTCAAACTCTTGCAGGGCGCCTCAACGACTAATTCGGAAAGCTCTACACAAAAAACGTGAATATAGACTGAATTTCGAGCTCTAGAAGATATTCACCTGAACGAGGGCAATCCTGCAGAGATAGGGCGGAACTCGAGGCAGTCATCCTCGGTGCGATGCGGGCGGACAGTGTACTTGTCCAGCTGATGGGGAGTTGATTAAGGAAGAGCACTTTAATTAAGATGAGTAGTGTACCTACGGTGTACTTTTCCAAATGAAAGTGATTATTTCTTAGCTGGGGATACGGTAGCAGCCATTCGCAAAAAAGATGTTTGAATATTGATCGTTAATTTCTTACCCTGATGGTTGTGCCGTGCTTGTAAACTGTGCGGCCGCCTTCCTCCGCCTTCTCCGTCAGCGCCATCTTCTTGCTGAAGTTATTTTTTTATTTGTTGAACACTTTCGTCACTATTCATCGCAGATTGGAAGCACGAAACAATATTTTGTATTTCTGAAGCACATCTGATAAGTTCGATTTCCATTGAAACTCAGCACCGTAAAAACTTGCGAATCTCGCATGGAAATTACAATACTTTGCACAAGAATGTAGCACACTTTGAGAAATGAATTATGTTATCATATTTTAAATTAAGAAATTATGTAAAACACGCACGGGAACAGGAAGACGTTGCGCTCCTCGGGCATGGACGAGAACTCCTCGTATACGTTGAAGAGCTCCTGAAGAAAATTTTTTTATTTCGAAAAATCTTTTCGAAAATCCGTATTCTGCCATATCTGCCCGATAAATGCGTGTATGCATTTCTGATCATCTACAATTTAATTTCAATGGGAGAACAGCTGAATTCAAAACAATGCTGAAAAGGTTGGCACGTCTGATCTGTTTTGGAGAATTCGACTGTGGAATTCACATATTTTTTGTCAAAAATCGATGCATTAGGCATGTTTTCCGGTTTTGAATGTTCCCTACCTGGCGCTTAAATCTGTAAAATGCTAACGTGTCTGATCAGCCTGCCCAGCTTCTCCACATCTCCGTCGAACAGTTGCACGTCCTTGAGGAACTCGAGGTCGGTTGCGCGCTGAGGCACGGAGAGGGTCAGTTCGAGGGCCTGCGATCGATCAATCAACCAATCAATCTGGTGGTTCTCGCAAGATGTGAGGTCAGTATCTGGGTATCTTTATTGAATAATGATTGATAAGTGGTATGGTGGGGAAGAAATGCTGCATGTTTCAGGGATACTACAAGTTGCAATGTAATCTCTGTGATCGTCTTACCCCCAGTCGAAATAGAAACCAAAAAAAATAATTTGATTGAGTATGATACCATAACAGAGTGCATACAGCAATAATGCCACTGTAAGCAATATAACTGCGATTTACATTAAGTGCAAGTCATCTAAGAAAATCGAATTTTGCAATGTGTTTCAAGCTCACTTCAAGTTTCGATGCAATCTCTCACTACAGTTTTCCTCTTCTTAACGTGAATAAAAATAATAATGCAAACAATAGTTCGAAACACGGTTCACCGTCTCGTCAATGAATATTCCGAATTTGGCACTAGGTCGGATGATCACCGTCGGATGGTAGCCTACTGGATGATACCCAAAAAGCGGACCATTCTGTATAACTTTCTCAGTATGTTCCCAAAGTCTCAAAAAATATTCTGCGAAAGTTCTACAGAAGGTCCATTTTTTATCGTCCAGTAGGTTACCATCCGACGGTGATCATCCGACCTAGTGCCCAGAATTTTAACCGCCCTCGAGACCGATCGAGTGTTGAGGCAGTGCGCCTAATGAGGACAGCAGGCCATTGTACTGGTTTTCGATCTCTAGTGATTATGGCACATCGCCAGAGAGCTGGGAGTTGGTATGTGTTCAAGCGATGCGGACGCGATTTACACAAATAATTGCTTCTTGAACAAAATATACTTTGCGGAGATGATATCTCATTCGGAGTTCAAAACACAACAACACAATTCAGTCGCCATCAAAGGGGCAAAATAATTATAATGCAATGAAGGTAATGGTGGCTAACAAATCCAATCAACAAACAACGATTTTCACTTGCAGTCAAGTCAAATTTTACAATGTGTTTCAGCCTCACTAAAAGTTCGGCCATTTTATTGTTTTCAGTTATCTCCACTCACATTTGTCATACAAATAAATAATACGCACCTTCTGCATGCTTTTGGTGCTGGTGTGCGCACGCGATGAGTACTTGACGAATTCCTGAAATGTGATAGTAAAATCTAAGATGCCAGGCTTGAATCTCCCACCTTGAAGTAGTTCTGGTACTGGGTCATTCGCTCGGCGACCGACTTGAGATGCTGAGCGTAGGAGAGACCCGAACCGCACTTGTCCGACAGTTGCTGCAAACAACAACACTTGGAATTCCTCATTCGTATCAAATTTATGAGAATATTAAAGATCAGAAGAGCAATGCGATAACATACAACGTTAATTGCTGTGGATGGGCAAACGAGCACGCATAATGCAAACTTTAGTGATTATTGATTTTTTGTTCACAGCTTGTCATTATGCACTCAAGTCATACAACACAAGCTGCCTTCTGTTCTCAGTGAAACATCTCTTTACTAGGGATGGCTTTGCAAGACATAACTCTCTTCATTCTGCACACTCTCTCACCAATGCGACCGGCGAAAGAGCACGCATTATTAAGAGACCTTACTCTTTACCTGGAAGAACGCCTTGACGTCCTCCCTCTCCTCGAGCAGTTTGAGTGTCTCGGGGAGATGCTGGTAGAAGGCGACATGCGTGTCGAAGTCCTTCTCCAGACGGACGAACGTCTGGCCGACCTGAGAACATGAATCGGATATATGTGAACTTAGAAGCAAAGGCTTGCATTTTTAGCTGGTCGCAATACTGTTCTCTTCAGTACATTAGTATACGATTAGACAACTAATACTGCACGGCATTATATTGTATAATATTATATTTTATTCATACAATCAAGTGCGAGCTTATCAAACCTTGCCCGGGTCGTCCGAGTAGTACTGCAGGCCCTTGAGCATCACGCTGGAATTAGGTTTGAATTAGGAGTGATCTACTTCACTCAGTGTTATTTTCGCCGTTCAAAACAGTGAGTGAGAATGCAAAAATAAACTTTGAGAAGCTAAGCATAGTTTAAATTCAAGTGTAAAATGGTTCAAAACATACAAATTATGAATCATTCAAAAACTAAGAAAATGATCGTACTTAGCATGGAAGTTGTAGAGCTCGGCAATGTTCATAGCCAGCTGATCTCTGAGTCCCTTGATGGAGTCGGGCACGCCCACGTCGTCGAGAACCTGCAGAAAACATATGATGATTTGTCTCTACAGACTATTTTATTTAGAGAATTAAAGTCTTATCGATATTAAAAGCAGCTAAATTATTCAATATTTACGATCACTAAGAAGCATATTTTGGAAAATCTAAGAAATGGATTTGCTACGCAATTTTATTTATAGGCATCAAGAGTTGTTTTGAAAGACAACACGAGAGACTGAGTACCCACACAAATATTTTCAGACTTTCAAATAAGTGCGAAGCACATTTGTAAGTATTCTGGTCTAGAGAGTGTGTAGAATGAAGAGACCGTGACCCGAATTTTGAACTCTAATTCTCAGGCTCGTCCACCAGCCTGCGGCTGGGTGCCGGGCTCCTACTTCGAGTCACCCGCCGAGTACTACAAGCAGCGGAGACAGACCAGGTTAACATTATCATTAAATTGTTAATATTAGGTTGTTGCGAAAGTCTTGCTCGTCGTTTGATCTATCGTATTTTTCTGACTTCTTAAAGGAGTAAACTCAAAATTCAATTTTTGAAGCTATCATATGCACTGCCTAGAGGTCCACAACGATAAGAGCCTCCGAAATTTTCACATTGATATCTCCATTCCGAACAGAGTTATAGCTAGTTGGCTGGGAGCCAGATCAGGGAAAGCTCAGGGAAGGGGGCGAGATAGCACGCGACTTGAAGAGAGTACGTCCCTAGGTGAAACATATTCCAACCGGGCGCGCGTTTGCATTTACTTCTCATTTAAAAATAAACCGATTAAATCAAAATTCACCTTGATGAAGTCATCGACTGCGCTGCGAAGCACGGACACGAATTGCTCTTCGGAACGAAGGAGATCATGGTAGACTTGACTGCAAATATTTTAATGTTTAGTGCTCTTTGTTTTACGACCGTTCGCTTTTCTTATCAGCTATACTTTTCTCAATGTGCTTTTGGAAAGATTGTTAGTTACTCAAGTAGTACCATCCACCCACTCCCGAACGAAAAAAAAAGAGCAACTTACTGCGAAGTACTCGAGCAAACCCCCTGCTGACACTCTGATAGCCCCTCGAATCACCCCTCCACATCTCTCACTCTCGAGTGCGAAAGCGCCCCCACACCCTGCACAGGTGTTGTTTTGATCCTCTCTGACGGCTATCGAGAACTGACACAAATGACTGGCGATAACGTAGGTGGGCACTTCCGGTTTTGTTGTTACTGCTTATGTATTTTGCGATTCAAAAAATAATTAACAACAAAAAGCATAACAATAACAATAACAAATAACAATAACAAACGTACTCTCGCTTCAGCAGTGCCTCCTGCTCCTCGGTGAGCTTCGCGGCGCCCTCGATCTCTCTGGAATTGACAAGATATTATAGAATCATAGTGTTGATTTGTCTAACGAATGTGAAGCGCAAAGAAAGCATCAAAAAATATATTTCAAATAAGTATGAAACATGTTCAAAATTATTATAAAAAATGAAAATACGCCAACACATTGATTTCTTTTCCTGATGTTACCTTGATTTTCTTTGTGGATCCGTTTTTTATTCAAAATGTCCATTTTACGATTTAACGATAATAATATTGACCTCGTCTGTCTCCGCTGCTTGTAGTACTCGGCGGGCGACTCGAAGTAGGAACCTGGCACCCAGCCGCAGGCTGGAGGACGGGCCTGAGAATAGATAATATTAGGAGGAATTACTAGAAAGAGAGGGGTTTTATGGATCACAATTATGGGAACGTAGGGCGAATTAGCCTCTTTCAGTCGTATCAAGAGCGGATCACAATTTTGAACAATGTTTTTCTACAGCATTCCAAAACTCTATTACGTTGAAGTTGGCACGCTTTTTTAAAACTAAAATTGAAACATAGGAATCAAATAAAATTTGATAAAAACAATAACAACTAAATAACAAAAACACCTAAAAAAACAAAAACAACTACAAACAAAAACAACTTACTTTGGTGCGTACAAGCCATCTGATCGGATTTTTGTTATCGAGCACCTGAACGGAACAATTCCATCAACAATCGAGAATATTTTAGAGCAATATTTCAATGCATAACACAACAGATTTTCAAAGTTCTGCGGGGTTTTCAAAGTTCTGAGCACAAAAAGGAGGGTCCACAAATATGCCGAACCTCCACGATCTGTCCTTGTTCCAGCGGTATCTCATCTACGGCGGTCTTGTCCGGTGTGTAGTCCTGGATGGCGATGTACACGGGGAGTGAGCGCGTGTCGGAACCCTGACAAGATGGGTTCCGTACGATAACACATCATAGCTTCGTTTCAGTTCGTAGCTGCGGTATAATTCATGCTTGCGTTTACAATCACAACTTCTCAAGCGATTTTAGAACAGTTGTGCTTCAAAGAACGATCTTGAATCGGCGATTCAGATCGAAATAATTGCTGTATTACCTGCGGTAGATAATAAAACCAATTGTAAAGCTGGCTCGAAAAGTGCCCTAACTATTCGTAAGAGGTGTCAAAATGTCTTCATAATCAGTGATCTGATTGGAAATAGTCACAAATAATGAAGAGAGTTTTTTTTGGCCAAAACATGCCTACTAGGAATTCTCGGCGCTTCTGTAATCAACGAAGAGTGATTTTGCATTTGCATTATATTTGTACAATGTCGCCATATATAGACTCCCCAAGGTCCGCCCACTTTTCTCTGACACATTTCCTCTCGAAAGCGAGATTTAGGAATCACAAGCTTCATTCACAACCAAATCACTCGCTCAAAAAAGGATTCGGAAGCTCTTTCCATTACCTTTCGATATAGCCCTGGCCCGCTGGTAAAAGTGTTCTCTGAATAGGTCAGCATACGATAATTAAGTTGCGAAAACGCTGAAAAACGCTGGTTTGGCGCGCTCAGCGAACATAGACATACGGGACAAGGCTTGCCTGATAGCCTATCGGTATTCTAGTACCTCTATCAAGAAAACTCGATAAAATATTGTTTCGTTGATTTGTGATTCAAAAGAAACCAGTCCGCGATACACTGATTAGGCGGAGAGAGCGTAGTGCATTCTCTCTCTCCCCTCCTCCCTCTTTTGCACCAGTTTCTGCCCCGGCGCGTGTAGAGAGCGCCTGGGCCTGCAAAAGAGCGCGCTTGCATCCCTTCCTCGTCTTACCCATTGGGGGTGAGGCGCATCAGGGAAAGGGCGAAGCCCTGCCCAAATTTTTGGCGATTTGACTGGAGAGGCAGCGGAATTGGCTCCGCCCCTTTCTTCCTCGTCTCGCTTTTCAGCCGCTTTCCGTTGACACCGTTGCACGTACTTTATGACCTCTAGCGCGATTCAGAGATGAGATATCGACAAACGGCCAAAAGCATGATCTTATTTGGATCCCTGCGGGCATTTTGAGCATAGTTAGGGTGGCATAGGTTCATTTCGGCTATACCTTGTGGTCCCTAGCCATATATGATGACTATATTGGAGTTTGTCCGGGATTGTGCAGAAGCGCCGAATTGTCTAACAGTAAAGAACTCACCGACACAATCTCGCTACTGGTGCTGCGGCCTCTACGGTCCGCGCGCTCCGTATGCGTCTCGGAGCTGCAAGGAATGATCTCAATCATATCGTAACTATGCCATAGCATAGCACACATATTTCAGGTCTAGCATAGGTTTATCATGCTCATTATATTGTCGTATCATCCAGTGACAACACAGATAATAGCACTACTCACCGATAGGAGGATCTCGCGGAGTGGGTGCTGTAGTTGACGTCCTCCGTCGCCGTGACGCGGCTGAATTTACACCGTTCTTAGTAATTTCGAAAATAACGCCACAAATTTGTTAATCATATGCAAGCACTTTCTCTCAAGCAATCAAGACAATTTGAGGAATGAAGAGACCGTAACTCGAATTTCGAATCATATTTTGTATCATTGTCATGTTAAGTTTTGTTAAGCACCACACCGTGGCAATAATTTGTGTGTATCCCAGAGTTCGCTCCACTACTGGCAAGCTATTTTCTACAGTGCAATAAATCCACTGTGAAGCACATTACAATCTCGTTGTTGCAACTTCGTCCTGCTGTTGCAATGACTGTATCGAAACTAGAGTTTCAATTTGTAAGTAATTTATGCTAATTGGCTTCATAAATATTATTTTAATTATAATTATTTAAATATTTAATCTTTTAATTATTTAATTATTTTTCAGGTGCGCTACATGGCTCATAAACTTGTTAGTTATCTAGCGCATCTGAAGCACATCCGAAACACTTTTACAAAACCAAAATTAGCTGAAAATTGAAACCCTATTCAAAATATTCGATCATTCTTCGGGACTTGATCCATGCATTTCCAGTTCGCTTCCGGTAACATTTCTTTCTCATATTTCTTTCGCCATTTCGCTCTCGCATATTCCCATTTCGACATCCGGCGCCATCTCAGACTCCACAGGAATATCCCATCATCAGCTTATAATTATTTTGTTGTTCTAACTCATTCCTGGAACACAGTGAAAATGTATTTTTTTCAGTGAATTAAATCATCTGCGAAACTCAGTCCAATCTGGCTGCATATTTTTCGGAGGAAATACATTTCTTTTTCATCGTTCTGTCTTTCGCCATTTCGCTCTCGCATTTTCCCATTTCGACTTCCGGCGTCCCCTCGGGGGCTCCACAGGTGGCTCTTCTTCCCTCAGCTCATGCATACACTTGACACTGACTACTTTTTATTCGTATCTCTCTCTCTCTCGCTCTCTCTCTCGACAACAGATATGCTTGGAGTGAGAAGCAGAGACGGCAAGAGAGCATGGGATCTGGAGAGAGCACAGGCAGAATGAGAAATTCGAGAGAGTATGCGAATTTTAGAGACGAGCGGGGTTTCCCGTCGCCCCCTCTCCTGTTCTTGGACGCTGTAACATTGAGAGACAGAGGAAGGGAGAAGAGACGGCAGACGGAAAAGAGGACGCGAGAGAGCGTGCTGATTTGAGAGACGGACTTGTTGCAGAATCCTAGCAAGTTTGTACAAGCGTTTGCGCGAGTAGAGGAGTAGGACAAAAGGAAGAGCTAAGATGTCGGAGATCTCGGCTTAGCGCACTATCAAAGGAGCAAAAAGCGAGCAAACGGTGATGCAAAAAAAGTGATTCAAAAGATAAAATCCGCCTTCATTGCGATGAAGTGGATAAGGGAAAAACATATTCTGATTGATCAGTAACTCGATACTACTGTGGCGAGCGGTGTGGGGGCGGAAAAGTGTCGCGCTGGAGAGTAGATCAAATACTGGAAGCTTTTGAATCGGAAACTTCGTGGCGCAGTGATACCAAATTGTATGAGTCGAATACCAATCATCAAGCACGTGGAAGGAATTCCATATTGCGAGCAGATATCGATAGTGATTTGAGGAAATAAATATAATTCAAAACATGGAGAAAACTCGCCGATAGGAGGCGTACTTGCGGTCGAACTGCTTCTGGCGTCGACTTGCCATGATGGGGGTTGGGGAAGAGGATTAGGAATCTGTAAGAGATTGATTCACTAATTTGGCAACCACAATCTGGTGGACTCGATTGGAACATATTTTGATTGCAAAATTGTTATTAGCTACATTATTGCAGGTGGTGATTATGTGTAGGAGTCTGGGAGCATCTGCGCATTTGCTCGGAAACCAAGTCCCAAACAATTATTGATTTCAGTTGCAATCCTAATGCATTAAATTTATCTTTATTTATGTTTTCCCTAAGAGATCCTCGAACAATTGGCTTTGACTCCGATCATATCAATTTAGATTTTAATGTGAAACTCATCGCATACGCATGTGATGTTGTTGTCAAATGATTGCCAGTAATCGTTCAATTTTGATGAATGCCCCTAGTTCAATCTCCGTAACAATTGTTCCTTTTTTTGCGGAAGTTAGGCTTCGTCACATCTGACGAGGCAGCTATCGATCTCAAGTTTCAGGGCAAGGCGTGGAGAGATCGATCGATTTGCCCCCATATTGTATGAGCGAATCATGCGTATTATTAACAATCCGACGCGTGCAGAAGTTGATTATGAACAGTTTTGCAAGAAATGAATATCTTTAATATACGTGCTCTCTCGAGTCATGTTTTGCAAAACCCTCCCTGAGGTCTCGATCAACGAAAGCTTACCCAGTGTCGATCGATCGCTAGTAGGTACAGTATCTGAGAGTCCTCTCAGTCTCTTCGGGAGCCTCACTCGATGCCGGCACACCGAAGGGAGGGCGGAAGAGATAGGGAGGGTCTGCGAGAACAAAGAATTCGGAATGTGGATCAGAGTGGAGAAGATGCTGATCATAATTAACAGTGATGATAACCAAATGAGAGGTGGAAGATGGTCTGAGAGAATGCGATTGTCAAGTAATGGATCTTCTGCTAATGAAGTCACGAAAACAAAGCTGTTGATCAGAATTATGAAGATATGATTTGACAATTTTGATGGGTAAAGCGAGGTGGAATAAATATGAATGTTCTGAGGAATTACCATTGCGCATTTCTCGGAATTCCAATTATGATAATGAAGGGAAACAATGTATCACACTGATGAAAATGCGATTTAGAACTCAACAATACACGCATATAGTGGCATTTTTTAGGAGAGCACTATTAATAGTAGCAAAACAGGCATGAATAACAACTGAAGCGCATGAAAACAAGAACTTCCGGGTTAGTGCTCGGCCCTTGGGGGTATACATCCGACCCAGCATGAGATCAACATAGTATAGATTAGAGAGGGATTCGTGGGAAGAGGAGTATGAATTCTACGCGCTTTATCACCAGCAAGAAAGGCGCGATAGTGTATATAATGAGGTTTCCCATGAATCCACCCCAAGTAGATCCTATCGCAAGCAGCTGATTTTAAGGCGAATCAAGAGTGAACAAGGGGAGGTTCCACATCTGGAATGCGGCGAGTGACCAACGAGTCGGCAATCTGGACTCGGGGCTTGAAGGAGCTTGACCGGGGAGACTCGCTTCCGCCTTGCCTACACGTGGTATGGGTAGTGGAAAATGATGGATAACGAAGATCGTATGTGTGCAAGTGGAATGGCAAAACGACGTCAGTGATGATAAGAATAATGTAAAGTGAGTTGTCCTGGTAATGGGGTATTCCGCTGCTTTAGTGTCAGATTAATGAGTTTTAACGGATAATCCAACGATGAAACATATATGAGACGATTGCTAAAACGTGGTTCAGAAATCAGCTGATGTTGATAGTCAAAACAGGTCACGTCAACACGCGCCAAAACGTTCTTGGGAATCCCATCTCATATTTCTCAAAAAATATTGTTTAAACATTATTGGACACAGTGAATCAGAAGAAACAGGGAAAAGAAGATAGCAGGGGGAAGATAGTTGATAGTGAATCGACATGAATTTCAAGAATAAACGGTAAACCATAAATAAGAATGTGTTTATTTATTTATTGTAATGGCTGTAATTTCAATGCGCATCTTCAGAGATTACAATGCGTCGATGAAGCATAACTGATAGCGCAGAATGACACCAGTTGGCCGTCATCGAAAACGCCGGAAATGAGATAATAAATAACAATCATGCACAACCGTGATCAACAATTTTACAAGAAATAGGAGAACGGTAAGTAAGAAATAAGTAGGCGCGAGAACGGTAAGTAGGCATTACACTCGAAATTAACATCGAATCGATCGACACCTGCGAAATTCCAGAAAACGTAGCTCCTCAATCGCTTGACATCCCTCTCCCTCTCTCTCTTTCTCATCAGCGAGGGGGCAAATGGCTCTCTCTCTCCCACCTATCCCATCCCCCTCATCTTTCCCCCTCTCGCGACTTTGCTCCCTCCTCTATATCCCTCCTCTATCCAAAGAGAAGAATACCTCCTCAGTCTCTCTCTCTGTCGTGCCTGGGGGAATGAGATAGCGTTTGACTCCTGACTGTTACACCTCTCCAGGCAGAGGAGACCAGTGGCGGAGGCTTCATACTTGAGTATGTGATCGATAACAGCATGGACAAACAATAGTGCCCCCCCTTGAAAACAGTGTGTTTCCATAGTTGAGAGAGAGAGAGAGGTCAAACATGGATAGGATCCACTGGGAAGCCGGAGAGAGAGATAGATCTGAGAAGGGTGACGAGATCTTCTGAAATTTGTGTTTTCTAAATGTAATCACGTTGGAAATGTCAATTTATTTACTGTGTTGCAAATTGCATTGAAATTGGTACAAGTATTCGCAAGTTCTGCATGACAACCGGTCAGACAAATGAATCGATACGATATGATTTCCCTATATTTGTTCAACGAAGTCTTGAAGGCGCATGACACACAAACAGAAAGGCATTTAATTTTAACAAAAATAACAATATGTGGTGGTGGGATCTAACTACAACAACATACATACATACATCTACAACAATATTCCATTATTCTGGATTCCACTTATTGAGTTGTTCGTCATCCCGTAACGTAGATACCTTGGAAGCAAGGCTGCGCTGACTAAGGCGGAGTGCAGATTCGTCCTCTACTGGTATACATTCGAACTTTGATCGGTATTCAAGCCCAAATTTCAGAAACATGAGCTGGTGCCGCTGAAATGGCCCACTTACATGATGCAAAAATTCATTTTATGATTCACGAACAACTCATTGGTTCATTAACATTACAAACTACAATTGTCACCATTTTCATGTGATTCAGCACAGCAAGTCGTGAAGAGTACTTAGCCTTTCCTCTGCACAGCGGACAAACACGTGGGCCTGAAGTGAGGAAATGTACACCGTTCTGAGAATTTAAGCGTCTTCGATAACATATTTTCAAACTGATCCACAGTGCATTTCCAATTGCTCCACAGTGGATTTGTATTTGCAAAGAAATCTACGGAAAATGGACGTTTTAGACCGTGATTATCCAATTCAAAATCAACACCTGCTTGAAATTAAAATCGCATAGGATATAATTTTCGTTTGCCCGACTAACCTTTCTTATCGCCCAATCGCACAGATAACCAGTTGTCGACCTCCGTATACCGTCGAGTCCAACCCACCAGTGAGTAGTAGACAGGAAAGTGGTACTGGAATCACAAAGCACGTAATGTTGGTCTGATATTGGTACACGGAAATATTTGTGAAAAATCTCGTAGCATGAAACAATTTGTTATGAACCATCCCTATGTAAAATATATGGAACTCACTCTGCGATAGTGTATGACCCGGCCAGTCCATGTTAGCAACTTCGAGCACCGAGGACAATTATTACTTTCAGTGCGGCCGTTCCAGAAATCTGCAACATTTTAAAACATTTTTTTTGCATCTGAAACCAAATTGAGAAAATGTGCCCGAAAGGGATACCACTCATCACTACTCACTCTTGTCTGTCACGCTTGGCGGAGGCTCGTCCGTTTTCTCCATCGAAGATTCCTCTTCTCTCACCACTGCGTCCACTGATTCCGAAATAGATGATGGTTGCGATGGATGCTGGTTGTGCGACGACTGCGAAGTAGTATGATATATGGAATCCCTATTAGGGATGCCTTCGCGAGAAATGACTCTCTTCAGAAATAACATGATTTTCGAACGTTTCGAGTGAAAAAAATCTTTCGAATGAAAAATATGATAGGAAAATATGATGACAATATTAACATGTATCAAATGATATTCCAAACATACCGCCGCATCGATTGTGTCGTCATTTTTGATCGGCTCAACGTCTACCAACTCAGCAGAATAGGCCGCCAATTTACGCTGCACATGTATTCAATGCCACCTATTTTAGATCGTATCTCACAGTTGATGTCGGAAATGATTCAGTAGATTCACTTTCCCGGTCACGTCCTTCATCATCGCTTCCTTCTGAATCTTCTGAATCGACACTACTCAGCATCATCATCTTCTCCCTATTACGAACGAGCATCTCGTCCTGAAAAAAACATCGGCTCATGCGGAAATGTGAAGATCTTAAGGTTTTATTTTTGTTTAATTTTGAATCACTTCCTTCTGGTCTTCATACGCAGTAAATAGCTCAACAGCCAATCAGTAATTTAGAGAACGTTAAACCTACTCGAAAATGATAGTTACCCAAAAAAGGGGAAACCCTAGAAGATATCTGGGAATTTACCAGCGGGAAACCTTCGTTCCCTTCAAATTTAAATGCGTCTTCCAGCATCCAGGGGCTAATCTGAATCAAACAGATTATTCAAAACGCCTTAATCCCGATGTTTACTCACCCTCCAATTCCCTCTTATAACTCGAGTACGTTTCGTTGCACCTTTCGCTAGCAACTTCGCCTCTTCTAGATGATTCTAAAATTTCTCCATGGTGATTTGTTCACACCTTTTTGGACAGATTGCCAATATATTGCATGTTTGCAAAACAAACATTCAAAAAGTGGTCGACGAATTCGAAATAATTGATGCATATCATTTGGCAAATACTACACACTCCTGGCTCGCCCTTGCTTTCGGAATGCATCTCAAGATGATCATTGATTTTCAATGATGACAGTCATCTTACAAAAAAAAAACAATGACCTCCAATCGGTGCTTCTCTCTCGCAGTTGAATAATCGAAAACGATATGACAAAATCCGCACACGAACATATTCCCAATTGAAATGATCAACACTGAAGAAAAAATATACACTATGAAGGCATATTTTATGGTTGAGAGGGCACGCACAAAGAATAGATCAATTTCTTAGGGGGGCATCCCTAGTTTAAGGCGATGTGCTGACCTGAGGGGGGAATAATCTGGCGGGGGGGCGTATTTGCGAGAGGGAGAGGGCTCGTATTTGTCTCATCTGATAATTAATTGCCGACAAGCGGAGCGTAACAGCTGTGTGATTAGGCCCAGCAGAGAGAGGGAATGTCATTATTTCTGGAGCCCGGGTGCAGAACAATAGTCTGCACGTATGAAAATTACTGAATGTTCTAGGAAAAAATACATCAATGTTGTTTTTTTTCTGATTTCAATCTGATACTCAATCTGCAACTTTAGTGTATTATCTGGTCTTCCCTTACAACCTCATTATCTTTTTCAGAGATTCGAGTAAATTTGCGTTTGTCGCCTTGTCGCCGAATCAGAAATAATAAATGTTTATGCATAAAATACATGTAACACTGTATTTGTAGATGTGCGATGTTTTGCTGGAACATTTGGCTCGAATTTCCTTTATTCAAAGATATACAAACACAATATAGTTTGATACAAATAAAGTCAGGTCCAGTGAGTGTGCGAGGAGTTCATTACATCGATCAAGAGAGCAATGAAGACGTGAAGAAGATCATGTAAGTGGATAACCGAAGTGGGGAGAGAAGAAGACCTAGCGGTAAAGTAAAACTGTATTGTATATACATAAGTAACGTATTAATAAATCTGAGTAGGTGGTATTTTGTCTCATATTTTCCTTTATTATTGCATACGATATAGCTGGACATGTCTCGCGAGCTCTTTCACTGAACTAATTGAGAATAGAAGAACACGATGAGGATATTTATTTTCAATCCACCCATTACACCGACTTATTCTCAATCAATGTCCTGCTATGATCGAGCATGGGAATGTCTCTGGACTGACCAGCGCGTAGTGCACATTTGCGTCCCTTGTGGGCTTGCATTCGAACTTTGCCCGATACTCGTTCACGAAATTGCTGAAAGAACGTGGACGTCGCTGCAATGGATGAATTGAAAATATATTAGAAAAACTGATTCAAAACTACCTTTTTGATGTGATTCAACACATGAATACGACACGCGTACATGGTATCACCACCGCATAGAGGGCATGCGCGAAGGCCTGAAGTAGAAATACATGACTCAGCTTCACCCGATAATATTTTTTCGCAAATACAATTTTCAATTGAATTTTAATTCAAAATGACATGGACTTGGAAAGCAGGTCTCAGAATGTGTATTGCACATATATTCTGCGGGGGTATGATAGAACCACAACGACAAAAGCGCCAAGTGCCAAAAACGGCAAAAGCGCAACCGACAAAAGCGCCAGCGACAAAAGCGCAACTCTAAATATCCTAGTACAGAGCGGTGATAGAACTTTGTGGTTGGTATTAATTAATTACTAATGACGAGCACTAACTGCCCTGAGGGCTAATTAGTGACATCACCGAAAAAAGTGACGTCACTATTTTTAGACGTTCATGGTAAAAAATCGTTATAAAAGTTTATGTTGGATCTAGACGACGTATCACCCCCTCTTTAATTTGTCGGCTAGCGTATCCCGATGCACCATAATCTAGCTGAGATATGGCAGAGACAACAGGGTTGTTCTCAAGAAACTTGCGAGTATATCTCAGCTAGATCTCAGCTATGGTGTATCGGGAAATGGTAGCCGACAAATTAATGAGGGGGTATCGTAGGTTGTGTGGGCATTGGTACCTTGTCTAGATCCAGCATAAATTTATATCACGATTTTTTAACATGAACTCCTATACGTCTAAAAATAGTGACGTCACTTTTTTAGGTGACTTCATTAACTAGCCCTCAGGGCAGATTGTGCTCGTCATTAGTAATTAATTGATACCAACCACAAAGTTCGATCACCGCTCAGTAATAAGATATTTAGAGTTGCGCTTTTTCCACTGGCGATTTTTTAATCCTAGTTGCGCTTTTGTCGTTGCGGTTCTGTCATACCCCCTATTCTGCACATATTTTATCCAGTCTCCGACAGTATCACGCACCTCCGATGTCGCCCAATCTGAGCGATAGCCAGTGCTCGACCCGTTCAAGCATATGACGCCACTCCACAAGAGAGTAGTAGACAGGGAAGTGGTACTATAAAGAGATGCCAACCGAGTTGATTTCACTTTTAAAATGAAAGTCTTTAAATATCACAGTATTCGACAAGGTCTGCCTGTACTCGAGGAAACCAAAATTGCAGGCAGATGCGCGCGAATATTTTCCCAATATTACCGAATATTACCGTTTGAGCATATAAAAATATTTGTATTATTTCTGAAACACAGTTGAAATTGTAATTGTTCCCCTCATTTTGCTTTGCGCCTGAAAAAGAGCGCGGTCTGCGTTGAAAAAGACCACTTCAAATCAACTTGGAACTGGAAATGGGCATAGCGCATTTTTGCCTGGATGTAAAAAAACCGTAAACAACTCATTTTGAAGCTCTTGTCAAACTCTTTTCGCTCTGAAAATTTAATTTGCACCTTTGCCTACACTTTTGAGAAACGAGACCTTAATCACAGCTCTGCTAAAACTCACTTTTCTGAGATCTAGTTTGGATAGATCGATAGAACTCGAAAAATGAGTGGGGGTCACCCAGAGGAACATTTTATCTAAAATTGCACTGGAAACGAGTAAATAAGGGTCATAGTGAGACCCCAGCACTAACGACATGGTGCCGGGACCATACAATCTGTATTGGACATTTCAGAAGTTGGGGTTGTGATTTAACATGTTAGGGGATGATAAAACTGATGGAAACTTCTTTTTGATGTTTTTGCTAATCCGACAATTGGATCGATCCTTACATGAGTGGCGTGTTATATACTATATCTCATTACCAACCCGTTCGATGTAGGGCTGAATGACAAAACGAAGAAAATTAATTCAACGATCTTTACCTCATCATCATCTGAATCGATTACACTGAGCATCATCAACTTTTCCCTGTTCCTTCGGAGCATCTGATCCTGGAAGACAAGAACTGTAGAGATCCAATCCGGTTTTTAGGATTTACCAGAGAAAAGACCTCATTTCCGTCAAGTACAAAAGCGTCTTCCAGCATCCACGGTCTAATCTGAATCAAATATTTGGTTCAGAACAACATTATTTGGTTCAAAACTTTTGCAATTTAGGGATCAACTTTCTTTGAATTTGCCTGTTCTCACTTCTTTGATTCTCGTCGCACTTTTCGCCAGCAAGGCCGCTTCTTCTGGATGGTTCTGACACGGGAGAAATGTTTTCGCGTTCGAGTGATATTAGATTTTACCATTTTTTTGCAAAATCGTAACTTCGTGAAATACAAACATCCAAAAACTGGTCGTTGAAGTTAAAATAATTGACGAAAGTTTTTCCGCAGAAGCCGCATTCTCCTGGTTCACCTTTACTTTCCGAATGAAACTGAAAATTACAATTATCTGACTCGACAATTTTAAAGTGGTTTTCAAATGCTGAAAGGTACCACGTGAGTGCAAAAAATGAAAAAAAAACTATAATCTATAAAAATAATCGTTAAAGCAAACCTCCAGGCGATGCTTCTCTCTCATAGTTGAATAATCAAACACAATAGCACAAAATCCGCATTCGAACATCTCATCAACTGAAATAAAAAGCATTTACGGAAACATATCAAGTAATCCCGTGAAATGATGCCTTCATAAAGCTTGTCTTCTAATTAGTCTAGCCATAGGGCATACATAAAGTTGAGAGGCGTTCTTGCGACTTTAATTTCAGGGCGTTTTTCAACGATAGAATTCGAGTAGGAGAGTATTTGTGGCAACTGATAATTAATTGACGAGAGGATGCGAGTAACAGCTGTGTGATAGAGTCCAGCGGAGGGAGGATATGCTGTTATTTATGACCCGTCAGATCCGTAACATCAAGACCACAGAAATGTGGGCAATTCACGAAATTGTCAATGTTTTTCCACTAGGGAAATTGTTTCTGACCAAGGAACAATTCGACCGGTTAATTTTCTTAATTTTGCACCTAATTTTGTGTGTTACAATTGTTATTTATTTTAATGTTTGCTTTATGTAGCATATCCGATGTGATGTTCGCCGAAACTAAAGACCAATAAGAAGAATAATACACCTGTTTGGATACTACAATAAACAGCTGTAAAGGGAATACAAATATTCGTAGAATACAATAATTGTTGACTCAAGGAATGAATACAAAAGCTTCCTTCATAACCACCTGGACAATCAGTTCTCGAGCTGTGTTCTTTCGTATTTTCGGAATTTTCTGAAGGGAAAGAACTGTTTTAAATCGCCAATGTTTTAATTCAGAATCATTCATGGAAATCTACCTCTCCCTCGAAGATCAAGAATCCTTCCTGTTTCGTCAGCGCGCACCCTTCATTGCAACCTGCTTTCTTAACACATCATCATTATTGTACATTATTAAATCCACGCCACCCGGTCAAGAATCAATCCGTGCTTTTCTTATCATAATCCAGGTGCGCATTGCTCCTTTTCGGAGAACCTAGAAAAATCCTAATCCGCAGGTTCTGGTGTTCATATCGAGCGTGTTTCTCGACATATTCTTCACACCTATTCCACTGTTCCCCGCTCTCGCTGGCTACTGCGCGGGATTACTGTGTACTGCTGGCGTTCGGCCTCATTCGGTGCTGGTGAGAATGTTTTTCTTTTAATATATATCCATGATTGTTGATCTCTTGCCAAAAAAGTTCATACGAATGCGGCACAACTTGGAACTGGAAATGGGCATAGCGCATTTTTGCCTGGATGTAAAAAAACCGTAAACAACTCATTTT
The DNA here is from genome assembly GCA_036245805.1 of Pristionchus mayeri. Classification (NCBI taxonomy): domain Eukaryota; kingdom Metazoa; phylum Nematoda; class Chromadorea; order Rhabditida; family Neodiplogasteridae; genus Pristionchus; species Pristionchus mayeri. The sequence continues at coordinate 6,715,272 of BTRK01000005.1, forward strand.
GAAGCTCTTGTCAAACTCTTTTCGCTCTGAAAATTTAATTTGCACCTTTGCCTACACTTTTGAGAAACGAGACCTTAATCACAGCTCTGCTAAAACTCACTTTTCTGAGATCTAGTTTGGATAGATCGATAGAACTCGAAAAATGAGTGGGGGTCACCCAGAGGAACATTTTATCTAAAATTGCACTGGAAACGAGTAAATAAGGGTCATAGTGAGACCCCAGCACTAACGACATGGTGCCGGGACCATACAATCTGTATTGGACATTTCAGAAGTTGGGGTTGTGATTTAACATGTTAGGGGATGATAAAACTGATGGAAACTTCTTTTTGATGTTTTTGCTAATCCGACAATTGGATCGATCCTTACATGAGTGGCGTGTTATATACTATATCTCATTACCAACCCGTTCGATGTAGGGCTGAATGACAAAACGAAGAAAATTAATTCAACGATCTTTACCTCATCATCATCTGAATCGATTACACTGAGCATCATCAACTTTTCCCTGTTCCTTCGGAGCATCTGATCCTGGAAGACAAGAACTGTAGAGATCCAATCCGGTTTTTAGGATTTACCAGAGAAAAGACCTCATTTCCGTCAAGTACAAAAGCGTCTTCCAGCATCCACGGTCTAATCTGAATCAAATATTTGGTTCAGAACAACATTATTTGGTTCAAAACTTTTGCAATTTAGGGATCAACTTTCTTTGAATTTGCCTGTTCTCACTTCTTTGATTCTCGTCGCACTTTTCGCCAGCAAGGCCGCTTCTTCTGGATGGTTCTGACACGGGAGAAATGTTTTCGCGTTCGAGTGATATTAGATTTTACCATTTTTTTGCAAAATCGTAACTTCGTGAAATACAAACATCCAAAAACTGGTCGTTGAAGTTAAAATAATTGACGAAAGTTTTTCCGCAGAAGCCGCATTCTCCTGGTTCACCTTTACTTTCCGAATGAAACTGAAAATTACAATTATCTGACTCGACAATTTTAAAGTGGTTTTCAAATGCTGAAAGGTACCACGTGAGTGCAAAAAATGAAAAAAAAACTATAATCTATAAAAATAATCGTTAAAGCAAACCTCCAGGCGATGCTTCTCTCTCATAGTTGAATAATCAAACACAATAGCACAAAATCCGCATTCGAACATCTCATCAACTGAAATAAAAAGCATTTACGGAAACATATCAAGTAATCCCGTGAAATGATGCCTTCATAAAGCTTGTCTTCTAATTAGTCTAGCCATAGGGCATACATAAAGTTGAGAGGCGTTCTTGCGACTTTAATTTCAGGGCGTTTTTCAACGATAGAATTCGAGTAGGAGAGTATTTGTGGCAACTGATAATTAATTGACGAGAGGATGCGAGTAACAGCTGTGTGATAGAGTCCAGCGGAGGGAGGATATGCTGTTATTTATGACCCGTCAGATCCGTAACATCAAGACCACAGAAATGTGGGCAATTCACGAAATTGTCAATGTTTTTCCACTAGGGAAATTGTTTCTGACCAAGGAACAATTCGACCGGTTAATTTTCTTAATTTTGCACCTAATTTTGTGTGTTACAATTGTTATTTATTTTAATGTTTGCTTTATGTAGCATATCCGATGTGATGTTCGCCGAAACTAAAGACCAATAAGAAGAATAATACACCTGTTTGGATACTACAATAAACAGCTGTAAAGGGAATACAAATATTCGTAGAATACAATAATTGTTGACTCAAGGAATGAATACAAAAGCTTCCTTCATAACCACCTGGACAATCAGTTCTCGAGCTGTGTTCTTTCGTATTTTCGGAATTTTCTGAAGGGAAAGAACTGTTTTAAATCGCCAATGTTTTAATTCAGAATCATTCATGGAAATCTACCTCTCCCTCGAAGATCAAGAATCCTTCCTGTTTCGTCAGCGCGCACCCTTCATTGCAACCTGCTTTCTTAACACATCATCATTATTGTACATTATTAAATCCACGCCACCCGGTCAAGAATCAATCCGTGCTTTTCTTATCATAATCCAGGTGCGCATTGCTCCTTTTCGGAGAACCTAGAAAAATCCTAATCCGCAGGTTCTGGTGTTCATATCGAGCGTGTTTCTCGACATATTCTTCACACCTATTCCACTGTTCCCCGCTCTCGCTGGCTACTGCGCGGGATTACTGTGTACTGCTGGCGTTCGGCCTCATTCGGTGCTGGTGAGAATGTTTTTCTTTTAATATATATCCATGATTGTTGATCTCTTGCCAAAAAAGTTCATACGAATGCGGCACACAGTCTTTAGAATTTAGCGTATAGTACTGATGTGGACACTAAGCGTTGTTATCAATCATTATTTTCATGTGCGTTTTGATATATCAGATTTCAGGGTATGTTCGCTACAATTTTAATTCTCACGGGCACTGCGATTGTATCATGCGTACTCTACCGGCACCAAACTATACTCCCTCCAAATCATCGGTTTAGCGTTTCCAAGGTATGCATATGGCGCATCTAAACACTACTCAGTGACTCAAATCTTTCGAAATGCAACAACAACAGAATTTAACAGTGCCTTCACTTTAGTGTTGGGGTGTCCGGAAAGTTCGTATAATGCTTCGGAAAAAAGTCAGTTCGCGATCAAATGCAGTGATTGCGCAATCTGTTTGTCAACAATGTATTGCATCATTCTGACGTTGAGTAGTGAGAGGATTTAATCAGTCTCCTAGTTGCTACATTGATTCTTGTGATGGACTCCCATCTCTACCTCCAAGCAGTTTTTACTTAATTACTACCGTCTTGGCCGATCCGTGAAGGAGGCCCACTCTGCCCTGGCCCAGTCGGAAGGAGCTGACGCCCCCTCCATACCCTTCTGCTATAAGTGGTTCTCCCGCTTCAAGAAAGGGGAGTTTGGTCTCGATGATCAACCCCGCTCTGGACCCCCTCCCTCCCTCGATCAGCCTCTCGTTCTCCGCACACTGAAGCGCAAGCCCATGGCCAGTGTGCGTGAGTTGAAGAAGGATACTGGTACTCCCAGATCAACGGTGTCCGATATCCTCCATCGATCTGGGAAGAAGCCGAAACTCCCACAAGTGATTCCCCATGACCTCTCCCCCGAACAGCTGAAAAATCGTGTTCAAGTCTGTCGGGAATTACTCCATCGTAGATCCAATCTTCGATGGGCCAATTCCATCATCGCTACAGATGAGAAGTGGATCACGTACGATAACCTACAGATGAGAAGTGGATCACGTACGATGACTGCAATGGGTGGATGCAGATGAGAAGCCCACGCCCGTCCCGAAGAAGGAAGAGCACGGAAAGAAGGAACTCCTCTGCTTCTTCTTCTCAGTGCTCGGTCCCATCTACTGGGAGATCCTCGCCCCTGGCACCAGCATCAATGCCGACCTCTTCTCTGAACAACTGGAAGATGTCGCGATCAGAGTCCCTCCCAGACTCCTGAACCAGGGCAAAATTCTTCTTCTGATGGACAATGCTCGCCCACATCGAGCGAAGATGACCCAGAAGAAAATGGACAAGCTGAAGATCGAGAGGATTCCCCATCCACCGTATTCCCCGGATCTCTCCCCATGCGACTACCACTGCTTCCGCTCTCTTTCTGACTTCTGCAAAGGAAAGAAGTACAAGAATCGAGATGAAGTTGTGAGGGCTTTCGTGAACTGGGCGGTCTCGAAGAAACCCGCATTCTGGAAGAGAGAAATCGAGACCCTGCCCAATCGCTGGAGGGAGGTAGTGAGAAAGAAGGGGGCATACATTGGTCACTGAGAATTGTAAAGCATTGAATAAAAAATAAAAACAAAAAATTATACGAACTTTCCGGACACCCCAATAGGTTGAAATGTTTTAAAAAGGCGATTTGAGTCGATGATATTTTAGGAACACGTAACGTTGTTGATACTGATAGAGATAATTCTCATGGGAGCCCAGAGGCACCATAAATCAACCGAAGAAGATGTGAAAATATCCTGTTCCCGGAAACCGTTAGAGTTTGAGAAATGATACCATGTTCTCTTCATTCTCCACTTTCATTGCCTAGCGAAGAGGGTGGGAAAGACGAAATAGTTTTTCGAATTGCGAACTATACCGTATTGCTTCAGCGGATCAGCTGTGCCATCATGGCGTTGCTCACGGTCATGATGTGCTCTTATCCGTTATACTATGCAGCATACCCGTTCGAACAAGCTTATTTTTCGACATTTCTTGAAACTGTAAATTCACTTGACTCCCTGGATTATTGAACTTTACTTGTTTAGAGCCCATTCAATCTGACATGGGTAGCCATTCGTGGACCCTACTTCATCCATGAAATGAACGACTACATCTTCTATGGAATCATACTCGTGAACATGGTATTTTATCGATCTTCATTTTGCAATTCACGTTTTCCATTTGTATTCTGATATTTTTCAGCATATTCTACTAAATTTCGGCTTTCAAGTCATAGTGTTTGGTCACATGTTCTATGTTTTGAACACCTCTGTAAGTTCCTTTACTCATATTCAGAATCAAGCTTGTTACGGCTGTACAATATCCATCTGTCGAGTTCATTAGACAAATGTAGTGTACAGAGAATGGATGCAATACTACAAAACATACACATGATTACATTGTCCATTAGCACGTAAACGACGTTAATCTTATCGTGAAACTTGACCTGAAATGAAGAAAGGGTAACCCCAATGATTTTTTCGAAGGTTCATCGAAGCGCTGCTTCTACAGAAAACATTCGACGTTCGATCGTCATCCTCTTCCTACAGGTTCATTTCAAGTTCACAAAAACAAAAGTCAATACAAATACGAATGCAATCGGTATTTGTCAGGTACTATTCACCTGAATTTCCTGAAAATATCACAATTTATACATTACGAAAGCGATATTCTACAAAATGATCAACGATCGATAATGATAATTGGCTTGAATTTTAGATAGTTGCTCCAATTTCATTCGTCGACTTCCCTGGCGCCCTTCTACTCTCCTCTCTAGCTTGTCAATGTATTCCGTTCTGTGAGTGTGAATGATGTAGCTTAATGTTTTGAATCATTTCAAATACATTTAATATATTTTCGAATATCGCTTTTCAGCTATCACCCTGCCCGCGTATCGCATCCTCAGTCTCCATCCCCTGATACACAACCTAGTCCTTCTCTCGATCAGTCCGGCCTATCGACAGTTTTTCGTCAAGGCAGTGAAAAGAAAGGTTTGCTAGATGATGGGAAGTCGATATTGAATCACATGTCAGAATACGAGCAGAGCCGTCAAAATCACTCAATGAATGCACGCCTCCTCTTCAACTATGCAACTGAACGTTCCAAGAATCCCCAATCCCACAATATAAACAAAACCGAAATTCCATGAGACCTCTCCTCATGACTCCATGTTGTGGATAAATTGATACAAATAAAGATGCAATAATTCCTGCTTGAAGGCGTTCGTTCGCTCGAAATGACTAGGAAAAAAATATTGTGCTGTACGTGCATCGCTTATTCTCGTCCATCTACGTAATTGGTGTGAAGTTCATTAGATTTATCTAACCACGAAAATATGATCAAAACTGGATGTAATTGCCCTTCGAGAATACACACAGAGGCTGTTCGAAGAATACACATCTTTGTACCACGAATCTCGTTATTTTTATTTGCTTTAGAGCTTGAGAGTTCTCGATCATCCTCTCTACTCACAATCGTAGTGACGAGATGCACTAATTGTGAGTCTGGTCGGGTGCAAAAACAGGATCAACGCCCCGAACCACACCCGGTTTCGCTAAAGAGGCTGGATTGGTTGCATATGGTTTCGATAACGAATTCTCTGTGTTTTTTTTTACTCCGTTCGGCCAGAGAGAGATGACGAAGAGCAACGCCAGCCATTTCTTGGGAAGCCACCCCTATTGGTGGCAGATCCTAGAGCTTGTCCTAGAGCTCCCTCTCTCTCCGCGCGGACTGATTGATAAATGAACGCCTATACAGGCCAGGGTGTAACCTGACCCTCACACCAGCAGGGAAGATAGAACTGTGTGCTAAGAAGCTTCCAGAAGGTGGCGGTAAGAAGACTTTCGTATTTTGCACTGATGCATTCGTGTTTGTCACACGCGTCTTGCGAAAGTTCTAAAAGTGTGGTACGGGGGTGGAAGGCTGACTCGTGTTCCCCGGCGAGATCGGCGCAATATTTTATGATCTCTCGAAATATCCCCGCTCACTTGTGCCCCATCGGATCTCTGAGCGAGGAGAGACGAGAGAAACGGAAGGGGAAGGCGTGGAGAGGAGCAATCGTCTGACTCTCTTGAGTTTGCACGTTCTTTCGTCGCTCTGACAGGTGAGAGAGCGTGCAAACTGAAGAGAGTCAGACGATTGCTCGTGGAGAGAGAAGTAGAGAGAGAGAGACAAGCGCGCTAAGAGTTGGGAAAATGCTAGAAGGAAGGAGAGCGAAGAGCTCCACATTTTCGAGAAATTTCGAAATTTAATGATTTTACTGTCATTCTCAGTGAAAAACACCCCCAAAATTCCTGAGAATAAGCTCATGACCGCGTGATTCAGTGTTTGCTTCAGTGGAAAGTGATTTGTCTCAGGGTTTTTGAAACTTCTCATGTGATGGTGAAATAGTGAGGAAGATGAGATGATTAGAAATAGTGAATCAGCTGGAAGTCCAAGCTACAATTGATCTCTTGACTATCAGATAAGTGAACCAGATTGCGTCTACGTGCCTATCCCTGACGATCCGGGATATCCGTACGTGCGTAAGACTAGCCACTCCAATCATGTTGTTTGGCCTTCTCTCAATAGCAGAAAGACGATACAGTTCTCACTACCAACTTCTCTCGCGCATTGGACGATCTATGACGATTCAGAAGAAGGAATGGATTTGCAAGATCTTCATTATGTCTTCATTATCTGTACTCTCTAGAATCGTTGAAAGAGCCCGCATAACGAGCGGTTTTTAGAAGCTTCTCGCTTATTCTCTCCTCCTTATCACGCATCTGATCTCCGTGAAAATGTCATGTTTTTCTCTGTTTCTCTAAAAAAGTAATCTCTAGACTCTATCCATCATCACATGTGATAGCTTTCCTTCTCATTTATCCCAGATAAATGATAGCCTCTCAGCGAACGGTAGTTACCCCTCTGACACATCGAGTGTGAGTGAAGATAAACAATGGGTCTCTCCCCCGCGCTCTTCCCGCCCCTTCGCGCTCGGCCGGATATAAGATGGAGCGGGGAGGGGATGAGAGAAAATCAGCATGAGTCAGCTAGGGATGACTATCCTAATCCTGTGCTTTCTGTCGCCTGTTCCTTACCTTGCGGAGCCATCTCTAGTCAACCCTACAATAGTCTCAGAGATTTGTCATCCAGACTCTGAGTGCCTTTCTCTTCCCTCAATTGTTGCTGACGTGTAATTTATTGTACCATCCCGGCTCCGGTCGTAAATTATTATTGTCATCAGATGGCTCAACCCTACCACCGACCGCGTCCCAATGGAATGGCCGGAGCCATTATGGACAAGCAGAAAAGCAAGTTCAACGATGAAGAGGCGACGCTGCTGCTCGAGTGGATCAAGGGTTAGTGGTTCAAAAATAGATCACATATATACTTTTGGGTAGTTCCATTTTCAAAAACACATGCTTTCCTAATTTCGACTCCCGTTCAGATGTGACTAAGGAAGAAGTCAACACCGACGGCGACAGGGGACAGTTTCAAGAGACGCTAAGGGACGGAACTCTTCTCTGCAGGTAATTTGCTCATTTCAAATGAGAACTATTGCGTCATGCCGCCTTAGATGTATCTACATGATGTAATAGTTCTCATCCGACGTAGTACCAGATATACTTGACCTCAAGTAACGATGCTATTCCTTTAGACACACTCTCATACAAATCAAACATACCGAAAGGGCGCTTGTGGACTCAATTTTAAACTAATAGTAATGCGTGTGCAGGCTCATAAATGCGATCAAGCCCGGCACTATCAAGAAAATCATGAAGCCGATGTCCAACTTCAACTGCTTGGAGAACATCAATCAATTTTGCACCGCTGCTCGATCTATGGGAGTGCCTGATGAGGAGACCTTCCAGTCGGTGAGCTAATTTTCTATTTTATCCCCCTTTCACACACACACATAGAAGAGTGCAACAGAGCAAAGTTGGCTTCAACACGTTTTTACCGATATAATGTGAGTGTGCAAGATAAATGCTTATTTTAGCGAATATATGATATTTGCATATCAAACACATAAATTATCAATTTGATGGAGAATTTTTTTTGAATTATCATTTGCATCTCAGGTTGAACTCTTCGAAGGTCGAGATCTCTTCTCGGTAACGGTCACACTGCGCAGTCTCGGCAAAAAGGTATTAGCTTTTCCCTCCATTCTTATCTCGCTGGAAACGACACTCTCCATTTTCCATGCTCTCTCACCGTTTGACTGACTAGATAGCAAGCATAATGATGAGAGTCATTGTGAGGCCATCCCTGATTGTTCCCTCGAAGCCGGGTATTTGCGCAAACTCTCGAGATATCCCTCCTCTCTTGCACAGGTTGTGTGCATTAGGAAACAGCCAGAAAACCATTGGCCAATGATTCAGAAGCCTACTGAATCATGCGGTTCTGAATTTCTCGAAATCCCTTGTGAAATCCTCCAGACCGTGTGGAAATTAGGAAATAGTAAGAAAGGTCAACATGTGGCACATGATGTGCCCATTACAAAATAGCCAATGAAAAACGCTGAGATAATGAATCACAGATGAGTCAGAATGAAAAATCTTTGGAAATCACTGAACACATATTGCCTTCGCGCTTCTCTCTCGCGCATTTTTCTCTGACAGCATTGAACAAAAAAAGCACAAGAAATTACATGCGTTGGACTATCATTCTTTTTTTCTTTTTTCTCAAACATTCATTCTCAAAAAAGGAAAAAAAACAGACCTATTGAAACGATAACGAGGAACATATTACGAACTATGTAAGTTGCTTGCTATGTAAGTTAGCGAGTATTGGTTAAGACTCATTCAAATATTCGAAACAAGATTCACAATATCCACTTTCAGGTTGAAAAATCTCTGGGAAGTGCTGGACCGAAGGCCGTTGCCAAGGATAAGATTTACAATGCCGCCTAATGAATTCGTAGCTCTATTTCATTGATTTACAACGACGCCTAATGAATTCGTAGCCCTGTTTCATTAAATATTATTTGCATTATTTGTCCGAGAGAAAAGATCCTCAACAGCTGATTGGATTCCTGATAGACTTCGCTTATTTGTGTTTTGAGTATATTTGTGAAATTGATTATCCGTAATAAACATGGATCATGTCTTTGAAGATTAATATCAAAAGTACAATGGCGCTGGGCGGAATCGAGTCAACTGCCTTTCGATTATTATACTGAGCACAATTCTATAATTTTTGAATTGTAGTTTATGATTGATCTTTGACATCTTATGCAATCCCGGACACTCCCAATACAAACACAGAGGATGTGAACAATGAGCACGGATTTTCCGGATAACCACTTTTCTCACTCGACTGACGCAATACTATGGTACAACATCAAGTACTTCGCTGCTTTTTCCTGCTACAATGTAGAAAATGGCAAAAGTGAACTCATCATCGGGTGAACCTAACATGCATTTGCATCATTCTCAACTTTACCATGGATACAGTCTTTAAAAAGATATGTTGATGCGTACACACCCCGCGCCAATTCACTGTCCAGTCAAGAATAAATCCTAATAGCATTGCCGATCTTTTCGGAAACACGCCAAATGACAAGAATCACTGTCCATGATGTCCATGAGTCGTTCCTGATTTCCAAGAGTTTCCTGTCATATTTGCCGTTCGAATCGAATTCATCGCCTTAGAAATAACCAGAAAACGCTATTATCGGACTAGGTCTCCGCCTGATATCCACTGTCTCTCTCCAGTGCTATTCCAGAAGGCAGACCGAGAAAGAGAATGTGAGGAGTGCCGAGAGTAAACGTGTTCTTGTGAATTCACACGATGTGTGAGTCTACCAACTTATTCTATCCAAATTGCCAGCGGAAGGAGGCAAATCCTAGACGAAAATTCGCACGTTCACACATATTTTAGGAAAATGTAAGGTCGGCGTACATTTTTTCTCAGTTATAAGGATGAAGTTCGTCCAGATCTGTAATCGGATAATCCTTTGATATACCCAATCGTGACAGTATTACTGAAGGAGAAATTGTCAGCTTAGAAGTTCCGGCACATCATTTTCTGTATCATGTGATCGCTGGAATCGTTATGTAAATTTCAACGTAGTGTTCCCTCCATTTCTGCCAAAATTTACTCTCGAGACTTTCATTTCACCTGCTCAGAAAACGTTAGTGCAACCTCTAATTACCTGGGGAGACTGCCAATTTCCTCCTTCTACTCGTGAATGAGAAGCGTGTTTCTCGTTAAACTTATTCTGCTAGTAGGAAAAGCGCATGCTGATTGCTTCTTCGAGTTTTCATTGAATCTCATTTGTTCGTCATTGTGCTTTTGGGTTTGAGATAGAAGTTTCACAGCCACAAATCGAGCAATTCGCTAGATTGTGTGAAATGAAGCGCTCATTACCATAATATGTCGATGATTTTTCAAGCTGATTCTTGAATAGTTGAATTACTGCTTGTGCGAGTGATCTATTCGAACAATTATGGTTTGAAGCTTCTTGATATCGTTAATTTCGAAATCTGTTCGAATAAGTGAACTCGACGTCCCATGTTTGCGTCTGATAGTAGGGATTACTCAGCGGATACAATCATCTCTATGGCAATTATGTATCATATTTATGTTTGTGTGAGGCTGTTTGTGGTTCACCTATTGCTGCAAAAAATGCTAGTATTAGCAGATGAAATTGCCGTTTTTTCGAAGATTAGTCACATGTTCGATTCCTGCGCCACATTCGTGAAGGGCAAAGTCCGATGATTTAAATGTGCACGATTAAAATGAGTTATCCTACACAGAACGCATACGTGATCTGCCTTCTTTACCACTGTGCACCAGATAAAGTCAGTCAAGTGATATAAACCGACTTTCTGCCAATGAAATATGACGTAATTCATGCATTTATTTTATGATAGATCACAGTCTGGCACGAGGTAGACATGGATTTACATTTGTAAGGATACCAAGAAACTTTTGAATAAGACTCATTACGAATGTATCCTTGCTCGATGAAAGACTGCGCTCCAATTTTCACAACTGTTTGTGTGGAGTCTATTCTCAAAGAAGATTGAAAATGATCATGTTTTGCGCGTAACTTTCGATCTGTTTTGAATCTTTTCTCGCGATTCGATAAGTCATATTGTGTCATATTTCAGATGGAGGACTACTCTGACTACTCAGTGCTTCTCTACTCACAATGTGGATTTATCGCAGGTGAAGTTAAGTTTGATAGTTCAGGTAGAATGTTTCTCATTTTAAATGGTCATACAATTACATGCCATTAAACCTGCCCTGTTTCCTCTTGGGTAACATACATGAAAATTTATAAATATAATTCAGTTGCCATTCTGATCTATTGCTTCACCCTGCGAGTAATCAGCTCGTTTAGCGCCATTCACGGGAATTGCAAGTGAGCCTTCTTCACACTGGGGATTAATTAGCAAGGGATTACTTTTCCATTGAAAGCTCACTTGGATAGAGATAGTGAATTAGCTGGTGATTGTGTGAGAATCTGTGACGAATGCGTGCTTAGGCATGTCCTTGCTCTGTTCAAACAATTGGCTGTTTTATCGCTCTTACATAACGCTGACCTTCAATGGGATCAATAATATTTTATTTTATGAAGACCGTACCGTAGACGTATCAAATTTCAATCAACGCATCAGTTTAACAGATATAGTGAAACATAACTGATATTTTCTATTAATTAAGTTTAATCACTGAAGCCGCATTCCAAGTTTCGATTTCCAGTTATGTTTCACATATATCTCTAATATCTGAATTATCGTATTACTTAGTGATGATATGTCGTGTATTTTACTTACAAAATGCCACCATGATCAATATAATTCAGATAATCAACATGGTATTCAGTGTCTTGGGCATATTTTAGCTGTTAGTTTAGACGGGCCCATGATTGTCATTCGTTGATGAACGGTCAGAAAAATATTCGCTTGTAACGATGTATTAAGTTTGACGCTTCATCGATGCGAATCTTAATCAATAATAACACAGTAGACATGATGTCAATTCGCAGATTCTTCATGCTCTTCACCGCTCTCGGGCAGTTCTGCATCATCCTCTCGCACGTTCTCAAGGTAATGATGGATTCGAAAGGATTTGGATTCATTCTGAGCGTTCTTTCGAAATGCATGTGAGAGATCAAGCACAATGAATGAAGTCAGTTCTTGGCAAGCCATCCCTAGACTGTTCTTTAGGTATGCTCTCGCCAGTCAGAACATTGCGAGTACGCTGAATGAATCGAGTCATGCATTGAAAATATTCCCTATTTCAAGGTCGCCTTCTGGTTCTCGATCGACAACTACGATCGATTCTTCATGTACGCACAACGTGAGTTTACGCTGATTTCGAAAACAGATTTGTAGGCTAACCGTAGATAGAATGCATACATGTCTATTGTATGCCGAGGGTTTTTACTGCTTTCAATAAAACTAAAATGAATCAAAAGATACTTCGTAGCCTTCTTCAAATCAGTCCAACCACTCAACGAGTTCGGCTTCTTCCTCACCGATTTGAACAACTGCATGATCATCATCGAGAGGACGGTCGCGTGTGCGAAATCAACGAGGTGATTTGAAAAAGCAATGCGCTCAAAGGAGTGTGCAAACTTATCTTGCGTTTCATATCCATTACAAAAGCGGCTACACACTATAAATTCAATGTATTGATATCAGGCATTGAAACATCGTAAAATAAATGTAATGACTTTGTTATCCGTCGATCGAATAGATTAATACTATTCATCATAAGTATAAGGTTAGTAGTTGAGAAGAAATCGTTACTTGTTAGCTACCAATATTGAATAGTATCCTTGGAAATGCTTCACAGAGCTCTATAAATTTCGAAAGTAAAATACTGTTTCATCAATTGTGTTTAACATCCTTGTTTAAAACGTATTTTAAATTATTGAAACTATAGTTTCGTCACATTGTTCTGAAATTAACCTTAATATATCGATAACCGTTTCAATTTTACAAATTCTCATAATCATATCATCAGTTACGAGGAGGCGGGCACTCACTGGGTGGTCGTCTTGGCTGCTGAGACCCTCTGCATGGCCGTTGCCGGATACTGTGCATACCTCGTGCACTTTAGTAAGCTGATTTAATTATTACTCCAGAATGTTATGTATGTAATGCAATCGCCAGTTGGACTATGTTCATTGATCTTTGATCTTCATTCATGGAGGGTGATTCAGAAATTAATGATTCAGAAAGCCTGGTGGTTCAATGCTGCACCTTCGCACTCTTCCTCGACGTCGTCTCACTGATAGTCCTCTTCCTCTGCTATATTCATTCAAGAAGGGTCTACATCGGGCTGAGTGGAGTGGGAAGGAGATACCAGGTGATAAATTAATTGCATCACAAAAAACAAAATGAGTCAAGTTTCATGACTAAATCAAATTAGAAATGACTGCACAATAGCGGTTTTCGTCTGCAGCACGGTGCAAAAAAAATACAATTTGGAAGCAACAGAATAACAAAAACCAATCATTTTCACATTCATCTCGTTTGCGAACATATCAGGTTGGTGCATAATTTTAGTTACAAAATCCTTCGGTCTTGAGCAATCCTCATGTGGTTTCTTTTATGGTATAAGCGCATGTGTACTCTACGTAGCGCATATTGAATCGCACCTCATCAACCAGAATTACCGATGAGACATCACTCTAAAATCTGAGAATTGTAATTTCTTGTGAATTTTTCGATTGATTAGCACTCTTTGCGCGGCTAAAATTGCGCCGATTCAACACCATTTTTGTGAAGTATGTTGACTAGTTATTCTAATAGGCAAGTGAACTGGATTAGTTTTTAAACAAATCTATCGAAATATGCACGTATTCCGGAATTGAGGGGTGTTGCTTTTGGCCTTGTTTAGAAGATATTCCGAGGGTTTTTTTGCTGGATGAGCTTGTAGTCGCAAAAGACACGAAGTAAGAACAACTATCACGAGGATGCTATCACGGAACGTTGGTGAAGATTCATCATTCCATTCGAGACATTTCACAATTGTTGGCAAATCCGTCAAATTTGAACGACGAAATCGGAACATTTCGCCTTACTAGTTATCCGTGGAAGCTCGAAACTACGGTTTCACGTTGTCAGTAGAAGCATCCACCCTTACTCATTAGTTTCTCAGAAGGGTGAGAGCTAATTGGTATTCGTTTAATTTTTGCGATGATTTATGTTGAAACTCCAAAAACATTGAAATTTTACCAATTTTCACTTACTATTATTTTTCGGCGGTTTGGTATTGGATCGATCGGGTATAAACCAATCATTGTTTTGACCTAACACTGCCTCATAAAATACCCAAGCGAGGTTTGATACAGATGAAGCATTCGCCAGCAAATTTGGAAAATACCTTGTAACGAAAATTATGCACCAACCTAATATATGATATATCCACGATATATCGATATATCGATACATCCACTATTCAGATACGCGAGGTCGAGTACCTCACTTGTGCCCTGCTTCCCGCCTGTCTCATCACCGTCCTGCTGCGCACAGTCTTCGTTGTCATTGCTTTGTCAGTTTTCGGATTATATTCTAAAATCACGTATCTTGCATACATGATTCAAAAGTTCCACTTCATCGCGTAAAATCTCGGCGTATTTTGTATAAGCATCTTTTTCAGAGTCGCCACCATTTTCAGCTCAATCTTTCCTCCGTACATGATCGTAATGGCTGTGGTGCACTGCGTGAGAATTTAACTAAGATGATTCAAAAAATATGTTTGAATCTCATTTTTTGAATTTTGAATCAACGTGATTCAAAATATCGTTCAGATCCAAACCGCTAATTCTGCCCAGTACGGTCTGGTTATTATCGTAATTCATGAGTGAGTGGACATTTGAATCATTTTAAATGCGTTTTAAAATTTCAGGAGTATGCGACTGAAAGCTATCGGTATGTTGCTCAGCCTGTGCGGGAGGAACGATACAGCGAGTTGGTACTTTAATGCATATATCAATTGTACGAAAGACCCCAATTTTGCCTCTCTCGTTCCTCACATATTTTAAATATTATGATCTTTCAATGTTTTTTGTTCAAAACAATTGTGGAAAAATTTAATTCTAACATACAATTGATTAGGCTCCTTTCAATGCATATATTCGCATTTAAATGAAGTGAACAGCCTAGTTCAACAACACGATAACTACAATAGTTAGTAGAGTTGCCAATAAACATATTTACATTTAGGATCCGCACGAATCTCAATCTACGACAAGAACAAGGACACACACGGCACGGCGTATTTCGATCAGCTGAGGAGCTCCTGGGATTAACTGTTAATTATGCGTGGTAGCTCTGATGTAGTTATTGTATCTTCGCTTATTTCGACTTACGTTTTAACTTTTAAGTTTGATTGAAATAGTGTTCATATGAGGCCGGTTGCCGAAAAGTCAAACAAGGGCTGGCACATCAACATTTCGAAAATTTGGGGAAATGGGTTTTCGAGGGTGCTGATCATCGTGGTCTACTTCATTTTGCACCAAACCGACCGGTGCAGCCGGGCTGCAAGCAGGTCGGATTTCGTTTTTCCTCAATAACTCAAAACCTACCTGACCGATTGACTTTAAATTTGTACAGGTGGCCAATCTGGTCATGCATATTTCGAAGACATTTTAAGAGCAAAAAATATTTTAATCAAATTTGGCGAAAATTATGTTTTCGAATACAAGGGAGAAGTGGAAGCTGAATTTGGGATAGAAAGATGCGCTCTGACGAGAGGATCATTTTTCGAATGGTATGTCATAGGTTTATGATCTTCGCTTTTTTGTTATGATCAATTTTGTGATTGATTCTTCCGCCGAAATGGCGAAAAACGAGGAATTGAAATGAGTTTCACTTCAGAAAAGTAGAGAACAAAGGACTCAGTCGATCTTTTGGCACGTTTGTCGCTCTAATCAACGTCATTCTATCTCATTTTACGTGAAGCTCATTTCAATTCCTCGTTTTTCGCTATTTCGGCGGAAGAATCACGCACAAAATTGATCATAACAAAAAAGCGAATATCAGAAACCTTTGACATACCATTCGAAAAATGATCCTCTCGTCAGAGCGCATCTTTCTATCCCAAATTCAGCTTCCACTTCTGCCTTGTATTCGAGAAACACATTTTCCCCACTTTTGCATAATATATTTATTGCTCTTAAAATTTCTTCAAAATATGCATGACCAGATTGACAACCTGTACAAATTTCAAGTCAATCGGTCAGGTAGTTTTTGAGTTATTGAGGAAAAACTAAATCCGACCTGCTTGCAGCCCGGCTGCACCGGTCGGTTTGGTGCAAAATTAAGTAGACCACGATGATCAGCACCCTCGAAAACCCATCTTCCCAAGTTTTCGAAACTTTGGTGTGCCAGCCTCCACACAGCGTTTGCCGACTCTTCGGCAACCGTCCTCATATATTTTTTGTATGGATCATTAAAATAAAATTGTATTTTCGAATGCTAAGTTGACCGGAAAATACTCAAAAAGATGATAATGACACAATTTTCGATTCCTAAAAAAAATTCATTTTACCCTTTAGACAGTCTAATGTGATAAATGTCTGTTTAAGAGACGTTCCACGAGAAAACGTAGCTTTTGGGAGGGGTCGACGGATGGCTTTTTTGCAACCTTACTCAATATTTTGCTGGTGAAGTTCCCATACCGAGTGCTGATATTTGGCCCAATATGAGTGGCTCTGGTGCACTTTAAGAAAAGTGCCAGACCAGGCCCAAAAAATATCGGAAATTTCAAATTTTCAAAAAGTATGATATTATAGGTTTTTCTGGGGTATTTTTTGATGAAAATAACGAAAAAGATAGTTTGGAAACCGAAAAAGGTCGATCAGTGGTCGAAAACCTAGATTTTTGCAGTTTTTTGGGCGTCCTGAAACATTTATAATGTTATAGCCATTTTGTTATTGCATTTTCGGAATCTACATGTAAAACTACCCTTTAACTCAAATTTTCGCTCAATTTTATCAGTGCGCCCGGAACTTATGGTTCCCAGTAGAAGGCACGCTCATTGATCACTCTGGGAAAAGTTAAGTCTAATTTTGTGAATTGAGCTTCATTAGTATTATTTTGCATGCGCCATCTTATTTTTATATGGTTTTGATTCATTTGAGACCTGGATGAAGCAGTTACAGGCCATATTTCTCAAAATTGAATTTTTTTGTAAACTCGATTTTCTAGCTCTACGTGTACCGCAAGATTGAGGCTATAATTATGCTTCGCATCGATCAAGCAGGGGTAAAATCGATGTTTAATGAGTTATTACATTAATTCAAACTAATTCCAAATGAATTATTGTTGATATTATGAAGTATTCTATCGAAAATGCGATGAAATTCGTCAAAAAAACCGACTTTTTTTAGTATTTTTTCGATTTTCAAAGTTGCGTAGAAATCGAATTTCACCAACAAAATATTGAGGGGGTTGCAAAAAAGTCATCCGTGGTGGAAGTACGTTTTCTCGTGGAACGTCTCTTAAACGATTCAGAACTTCAAAAACTCAGTGAATTTGTTCGGTTTGAGCCGTTTTTGACAGTGGCAAATTTCGGACTCTAATGCAGTTGCATAATAACGTACATTAGTGTATGGCCCCATCAGATGGCCGATGTCCCCGCAGAAACTTGATACATGGTGTGAAATTTTATGCTGAATCCGAAAAAAAATATCAGGATAAGGTACGAGGTACCTTTCACAAGCTGTGCTTGAAAAACTACAACGCAATTTCCGACGCGGGTTCGATTCCGCCTGCAGACATGAACTTTTTGCCAACTTTTTTCTCGCTTCTATGGTCTTTTTTCAATAGGTGTGAATTGTTTTGGATATTCCGTGTTGTTTTAAATGTTCTCGATAGATTTCACACTACACTTTACAAAGAATTTTGAAAAAAAATACATCAGTGTATATATAGTGTATTTGGAGTATGATAGACATGCATAAAATATTAGTGTAGCTCTGAATAACGGCGGGATCTGGCCACTACATTTGACTCGTGATGAAGAGCAAGGACATCGCTTCCAGAAATCTGTTCTTCCGAGACGATTTCGGATGAACGGATCTCCAGAGGACTCTCAGAAGGAAGAACATCAGGGTTCTGATTAGCAGCGATAATTCCGTATCATTGGGAGCCGCCAATTCTTCAGGCATCAATTCAACTGGCTCTTTCACTTCAAAGATCTCGCCGAGATTGTTCATAACAGATTCTACGATGAGAAAATCATCGCTCTTGATCTCTTCATCTTCGAACACTCCTTCGTCATTCGATTCCATATCGCGCACTTTTCTGACAAAATTGCCCATTATGGAACGGTGGAAGTTCACACAGCCCAGATCAATGCAAACGTTCAATATGATGAATAAATGCTATCAATTTGGTTTTGCTTATAGATTCAGCAGCTTCTCAACTTTGTAAATAACTGGAAATCGAACCTACCGCAAAAAAACCTGACTATGTTTCTGGAAGATTGTAATGCCGATAAAGAAATGTGTAGTGTGAAATCTATCGAGAACATTTAAAACAACACGGAATATCCAACACAATTCACACCTATTGAAAAAAGACCATAGAAGCGAGAAAAAAGTTGGCAAAAAGTTCATGTCTGCAGGAGGAATCGAACCCGCGTCTGAAATTGCGTTGTAGTTTTTCAAGCACAGCTTGTGAAAGGTACCTCGTACCCTATCCTGATATTTTTTTTCGGATTCAGCATAAAATTTCACACCATATATCAAGTTTCTGCGGGGTAGCCGCAATTGGAACATGTCGAAATATTTTTCTCAAAGTTCGAAAAACTCGAAAATTTTACATATTTATCGATTTCATGAACACCCGACGCTCTACGATAACGAAAACTCGGATTTCGGCATAACTTTTAATGCTCTTTCGAATGATCTATAACACATGGGGCAAAAATCAAAAAAAAAATTTTCGATCTTAAAGTTCAAAGATCAACTTTTGGGTCTAATTTTATGGCTGAAGTGTATCCCACCCATAGGCACTCTCACCCCAAAGTTTGAGCTTTCTGCGATGATTTTGAAGCTATGTGCCACCTACCCCTCCGTTCTTACGGAGACAGCGTTTTAACAATACGCTAACGACTCTACACTTAACCTGTCGAAGATACATGTTGATGATGGTAATCGGCGTGTAATCGGCCCGTTTCAATCGCTTTCTGAACAGTGATAGAATGCACGAAATGAGGAGAGCATGTATTACAACAATGACAAAATTGCAGTTATTCTTCTTCGGAACGAAGTCCCCGTCAAATACTTCAATCATGGTTTTGCCAACAAAGGCGGAAGTGATAGCTCGTCTCTGTTCTGACCCCAACGCCATCTATTTTGACTACCTGAGGGACTTTATCGAATTCTATAATGGAGCACTGTACGAAGACGAGCTGGGGCCCTGCAACTTGAAAACGTGTGTTTTGTACAGCAAATTCACAATTAGTCACTGCGGCGCTCGAAGTGTGAACCAATTGAGTAGCGAGGGAGGGTAGCGAATAATGATGACGAGCAAATGTATGAAAAATCAGTTTAAAGGGTCTCCAACGATCTCACCAAATCCGAAGCATACACAATCGGATCGAGTCTAGGCAGGCCGATGTCCATTGTCAACTACTACTCCACGAGCAAGATTAACAAAAAGCGTTTGGACTTCGTCATTCTAGGACTATTCGATGCAGATAAGGTGATTTCATGGTTCAAAAGTTTTTATGGATCAAATAATAATGTTTTGAATCATTTCAGTTCGACAACTTCTGGTTCCCACGTTACATGGGCCGTCGAGCGATGGTGGTTGAGCGGCCATCGGAGAAGCTGGACTACTTTCCCTTCTCTTTCGACTACTTGATCATATTTTTCGCAATTCTCCCTGTCGGTTTCGCTGTTTCTCTAGCTAGTTTGGTAGTAGAAATACTCTTCCACAGATACGGTTCCGCAGTTACTGGTTTTAAAATTTGTGTGTGCCGATGTTAGATGCAGAAGTAAACTGATCCCATTTGATGCTAAGTGATTCAAGGTCAAGAGATGTTTCCGCACCAGACTTCCTTTTTCGACTACTCTTTCGATGGCGGAACTATTATACAGTACTGATTGCTCGTTCCACTCAGATGACATCAACTATATAACTTCCTCCGCTCTTGATACTCACTATCAACTTATCTCCCTATCTTTCTCTTTATCTCTCTCGCATTTATCGCTTTCTCAATTTAGAGATCTCTCGAACCGTCGGAAGCAAGCTGTTCGGCGAATTGCGATGTTCCGACCGAATGTTTCTAGATCATTCTGACTCGCTAGCGCGCTGAGTAGTATGGAGATCTGGGGAAAATACAGTGCAGCTTTCAACAACTCGAATAATCGATTATCCAGGAACCACTACCAGTGCATACAATCGCGAAGACTACTGTTAGTTCAGTTCATGCAAAGGATGGATGAGGAACGGAAAAGATGATCTGAACGCAATTCGATCGGATATTGAAATTTTTATATCGATATAAAAACTTAATTCCTCTATGTTTCTAACTACTCTCGCTCTCAATGTCCGGGTGAGACTAGTGATGCAAATCGGCGCGCTCTCCTTTTTCATACACTCTCTCGCTATGTCTGACCGGTGGGAGTGTGTACAAGGATAAGAGTGCACTCCGAATTGCCATTACTAGTTGAGACGCTGTGAGTGGAGTGTCAATTTCGTATGCCGATGTGTGAACACTGAATAGTTGCATCATTTTTCCTTTTCGACAAAATAATGACCACATTCTGCATATGTTTGGCATGTATGGCAACGGATCAAATGTAAGTAAAGAACAGAAAATAACATGAAGATCAAAGGTCACAAATTTCCAGAAAAAATTTACGCCCTTCCCATGTGACTCATCCAAATCTTCCAGCGCGCTTCCATAAAGCTATTTCTCATTCGAATCACCCACCCCAATCGATCGAGGCTAATGGGTTTCCCATATTTGTAATCTCCACATGACACATCCTCTTCTCTTTAGTTTCCTTTCTCTATTCCATCCCCCTCTCTCCCTCATCACCTTTTCCTAACAGTTACGAACCTCTCCATTCCGCAGTGACCAAGCCAAGAAGGAGGCGGAGTCTACCACTTTCCCCTCAACGGAGTGAAGTTCTCAGTAAACCCAGCACTCTTCCCGCTCTCTCTTTCCTCCCAAAACCGGAGCGGCACCACACGTGCCTGGGCCCGGACCAGACTTCTGAACCCAGTATCTGCGCACCGTAACCTCGCTCCAAGATGCTGGAAATGTCGAATCTCAAGGATTCGCGCTTCGCGCTCGCCACTGCGATCATTCTCGGCATCGCGCACATGTGCATGTTCGTCGGATTCGATACTGGTGAGCGGATGATCTTTGATCTTTTGAATCATTTTTGTTCATGAGAGATACCGGTGATTGCTCGTTTTTATTAACGTTATTGGCAACCAACTCTCCAGGAATTGAACTACTCGGTTTCGTTCGCATTTTATGAGCCCAGTGAAACGCATTATTTTTATATGCTTTTGAATCATATGTCCACTTGAATTCATGTGTTCTCGGAAATACGCGCATCGCTATGGAAGATCCTGCCCAATAGTGGCATTCCCATGATCACGTTGGCGGATGATTTACGATAGGAACGCGCGCGCTTTAAAGCTGCCGACGTTCCGAACAAAGGATGAGTCGTGAAGTGAAGGGTATAGGCAGGGAAGAGATCATAGTGAACGCTGCTTTAGCATCAATAATTTCAATTCAGTTCTTGATCAGTTTCCGCTTTGGCACTAACGCAAACAAGGGGGGGGGGGATTCCCTCTTACAACTCGCACCTCGGGCTGCATTCCTTCCCCTCCTCCGCAGGGTATTTCCCCATTCGCACGCGCTATCAATGCGTGATAGTGATAGCGTGGCAAACATTACACTAATTATAGCCTTGCTCTTGAGCTGTATTCACCTAGCGAGAGAGAGTGTGGTATGGATGGATGCAGAAAATGAGAGAAAAGGGAAGCCGCACTTGGGAGTTCTTTGGGCGCACTGTGGCCAGCGCACCTCTCATCCATGCACGGGAGCTCTCTTTCAACGACACGATCATTCGTTAACTGCTTGAACGTGGTAGTAATACAAAAGGAGAGAGCGCTGTTGGACAGTGATCGTAGAGGGCGAATGTAGAGGGCGAAAAATCTATTCTCCACTGTTTTACCGAAAAGAAATATCGCAATGATTGGGGAGAGCGGTATCGTTGATAGACCGCGTGATAAAGGGAAGAACGATCTAGAGTGCGCGGTGATTGATGGCGTTGACCGAACGCGCAAAAGCGCAAGAGATGCGATCGGGGGCGCTAAGTGAGTTTAAGACAATATCGATTGAGAAATTCACACAATTCCAACGTGGAAAAGAATGAGTATAGGCGTAATCACACCCGGCTGACAAAAAACTAGTCCTTGCGAAAAAAAGCAGTGCGTGTGAGCAGAGTAAAATAAATAAAAAAACACGTTCAGGTTCCTTCATCGTCGAGTCCGTGCTCTACTCGGTGCACCAGAGAAACCCGGAGGATATGAATCGGCACGCGGGCTATTACGGGTGAGTTTCAGCGATAAGATAATCGAATAAGCGTAGGATGTTCCTCAATTGTTGTGTTTTAACATCGACATTAAAAAAAAACAAATTAAAGAAGACAATTTGAGAAAGGAGTGCTCTGGGGAATGTTCAGTCACCCACAGTGACAGCGTGGATATTGTAGAGGCCACTCACCCGATCAGATCCTTTAATCATTAATATATTCGAGATAACCTCGAATGATAATCCTTATTTTCTTCATTCTTCTTGAAACCGATTAAACATATGCAAACTATTGCTTCAGGCAAGCAATAATGTACGCCTTCAACATGATCGGACACATCGTCGCGCCCGCTGCACTCTGCTTCATGAGCGCTAAGGTGCGTTATTTTGAATCATCTTTTGTTTTGAACCAATTTTTGTTTTGAAACATCTTCTGTTTTGAACCCCCTTTTGTACCATGCCAACCTCTCCAACATTGAGAGGACCCTGTTCGACTGTTCATAAGATCGTATGGGTTATAGGAGTTATTGGATGGGTTCACATGAAATGACTCGCTCCATTCTACGTGAATCTAGCGAATATATCACCATTCTGAATCATTTTTTACAGTGGACGATGGTGCTCGGCTCCCTCTTCTTCACGCTCTCCTTCGCCTCGTACATCTTCGAGAACGAGCTCATCATTTACGTGTCTGGCGCGCTGCTGGGTCTCTTCTATGCAGGTACGATTCAAAATTTTGATTCAAAAGATTTATGTAGAAAATTGATTTAAAACAGATTGTTTTCACATGCAGCTCATTTGCGTTTCATCAGGATCTAAAGCAGCAAACGAGACCGGCATTTCAGTCGATGTCTTTCTTTACGTCCCTAAAAATATATTTAAGTGTACAATGCGGGCTACTCGCGCTACCTCACGCAGATCTCCACCGTGCACTCAATTGAGAAGATCAACGGACTCGAGTGGTCAATCGCATGCTTTGGGTGAGTGATGCAGTTGGAGATTATACTCACGACAAAGATTTGATTAGTAGAGATCAAGTTTGTCTACCATCAAATCATCTCTTCATTGTATTGTTTTTTGGAATGTCAGACCGATGAAGTACGGATAATGACGAGGGTCATAATTTGCGAAGCCGGGAAAAAATAGTGCTAATTAAATCTTGAAATCAATAGTTCTTTGCAGTACTCTCGTCGGAGGTCTGCTCATCGTTCCCCTCATCCGCATGAATCCCAACTCGACCAAGCCCTCGCTGTACAAGGAATATTCGGACATGCAAGTGAAGTGAGTATAGAACTGTTTTTGTATCAATATCAAATATCGTGGTCGCTTTACTTGAGTTTCACCGTGTTACCAAATGATAAACGAACACGGATTATTCAATCGGATCTCCTCTTCCTTGTCATAAATATATAAAATGAATAAAATATATTTACAGATGCATGTTCGGCGCCTTCACTGTAATCGGAATACTCTCTAACGTCATCTACTGCATGCTTCCCACGAGGAAAGTCAAGGTATTGTTATTGTTTTTCTTCCTCTTTCAAAACAATAACACAACGCAAACAATAACATTCAGGACTGCATCTCCTCCATCGCTAAGGACACCAAGGACAAGCCGAAGCTCGTCCAGATCAGTTAGTATTTCCGGATGAAAACAACAACAATATCAACATCACAAACAACAACAACCTCTTTCAGGGGACTCGATCCTGAAAACGGCAAGGGCCTTCTTCGACCCGCTCGTACTGCAGCTCTCGCCTCACTTCTTCTACGTCGGTCTGCAGTGCGCCGTCTGGCTCACCATCTACCCTACGACTCTTCAGGTGGGGGTAGACCTGGTTCACTAGGTTCACTAGTGGTAGTTGTGGATAGGTTCAAAAGGCATGTTTCTTCAATGTTCGTACTTTTTGACGAGATACCACAAATGAGACATATACCCGACCACGCTGCAGATGAGAGGGAGCGTTGATCAATAGTGATTGTTAGGGTTCTCTTATTGGAAATTTTTCGTATGTTCAGATATTTTTCACGTGCACTATACATATGAACTATATAGCGCACATGAAACATATCTGAAAATGACACACAAATTTTACAATAAGAGAACTAGGGTTGGCAAAAATAGTCTGAAACGACCGTACCATAGCGAGCAGTGAGTCCGGAATGAGTCGGAATAAGTCGGAATGAGAAAGAATCTCACACCGTAGAGACTCAGTGAGTCTCAGAGCAAAATTTCTCGGACTCAGTGAGTCTCAAGCCAAAATCGTTTTTAGTTGATCTCGAAACTCAATCGAAATTCACCAGAAAATCATAAAATGTAATTGAAAAGTTCAGGCACACTGAGTCTGAGACTCGCTGAGTCCAAATCGTTCGGACTCGCGCGAGTCTG
This sequence comes from Pristionchus mayeri, assembly GCA_036245805.1. NCBI lineage: Eukaryota > Metazoa > Nematoda > Chromadorea > Rhabditida > Neodiplogasteridae > Pristionchus > Pristionchus mayeri. The sequence continues at coordinate 6,740,380 of BTRK01000005.1, forward strand.
AGACACCGGTGAGTCGGCAAAAGTGAAACTCAAATGATTTGGGACTCGCCATTGGAATCATTTTGCCACCATAAAGAGAACCCTAGTGGTTGTATAACTTTCAAATTGTGTTCCATTGAGTTTCAAATCGATTTCAATTATTAAATGGATTTGAGTTATGCAATAGAATTAAGACCTGATATTCCAAAAAATATATATATCTATTTTCCACGAGTTTTCCACGATTTCCAAGAGCTGACAATGTGCTGCTGTGGAAGCGATCCCTGTTGTGCTCACTATGACTTGAAACAAAAAAAAATACCTTCGTCATTCCTTGTTTTCCCTCGTCGGCCAAACATGCGAGAGCATAATGAAGAAAGTAATGCCCTGCCAAGAGATGTTAATCTTGTTTTATGGTTAATAGTGCTAAGAGACAACATTTGTGACGCTTTTTGATCTTATTGGGGTGTCCGGAAAGTTCGTATAACGCTTCGGAAAAAAGTCAGTTCGCGATCAAATGCAGTGATTGCGCAATCTGTTTGTCAACAATGTATTGCGTCACTCTGACGTTAAGTGGGATGTGGGTTGGATCAGTCTCGTAGTTTCTACACTTGTTGAAGTGGTGAAGTATAGCCGATATTTTGATACAGTTGTGTTGAATTACTGTCGGAAATCGCTCCATCGTAGATCGGATCTTCGATGGACAGATTCCATAATAGACATGTGCGAGGAGTGAATCATGTATAATAACCCAGCGAAGAGACAACAGTGTTTCGACACCGATGCGAAGCACAAACCCGTTCCCTTGAAGAAAATGAGGAAATTCACTGATTCTTTCTATCATTACTTGTTCCGATCTAATAAGAGATCCTTCCTACTGGAACCGCCATCAATGCCGACCTCTTCTCTGAACAACTGGAAGAAGTCGCGATCAGAGTCCCTCCCAGACTCCTGAACCAGCTCAAAATTCTTCTTCTGATGGACAATGCCCGCCCACATCGAGCGAAGATGACCCAGAAGAAAATGGACGAGCTGAAGATCGAGAGGATTCCCCATCCACCGTATTCCCCGGATCTCTCCCCATGCGACTACCACTGCTTCCGCTCTCTCTCTGACTTCTGCAAAGGAAAGAAGTTCAAGAATCGAGATGAAGTTGTGAGGGCTTTCGTGAACTGGGCGGTCTCGAAGAAACCCGCATTCTGGAAGAGAGGAATCGAGACCCTGCCCAATCGCTGGAGGGAGGTAGTGAGAAAGAAGGGGGCATACATTGGTCACTGAGAATTGTAAAGCATTGACTAAAAAATAAAAACAAAAAATTATACGAACTTTCCGGACACCCCAATATTTTTGAATAACATTGATTCATAATCATGATGCGTTCAGTTCACGAAGCACCTCTCGCACAGCACGTACGTCATCACCATCTACGGCTGCATGTTCAGCATCGGCGAGTTCGCAAGTGAGTTGTTTTTGTTTTTGTTTTCCTGCTGCAATTTTTAAAAAAAATCAATGAGATTATGAGGAAATAATTAATTGAAATGCACTAGTTTGCCTCGAAAGCCTAAATTTCAATAATGCACACAGAAAATAAGTTACGTTTCACATGATGAGTAAAACGCTTAATGTTAGTGAGGAACGATTCCGATGTAGAACTGTGTTGTTGGAATCAATTAATCAGGTTAAATCGGGCCATCATGTGTGTTGAATTTGTTCTTCACTTTTGGTGTTGAGCTAGTAAGACTTGATCACATCTCAATCTCTATTTTTTTTAAAATCATATGCAAAAAATCTTGCGCGTTTTTGCCTTACATTTGCTTTAGAGTTTGTTCGTACAAGTTGTGTTTCATCACATGATCAAATCTGTTCGAATTGAGGAAGAACTGATCTTCCTCGTTCACCAGGCGAAATAAATAACAATTTCCAGTGGGTCTGCTCACGGTCCCTCTCGCGAAGCGCATCAACAACTTCGGCCAGACGCCCTGTCTCATACTCTCAATGGTGCTCCAGGTGAGAAAATTATGCCATAATTGCATGAATATTAACTTAATATGCATATCCGACGAAAAGTCATTCGACTTTGGAGAGAGGTAATTTATGAAAGTCCTTTCGGCGTTTCAGACCCTCTGCTTCATCCTTATCCTCATCTCAACGGCAAACAGGTCCACCTCCGTGCCCAACAATGACCCCACGCTGCTCGTTACACCGAAGTGAGTATTATATTTAGTTAGTGAGTAATACAGTTTTGAATTCTGAATCACAGGGAAAACGTGTTGACGATTACAAAAACATGATTTTTTTAAAAATATTTATCAAGATGACAATATTTTAGTGTTCCGATGGCGCTGATTCTCGGTTTCCTCTTCGGAGTGCTGGACTCGACGAACAATACGAACAGGTCAGTGCGGATTTATGATTCAAAATGGCGATTCAAAAGTTATTTTGGATGGTTGATATTACATATTTATTGTAGAACTGTGATGTGCGCGCTCGCCATCCCTTCAAAGAAGGCTCAAGTGTTTGCTGTCGCGAGGTTCTATCAAGTATGTTTTCGATTTTCAACGGTTTTGACCATATGAACTATTGATTGCGATCTAACTATAGCAACCACGGTCGTGTACATGTGATAAGTAGAGAGGGAATCGGAGCACAATTGAAAGGCTAATCGACCTTGGGTAAGGAGAGCGATAGGGTAAGCTTGCAATCGGCTCGAGATTTCGGCGTGACTAGGGGATCTAAGCAGTTCAGACTTCGTACAGGTAAGCCGCGTGACCCAAGTGGAACCGAAGGCGAAGATGTTTGCAACATTACGCTAGTTCCGCATCAAATAGGGTTTACAAATTAGATTAAGGGGATAATTGTTTTTTTCTTAATATAAAAATAAGCTTCACTGCCTGCTTAAAGTTCATCGAACCATGGAGACCATGATTTCTCCAGCAGTTGTATGGGCAGAAATAATTAATTATTGCCTGCGGGTAGAATGTTATAGTGGTGTATCCGCCGACGAGCAGTGATAAAGTAATAAATTTGTTCATCACACACTTGTTAGCATACCTAGTAGCCCAGCAAGATATCCCGCAAACTGACGAAACCTTTTTCTCCCTATTTCAATCAAATGCGAACAACGTGTCATGTACTTGATTGATTGAATGATCGATTAATTTTCGATTCAAAAGTCTACAGTGTCTCTTCCAGGCGCTCTCCGCAGCCATTCCTCTCTTCCTCTCCGCCTATCTCACCACCTATCGCCTGCTGGTCATCGAGTTCGTCATCTGCGTTATCGGCGCCGTCTTCTACCTCCGCGTCGTTCACAAGATCGGGCATAACGCCAATGAGGAGCCCACTTCGCACGAGGCTTTCGCTAATAAGGAATCCGTGATTAATTAGGCTAATTTGGTCATGTTTTAAGGGTGTTTTGTTATCTGAAGAAATGTTCATGTTTTGATACCATTTCAACCCAAATTTTGCTTTATCCATTGTACAAATATCGTTAATTATGAACGACGAGTTATCGGGGACGATTCGTCCCGATGTAGAACACGAGTGGTGCGTTGTAGCCGCCTCCGTTGCCCTGAGATTGCATAGTGATCATGCAAATATGTCTCTCGAATGTGACTGGTATTTCGTATCGTGATTCAAAGGTTTTTTTGTATCATTTTGTCTGATTGTTTCGTAAGTGTCTCATGACGAACCGCTCTGCGGGTAATACGTAACACAGTGTCGCGGGTGTACTGTAACCCGGTGTTATCGATTGTACTCACTCTTTTCGAAGCCACATTCATAAATGTCGTTGGTCCGTTCGACTGAGCTCCGAAGTTGTAATGATTGTGGCCGAAAACGTGGAAGCGGGGACGTAAGTCACCAACCTGAAACAGTTTGAAATTATCGTAATCTCGTTTTGTGGTTGTCAAAATTAGTTTCGACCGAGTTTCAGCCTGAAACTGCTGAGCATTCCAAAATTTCTAATCGCTTTGCTGCGCCTTCATTATAAATGAAAATATCGAGCAATGCAGAACTCACAGTTTCCATATCATGCATACACCATCTGTGTCGTCTGAGATTTACAAAAAGCACAACTTACCCGATTCAGCAGCGCGAAATCACCCCAGCGCTCCACTGGAGGGTACAGGTCCATGTAGCCTAAACACATTTCTCATTGTCTAGGGATGATGCAAAAGTCATACCCAGCGGAGGAACATGCGTTATCAGCACGTCGATTTTAGGAGGGAATTTCGCCCATTCATGTCCAATCAGATGTCGTGGACGGTAGAACGGATATCCCTCAAATGTATTGGGGTGTCCGGAAAGTTCGTATAATTTTTTGTTTTTATTTTTTACTCAATGCTTTACAATTCTCAGTGGCCAATGTATGCCCCCTTCTTTCTCACTACCTCCCTCCAGCGATTGGGCAGGGTCTCGATTCCTCTCTTCCAGAATGCGGGTTTCTTCGAGACCGCCCAGTTCACGAAAGCCCTCACAACTTCATCTCGATTCTTGAACTTCTTTCCTTTGCAGAAGTCAGAGAGAGAGCGGAAGCAGTGGTAGTCGCATGGGGAGATCCGGGGAATACGGTGGATGGGGAATCCTCTCGATCTTCAGCTCGTCCATTTTCTTCTGGGTCATCTTCGCTCGATGTGGGCGAGCATTGTCCATCAGAAGAAGAATTTTGATCTGGTTCAGGAGTCTGGGAGGGACTCTGATCGCGAAATCTTGCAGTTGTTCAGAGAAGAGGTCGGCATTGATGCTGGTGCCAGGGGCGAGGATCTCCCAGTAGATGGGACCGAGCACTGAGAAGAAGAAGCAGAGGAGTTCCTTCTTTCCGTGCTCTTCCTTCTTCGGGACGGGCGTGGGCTTCTCATCTGCATCCACCCATTGCAGTCTCCTCACAGGGTTATCGTACGTGATCCACTTCTCATCTGTAGCGATGATGGAATTGGCCCATCGAAGATTGGATCTACGATGGAGTAATTCCCGACAGACTTGAACACGATTTTTCAGCTGTTCGGGGGAGAGGTCATGGGGAATCACTTGTGGGAGTTTCGGCTTCTTCCCAGATCGATGGAGGATATCGGACACCGTTGATCTGGGAGTACCAGTATCCTTCTTCAACTCACGCACACTGTCCATGGGCTTGCGCTTCAGTGTGCGGAGAACGAGAGGCTGATCGAGGGAGGGAGGGCGTCCAGAGCGGGGTTGATCATCGAGACCAAACTCCCCTTTCTTGAAGCGGGAGAACCACTTATAGCAGAAGGGTATGGAGGGGCGTCAGCTCCTTCCGACTGGGCCAGGGCAGAGTGGGCCTCCTTCACGGATCGGCCAAGACGGTAGTAATGAAGTAAAACTGCTCGGAGGTAGAGATGGGAGTCCATCACAAGAATCAATGTAGCAACTAGGAGACTGATTAAATCCTCTCACTACTCAACGTCAGAATGATGCAATACATTGTTGACAAACAGATTGCGCAATCACTGCATTTGATCGCGAATTGACTTTTTTACGAAGCATTATACGAACTTTCCGGACACCCCAATAGAATTCGAACTTCGAGTAGGGATATCTTTAAAAAGGACTATCTTCTTTCCGTGTACTCTCATATTTCTGTTCGGTGCATTTCTGTTGCGCAATATGAAGATTCAACCTATTTCTCTCGAAGCCATCCCTAACTTCGAGACACCTTCCCTTCACATTCTTGGAAGATTAAAGGAATGTGTGAGTGATAAGTAAGCGTTGACATTCAAAATTTCTGCAGCTTTTTGAACCGGAAGTGCCCTCACATTGATCGTAAATTCGATGCAAAAAAGTAGACTCGACCTTGAGTGGATGCCAGGGCGTCCCGTAAAAGATCAGACCATCAATCTGCAAAAGGAAAACTCTCTTGATTTGAGCACTATTTCTCCTTTTGATCGGAAAAGGACTAGAGTTTGCGCAGAACTGAGAGACTTTCTAATTAATGGGCGCTAAAAGCAGTGATCAGCGCGCTGGGAATTGGCGGTTTGACCTCGAGAGACGAGAGGACGGGCGAGAGAGCACGCGAACTGGAGAGAGTCAGACAATGAATTTGTTCAGTTCAGATTTTTCCACGTGGTTCGCGTCATTTTGGGCGCGCTTTGGGTGCATGACAATTTTAGAGAAGCCGAAATCAAGCAATGAATGGGGACCAAAGCAATTTGGCGGATGGGGGGGGGGGTGAAACGGGATCTCTGACTATAATACTGGCATCGCGGATGAAATATTGAATTGAATGGTAAATTAGCAGAGAAATGAGCACTTCAACGAACGAATCCTGAAGATAGGTGACGTTGCCGAGCAATTCGTAGCCGAATTCTGTGCCGTTCGCCTACAAGTCATGCAAATGTGTAAGCCAGATGAAGTTCTTGAACAGCATGCATGAGTCAAATCTACGAACAATAACCGCATTGCATTGTGAGACCGGTATAGTATTGTTCTCGAACGAACCGACTATGCAAGATGGGATGAGCCTTCCCCTTTCTCTATCTAGGTAAATACTCACCTGATACTTGCTTTTCCTAATGCCCAGGTCCTCCGTCTCGTCAAAGCCCAACTCGTGATTGCCCGCAATCACCAGTTTGTGCCGATGAGGTAAAGTTCCTGAGAGTTTTGAATCGTATTTTTGATTTGAATTCCGATTCAAATTTCAGATTCAGAACATTATTCTTGCCCATCAAAGCGTCGAATTCGGTAATCTCCTCTATCGTTCCGAAATTGGTGAAGTCCCCTGCGTGAATGAGGACATCACCGTTCTGAATCATTTTACTCGTTCGAAAAGAGGAATAATTATACAGTTACCGGTATTTTGTCGACAATTTTCCGTAGGTTCGCATGAGTATCAGCCGTGCAGACAACTTTCAGAAATCCGCCCCGAATTGGCGGATGGTTGACTTCTCTGAGGAGAAACTATGATTTTATCCAAAACACATTAAATATGTTTCATATTGTCCAGAAATGTAGTTAGTTGTAATCGAAGCAATGTTTGCTCGATTTCGTTGATCCAAATGTATACAATAGTACACGAACAGTCGGTCATTAACCCCGTTAATTCCAGGAAAGCTTGTTTTGTTTTATGGTAAAGGTAAAGGTAAAGGTACATCCCGTCTTCGAGACTGGGCTCGCGGGAGAACACTGCTAGGCCAGTGTTAATATGGGCTGATTCAGTCTGGAGTGCCCACCTTTTCGCCAGACCTATTTACCTGCGTGATCTAGTCACGACTACCAATTCCCCGTCCCCCATGGGTGGGCGCCTTGGTGGGGCGGGGACGGTGTCACGGCCGGGAATCGAACCCGGGTGGGATGGAATGGGAGGGTGCGCCATAGACCACTACACCACTTCGTCTCCCTACACCACTTCGTCTCCTTTTCGTAGTATAATGAACTTCTAATTATTGCATGTTTTATGATATGCAATAATTAGAAGTTCATTATACTACAAAAAAAGATAATCTTATGTTCAGTAGATTTTTAAAATAGTTAAGAAGCTCATCAGCTCTTTCAGATGGAACTTTCCGAATAAGAACCACACATAATACCTTCCACATTATTTCATAAATGATTACTGCACTTACAACGAATTAATGGTGTAATTTTTAGTCATCCGGAGGGCTATTATTATTATTAGACATATTGCCCGCTCACCCTCCCGTGATCGTGAGATTCCACTGCACGTAGCGGTGCTTGACTGCCTCCCAGAGCGCCTCTTGCGAGTTCTCATCCACTACCTTCCTTCCTATGATACAATCCATGAGTTGACATTTTGAATCCCTGACTACCCTGTCCGTTCGCTACAAGTGGAGAAAACATACCTGTATACATATCTGGTACGGAAAGCACGCCATAGAGAAGAGAGAGAAGAGAAAGCCGGCGCATTAAACTGAGAGAAACGCACCATGAGGTGGGTACATTTTCTTGGACATAGAAATTTCGTCAATATTTAAACAAAACGTCCATTTCCAAGAACTTTCTACCAACTCTGCGCACAGAAACACGATATTACATCGAGTGGCGAAAGGAAAGTTTGTTTGGAAGGATTGCTGGGAAGGTTGAATAGGCGCAATTTGGCACCTGACAAGTGTGTCCGGTTTGTGAGATCCTAAATCTAAGAGAGAAGTAAACACGTGTGAGGTGTGAACTTGAAGAGGAAAACTATCGAAATAATGTTATTTTTATGATACGACGAGTAAATTTGAGACCGTAGGCAAAACATGCTTAACATTTCCAAAAGTGGGGGAAAATAAAGAATAAGCGCTCATCCCTCATTGCTCGAAGAATAATAGGAGATACGAGGTAACATTTTCTGTTCGTATGTCTGGGTAACTAGCGAAATATTGCTCGCTGGAATGAGTCCAATTAGCCCGCCAATTAGCCAATTAATTAGACCGTTCCCAACAAGTTACGACCCTACGAAAAGTGGATGTGCGTTCGCTTTGCGAGCAAACCACATTTCGCTATTCCTCAAATTTCAACGAAAATGAATCCAAAAATAACATTTTTTTTATTGATCAAAAGGGATAAATGTATCCATATTTGTGTCGAAATGGATATTACATCGGTATTTTAACTTTAATTTACAATTTATACTAATTACGAGTTATTGAACCGCTGCCACTAGACACGGCATTGCTGGTCATTAATCGCCTTGCAAACGAAGAAATTACACAATTTCGTACGGATGGAACGAATATTATCATTGACCTGCAAATTGCATTGGCTTATATATTTTCCTTCTGTATTTTCCTGCATATTTTCATCAATTTCTACCGAGTTTGTCAATACATTTCACTTGGCTTTATGACTTTACCAGAACGGAGATCCAGTGTAGAGAGCCATAAATAACGAGAGAAATACGGCGACAAGAAAAGCACCCGCGCGTTAATTATTTGCGACTTGGCATCAGACATTTTACAAGGAACTATGCAATTAGATGCTTTACACATGGACACAACTTCTGGGTATCTTCATTCCGCAAGTTTTTTTTTACGTTGGATCGACTACTATACATCTACTTCATATGAAAATTGTGTGTTGCTAAACCTGATATAATGAATCGGCAATGATGACTTATCAAACAATTTATAACTTCTGAGTTCATTAATATCTCGGCAGTCTGACTGCTGAAATAGAGGATTACTTGTGAAACAATTTCTAACGCAAACTGTTGTGCATCTCATCGGGCAGTCTTATTCCAATTAGACAGGGGAATAAGCACATTATGATTTTTAATCACACGGACCGGCGTGTATACAATGATGGATAACATAGCTATACAACATAGGAAATTGGTCTACGCTGCGGGTGTTGGTGAGCCCGACTGAATGCTAATATTCTTGACGACTTGGCCTGTACGGCATGAGAGTCTCAGCCAAAGATCGTCGACAAATCTGTAAGAGCTCTTTTCTGGAGCGAAGTTGTTCTTAAACAGTGAACAACTATAGCTGTAATATTGAAAACAACTTAACAAATTCTATCATTACTTATCCGGCCAAGACAATAATGAAGCAATTTATATAATATTTCGAACTGTTCATTAACTGTAAAATATAATCACCGTCTGTATGGCCGCAACAGAAAGATATTGATTAGTGGAGAACCGAGTCAGAAGGCACTGCTCATCTGACAAAAGAACCTTATCTTTGGTTTGCAAAACATTCCGATCTCTCCATTCCGCATGCTCTCTCGCACTGTCTGACCTTCGAGAGAGCATGCGGAATGAAGAGATCGGAAAATGTTTACACAGCCCATATTCTTTTGATTTGACTAAAAATCGCGTTCATTCGGAAATGTGTTTACAAATAGGAATAGTGCGGGTTTCCCTCAAACCCTAATGGGGAATGAGCAAACGGATTCGAACTATTATATTTAGTAATTTGTGGGGTCAACAAATGGATTCTAGACATTCCCGATACCAATATCACTGATCGTTGCAGCAAGGGTGAATTAACGAAACCGTCAGCGACGTCAGCGAAAACGGCTGCTGCCGCGCAAAGCGTGCCTGGAAGAATTATTCTTAGCAGAGGCGGCTTCACTAGTTGATGGAATGAAACCCGCTTAAGGAAGTCATCATTTAAAAAATGCCATACTAATACATATTGCATTAGATGATGTTTTGAAGCAATCGCTCATTTTAAAAATGAATTTCAGGAGCGGTAACAACATGAACACTATGATATTTGCTGAATAGATCTAATCCGATAGGTTCTTATTCGATAATAATGTAGGCCTTACCAATGGGAATGAACATCTGAAAGGTGAGGGACCGTAGTACCATCCTATGGCGCGCACGATCGGCCCAATTCTGAAACGAATTTCAACCATTTACAAAATTTTGAATTTTGACCGTTTGGTAGATGTTTTGCAAACGTTTACTCGCATTCACTGGCTCATAGTGGACCATCGGAGTCAATCTTATTGTAAAAGGCGCACAACTCACCAACTTGTACATTTTGCAGCTCAATTTGCGCCGAATTATGATGACACCGATGAATCCGAAAGTGTACGTGACAAACACTGATGTGAAAATGACAACAGCAAAACGGTTCGGTTTGTGCACCCGGGAGACCACCTCAGCACTAACGAATGAAGCGCAGGAGGTAATCGCTAACTGAAAGTTGCCAACATTTAGGTTTTTTTAAATTACTTACCAGTAGCAGAACGCTCGGAGTGGTTGATGACAGCGATATTATACACATCCACCCTCGCTTGTCTCGAGTAGCCTACAATATGTTTTTTAAAATTTTTTTCCATTTCCGGTCAGGGACGGTACAGTGTAGCTCGAAAACAATGTTGTGGCATTAAAAAAGATATTGATAAATGCTTGTTAACTTCAATTTGTTGACGGATAGGTCACCCTGTTCGCACTGTGATCAACGGCAAAAGCGGATATATACTTGTTCACGAGTATTTGCCTTCCGACCAAAGATTAATTGGCCATTAACAACCTGCACAGTTGTCTGTCCCAGCATCCAATATCTGAAGCAGAACGATATGAACAGAAGCGTGGTCGACTGAGTCGCGAGTGCTGTAAGGATTCTGTATCATTACCTCTTCTAAACTTTATAGTTTTTTTGCAAATTGAATGCATTTGGAACATATTGTCGCATGCGCCCAGTTTTATGATGCCCAGATCTGAAATGAAACACCACCTGTATGAGCGCCAACGAGTAGATGACAAACACGCGCATCAAGTAGCCGGCAGGGGCCAGTGAAGGAGAAGAGCAGAGTGCCCTGGTCGTACTGCAGCCTGCGATCGGGAAAGGCAGAGAATAGGGATCCCTTATTCGAATGGTTTTGTATCATTTTTTTCAAGTATGCTTCATGTTCACTAAACATAGGAGCTATATAGTGTGGATGAAACATATCTGAAAATGATACATAACCATTCCAATAAGAGAACCCTAGCAAATAATAGAGGGTAGATGAATCCGCGAAAATAAAATACAAACTAGTAAAATCGTCGTGTGACATCATCAGACCAACCTGACTCCATTCAAGAAGCTTATAATCGCCGCCGATAGATCCACAGCTGCAGTGCCTAGCACGAGCACTGAGTATGTGTACAGGACTTTGGGTGTTCTGCACAATTGCTAGTTCAATAATTCACGCGAATTTTGATCGAAACCTCTAAATAATCGCGCTGACAAGTATTACGCTTGCGATTAAGCCGGCGAAATCGAGCATTCCAAGCAGAGTAAGGTGAGTTACATCAACAGCGTGCATCGTATACGAGGGGACTTTTTTCGGTGAGCAATTTGCTGAAAATGATTTTCGTTGCTTTGAAAGAATTTACTATTGGTAATTGAGCCATACAAAATTGACATGAACCTCGACGGATTCCCGGTATCGAAAATGGGATACGCTTTTACATTAACAAAATGGAGAGACAGTACGTGAAGTGTTCGGTGGAGTTTATGCTCAGGAAGGGATTGATATGATTATAATTCGGTATTTGATTGAGTGCGTGTTTTTCTCTATCTTTCTTACTGTATTCGCAAGCTTGCGGCTAGACGCAATCCCGCGGGATTTGCAGCCCCATTCTAATTAGATAATACCTCGTAAGCTCCGTTCACTACAAGTTCTCTCGCTATTATGACTTTCCATAGATCGAGCAACACGAAGATGGTTAATATTCGCGATGGTCGTTCTAGTAATGGCGAGAACAACATCAATCGGAGTCATAGCAATACGAAGAACAGCAACAAAAAAATAGAGTTCGTAATTCAGGTCTCTTCATTTCGCTTACTCTCTCGACCGGTCGAGAGAGTAGAGAGAGTGGTGAGAAAGTGCGTAAAATTAAGAGACCGGGGTATCGTTTCTCGAAATCTGCAGCAAAAAAAACGGCTCGTGATTGAGTGATTCATGTCGCACGCAGCCCGAGCCCCCCGCATGCACACGGAATTGTCTTTGTAATAATTACACTGAACTACTGACTCAGACACGTTAGTGAACTACTGACTCGATGTACCGACTTCGCAAAACAAGAGATTTGACACGGACAGAACTTTGATAACTTTTGTTCTGCGCAATATTTATTGTTTTCACCTTTTTAAGTCGATCATTTCCAAATTGTTCACGATCGAGTATATTGAGTGTAATTCGAATGATGCTGATTGTACTTATTGTTTACCAAAACGGAGATCAAGTGTTCAATGCCATGCACCGCGAGGTAATTCTGAGAGAGAAGTTGGATTCCAAGTAAAACACCTGCTCGCCTTTTATTTCCGCATTTAAAGGAGGTGTAAAGGCAAACGCGCGCCCGGCTGAAATATGTTTCAATTAGAGGAGAACTCTCTCCAAGTCGCGTGCTCTCTCGCTCGTTGCCTGAACTTTCCCTAATTTGGCTCCCCGCCAACTACCGATAGCTCTGTTCGTAATGGAGATTTCAATGTGAAAATTTCGGAACTTCTTATCGTTGGGGAGATCTAGGCCGTGCATATGAAAGATTCAAAAATTGAATTTCGCCTTTGGTCATCCTTTAAAGGGGTGCTCCGGGGAATATCTGACCAACCGTACTGACCCAGCAGATGTTGTAGCGCTCACTCACCCGATCATAAATCACTTTGTACGAAGTTCCGCAGACGCCTACGAGGCTATTTGCATACGTTAAAAGTTCATTGACAGCGCAGGGTCTTGATTGGTTCAGTAATGTTTCACGCGTTCTACATATGTTTCGTATCTTTACTGGGGTTAATTCGCTACAGTTTCCCATTGAGAGCGCAGAACTTTCGTGGTGGGACCCCCAAACGTTCATTCCCCGGAGCACTCCTTTAAAGGGCGGGGATCGTACTGGCGACACAAGTCTGGCCACATAACGGACAGTTATCCTCCCACACGCACATGACGCTGACGATGAACAAGTTTCCTAATTACGTCGATTCGATAGCGCTTCAATATGGCAAATTAGATTCGTTTAATTACATAACGACTAGCAGCGGCGAACCTTTGTAAATGCTGGATGCGCGAATATTAATTGCAAATCGTCAGGATCCGTGTTTTTTGTAGTTACAAATGCAATTTCTTCCTTTCAGCATCCCCGCGAACCTTTCAAACACCATTCATGATCTGGAAACAAATAATGCATTCGTATGCCAGTGTTGCTGCTTATTTCACATCATTGTTGCCCCTGGGATTAGCATTCGTTCCTGTTTTGGCGAAAACAACGCATTGACGATGACAATAACAATTTATCACCGCCTGAGGCGCTAAAATATCATGCAAATTTCTCACACATCGAGAGTTGTCATCTGGCTACCACTGAGAGTCTCCGTAAGTTGCACGGGATTGACGGTTGAGGTCCCCGATGAAGCTGCAATTCGAGCAAAAACTAGAAATAGAGAAAGGCACTAGTTTAAATGATAACTATGACGTCATGCCGCCTTTGACATATCGAAGGCGGACGTCATAGTTCTCATCCGACCAAGTGCCCCGAGAAATGATTCCAATGTCTCCTCATAACTTTATCACAACTCGATCGACGTGCTTAGGATGAAAGGCTTGCCTGAATTTTGAACTCTAGCGAAAATCCGCTTTCGATACGACGGAGAGCAGTAGAGAATCGTCAGCGATGAGGCGAAAGTGTGTTTTGTATAGAAAATCCAGAGTAACGGCGTGAAGACATTTGCTAAAGTCAACATTTGAACCGTTTTTGATACAAAAAGCCTACCAAAACTGTCGAACGTCTCGCCAACTTCGAATATCGTAGGAGCAAATTGCAATAGCGTATTAAAGATGCTAGGAACGACATACAACGTACTAGGCACCGCTCCCTAAACAATGAGAAACAAATTAAAAGTTGTTGTTCAAAATGGCATATCATGTCTGATTATCACAACGCAAACATCAGTTTCCATTCGACAAAAAATTTTAAAAAAATTGAGACTCACTTGAAGTATGAGCGATCGCACTGCGAGTCGTTGATACCTGCATTTTTTGGCATCATTGTATCACATGATTCACAAATCGTTGTCACGCTAAGCCTGTGACTCTGCGACCAATCCATACCCTCCTATCCCATTTTTTAAACTAATATTTATCGTTAAATCTCATTCAATTACAGATGCCTATTTCTTCTCATATTAAGCATAATCTCACCGTCGTGTAGCTGTGGACGCCCAATAATTGCTGATTTTTACTTCTTGAATGAGCTGCACAATCATGACAATAGCAGCCAGAGCTATTAGATATCCGCCCGGAAGGAGAACTGAAATTAGTGTGTAATGGCCAACTTCGAAGCTCTAACAAAACAACTGCTCACTATCAAAATCCAGTGCAAAATTTGGACAATGCCAATGAGCGGATTATGGAGTAATATTATACATAATCTGACCGCATAAGGCGTTTCGAGTATTTTCGTCCGGTCTCATGAATATATACGACGACTTATGCGTAACCCATTCGAGTTCTCCAGGTAGGAAATGCTGATTTATACTAATTCTGGTCGTAATTTTTTTTGTCAAAAAAGTGTGTATAAAAAATAACCTCAGCATCGTCCACAGACTTCCTTGCAAAGTAGATCGTTATTGTGGCAACAACAATAACATAGATCTGAATCAGAAATAGCTGAGCAATGCATATTTCGTGCAAGTGTAATCTCGTTCTACAGACCATCGAGAGAGAGAACGTGAGCTTCCAAGAAACTATTTCTTGGGGCGAAAATTACTGACCTGCACACACAAGAACAGCACGATTCTTCGCCCGCCGTTGTAGTTAAATTTCCTCCCAGGACCAACGATAATCTGAATAATTTGGTAATTTTGAAGTTGGCAATATTTGTCTTACGCCTCTCCGAAAATAAACGCATGCAAAATATGAGAAAGCGATTTCGCTCAGCAGAAACAATTCAATGGCCTGAAATTAAAGACGGATTCTCAGCAATCATTAACCCGGTGAAATAAGTTTCAACTTTGGATACAATTCTCAAGTCACGTGCTCACTCGTTCATAAGCCTGACCTTCAGGGTCATTTGGCACTCTGTCATGTAGTCGTAACATTCCAATAAAATATTTTTAAAAAAAATCAATTTTTGGTATTTTGAAGAGCCACAAAACTGTCTTTTCTTATTTATGAGTCATTTTTGCTGATGCTCCTTCTTTACCGTTTGAGCAGATGACCATAAATTCTAACCATAAATTTTCCAATTCCAAGCACTTTTGACAGCGTAGAATTCGAGTATACAATTCCAAGGTGCGACAAAACGATTGGTGTGTAAACATCGGAGAAAGTATCGAATATCAACGAAGACATCTGAGTTATAATAATACGTTACGATTATGATTATGGGTGCAAAATTTCCAGACAATCGCAACATTAAATGCAAACCTGCAGGCAACAGAGATACTTTCGATAATTGGTACTGCGCGGTTCATCGTCCTTTATGATTAGAACAACCACGAATCCGTTAAATATGAACAAAAAGACACCTGAAAAAAACATTTACATTATATTTCGAGAAACGATTCCGCCCGATCTCTTCTCTCGAGTGTATACAACGAAGAGTTCGTTTCTCGAACTCTAATGTGCATATTGAAGTGCATATTAAAATTTAAAAAAAAATAAACAGTCATAACCATACCGAACACATGTTGAGCGAGAACGAGAGTTGCTTCGAAATCTTTGTCGAGCTCGGTCGAATTCATCTGTCTGAGATAAAACAACTCTCTCAGATATATCTCAGAGACGGAAAATAGTATTGCGAATCAATACAACTAGCAAAACAGCTAGCGGCAAACTGGTGGCATTATGAATTATGAATCATAACAGGTGTTATTGCATTGTTTGCGTATTTTCACATGAAAAACAATCAATGCCCTTGGGATATTTATGTGAAAGCGGAGCGCGGTATTTTTGTGGAATGTATGCAATGTAATTGTTTTTCTAGAAAATGAACAACACGAATGATCAGGGTGCTATGTAATGTTCGGCTTCTCAGGGAGAAAGCAGAAATTGCAGCTGATATTGTATAATGCAGCTATGCGCATATAATACGAACAATATTCATGTTGATTGTAGGGTATTGCTATCACACAACTCATATCAGAGATTTGTAACACAAATTTTGTATTCCACGCATTGGAACGATTATGATACAATTAAGCATGTATATCAACTTTCACCACGTACTTAGTGCAATCGAAATGTACCCGAAAATGCAACAGCAGTTGCCCAATAAGAGGTCTATACCATTAAGTGTTCTTAATAATATCATAATATTATCGGATTTTGCCCCTCTCATTTGCAATCGATTGACTCATTTACGACATGGCTGTCTCATAGTTGTGATGTTATAAAAAATGCCTCTTTTCCCCCACACTATCGAATCTGATACTCGATTTACGGAGGTTGTGTATGAGAAGAAGATACAAGTACTCACATCATTTGCATAGCTATCTATCAAGATGCCGCATCTCTTCGCGTGATCTTTGGTGCGTCTATCTAGAATTTCGAATGTGCTCCATTGGCGCAGTTGGTTAGCGCGTGGTACTTATAATGCCGAGGTCGGGAGTTCGATCCTCCCATGGGTATAGCTTTTTGCTGATTTTTGTTGGATCGACTAGGTCCTCAAGGTCTCACGTATGTGGGTCTAATGGTGGGGTTAAGTGGGTTCGCTAGTTAGGTAAAATAACATGTGTACGCCTGTTCTCGGTTGCGCTCCAACTAATACATCTCGACTTGCCATAACCAGCGTATGACTTTCTTTCAAGACATGATTTGAGGCAGCTTTGGTCGCATTATCTTATTTTCTGATATAAACATGAGCCCGCATCTCGAGCTCGTAACTAGTTCTATGACATTTTTAACATGCTCGCTCTGCTACGTTTTATCGCTTAGCATTGCAATATAAATAGCGAATGATATTATCAAGCCATCATAAATGTCTGAGTATTCGTGCACGCTAATTCACTGATCCGCCGATATTCTTCTATTCTTAGTAATCATTTGACTCCACTCGCAATATCGTAGACAAGAGTGGGCGAGAGGGGGGGGGGGGGGAGAGAGTGAGAGAGAGGGAGAGAGAGCGTAAGACAGAGTGCGTGGAATGAATGAAGCGAGAACTTTGACCACTGTCCCGCCAATCCGCGAATGACGGGGATTAGCCAGTGGCAGGTCCATCTGCTCCATCTTCACCTAGTCCATCTTCTCCCTCGCTGTTCGGCCTATACCAAGAGTTTGCCCGGTTATTATGTGCAAATGGTAAGTAGTATTAAGCATTTGTTTTTTTATGTCCAAATTTTGCAGAATTTAACTGATGTCATCCTCAAAGTGAATGATTCCAGCGAGCAAAACAAGCCTATTCATTATTTGATCGAAGGTGAGAACACTGATCCTTTTCTTTGTTGAATGTTATATTGGGGTGTCCGGAAAGTTGGTATATTTTTGTTTTTGTTTTTATTTGTTATTCAATGCTTTACAATTCTCAGTGACCAATGTATGCCCCTTCTTTCTCACTACCTCCCTCCAGCGATTGGGCAGGGTCTCGATTCCTCTCTTCCAGAATGCGGGTTTCTTCGAGACCGCCCAGTTCACGAAAGCCCTCACAACTTCATCACAAGCTCTCACAACGCCCTCACAAGCTCGTCCATTTTCTTCTGGGTCATCTTCGCTCGATGTGGGCGAGCATTGTCCATCAGAAGAAGAATTTTGCCCTGGTTCAGGAGTCTGGGAGGGACTCTGATCGCGACTTCTTCCAGTTGTTCAGAGAAGAGGTCGGCATTGATGCTGGTGCCAGGGGCGAGGATCTCCCAGTAGATGGGACCGAGCACTGAGAAGAAGAAGCAGAGGAGTTCCTTCTTTCCATGCTCTTCCTTCTTCGGGACGGGCGTGGGCTTCTCATCTGCATCCACCCATTGCAGTCTCCTCACAGGGTTATCGTACGTGATCCACTTCTCATCTGTAGCGATGATGGAATTGACCCATCGAAGATTGGATCTACGATGGAGTAATTCCCGACAGACTTGAACACGATTTTTCAGCTGTTCGGGGGGGGGGGGAGGTCATGGGGAATCACTTGTGAGAGTTTCGGCTTCTTCCCAGATCGATGGAGGGTATCGGACACCGTTGATCTGGGAGTACCAGTATCCTTCTTCAACTCACGCACACTGTCCATGGGCTTGCGCTTCAGTGTGCGGAGAACGAGAGGCTGATCGAGGGAGGGAGGGCGTCCAGAGCAGGGTTGATCATCGAGACCAAACTCCCCTTTCTTGAAGCGGGAGAACCACTTATAGCAGAAGGGTATGGCTCCTTCCGACTGGGCCAGGGCAGAGTGGGCCTCCTTCACGGATCGGTCAAGACGGTAGTAATGAAGCCTTCAGAGGAAAACAATTCACTGACGATCGCGTTCCTCGCACACAAAAAACGTCATAAAGACCCGGCCAACGATTCGATGTTCATGGTTGATTATCGTACTTCAAACAATCGTAAAATGCAATTTAAGCACAGGAACATTGAATATAAAATTCCAAATAGTAATGGATCAGTTGCATTACATGTAAAGCCCAAATATACAATTTATTTGAGCCTTTACAAAATACTTATTTTAGATTGGTGAACACGAAGATTCGAACAATACCCGGACGAACGAGTTCCTCACTTACCAAGAACGATGTAAACAACGAAAAGAATTGGATGCTACGTTCTTAGTAAGCTAAACATAATTCCTTAGTTCTAATAATATAATGTTTCTCAGATATTCTTTTTTCAGCAATGCTGCCTAATGTGCACTTTTAGACTGAGGTATATGATAATGCAAATAATTCTCTGACAAACCAGTTCCTCGCATACCAGGAACGATGCAAGCAGCGAGAAGAATCGGATAATAAGTTCCTCGTAAGTTTACCAAAGAACGGTTATTCCAGTTATCCTAAGCTTCACTTTTTTCATCAATTTTTCTTCGATTAATGTATAATTTTCAGTCACGGGATCGTGAATATTCGAACAATACCCTGACCGATGCTTTCCTTGCATACAAGGAACAGCATAAATGCTCGGCCAACGATTCTTTGCTCATGGTATAATTTATAAATTCCATCAAAATATATTCATGTTATATGATGCAATTGATGGGAATCATGACTTACGTTATCATCTGATATTGGGGTTGTGCCAAGCTCAATAATATCATTTATTTTTTTCAATTTTGCCTCATCTAAAGCTCTATTTTCGGTTGAGGGGCATGATGATTCTAACAATACCCTGACGAACGCGTTCCTCGAATACCAGAAACGATGCAAACCGCGAGAGGAATCGAATACTAAAATATATGTATGTTTACAAATTTTTTTCAACAGTATCTAAAAAATATTCCCTGATCACCATCTTCATCAATGTTACCTCGATTAATGAACAATTGCAGGTGGGAATGCATGACTATGCAAACAATACGCTGACAAACGAGTTTCTAGCATGCTGGAAACGAAAGCGCGGAGAACTAGACAATGATACTGCATTCGTTAGTTTTTAACAATTGAAGTTCATTACAAATATTGATCAATCACGTAATCACAAGTGCGTAGTGTACATTTGTAGTCGGAGTATAACGAATAACCTCGACTTATTACACATTTCAGTTCTCATGCGAATACTCGTTGTTTATGGAGCCAGTGCACGAATCGGATGGGGCGGGACACGGAGATCGGATAGTGGCATACATGACAGTAGTGATTTCGTCGAAGAAGAAATTGATGATGATAAACAAGAGGAAATAACTCAAGGAATAGATGAAGACGAAGTATCAGCCGGCGTGGCGATGCGAGGACATGATGAGAACCAGGACGAGAATCCAGATCCGTTCGAAGACAATATACGATTTGCATGCATTCTTCATTCAATCTTTGAATAAGTTAGGAAAAAAACTATTTTCAAGCAATTCCAGGCCCATCTCAAGTACTTCGGCATGCGTAGCACGAAGGGCTTTCGGAATCCGAAAAGAAAGTGGAACGAATGGATTCTGGTACGAATCTTTTTTGATAATACAATTTTTTATCGAGTTATAAACACAGCATAGGCGGTAATGGCACAGCGGAGAAAAAATATGTACTTTTTCAATTACATTTATAATGTGTACCCAAGTAGTTCAACACCAGAAAAAAATATCTTCTATTAGGGCTTCCCCTTCTCCACGCCGGAGCTTTACAATCGCCTAGGAGAAGTGAGAGAACAATGCAATAAGTGTATACATCTTCCCGAGCAGCGTTCATGATGATTATTATGATGATGATATTTTCATGAAAAAAACATATCAAAAGTATGAACATCAATTGTGCATTCAGAAGTCTGATTGCAATGGCCCGATCTAGTTCTTCGACACTACGGAGGATTGGAAGAACCAAGTAAGTATTTATTTCTCCTAGAATACATTTTGTTGACCAAAATATGGACTTATACTGTATAAGTTATACATTGCTGCCGAAGACATAGTGAAGAATGTGACATTGCAACAAAGTCGCTTATAACTAGTCGGTTATGAGAATCATTAGATATAATTGTATTCATTGAAGTCGGTTCCCGCCTTCAAATTCATACGCGAGAACGAAATCGCCGAGGACAGGGGACAAGCGATACGATTGAGTGCGAAGACTATCGATGTAAGCAAGCCATGATTCTGAATTTCTAGTCTCATAAAAATATCTTCGATGTTAATTTCTCCTTGTGTGTTTATGTGAATGCAATAGATTTACAATAATACAATGCAATATTTTACATGTCAGTATCACTGTTCATGCGTGGGAGGCGTCTGCTTTCCTGAAACATGCGAGTGCATCCTGCGATCCGCGATGGTCAGTTTTGTATCTCGTTTAGTTTATTTTTTTTAAATTTTGTAAGTATCAGCAATCTATCATTCGGTAAGTTCTGACAATTGTGTACTCGATGAAAAGAGTGACATGTAGAAGTGGATGCGCGAGTTTTCGGTGGGTGGCATTTTGCTTGCTTGACAACTTTCCTCTGCATTTTCAACTCGATTGACATGAAGGCCCTTTAATTTTCATCACTACATTTTACATTCCGAGAAAAGACACACGCATTTTAGTTTGTTTGATTGAATAGTGATATTCATTTTTTTTTGTTTTACTTAGTATTACTCAATTTGTAAATCCTTAGAAGGGCTTATCTGAAAAGATGTATTCTTCGTCATCAACCCACTGAAGAAGGGCAACTCGTCGAGGATGATCTGCCATTCGTTCTTCCCCAACGTAGCTTTCATCAGGTAACTATGTTCAATTAAACGTCTTTAAATTTGTGTGACCCGTCGATTTAAAGCAGGATAAACCCTTAGCTTAAATTAGGATGCCGTATTCATGTACAGATAGGATCCTTGAACAATAATGTAAATTCAAAAGTTGAAGTATCTAGCTCAACTTTGAGCCGAGCTGCACGCGTTTGCAGTTTCTACAGGGTTTACATACAGTGCTCTCGTCATTGCCAAGGGATTCCGCGCAGAATTTTCCGTGGATTCGGGTCCTTTAAAAACGTTGTCAGAATACGATAAACTGACTTAATTTTAAAACAAATCATTGTAGGCTTTTCCTTGGAGGAATGAAGTCCGTAGATGCAAAGTGTATGATCTACGCCATGGACCCATTGGAAGCCGGTTAGCACATATTTATTTTGTATTGTTCTTTAGTTTGATGTTTTCTCAATATGAACGAACACGGGGGGGGTTAATTCATTAATGCTATTAACACGTTAGATTTTCGATTCACATATCTATTGTGTCAACAATCGAGTCGCTGAAGTATCAACACTGCCACCCTGCCTCGAATAGATATCCATATCATTCAGGAGAGTTATGTACCTCAACTACGGCGACGACTTTGGCATCAAGCGGTCGTTCTGTGGATACACGCAGGAGTTGTGTCATTATAAGAACATCATGAACTGGCTCAAGCACGCGACCATTGATCAGGCGAGTGAGCTATCAAAGTAACTGATACAAAAGATGCATATGATATTATGAAGTGAATTCCCAAATGCACTAAACGGTTAGGTGGTGAAGTGAATTCCCAAATGCACTAAACGGTTAGGTGGCGGTTAGGTGCGGTTGATTCAAAATACAAACAAAAATTCCTTTCCAGGGCCGACTGATGCTTATCAATCGGGAAATGAAAAAGAGGTTGCGAATGAAGGAGGTCTCACTTTTTTCAAACGTATTTTCTCGAAAAAATATGAATTCTGAAAATATCCTTGTTATTGTTTTTTGCAGAGGGAAGACGAAGCCCGGAGGATAATTGAAGGGAAGAAACCAGTTGAGAAGCGATATGAATGAACACGATTTGTACTTTGATTCTGACTAGATCTATACTATTCCCGTCTAGGAGTACTATTTGTGCACATTTTGTATTAAAGTTGATTCCTTAATTGATTTGTGTAAACAAAAAAGTGTACGCAACATAAGACCGCAACGGGTTCATTTTATCGTTATTAACATGATAATATCAACGTTATCATCAGCGTTTGGCCAAGGTTCAATCGTGGCAGCACAGTGTTTTCTGTCCACCCCAGCACGCTCTGGAAACATTTAGTTATAACAGATTCAAATATCTTGAATAATTGTGAACATGAGCAAACAATATTCTTCTAAAGAAATAATTATTACAAAAGGCATTTTTCAATGCAAAAGTTCAAGTGTTTGCATCTTTATAAGAACATTTTTCATACACTGCAACGTTGTGGGAAAATATGCATACAATACATATGTTTCTGTTGATTCTATTCTTGCACTAACCCCCCCCCCCAAAAAAAAAAATTAACTTACAATTAGTGAAAATAGTATAATTGAAGCACTCACGCTCCGAAATAGGCCATTTTCGAATCTCCACCTCCTCCCATTCTCGTCATCTCCGTTGATCCCTCGGGGCAATCGGGGCTGCCGCAGAAGGGAGCAGTTCCGCGCCACTCGCAATACTATATCGAACAGTTGAAGCGAACACTGATTATGGATTGCATAGAAACATGGTGTCATGATGCACTTCACAACAAACACCAATACTCGAGGAACGGGAAAATACTTGCAGTAAACATTTCCATTCGTCGAGTATCATTATATGGTCTGAACGTTATCATGACATATTTCTTTGGCATCCAGCCTACTATCTCAGTATGATAAACGGTTATGACTCAATGAGACACCTTGTTAGACAATCGATTGTTTATATTGATTCCAATCCATTATTATCAAATTACTTAAACCAGGACAAACTTTGTACGCGGTATTCTTCATTTTTCAAAACTAACTTAAACTAAGTTTGACAACGATTGCCATCTTCGAGAAGAGATATATTAAACTTAAATCACTGACTTTAGGTTTTCCCGAGGATATGACCTCTTTGTCGCAACATGTGTCGGGCTTGTACCTGTTAAATGCAATTGGAAAAGTGTTTCATGTTCAGACTATACAACTTGAAAAGTGATCCATTTTAGTTTCGAATGGGGCTTTTTTGCCGTATTTTGCAAGCGCTTAATCGGGATCGAAAAAAGTAAGGAATTTACCGAATCCCGAACGATCCAGTCTTCACGGCTCTCTGAAAAACCTCGACTCGGCCTGGAATTTAACTATATTAACTCTAATAATTTTGATATTGATTGTTCTATGCCACCTTTAGCGCACTGTCCACCATCCATCGTGTTTTGGTCGCAGCGCTGAATGGAAACGAGTTAGTATTATTATATTTTGAACATAAAAATGTCCGTATGTGCACTGCAACACAATTGTAACTTATGATCACTACAACACAATTCACGTCCATATGAATACGCTAATAATGCAATTTAAATGGACCGTTGTTATGAACATCCCATACAATCCTGATCCGAATTTTGTGTTTGGTCTTATTTTGAATCGATTACATAATTACGGAGAGCAGTAATCTTCATACCGTCTTCGGGTCCGATTTGACGATTTCCGTTGAGCAGCACAGAGTTTTCTCTCCCGTCCCACAACCTCTGAAAACGATGAGTGCACACTTTGCAAGTGCTCATGACCAATCGTGGTTCCAATCTCTCACCCTCCGAATAATGCAATTTTCGAATCTCCACTACCGTGTTTCCTCAGTATCTCCGTCTGCCCCTCGCGACAAGAGTGACTTCCGCAGAATGGCGCATGCCCCAACCACTCGCATTCCTGAATTGGCACTAGCTTTTTTAAATTTAGTCCTGTATCATATTACGGTTCAATCGACGGACACCATTGCCTTGTCCAATCTAACCCCTACAGAATGAATGATGCACGGACGATACAATATATCATCTGACGAACTTTTTTTACTACTGCGATATTGATTTTTTTCGACGTTGTAATGAGATTCAAAAATATGCCTATGAGAAACATCAACTTACAGGGATGTAGGCGTAGCTGCCACACACGAGCATAAGTGCAACAAGAGATAAGACTAAAATATCACATACGGTATCGATACTATGATTAATCAAACCTCGAAGCATCGCTAGTGGAAGAACTACGGTTGGATTACATTTTCGCATTTATTTTATACAGTCAAATTTTCTCAGGCGAGCTACACGTTGCACTGTTTGCAGAATGATTTCAGGAAGAAAGAAATATTGAGAAATCCAAAGTTTAAAACACCAATATTTCCTCTATTTTCTGCAAACATATTTATATTTCACACACGGACGGTTTTGGACAGTACCTATGTTTTTATGAGACGTTCCACGAGAAAACGTACTTCCACCACGGATGACTTTTTTGCAACCCCCCTCAATATTTTGTTGGTGAAGTTCCCATACCGAGTGCTGATATTTGGCGCAATATGAGTGGCTCTGGTGCACTTTCCGAAAAATGCCAGACCAGGCCCAAAAAATATCGGAAATTTCAAATTTTCAAAAAGTATGATATTATAGGTTTTTCCGGAGTATTTTTTGATGAAAATAACGAAAAAGATAGTTTGGAAACCGAAAGAGGTCGATCAGTGGTCGAAAACCTAGATTTTCGCAGTTTTTTGGCTGTCCTGAAAAATTTATAATGTCATAACCATTTTGTTATTGCATTTTCGGAATCTACATGTAAAACTACCCTTTAAGTCAAATGTTCGCGCAATTTTATCAGTGCGCCCGGAACTTATGGTTCCCAGTAGAAGGCACGCTCATTGATCACTCTGGGAAAAGTGAAGTCTAATTTTGTGAATTGAGCTTCATTAGTACTATTTTGCATGCGCAATCTTATTTTTATATGATTTTGATTAATTTGAGACCTGGATGAAGTAGTTACAGGCCATATTTCTCAAAATTGAATTTTTTTGTAAACTTGATTTTCTAGCTCTACGTGTTCCGCAAGATTTCGATTTTCAAAGTTGCGTAGAAATCGAATTCCAGCATCAACCTTATATTGATTCGGTTATAATGACCTGAGATTGTCCCTAGTTCATTCTCAAGCAATTTGGAGAGCATCTGAGAAAATTTTATTTTGTCGGAAAAATTGCCCTGCCTTTTTTCTAGGCATGAAAACATGAAAAAAATAAAATTTTCTCGGATGCTCTCCAAATTGATTGAGAATGAACTAGGGATGATTCCAAGCTGTTACACGTGAATTAGTGTAATGTTGATGCTGGAATTCGATTTCTACGCAACTTTGAAAATCGAAAAAATACTAAAAAAGTCGGTTTTTGACGAATTTCATCGCATTTTCGATAGAATACTTCATAATATCAACAATAATTCATTTGAAATTAGTTTGAATTAATGTAATAACTCATTAAACATCGATTTTATCCCTGCTTGATCGATGCGAAGCATAATTATATCCTCAATCTTGCGGTACACGTAGAGCTAGAAAATCGAGTTTACAAAAAAATTCAATTTTGAGAAATATGGCCTGTAACTGCTTCATCCAGGTCTCAAATGAATCAAAACCATATAAAAATAAGATGGCGCATGCAAAATAGTACTAATGAAGCTCAATTCACAAAATTAGACTTAACTTTTCCCAGAGTGACCAATGAGCGTGCCTTCTACTGGGAACCATAAGTTCCGGGCGCACTGATAAAATTGAGCGAAAATTTGAGTTAAAGGGTAGTTTTACATGTAGATTCCGAAAATGCAATAACAAAATGGCTATAACATTATAAATGTTTCAGGACGCCCAAAAAACTGCAAAAATCTAGGTTTTCGACCACTGATCGACCTTTTTCGGTTTCCAAACTATCTTTTTCGTTATTTTCATCAAAAAATACCCCAGAAAAACCTATAATATCATACTTTTTGAAAATTTGAAATTTCCGATATTTTTTGGGCCTGGTCTGGCACTTTTCGGAAAGTGCACCAGAGCCACTCATATTGGGCCAAATATCAGCACTCGGTATGGGAACTTCACCAGCAAAATATTGAGGGGGTTGCAAAAAAAGTCATCCGTCGACCCCTCCCAAAAGCTACGTTTTCTCGTGGAACGTCTCTTATTTCATATACAATTGTCAGTATGTAGTTGATAATAACCAAGCTACTTTACAGCTAGTTTCAAGTATAAGTTTTTGATATCCGCTGAAGGAAAACAAACACATTCAGGAGGTCCACAGAATTTATTTATGACATTAAGCAAGGACAAAAAACTGCACCCACACATGAACACTTGTGGTACGTATTACAATAATAGTTTTAGCAAACATCAAATATCACGATACTCGCGGGTAAGGGTAAAGAGGTAAAATAGGTCCGTGTCAGAGTACATGGGAAACAATTCTAGGACAGTGTCGTATGCATCAGCATGCCAGAGAACATACAATTCCAGTGTTTCATAAATTCACAACTCATTATCGGGTGCACCGCATGGAATACGCAAATACATATATATGTGCGATTTGAATTGATCATGCAGATATGAATCCTGATCGAAAAGTGTCCATTTAATTAGGGATGGCTTCGGGCATGACTAATTACAGTCATGTACGCTCCACTTGTCGCCGGAACCGTAATCTTTCGTTTCACTCGGAACATTCCTGCAAATAGTGTTGGAATTATAATTATAATTTTCTTTTTCCCACACTTTATGCGTGTGCAAAAATATGAAAACAATCACTTTTGAATCACATCGATTTGAAATGAACAAGAGCTTGCACAATAGATATAATTTCGAAATGCACCTGCCAATCCCTTGCGATAGTCCGGCAGGAGAAGAATCATGACGGCTGCATCCCATGTGGGGAAGAAGGCGGTCACGGGTGCGCTGATGTTGTGTATCAAGTTCATGGACACTTTTTACACTTGTTAGCGATAGTTAGAGATGGACTCTAATCATTCAACCTTCTCTATGACTTTTTCTGACTGGTGCGCGACAGTACGGAACATGAAGACATACCATAGCAGGTGAAGCTTGTGAGGAGAGATGAAGATATTGATGAACGTATAAATTACCTGATGTTGTGAATGAAGGTTGTGGACACGCCGAATAGGGGAATGTTCATGGAGAACAGGTAGGGAATGTAGACGAGCACTGAGGGAACAGCTGCCTGTAAAAATGAAATCTCTTAGAAATTATGAAAAAAATGTTATGATGTTATGTTTTTTTCTGAAAATATCGCGCTCGTTTTCACATTCATTACTTGATACGCTACATAATTATTCTCGTTAATGGGAAAATCGAAATAAACTTAAAGCATTTCCCACCTTACCTGAACGCACAGCGCTATTAATAGCTTCTTCTGTAGATACACGACTTTCGGTGAGATCTTGGTCATCATATGGATGTGATAATATGCTAAACAGGCAAAGCACGTTGTGATGTTGATCAATGAGAACGCGACGATGTTCATGGTGATAATAGTAGCTACCAGAGTGGCATCGAACTGGTTATCGCGCTGAAAAAATATTGAAATAGTATACTTGTTTTGCATCACAAGTTTTGTATCATTTTTGAATCAATCGTTGCTACAAAACACATAAGTTATATAAACATACCCAATGATCGAATACAAGCCACGCATGCTCGATTCGTTTTCGGTACATTCTCTCGTACTCGTCAATTACTGCTCTCCTGCCGGGAGTATCTTCCTGCCCAGAGGCACCGTACTGGCACAGAACGTACCTGATCGGAGCATAATGTGAATTAGCCCATACATAACACGCAATACCATTTTATGAAGACTTTTTTCGGTTCATAAAATTAAGATATATCCATAATAATGACTCAAAAAATTGAAAGTCATTACCATATTCCTACTTCTCCGACTGTTTCAGCGACCAGGCACAATATGAACATCTTGTTATAGAACAATTTTGTAAGATGGGTCCGGCACACGGCCCAGTAGCGATAGAGGAAATGTATGACGAGGAGATTGAATGGAACGGATTGTAGGGCAGCGTATAGGGCCGTGTATCTCTAAATATATTGTTTGAAACTAATATTAGCGCCCTAATTATTGATTCAAAAAAGTTGTGCATCATTTTTTGAATCATTTTTTGAATTAAATATACGCACTCTGTCGTCGAACGGAGTGTCTGTGACGATTCCTTGGGTGTTGCCGACGAGCACCTCACACTCAAAGCGAACATCACTAATTTTGGTCTTGAGTATATTTTTTTTCTTAATTGTATTCACCCACGACTTTAAGAAAGAGTTCTGAATTGACTGAAATTAAACAATAACCTACCGGGCGTGAGAACAGTCGAAAGAACACAAAGAACAAATCGTAGATGGTGAATATTTTCAGCAAGTATTTATACGCTCCCAAATGAGTGCCAGAAAATTTTGCAATTGCGATGAGTAGCATTGAATTTGACAAAAATTCGGTCACTGAAATAGCATTTGAAAATTTGTGTAATTGCGTCAAATTTACCTGCATTGGTATACTCGATGTAGGTTAGAAAGATATCGATCCGGAAGGAAAATGTATCCATCAGGTCTTCAGATGCCTACAATGCGAACGTTCATGAGAATCATTTTACGTCACTATGAACAAAAACAATGTGCATCTTATATGACAGAAATATCACTAATGGATATTATCGGATGTATTATGGACATTCACATGAGAAGCCACGAACAGCTCGATGTTCAGGGCACAATGAGAAAACAGAAACCATATCAGTATTTCGAATATTTGATATTTCAGTTATTGACTGTTTTGCACCGTTCATGAAACTCGTCAGTTGTCGTTTGTTGAAAGCAGAGATCGGAGAGAATTGGACAACGATTGAAAATGTTTTGAAGCCAGGGAAAATATAAAAAGGGGTATGTCGAATAAATTTGTAAAGCCAAGAAGGATATAGATTAAGGAAGGTAAATATATGAATATGTCTTACTGAATATCCCACAAGCTAATATGAGCTCACTAATTATGATCGCATATCTGCTACTTCCCACCACTGTTCACCACCACTCACACGATGATATTAACCAGCTTTTGATTTTTTCTGTAGTTATAAACTACAGTCTATGATGCGCAAGAAAGTTAAATCTACAGTATTCCCTGAATGGCAAGGAGGCGGAGTGGGGTGACGGAAGCGGGTGGGATAACAAAAATCTAGTGTTTGATCGCTTTGATTGGAACAGTATGAACCTTGGCATTTATCCGAAGCATCTCAATGTTCTGACTGGAAAACAGCGCCAATGACCAGCCTATGACGCATTGATATTTTCAGAGACAGCATGTTCCGTTCATGGTCAACAATATCATAGGGACTGCTCTCTTGGAGTAAAGTTCATGCATTCATTTCCTGCTTATACTTACTCACACGCTCATTGTTTTCATTTTCCCTAGCGTTTGATCGCTTACTTTGCACAGAAATGCCAATCTTCGATCTGATACAATGCATACTGTAGTGAAGCCTACAATACTACTTCTACTTATTATACAATGCTGGGATTGCATAACTCTACAACTCTATGAACGTGTTGTACTAATGTAGATAACCCTAGGAATAGTCGTTCAATAGTCGGAGAATAATCTTTTTGTACTTTCTATATCGAACATTGAAGAGGTGGAAAATGAGGCGACAATTCGAAAAATATATACATAAACACTATTTCATGTACCACTCGCAAAGTTACTACATGAATGTGTCACATCCCGCATGGATGCGAGCTATTGGTATACGAAAGGTAAAAGTAATCACAAATCCGCTCAACTCTTGGTATTAAATTGTTCTCTCATTTTAACGCTATAACGATCGAATCACAAGATAACAATCATTTAATTTGGACGATACAGAATATGTACTCTACAAACAATGCATTGCAATTTATAATTTTATTTCCAGGACGAATTTAATGCTTCAAAATATTGATTGGTATCTTTTCAGTATTTTTCTTCAGTTTTTGAACAGTAACCACAGATGAATGAAGGCCACTGAAAAAGAAATATCTGAATCAGAAATGCTCTGTCATCTCACACAGTAGAAATGACAAAGGCGTCAGAAAAAATATAAATGGTTCATAAATAAGGTATGTAAAACATCATGCAATTCACTTACATCCGTAGCACCACCTGCTTCCGCAATTGGGGATGATTTCTGATTAGCATTACTGTCAGAGTCGACGCGCATAGTGCATTTGCCTGTAAACATATCATAATGTTTTGAAAAAAGGTAACAAATCGGATTTGGGTTTTAAAAATTTAAGGAAATTTTGCGTCCTCCTCTAATAAGTTTCATGTGCGCTAAAGGAATGAAAATCTCATGATCTGTTTAGCTCCCTAGAAACCTACCCGAAAATCAAGAAAAATTACAGGAAAATTACTACCATAAAGCATATATTAACTCACACAGCTAAAGCACATGTCGCTGTAGCCAACAGCATATGGATTTCCGGATAGCAAGCACATCATTGAAGACGTACCGATCACGCACTGAAAGTTTGTTTTCAATAGTACTAAACAGCAAAGAAAATGTATAAATAAAAAAATCATAATGTTCAGTCACCTTCACACAAAAAATCGCAATGAACACAGTCCGCATTGCTGCTGTCATTTGGTAGGCTTCTTTAACCTACCATATTTGCGTAAATAAATAGCGATGATTGAAATGACGATAGCGCTTACCTGATACTTCGCGTTCAAATTTTCAAAGCCAGCCGCAAGTCGCTTTTTAGTGCAATGCACAGAAAGTGAATTTGTCTAAACATTTAGTGGTATTGGGAGAAATTAAAGTAAAAATCAAACCAATAGAGTAAGTATATCGCAAGCAAGAACGGCCCAATACAAATTGATCGTCTGTAAAATGTGCATTTGGTAGAATGATACGTTCGGATGACTTGACAAGAAATGACACTGTTTGATGTGATTGATATCTAATCGACCTGTGTTGCGCAAGAATGCAAATTAAAGATACATTTTTTTGTATAACCATCACTACTGTATAGAGTTAGTAAATCAGTCTCTTCATTTCCCACACTCTCTCGTTATTCGATCGGTACAGAAAGATGATGTGGAATGAAGATCCCAATGTCCGTTTATTGAGCTCTATTACTTACATCCGAATGCGAGCACAGCCACGAGCCAGGCGCAGAATATCTGAAATAATGTTAACATAATGACGGAATAACCCGATTCTACCGTAAAAGTCTAGGAATGCTGGCTTCTAGAGATATTGACACTAGGTCGGATGATCACCGTCGGATGATAGCCTACTGGATGATAACCAAACATGAACCCGTAGAACTTTCACAGAATCATTTTTGGCACTTTCGGAACCCACTGTAGGTTATCATCCGACGGTGATCATCCGACCTAGTGCCGAAATATTTTGTATCGGTAATAAAATTTTGCCTATGGATACGAGAAGAGGTAAGCGTGCTCCTTAGATTTAGGTCGTGCTCCTCAGATTTAGGTCCTTGATAATGGCTTTTCTCACCGCTGTGACTGTGTGTGCTATCAGCAGGATGAAAGTCCCTGGGCTATTATGGTATTTCTCAGGATTTCTAGTAGATACGATTCGTTCAATAGCTATGGCTATCTAAATAAGAATCATTATTGGGAAATTTCGACATTTTCACCTCAGAAATTGTGCAGAATAATGAACATGTGGTACATAATTCGTACAAAAATAGACGATGAGCTGGAAGTATAAATACGCCAAATTGAATTATTCATAAATAATTCAATTTGGCGAAATCGGCACTCGTAGCTGTGAATCTCAAGACCAACTACATTGAAGTATTCTCTGAACTAGCAGTCTAGAACAATTAATATCAGACACAAAATTGCAACAAATCGTTCTCAATTTGTTTCTATACTCACGTGGACTTTTCGTCGATTGTGCTAAGTAGCCCTTTTCGTCGTAAAAGCAGACGACCCAGAGCCCGATACTAGCCATGAATAGGGACAGATACCCCGATAGCCAAGCGTTGAACAAGAACCTGTGAACGAACAAGAGTTTTAGAAACGATACCGCGATATCTTCACTTTGAACGAGATGTTTTAGGAAATGAAAAAAAAGTGTGTATCGTAGGATACTGTATTCTCCTTTTCTACGACCCAGTGATTAACTTTTCTCATTCCCTTCCGTTCAAGATGATAAAATAAGTTTCTATCTACTCCCACTCCCACTGAACCCGATCAAATACAGTGAGTTGGAAAATTATTTATTGATTTTGCTCCTAAAATACCTGCAGTTAGGGTGCAACGGAGTTTCCCGAACAATAATTAGCAGAAACGTAATGGGAATTGCGGCCGCAATGTTGCAACCAATTGCAATAGAGGGAATGACGGGATGTGTGTTGAAAAAGTCATTCATAGCTGGGAGCAATGATCTAATTGAATGCGTGCTTTTATATTCCGATATAGCGTTAAATGCATGTTATCGTGTACAGAGTCTGATGTTAACCAGATTGACAAGTGCACCACTCGGGTAATAATGAATCATAAAAATAAGTCCTACACTACGAAAGGAACGGAACTTCCGCGTCTAAGAAGGTTTCTAAAAGTACAAAATCATCATGAACTTGCTATACATACGTTGCAACATTTTTTTTCGTACGATCACGTCGGTCAGTTTTTCTCATGTATAATATCAATTGATACTTTCGGAACGTTGTAATATTTCTATAATCGTGTATTCATTTAACCTACTCTATTGACCGGCCGAGCTACGAGAATATAGTGCACATTAATATGCGATTGTCGGAATTGCACACTCTACTGGATGGTAAACTTGGGCAGGTGAATCCTGAAAATAATAATACGTAACCAATGAGAGGGGGGATAAACATGTATTGCACCTGCTCATATTTTAGCGGAAGCTATATGCATTTAATTTTACATTGTATTCGGAAGTGATTTTCTGAAACACAGCGCTAGACAAATAAAACGTTAAATCACATAAATGAAATAGCGATAAATACATATTGTCGGAACAGGAGGATATGCACTAGATCAGTTGTTCCATAGGGATTTGGGACTATCAATAGCGAGTAACGATTTATTGTTCTTCATTGTGCAAATATCAAAGTCGTAACTCCGGGTGCAATCATTTTATTGTAATCATTATCACATACAGGTAGACCAATAATGAGGATGACACTAGGACCGGTTTGTATATTCTCCCAAAAACTGTCAATAAATAATGTTTAAAAACTTTTCGCTTCATGCTCATGCAGATTTCAATGTTTCGAAATGTTTTTCAGTGTCGATTGAGGAATTTGCATGAACAGCGCTCACTGAAGTGTGAAGCCCTCTGCAATTATTATATTATTATCAATATTTGTCTACTCTTGAATATTAAATGTGAATCATGTCTTTTGCATTATAACTTTTGAATCATAATCTTGTGAATCACAACTTTTGAATCATAATTTATTCGTCAACTTACAGCCTAATTCTCGCTAGCTTGCGCATTTGCGGGTGATTTTTAATCAGCATCACAGTGAGAATCGATGCGCATAACGAATTTGTCTGAATATAATTGAAATTGACATTATAAAAGAAATGATAAAAATAAAATGATTTTCAGGGACAAATTGACTTGAAATGGATGTTAACTACACGACAATATATTATAATAATATCATAAATGGTGCTCACGCAGCTATAGCACATGTCATTGTAGCCAATCGCGTAAGGATTGCCCGATTGCAGACATATGATTGAGGCGGTACCGATAATGCACTTAAACAATGCATTTAGGTGTAATAAATGTGCATTTCGGAGTGGGAATTTCGGGGCAAAACTCTGCTCATTTTGCACACACTCTAACAGGTTCGAGAGCCTGGTGGAAAATAAAGATAATCCGACGACTACACACAATTACTTACCTTCACGCTAAAAATGGCAATGTAAACAGGCTTCATTGCAACAGACATTTGTAAGGCTTCTTTGCTCTACAATTTTTTATTTGTTTTCAGACAAGTGGTTTATAAATTCGAAGAAAATAGAAAATACCTGATACTTTGCGTTTAAATTTTCAAAGGCCGAATTAAAACTCTTCTCAGCGAAGCGCACAGAACGCGAATTCGTCTACAAATACACTTTAATTTGCAGAAATCATGGGAATGATTGCATTTCTCTTTTTTGGTAATTTGGTAATATGTTAGGGTATTTCCAAGTGCGCTAAATAGTACACAACCTCTTCAGATAAAATGAACCTGAAACATACTCCAAGATGATTCAAAACTCCCAATATTCCCCCCAAAAATGGAAATGTACCTACCACGAGGGTGAGCACATCGCAAGCAAAAAGGAATACACCGGCAATCACAATGTGATTATCTAAAAACAACGATACGATTTCAAGGCAATAATGTAAATTAGGGTTCACAATGATCGAATGAAAAATAATTCCATATTAATTCGGAAATCAATTCCAAATAGGCAACTCTCATCCATGTCACTTATTAGGTTGGTGCAAAAGTTTCTTTCTTTTTTCATGTACCAACATTCTGACCACCCAAGGTAGTCGTAATGAGCCAATCAAATAATTGTTTTTGCTATTGATACGGATATGGGTACACATTATAGCGAATACTATATTGTGTTGATTCGATCAATTAGAATAGAACATTTTAGTTCGGAAGTTGTCGGGCCAGGTCGAGCAATCCGACTTTTCAATTCACTTTTCAAAAAAGCTGTAGGCTCCGAGGGGAATATCGCAAAGGCTACATTTAGCACATTATTACAAAGTACTTTGACCGGGTATGTCCTACGATATACCCCACCAAACCTGAAGTGAAAATCGTACTAGAAATGTTGGCCCAATTACAGAACTACTGTCTTTGAAAATCATAGATCACAAATTGCTGAGCGCAACTTCCTTACACAGCATTGATGAATGCTCAATTTTCATGGGTTGTTAAGTACTTTCCCCAGTAAGTGTGCTAACAAATTTAGGAAAGAGTAGGACTTCCCGTTGAAGAACTGCAGATTTCGAATTAATCGTGCTCTGGTTTATCCGCTGAAATCGACACTTTTTGGATTCACCTGTCTCCCACACACGTTCGAATCCGGATTTTTTGCGCTTAGTAGAACAAACAACTCCTGCCCAAGTGTTCCTCAATTGGGTAAAATCAGAATCCCACAAGTATTCGATATCCTGAATTTATCCCAAAATGCCCAAAATTGCGGTTTTCCGATGTTAATTTTCTGAGACTTATCAACTTCTCACGATGATACGTAGAACCAACTCAAATGTATGGTAGTAATCTACCACTATGACCATAACACATGGGATTTAGAAAATCATGAGAGTCTAGGCACGCCAACAGAAATTTGAAAAAGAAAAAAGAAAGAAACTTATGCACCAACCTAATACATCCAAAGGCGAGCACTCCTACGCATGAGGCGCATATTATCTGAGAGAGAGATATATGACCATTGTCGGGATAGAGATATTTCTCACCGATGAGATTGTGCATAACAGCAACACAGCGAGAGCGCGAGGTGTATTGTGGTATTTCTCCGGATTAAGCGTGGAAACGATTCGTTCGAGTGCTATTGACGTCTAGTAAAAAAGGTTTAAAATGCTCATTCAATGCTGACAGTTGACATTTCCCATTTCTTGGTACTAGGCATTGATGCACGAGAATATTTTAATGTTGTTTCACCTCAGAAATTGAGCAGAACAATGTGCAGGCCGTACAGCATTCGTAGGAAAATTGACGGTAAGCTGAAACTGCTTATTACGTTTTTATGTATATTAGACTCATATTAATCAAAGATACGACTCACGAGGGATCGTCATCATTGACTGAGGCGCATAGTAGTTCTCGTCGATGAGATTGACCATCCAGAATGCCATACTTACGATAAAGAGGGTCAGATACCCGGCTAACCACGTGCTACAGATATATCTGAGAATGGAAGAAATTAATTATTTTAAAAAAATGTGATATTGTTTTTTTCCAATATACCTGCAATTTGGGTGCAGCGGAGTGGCCCTGACGATGATTAGCAGAAACCCGATGGGGATACAGGCTGCTAAATTGCACCTGTAATGAGTTTCTTGTTGAGGTTTGGCAGGATCCCCAAAGAAAATAAGGGGTACTTCCACATCCATTGATGCTTTGATCTACTTTGGCATGCAATATTACTCACCCAATCCCAATGATGGGTATGACTGGATATGAGTTGAACAAGTCGTTCATATATAGTTGAAGTGATGCAAATGTAGCCCAAATGATGATATTATTGGACAAGTTTTAAATAATTTGGAACAAAAAAAGGGAGTACCCAGGCGTGGATGGTAGTTTACTTTTACGAATAATCAAAAAAAAACTAGAAAAAACTTCCCCGGAGGAAAGAATTGTATTCAAACAGCGTTGTTTTTAACATCATATTTCACAGAACTGCCTTAGATGAACAATGTTCGTATGTGAATGCTGCAAATGTGAGCATAATGCGGAGTGATTAACCGATATTCTTGGAAATTCCATTGAGAAAGTGTTATAACTGATTATTAACGTGTTTGTCGGAAGTAAAGTAAAGCTCATTTTTTTATTTAGTCACGATTCAACTTTCGTTTGATGAGCACCTTGACATTGTTGATAGCATGTAATTCTTTTCTTCCACACTCCATATTCGCAGGGGAATGTACATTATGAATATACGGATACCTTACAGTTTGTCGGTATATAGTTTCCGTGGAATGATTCGTTTTTATGGGTGGAAAATTAAAATGTTAGTTTGTTGATCTTCCATAAATAATTGGACAATTAAAAATTGTTTTTTTTGCAAAAATATCATTTTGTCAATCATTTATTACAATATAACAAAAACCGCCAAGCTGATTGTTAGAATATTTTCAGTTTCGAACATTGCTGTGAATCTGGTATATTTTATCAGCGTTTTGATGCTAATTCAGATTGTATCAGAAGTGAAAAGAGGTGTTCAAAACATCTAATAAAACGTCAAGTAGAGGATGAACTATGTATTAGGTTGATTCATAAGTCTTTTTCCAATTCTGGTGGTAAATTTCAAAGTCATCTAAAAAACGCCCTTCAAATCGTATCGATGCAAGTCCGTAGCATGAGTTAGGGGTATAGTTTGCACATATTATTATATATTCGAATTGCGACTTGCTTTTAAATCATACAAGAAAACGAAGGTTAACTATGAATAAATTTCTCAAGAAAATATTGGAAAACTTAAGCTCGCTGTTGTATTGCAGAAAAAATTGGCTGGACATCTTCACATACAATATTGAGAAGCCCCTTGAATGAGCTTTCAAAAAAGTGGTTGAAATCGGTGCTAGTCTAATCAATCACATAATTAGAAAACAACTAATCGTACAAGCTGGAAAGAATTCCCATGTGAGATCTCATCTTTCCTGCCTTACGTTTTATGGAGACTGGGTGATATATAGGGGCGCTTTTAATCTTACATTATGGGGCTACTTTACCAATAGGTAAATTTAATACCTCGCATCATTCCCTTTTCAAAAATGAGATTTCTCGAAAATTCAAATATTGCTCTATCCGATCAAAAATTGACTTTTGTTGATAATTTTTAGAGTTCATTTTCTGAATGCGCAGGTATCCCGTAACTATGTGACACTGTTGAGGGATAGTTCAAGTGTAGCTGATGCTATCAAACACAAAAACGTGGGACCACTGTCTATCATCTAATCAGGAAGCTCTGAAATACACTGATTTCGATGTGCAAATTACAGCTTATACATGTTGATAAGTTCAGTTTTTGATTGCAATGAGGAATGCCCGCAATAACGCAAATATCAGCGTCTCTTGCAAGAAGAGTCATGCTGAGATAGGTTTGGTTTCGATAGGAGAATGTGTATGGAAGCGCAGTGAAAGGAACTAATTTTGGTCACTCTTAACTGAACCCAACTGCGAAATTAGCACCGATTGTGAGCAGATCTTTTGCGCCAAACCCGATTAACATGTATTTTTGTGATGTGCGATCATCACACTTCACCATTGCGTTGATGATTTATCCCAGTCACGACATACTGGAAAGCTATGCTCTGTTAAAGTCATACCGAAATTCGTACTCGAGGTAACTTTGAGTTCGGACTATTGCCACAAGGCGCTCTCAATAGGTCTGTACTAGAGTGCGCTAAAGAGATTATTCAAGCTTTCATAATATGTGGGGATCAAGAAGAAAATCAATTTGAACTAAAGACCGGAACATGTGAATACATTCACAAGTTGAAATTGGAAAAAAAAACTTATGAATCAGCCTGATATTTGAATTCCCCAAATGTTTTTATCTGTGCTCCCAATAGAGATATCGACTTGCCTTTTTTCTGATCGGTTGTATTTTTGTTTGTTGCTTTCGAACCTCATACTCCAATTGTCAAATCGCCTAGATAATGAGCTGAGATGAGGATTTTCGGGAATTCAAACAAGTCCTATTTTTTGAGTTTCAACCATCTCGCCCGATTCTCTGGATCATAACAACTACGCATACCTTCATCA
This sequence comes from Pristionchus mayeri, assembly GCA_036245805.1. NCBI lineage: Eukaryota > Metazoa > Nematoda > Chromadorea > Rhabditida > Neodiplogasteridae > Pristionchus > Pristionchus mayeri. Next base: position 6,779,660 of record BTRK01000005.1, read on the forward strand.
GCTCATTGTGCATCGTTTATTGTTCACCTGCTCATCAGCGGAAAATTATCAATATTGTGATTGTACGAAATATACTTCCCCGCCAGTTGTCTCAGATACCGTAAATAGCTAAAAGTAGATTCCACCATTACCTAACACTTAATGCTGAAATGATCGCTCAATAACATTTGTAAAACCCATTGTCGATACGAGATTAACATTCTAACAAGGAATGACCGCGAGGGTAGGTTGGAGTTTTTGAACGAGACCTAGCGCGATCGAAAGAGGATCAAATTCTAAGAACTTCTACGTTTTTCATATCTGCTAAACGCCACTGTGGATGTCTGGGCTCATAGTGGGGAGAGGTGTAAAACCGAACATTTCTGAGGCTATGTTCAGAAATTCCACTACCACCCAGACTTCCACAAAGGCGTTTAGCAGGTATGAAAAACGCAGAAGTTCTTAGAATTTGATCCTCTTTCGATCGCGCTAGGTCTCGTTCAAAAACTCCAACCTACCCTCGCGGCCATTCCTTGTAAGTGAGTGGCTCATATAGATATTAGCGAACCACTCAAGCATTTCTAAGAGAAATTACCACAAACGCTTGCATTGTTTATATTTGATTCAGGATCATCATACAATTAAGTCATGTCCAGTATTAATTACGGTGGACATACATACACCACTTGACACCGGGGTTGTTTTATTGTTCCTTCTCCGAAATATGCATGCAAATGAAGTTTATTTTTGGGAATTTGTCGCATAATTTACTAAAATGCCAATGAGCGAAAATGAAATATATGACAAATCGTCTTGCATTAACTTGTTCTAAATATACCCGACAATCCTCGGCGATAGTCCGGCAGCAGAAGGATCATAACCACGGCGTCCCATGTGGGAAACAGCGCGGTGAGGGGCGTGCTGATGTTGTAAATGGCATTAATGGACATTCCCCCACTTTTGCATATGAGAGGGTCAGAACATTTAATGGGAAGAAATGTCAAGCGGACATAGGGAAGGAGGTAGAGATGAGTATATATATAGGGTCCACAACGTGGATAGCCGATGTTTCGGAATCTGGACAAAGGTTGGTTAAAACAGTCCCATAGGGTCTCAATAACATCCTCCTTTTGGAATTAGATCGATATCTCATCTCTAAAGCGAGATACAGCTCGAGAAGCACGCGCGACGAGCACAACGGGAGAGGGGGGAAAGGCGAGACGAGAGGAAAAGTGGGCGGAGTCAATCTCTCCTCTCTTCTCCTCTCCCCTTTGTCGCAGCCCCCTCCATTATTTCGCCGATTTCGCTATACAAATGAGTGAAATACCGTTCTAATCTTCGCTTAAGATATTCTTCGATGCTTCTGTGTGTATTGTAGGAGCATTCAAGTAAAAAAACATCACATTTATCGATTAGGGTGCTCCTTAGCCACAATTCACGCGCAAAACAACAGAAATTAGCACAATAAAATAAGAAAGCGAGTGAATGGTGCCATCAGACCATCTAATTCTCAGAAATACATGGAAACTAGGGAACAGAGTATGGATACGGTAGGGGGCAATGGATACTGTAAGTGGTCAGAGAAGGCCGAGATAGATAAAAAGATAGAAGAGGGTAGGGGAGGAGAAAATACAGACTACGGAAAACAACCAGACGAAATGCGAAGGCAAGAACCTACGAGGGAAATATTCGTGCTGAGCACAAGAACAAAGATCAACGATCGACAGAAATAAAATTTCTGAGAACAAAAAACAAATTTACAATAATTAGTCATAAATAACTCTATTGAAAACTTTGGAATTAAAATATCTGATATACACTGAATAATATGATATAAAAGATCGATCTACAATAAGAAATGCAATGACTATGCAGGCTGACAAAGAAAGTTTAAATTGGTGGGCAAGTGGATCAGAGAAGATTTTCGAGTAAGTCGAACAATAATCATTTAGGGAGGACTCTAACTGGGAAGGGGGGGGTGGTCAAAGGAAATTAGGGGAAATGGAGGTGACCAAACTGGTCTCACCTCTCCTGACGATCGAAGAGACGACTCCATCCTCTCTCACGTCTTCTTCCAATCGATGCTCTGGCTCTGAAAAAGTAGATTTTACAATTTTGAAACAATGCGCACATGGAAACCACTATCTCCATATAAATGACTACCAATGTAGTCGTACAAATAAGAAAGACGACCAGGAAAATAACTAAAAGCGGCGGTAAATCTAACGAATTGGACGAACCAAAGCATCACGGATGTACACAACGCGTTAGAGTGCATGAACAGAGGTAATTGATAACAAAACATAAAGGTTATAAAGGTTAGCTAAGAAGAGTAATCAATAATCACAGCAATACTTACTTACGCGTTAGAGATGGAGCGAAAAACGGATCAGGCCGGCTAATCCTATCAATTATAAGTGTTGAACGCATCGAAACCGCACCAAAACGGGGACAGCGATAGACCAGTTCACGTAGACTAGGAACAAAGAAAATGCATAAAATAATCGATGAAAACGCGATAAAAATCTATAAATCGATAAAACAGGCAGCCGAAAATATCGTTCCTACAGTATCTGTTCAATGCCTCCTCGACGGTAAATAGCGCAACTTCCTTAGGAAATAACGTAATTTCTTCCGGAGCTTAAAAAAATCAAATGAGGAGCATATTTAAACGAAAGTATAAATCTTCGTTTGCTTTCGCGTTTTGGACTGATATGAGACCATTAAATATGAATATTGCCCGACAAACTTATAATTTTCCGTATAAACGGCTTTTTAACCTCATTTTTTTCAATTTTGACCTACTTAGAGGTGTCAGACCTAGTTCGTCGAGCAACCACTCGATTTGTCTCGGGGAAAGCTATCGAATTCTTTTTTGGTCGACCGTTTTGGTCGCGAATTACGCATGTGCTCCTCAAATCTCGCTTTAGAGGGGAGAACTGTCCGAGCCGAGTGGGCGGAGCTTGTGGTGTCTATATATATCACGGGTATCACGAGTCAGTGGAGGAAAAAATCACCCCTCGGGAACAATTTCCAACTTTTATTTTTTGTTTGCCTTCATATTATAGTGGTAGCATACACTAGATCCAACTTCTTGACACATCTGGGTCACAGGTCCCAGAGCCGCCATTTAAGAATTTTCCGGTCTTACAACCGGTCCTACTGTATGTCAGCTTCCAGATGTGCTACAGAGTTGGCAGTGTGCTCAAAATGAGCGGAAAATTATTTTGAACAACTTTTATGTTGAAATTGAAACCGTTGGACTTCAATTTCAGATAATATGAACGAAAACCTGAAATTACGTTTACAAATAAAATCATAGCATCTCGGTGAGTAGCAAACCCAGTGAATTTTATTGAAGATTATGGAAGTTTAAGTCCATGCACATATAGAAAAAAATAGTAATCGGCAGTTTCAGGGTGGACCCTTTCCGCAGTATAGCTCCGAATGTTGAAAAAATGATAGGCCAAATATTGAAAAATTCTCATCTCGCAGATTTATCATTCCATTCGATCAGTTCAATCATTTCCTTACATTTCTTGATCAAAGAAGTTATATGACGTTGAAAGAGCACGCAAATTACTCACTTCGAAAAATTCGATTTTTATCCCTCCTAATTTTCCATGTTCGTGAGTATCCAGCTCGGGATTTACCCAGCTGAGGGACTGCTTTCAAATTGTAATCAACAGTGATGACTGGCTTGAGTACATTCTGTCATTATTGGCTTTCCAGTCGAATCCATGCCCTTGATTTACATGCTCGAACTTGCAGGATCGCGTTGGTCCAAAAATAACATAATGCTATTTTGACTAAATTTCAAAGAATCTTCGCTGTGTTTGATTGCTATAAATCATATTTAGCGCAGGAGAGATGAAAAATGTTAAAATTGTGTCTATTTTCAAGGCTGTTCAAAAAATCTAAAATGTCAATGTTCAAAAATTTCATATTTTAAACATCGTGCTCAATGTTGTTATTATCAGCATTTTCTATCTCGTTTTATCTCATAATCATTATTGGCATTAGAAAATTGCTTAGAATCATCGAAATTTAGCCAAAATATAATTATGTTGTTTTCGGACCAACGCGATCCAGCAAGTTCGAGCATGCAAATCAAGGGCATGGATTCGACTGCAAAGCCAATAATGACAGAATGTACTCAAGCCAGTCATCACTGTTGATTTCAATTTGAAAGCAGTCCCTCAGTTGGGTAAATCACAAGCTGGATACTCACGAACATGGAAAATTATTAGGGATGAAAATCGATTTTTTTGAAGTGAGTAATTTGCGTGCTCTTTCAACATCAAATAACTTCTTTGATCAAGAAATGTAAGGAAATGATTGAACTGATCGGATGGAATGATAAATCTGCGAGATGAGAATTTTTCAATGTTTGGCCTATAATTTTTTCGACATTCGGAGCTATACTGCGGAAAGGGTCCACCCTGAAACGGCCGATTACTATTTTTTTCTTTATGCGCATGGAGTTAAACTTCCATAATCTTCAATAAAATTCACTGGGTTTGCTACTCACCGAGATGCTATGATTTTATTTGTAATCGTAATTTCAGGTTTTCGTTCATATTATCTGAAATTGAAGTCCAACGGTTTCAATTTCAACATAAAAGTTGTTCAAAATAATTTTCCGCTCATTTTAAGCCCACTGCCAACGTAGCACATCTGGAAGCTGACATACAGTAGGACCGGTTGTAAGACTGGAAAATTCCTAAATGGCGGCTCTGGGACCTGTGACCCAGATTTGTCAAGAAGTTGGATCTAGTGTATGCTACCACTATAATATGAAGGCAAACAAAAAATAAAAGTTGGAAATTGTTCCCACACACCTCCACTGACTCGTGATACCTTTGATATGTGCTACCTGATGTTGTGAATAGAGTTCGTAATTCGGGTCACCGTCTCTTCATTCGACACACTCTCTCGACCGGTGGAATGGCGAGAGAGTGTGTAGAATGAAGAGACCGTGGTTTCATTTCTTGAACTCTAGTTGTGAATGACGGTCGTGGATACGCCGAGTAGGGGTATGTTCATGGAGAGAAGGTAGGGAATGTAGACGAGCACTGAGGGAACCGCAGCCTGAGAAGATAACATGCTTACAATTCGGAAAATATATACAATTTTGGCAGATTTCTGCAATAATATGTGTTTTCACGCCGTTTTCTCTTGTGATCACGGAACGTGAGGTTTCACGATATAGCTATTCACACATGAGAAAAAAACAATCTAATTATTCAAAAATTTAACAATATCTGGAGCATACCTTACCTGCACACATAACAGAGGAATTCTGAGAGAATCGAGAAACTCCCTACATGGTCCGTACAACGAAAAAATGAAAATTTGTCTCCAGGGGTACTTTTTCACGTAGATCACGAAAATCGACCTTTGGTAGGCGTATCTCTGACCCCTCATTCTCTGTGTCGCGCCGAAGTGGGCGGTCGGTTTTTGAAACTTTTGAAAGGCTTATCCGAACCCCGTACATTTATAGTGATTCTGGAAGATCTCGACGAGATAAGCATTTTTCCTGTTGGGAGTGAAGGGCTAGCTCATCTGTGAAAAAAGTTATGATCGTTTGAAATTTCAAAATTGCCATCCTGAAATTTTTTTCAAAAGAATACATTTTAGTTTCACTTCCATTAGATTCAGCTTGCTTTTTTACCCCTAGTGCCACATTTTCAGGGAAATTGAAAGGGATGTATTCCGCGAAATTTTCAAAAGAATATGGCAATGTCGAGATTTTTTTACCAAAAATATTTTGAGGCCAAAAATGACAAATCTCAGAATAAGCCGGGTTGAAGTTTTTCTGACGTATTTCGACCCGTAGAAAACGCATCCCATCCCGTTATCCCGTTACATCTACTCACCATAGTAGACCTATGTAGTATTTGCATCATGCAATCATTGTAGCAGATCGTAGACTGTCTTTTATTAGCAAAGGAAGTGAGCAAAAGCGGAGAATAACAAGCTTATGAGAAATGGTGAACAATGGAATCTTTGACAAATGGTCTTATGTTCCTGGCTCGATACACTCTCTAGCACGTTAGAGAAAACGAAATAACGAATGAGAGTCAGACGGTCGCTCATGTCTTTAGTGTTCAAATAATTTGTTATCATGTGTAGGCACGACAGTTCTTATAAGTGTCTCTTTGAGAAGCGGTGCATCCAGTAGAGCATTGTCATTGCCTCGAAAACACACTACTGCAAGGCACTAATAGTCAACCGATATATTTCAGGGCCGTGCATTGTAATAACATTGCAATATCTGATTTTCTCAATTGATCGATTTTACAATGTAATTTCATCATCCTTATTAATTTAACATAATTTATGAACAATTTTGCCAATTATTAAGACTTTTAAGGAGTTGTATTGGGTCAGTGCAACTTCATTAATCATACTTTCTCGACCGACCGAGTGATGTAAGAGTGTGGGGAATGAACACAATTGCTCGAATTACGAACGCTGGCCTTCGTGTTTCATCTTCAGTCCCCCACCCCCCTCCAAAAAAAACTTATGATGTCCATAATACCACTGATAATAGGCGTAGGCTGATTTTTGCCACAGGCTGCACATCGATGATGATTATGTTCATCATACCGTAATGGCTAATGGGCTCAGATAATGTCTTTCAGATACTCTCATAGCGTCTCTACAACTGTTATGAATGACTTGCCAATCGATTTGTTTCTAACCTACCTCGAGTATACAAATGCAGGTTTGATTTGTTTGACTTACCCAATTAAAAATGAAATTTTAGTCACGGGATCGATATCAAACATGATGCTTCTATACGCAATTACGCGATTTTCTGGCACCCTTCTGGGATCATACAAATACTTGCTTGCAATTTTCACCATCTACGATTTATTCTTCGTGATATTTCGTGTGTTCGCACGTACGGTATGTCATAGATTCCATATGCTTTCCCATTTCTGCTTCGCATTGATTTGCAATAGATAAATCGCCAAAACGAGGAAATGAATGACGAGTAGATTGAAAGGCACGGACTGCAGTGCAGCAAATAGGGCGGTGACTCTCTAAATTATGATATACGAGCCCGAATAATTGATTCAAAACAATGTTTTGTATCACGTTTTTGCATCAATTATAATCAAAGCATGCGCACCCTGTCGTCGAATGGCATGTCCGTGACGATTCCTTGCGTGTTCCCGACGAGCACCTCACACTGAAAATAATACTCAAAGTTAAGGCAAATGTGTTAGTAAAATAACACAAAAGAATGCCATTAACATGCGTTTTGGCGATTTATCTATTGCAAATCAATGCGAAGCAGAAATGGGAAAGCATATGGAATCTATGACATACCGTACGTGCGAACACACGAAATATCACGAAGAATAAATCGTAGATGGTGAAAATTGCAAGCAAGTATTTGTATGATCCCAGAAGGGTGCCAGAAAATCGCGTAATTGCGTATAGAAGCATCATGTTTGATATCGATCCCGTGACTAAAATTTCATTTTTAATTGGGTAAGTCAAACAAATCAAACCTGCATTTGTATACTCGAGGTAGGTTAGAAACAAATCGATTGGCAAGTCATTCATAACAGTTGTAGAGACGCTATGAGAGTATCTGAAAGACATTATCAGAGCACATTAGCCATTACGGTATGATGAACATAATCATCATCGATGTGCAGCCTGTGGCAAAAATCAGCCTACGCCTATTATCAGTGGTATTATGGACATCATAAGTTTTTTTTTGGAGGGGGTGGGGGACTGAAGATGAAACACGAAGGCCAGCGTTCGTAATTCGAGCAATTGTGTTCATTCCCCACACTCTTACATCACTCGGTCGGTCGAGAAAGTATGATTAATGAAGTTGCACTGACCCAATACAACTCCTTAAAAGTCTTAATAATTGGCAAATTTGTTCATAAATTATGTTAAATTAATAAGGATGATGAAATTACATTGTAAAATCGATCAATTGAGAAAATCAGATATTGCAATGTTATTACAATGCACGGCCCTGAAATATATCGGTTGACTATTAGTGCCTTGCAGTAGTGTGTTTTCGAGGCAATGACAATGCTCTACTGGATGCACCGCTTCTCAAAGAGAAGAACCAGTGAAGACACTTATAAGAACTGTCGTGCCTACACATGATAACAAATTATTTGAACACTAAAGACATGAGCGACCGTCTGACTCTCATTCGTTATTTCGTTTTCTCTAACGTGCTAGAGAGTGTATCGAGCCATTAACATAAGACCATTTGTCAAAGATTCCATTGTTCACCATTTCTCATAAGCTTGTTATTCTCCGCTTTTGCTCACTTCCTTTGCTAATAAAAGACAGTCTACGATCTGCTACAATGATTGCATGATGCAAATACTACATAGGTCTACTATGGTGAGTAGATGTAACGGGATAACGGGATGGCATGCAATTGTAATAGCCATATTTTGGTCGCATGAAATCTTGACATAGATCAGCACCATAACGAGGAGTTGATTAAATAACATCGCCAATGAGCAGCCTACACATTGATATGACATTTTCAGATGTATTATACTTGTTCTCTCTCATTCGTTCGGCATTCGCATTTTTCGCAAGTTAAGGAGTGGACTGAGAAGAATGTACGCGATCACATATGATAGATGATTGAGAACTGCTAGAACTGCGAATCCAGCTGTTGCTTAGATAATATCTGAAAATGACAAAACCATCCCAATAAGATTATGAAGAATATGGCCCCATCCTCACGCTACCGTCTCTTCAGTTTGTATGTGTTCTCTCGACCAGTTGAATTTCAAGAAAGTGAGGCATCATTTCTTGCATAGTTTTCTTGCATACCCGGAAGTTGATGCGTCGGGTATGGAGAGTGGTACAAAAGTGTGCTGCCCACACAGTCATCATGGAATGAGTGGAACACGGCGACTCTGATCAGTCATAAAGATCCCACAATTCGAAGTGGATAAAGCTGAGCCTGAACAAACTCGGAGTTAGTCAGGATAATAGATGCCTGGCTAGGGAGAATGGGCAAGCGAGAGAATGCGGATCCGATTTCGCAAGTTCTCTCAACGAGGAAGAACAAGAGAAAATATCGATATGCGGTCTCTTCAATCGTCTCAGTCCCTGGAAACTCTACGGGTCTAGAGAAAGAAGGAAATAACGAGAACCTGGAATCGTTTATCGAACTCGTACAGATGCGAACTTTCTCCTGCCTCGGAATGGTACTGTTGACAATGCAGACTGGGGGCGTAAATCCTCTTTATCCACATCATGAAAATATCCACATAAAATAAGCAATAATTCTCATTTTAGGTCCAGGACGATTTTAGGGATTCAAAATGTCGATCACTATTTGCTTCATTAAGAACAGACACCGCAGGTGTGCGAAGTCCACTGAAATTGAGCGGATTCAGAAATGATTCAAATTTAGAAAAAATAGAATATACGTCTTACATCCGTAGCCTCGCGTGCTTTAGTAGTTGCGGATGGTTTCTGATTAGCATTACTGTTGAAACGGACGAGCACATCGCGTTTCCCTGTGAAATAATGTTAAATTAAAACACGCTAACGAATATTTGTTGTTGTTGTTCTGGCAATTGGCTCCCTTTCATTTCTACGCTATCCTTGACTTGGCGAACAACGGAATAACAGATATACACCCACGCATGCATAACACATGTCGCTGTAGCCTATTGCGTATGCATTTCCTGATAGGTAGCCCATGACACACTGGAAGTACGTAATGCAGGGAAAGAAAGGAAATATCATATCTACGAGTTAGGACACTGCTAGGGCATTGCTGTTTCTGGTAAAACATATATATATAGTGTAAAACCAAGATTGCACACATCAATTTATCATGACTAATTGCATCGACTTTACTGAAATTGCAAATTAAAAATATAATTGGTGGTTACCTTGACACAGAAAATGAGAATAAACACAGGCAGCATAGCCGCTGTCATTTGGAATGCTTCTTTGACCTACCAAATTCGTGTAAATGAATTATATAATTATACAAACTATAAATAATGGTCTATTGTGTCATATAGTTTTTTCTATACCAAAGGAGGAATGAATAGATCCTGTATGACTGGTGTCATAATGATTTTACAATCCATTCCGTGATAATATTAGGTTGTTGCAAAAGTCCTGTGCTTTTTTGTGTCCGCACTTTGAACAATCATAACTCGCGTGTCTCAAATCTTAATCGCCAACAAACATAATATTGCTTAGGGGTATGCTTGAACTTTGTTCACACATATTTCAATCAAACCGATCTTGCCACCAACGCAAGAAATTATGATTTACCCAAATGCAAACAGTTGACCAAATTTTGCTTTAAATTTATTTCTCTAGATATTTGGAAGGAAAATCCAAGAAACAACTTCATATTGTTAGCTGAGAAGTAACATTGATATTCTTTCAAAAAATGGGTTAGACCTGCCATGTGAGTGGGTTTGAACCAAATTACATGATTGCAAAAATATGAGCAGACCTCGGCTGCATGTGACTTGTACCTTCTTTTCTGAATGGAAGACCAAGCATACGGGCTCCGTCATGTGTGCGCTGTATGCACCCGAGAAGAGGCTATATTCTCATAAAAAATATTGGAGCTTGCTTCTTCTCCGTTTCAGAAAATTTGAATTTCTTATTTTTCAGAAATATGCAAAATCAACACCGAAATGCAACAATGTAGTCATGTCTAGATCAATGCATTCCTCGAAAGGGTGTAACTTCCAGCATCCATGAGAAAAAGTGTTTATAGGGTAAAGGTTGGGGCTTCATATAACCACCATAGTTTGAGCATTCATGCTTCAGAGAAAACAGAAAATTGAAAAATGTTGCGTTTTCGATGGATCCTGTTCTCGCCTCTCTGATTGGGCAATGCTGATAGGGTGCGCATATGAAAGAGTATGCAAGGCCTCATTAGTAATCAATATCCCGAAGTTCATATATCAATCCAACAAGAAGATGGAAGGCAAAATTTCAAAATTCCACAGGACTTATGCAACAACCTAATAGCATACTTGATACTTCGCGTTCAAATTGTAAGAGTCAGCCATCAATCGCTTTCTAGTGAAGTGAACATATAGCGAATTGATCTAAAAGAAGTTTTACGTGGTCAGAAATTATCATAGCATAATATGCCAACCAATAGAGTAAGTATATCACAAGTAAGAACGAAAGTGCCAGCAAACACAAATTGATCGTCTGAAAAAATGCGTGTTTATGAAACGATGATTTGACGAAAAGTTAATTTCAGTAGCACATACATCCGAAAGCGAGTACTCCAACGATCCAGGCGCACAGTATCTGGTAAAATGTAGTAAATAGGGTTCTCTTATTGGAATGGTTTTGTATCATTGCCAGATATGTTTCATGCACTCTATATTGCTTCTAAGCATATTAAACATGAAACATATCGGATAATGGTACAAAACCATTCCAATAATAGATCACTAGTCGTAAACTTGTCGGAAAAAATATAGCATGTTTGGCATTTTATCATGCCCCTAGTGTTATCGATCGACACTATGATCGTCAGTTCATTTTGAGCTCATGAAACATATTTGAACTGATAAAAAAATGCCCAACATCACAAAAAGGAACTTTTCTCACCGCTGAGAGAGTGTGCGATATCAACACCCAGTAAGCTCCAGGGCTACTGTGGTATTTCTCAGGATTTCTTGCAGAAACAATTCGTTCGACGGCTATTGCTATCTGATCTAGGACCACGGTTAGGAATTCGGTATAATTCGTTCTAATATAGAATATTATAAACGTAATGGTAATACACACCTTATCAGTGACATTTCGAACCGTTTCACAGTATTTCTCACCTCAGAAATTGTGCAGAATAATAAGCATGTTGTACATAATTCATACAAAAATAGACGTTGAGCTGTAAATGGAAACATTCACAAATTCATCAGCCGAGTAAGGTAAACATTAAGTTGCATTCCATATTCGATTCGGTTTGCGATAACAACAATGATAAGATCACGTATTTAGAGGAGTCAGAATACCAGCTAATCGTCTTTTACTATTTCGAACGATCAAAGTCGGATGAGAACCAAAAAAGCGCAAGCTGCAAAGGTTTTCGAAGAATAATGTTGTCAGTTTGCGATCAAATTCTGAAAAAAAATACTGGGAATAGTCGTTTGGTGTTCGTGCTATATTTTACCAGACCTAGTTTCTAGACCTAGTTTAGATTCTCATCCGACCTAGTTTTACCAGGCTCAAGTTCGTTTGAAAACTTGAGTGGACTTTTCGTCGATTGTGCTAAGTAGCCTCGCTCGTCGTAAAAGCAGACGATCCAGAGTCCGATACTTGCCACAAAAAGGGCCAGATACCCCAACAGCCAGGTAGTGAACAAAAACCTGCGCGTACGCTGTATATTCACAGTTATGTATCGATATTTAGAAACTACCTGCAGTTGGGGTGTAGCGGAGTTTGAAAACAATGATTAAAACAAAGGAAATGGGAATAGTGGCCGCTAGGTTGCTGCCGATTCCAATAGAGGGGATGACGGGGTGTGTGTTGAAGAAATCGTTCATTGCTGGGTAAAAAAGGGGTGAAACCGTCAAGATTCCAATCGCCAAATGACGACTATGCTGAATAGAAGTCAGCTGTGCGCAATTATCTAAATACAATACGCATTCCCAAATAGCTTTAAATGTCTTGTTATCATATACTTGTGTTATTATATAGCCGGTTGTTGACTAGATAGTAGAGTGCACCATTCTGGTAATTATAAATACATGTCCAACACTACGATAGGAACGGAAATACCGAGTCTAGCGAGATTTCTAAAAGTACTGAACACTATTCAATCGCTACACGGACGTTCTTTAATGCGCTTTTCGCACGCGGGAACGGTCAGATATGTGATTTTCCCGAATTGAGCATTCTAGCAGTGTTGAAAATTGAACAGGTGAATCGTAAAAATATCAATGACATATGCAGGAGTGGTGGATAAATATGTATTGCACTTGCTCATATTTTTGCGGAAGTTATTTCATTTATCGGCATACGTTTGTGTATTTGAATTTGATTATTACAAATAATTTTCTTTTTTTCGGTGGGTAGTTCGGGAGCGCGATATATCTGAAAAAAACTCGCGAAATATGTAGATTTTGAAACGAACAAGGAAATCAATCAAATTACGATGAAACCGTACTAATGGCTAAAATAATTAGCGCCAGGAGCATTCAAGTTCAATTGGGCTATCGACCATCCACTTAGTTTTGATTCTATCGAGGTCAGAACCTCCGTGCCACAACACGTTCTGGGGAAAACTGTCCTCCTCCGCTCATAGATTCTGAACTATCCCTTGATATACTTTCATTACATTAGATGAATAAAGAAGACATGATTAGTTTGATCAGTTCCGTTGAAGTTGCGACGGCGTGGAATTCTTTGGAGAATTCTTATCTCAGTCTTTTCACGGGCCCCATAATTCAAGTTCGCACTAGGTCGGAAAACCAAGACCTCATCTCGCCTTTGATATACCATCACGTTTTAGTTCTAACCCGACCTATTGCCGATGAAGTTGTCCCATGGAAGTTAAATATGGAGCGAAATTGTGCTGCCCGAATGATCAGCACGAAATGAATGGAACACGGTGGCTTTTCGCTCACAAAATATCCCCCAATTCAATGCGCCATATAGCTGCACAAACACGAGATGAGTCAGAATAATAAGCGCATCGCTAGAGAGTATGGGAAAGCGAGAGAATGCGGATCGGATTTCGCAAGTTCCATCATGGTTTTCGAGGAAAACGAGGGAAAAAACGGAAGAAGGAGATAGCACAGCTGTGAAACTTTTCCCACTGCCTCGGAATGGTACTGATCCCAACGCTGGCTGACACACTCTCTCTCTGTCTCCCCACTCTTTCCATTGATGATAACTGTGAGAGAACGCTTCATGAAGAGAGACACCCCATGTGTTGACGAAACCTCGAAGTTTCCATAAAAGAGCTCGACTAATGTGAAAAGAACCACCTCTTCCACCCTTCCCAACCTTTTCGCTAGATTTCGCGATATTGTTTCGCTATTTCCCACACTCTTCAAGAGATAACTTAAAGAGTTGTGAAATGAAGATACGTTTTTTTCTAACTCGACGAGATTTCGAATTCTAAAAAAATCTTCAGAATGGCTCGCGTTCTCCTCATCATCTCGTCCCTCTCTCTTCTCGTCTCAGCTTTTCCGTTCGGATTCTGGGAGAAATCCGTCAAAGACAACGACGTCTCGATCGAAGATGGCAACTCACTTCTAGACCCAATCACTGGGAATGGAGGAGGAGAGGCTGTAGCCGTGACATCCATGCCGTTTGTAGGATCCTTCAATGGAGCCTTCAATGTGGGAATTCATTTCCTCATGATTTCGTATTTTCTTGCTGTTAGGGAACTCTGAGAGAGCGCGCAAACTGAAGAGAGTCAGTTGCGGGCAATTCGTGCTAATTCGTACCTTCTTTCAGGGCGGTGACTCGATCCACTCTGGGGAGCATTCTGGAGATCCTATCGGCCTTCCCTTCATTGGAGGCGACTCGTTCCACTTTGGAGGAGAGCAGGGACCTATCGCCCTTCCCACCATGCCGATCAAGGACGGAGACTCTTCAGAAGGTTAGATTGGCAGATTTATATATGATTGGTACATGTAAATTGTATGAAAGAAATAGAGAAGCTTAGGAGATATTGATTTCGTTAGAGGTGGCTCTATTCAGACATATGAGAGAGCACTGTGAACACTGTCCATTGAGACGGTCATATCTTGAGAATCAATCAATAATCTGTGGTGGAGCGTGCTTTCATTTCAAGGTACCTCCATCCTTGGAGAACTCTCCTTCTTTTTCAAGCTCCCCAAGGAGGCAAAGATTGCCTTCGTAAACATCCTCAAGGTAATTCACCTCATAAAGAATAGGGTTGAGGAAATGGGGATATCATTGATCTTTGATCTCTTCAGAATTCAACCTCGACCAAGGCAGAGATCAAGACTGCCATCTCCGAGTGGGCAGCCGAGTACAATATCACCGTGAGTTAGCACTATTTTCATTCCCCACATTATCTCTACCGGAAGAGCGGTGAGAGCGTACGTATAATGAAGTTACCGTTTCATAAACATAACACTATGAGTTCGCAATCTCGTCCATCCAGTTGTCATTGTATTTCCTTTCTTATCTTTGCATATCTTTGTATTTTCAGTCGGAAGTAACGTCACTGATCGAGAAGAAGAAGGAGCTCAAATCTAAATTCCGTGCCGATATCGCTCAGGCTATGTCTGAACTTCCTGCTGCTGTTCAGAAGGTAATACGGAAGTATAGAAGGATAAACCTATGCATTTCCTCTCTTTCGAAGCGAGTAGAAAACCCATAACAAAATGAGATGCATACGAATTCAATATTGAATACAGATGTGAGTATATTAAACTGGAAAAAAGGAATTGGCAAATCATAGAAACGAAGGATCCACCTTATTTTTTCCAGTTCGACGAAATCGCCGACGACGATTCGATGACTCTCAAGGAGACATTCGAAAAGACTCGAGAGACTATCTCGGGTCTGACAACTCCCTATCTGAAGGCGCTCGCCATGCAGGTGATCATGCCCACTTTGAACGTTATTTTCGTCTTATACACCTTTATCGATCAAGCTGTTATAGAATGTGTTAAATGAGAATACCATTACCATAAATTTGAATTCGTGTAAATACTGAGAGAGAACCGTTATTTCCAGGTTCTCACCCTTGGAGCGCTCTTCCAGTAATTGACTATTGCAAGCATTTTTTGTCTGCTCGTGATAAACTATGAATCCCCAAATCTCCACAGTTCGCTCTTATCAAATTATTGGGGTGTTCGGAAAGTTCGTATAATGCTTCGGAAAAAAGTCAGTTCGCGATCAAATGCAGTGATTGCGCAATCTGTTTGTCAACAATGTATTGCATCATTCTGACGTTGAGTAGTGAGAGGATTTAGCGTGGAATCAATTTGTTGCTCACTACCAGGGATGGGTATATAATACACTTGATTCTCAAAGATCCGTATGTATTACTTCTTCTGATTGTCGCCCATTTACAGTACAATATGAACTCTTGCGAACTCGAAATGTGGCAATTTTAGGTAATTAATGAACTCAGCAGCAGAATGTGGCGCAGACCACAAAGAGACGTATGAACAATTGGCGGAACAGCTGAAGTTGAAGAACAAAGAATTTGCGGAGTTGGAAATTGAAGTTTGCGGGCAATTTTCTAGAAAATTCCATACTATGCAGTCATTCGATCGTGTGCATATCACACTTGAAAACACACATTCAATGTATTATATAGTAGATTTTTTTCAGAACCAACATTTACGCCTTCTCCTACGCAATTCAGCAGTAAGTTTTATATTTGTATTACCCAACTCAACACAAGTTACAGGCTACCGCATATTCTGTGCCGATACATGTTGTTACCGATAAAGAATGTTCTGCCTCAGAGAACTCTGAGAGGTAATAATTCCCAGTTCGCGTTTGAAACCATAAATTGAACTTTAGCGACATAGAACATACAGAGGATGGCGAGTACAGTCGCGCCGGAAAGTATCCGTACGATTTGATTTTTTCATATAATTTTTCCTGCAGTTGGCTTAGCAAGTTAGATGTTGTAGTGCTATATACCAAATCCATCGAAGAATACGATGCGAGTATTGCGTCATCACGTGCTTCATAACTGATTGAGTAGTGATGACGCAATCGAACAACACTTTTTCAAACATCCATTATTCTTAAATAAATTTTTTCCTGCTGGCCAAACTTTCTGAGGTAGGAGTCATGACAGAGGCCTACCCAGAATAATTTTTTGAAAGTGCTGCGCGGTCGCACAGTTGCTGCAGCCGTGCTACAAAAACAGGGTCGGAAATTCAGATCTCGGCTTTTAGACTAGCTAGAGACAAGGCATCAAAATGATCGCCATCATGAGTACAGATGATCCTGAGAAAATGAACACGATATCTCAAAATTTGCCCTCAGGGCATGAAAAAATCACTTTTTAAACACTATCCACTTTCCAGAGGTGAGCTTCATTTCTCACATCATAAGACGTTGGTCAGTTCACCGATATACTTGAACTTTTCTTTTTTCGAGATATGGTTAGCTCTTCAAGTATAAAAAGTCTAGTGAAATGAGTATTTTGTTCTTCGCTGTTGTAGAACATATAAGATTTAATTCAAAACCTTTCAGGATAACAGTCAGAAAGATTGCGACCTGGGAAAACTTTCAATGCAGGCTGATTGTACTGAAAGTTCGGGAAACGAATCCCAGGATCAATCAGGTAATAATGTGCAGTTATGCATGCAGTTACGCATGTTTAATTTACATGCAATAACATAATAATGTTATTACAGGGTGTGACAATTTCAACGAGTTTCTCGAAACGGAGACCGGCTTCACACCACTGCCTGGTCATTGCACTCCTCTTACGGATATCGCTCAGCAGCCGTACGACCTACCTGTGTTGAGAGATTTTTCTCCTATTCTTGAGCAGTGCTCTCTTGAAGATTAATGTTGTTCTGCTATTTTTTTATATTTATGGTTCCTGCGCTTCTTCATAATTCCGAATATTCTAATTTCATGTTGACGCCGACTTTAAAGGAGGAGCAAAGGCAAAATTCAAATTTTGAAGCTTGCATATGTACGACCTAGATCTTCCCAACGATAAGAAGTTCCGAAATTTTCACATTAATATCTCCATATCGGTAGTTGGCGGGGAGCCAAATCAGGGAAAGCTCAGGCAACGAGCGAGAGAGCACGCGAATTGAAGATAGCTCTCCTCTAATTGAAACATATTTCAACTGGGCGCGCGTTTGCCTGTACTCCTCCTTTAAACACCGACTGTTATTGCTCATGGTCACTTCAAATTTTCTACTCTTATAACATATTCAGATATATCATTCAACATGAAAATTTACACGACCATTACCAAAAAAAATAAACAAAGCCAGAAGTCATTCGCATTTTTGAGTAATTTCAGACTTTCTTTTAAGAACGGAGTTCATTCACGCTGCACACTCTGTACCGGTGTCTGGCGATTGTCAATTCAATTTGTTTTGACCGTAATCGTATCTTTCTTTACTCTAATTAAAATGGACTTGTCGTCCAACGACCACTAATGGACCTACGATAGAACTAATGATAGATTGTATGTAATAGTTATATCCATGATACACAATACTAGTATATAATTCGAAGTCGCACACATCACCAGTGCCACTGTTAGTGATGACCGAGAATGTTGTTGTAAAAAAAGCGAATGAAAGATCAGTTACAAAGATTTTCAAGAATCGTAAAGGTTGTCATATTTTTTTTTTATTTTTCGATTTTCCAGCACTCGCATATATGTGTGCAGAAATAAGATATAGGATTTCCACACATTATGCTCATGATAAACTGTAATCCCTCACATTGTCCCATATATCTCATCTCATAATTAAATTATCACTTATCACACAACATATCATTCAAAGAGCTGAGAAACAGAACATTATATTTTGATTCATGTTTCCGTACGAACCACGTCCTCTTTGACCAGATTCTGCATTTCCTGCAACAAATAATGTAGTTCTCATATTGTTTGCCGGCTTACCACAATCCTATGCTTTGTGGACGAGGTCTCATCGTTGTTAATCTTAACATGCGTTGTGTCTTAATTTCGCTTTTAATTGTCACCTTTCCACGGACGTACACGATCGCGAAGATGATCACGAAAGTGAGAAGAGTAATCGACAGAATTATGATAAACATCGTGTAGTAGTTCCCTCCAGGAGAATAATCGCTCTCTGTGGTATTTGTGATCTGAATATTGAGCAAATATGTAATTTATGTCCGTCAAAATATATAAAAAAAGCGCTTACTAAGGAAGCCATGGTAGAAGTCACTATGTCATTCATATGGATTGATGTTGTTGTTTGCTTCGTTAACGATTGTATCGTCCAATTGAACGACCTGAAAGCATATACAATTAATTAATTAACAAACATATCTGCGAATAAGTATTGAATTATCAAAATTTTATGAGCATGACGATAAGGACTAAATCTAGCGCACAATATCAACCCCCTATACACTGATGATTTTATTTGCAATCGAGATACGATGCCCCTTAGGCAAACATTAAACAGTTCTCACTTGGATCGTTGTTGTGGAGGGCGAATGGTGGTTGATGTCGGGCCTGAATAAGTAAATGAATGAATAAGTGAATAAGTAAGGCCTGAATAAGTCGCAAGAAAATCGAGCAATTTCGATTATAATTAGCACAGGCAGCATCGGTTTAATTCACAAAATTTCTGATATTATTAGACAGAAAATGTAACTGATGTTAAATTCAATTTATCACTCAATTACCTGGCTCAGCCTCCAACCACATGTGGTCCGCGTTTTCGAAATGAAATCTCTCTACGGCTTCCACTCTTCCGCTGGGTGTGTCAATCAATCGACCACCGTGCGTACTGATAAACGTCAATGTATCATCACTGTTCTTCACTGGTGTCCAGTATGCGAGTTTGCTAGCAAGATCCACTGATCCATCCTCATATGCTCGGAGGTACTTATCTGGGCAGCATAACGGCTTCAGAGCGACCTTAAAAGGAATATTGTTGCAAAATGCAATATAAAAAATTAATAATTAAAGAACTAACCTTCCCGTTGTGGTCTTCGATGGCCCACTTTTCACAGTCTTCAGAAGAGAATCCCCAACTCACGACATTCGAAAGTCCTTTGCGCGAGCGAAGGTAAAATCTGTGCTATGATATTTGTGCATTAATTGTAAACGATTTCCTTTTTCTATCCACATACATTTTATATTATGAAAAACAAGTGAAAGATTGCAATGAAAAAATGTGTTAAAAAAAAGAAAAATATATTATTGGTGTACCTATATTTAGATCTGATGCGATATAATCCCGCAACCTCTGCTGCTAGACGGATTTTTTTTTCGTCGCTCTCTTCCGTTTCAGTTGATATTGAGCCATCGTCTCTTTCGTCTTCCTGCCCTGTCGAATTTGCCGAGCTTTGAGCTGGCTGACCTATAACGTCGAAACAATCATGTCACTTGTGTCAGCGAGTTTGTATGATGGTACTACCTTCCACCGGCTCTAGCCAGAAGTGTTCCCATGCCTCGAAGCTGTTCTCATTTGAGTTGACAGTGCCATCTTTGCTGGCTCTGAGCAGTTTGTCCTGTTTAAGGAAGGAAAAGGACCCGTCATCATTCTTGAATGGCGACCAGGTTGAGATCCCATTCACGAGGGAGACAGGTCCAAACAGGCTAGCATGCAAGTAATGGTTTCTTGCGCAGTTCGACTCAATTTTAACCTGAAATTTCTTTCGGGTAAATTGTTAAAATTGCGTGGACTGACCCTTCCATCAAATGGCAATTGGGCGCCATATCGACATTGCTCTCGTCATTTTTAGGGTCAAAATTCCTTAGAAACGTTCCATGCACTGATCTGAGGCAGTGAAGTCCTTCTGCTTGCTCCGCTGGACTCTTGAGGTGGCGAATTCCGTTCACAGATGAAATCTGGAAGAGAGATTGAGAAAATAGGAGAAGCTATGTATTCAAGACACTTTTTTTTTCTAGTCTCTGGTAGGAGTAGAACAAACGCCTATAGCATTATGTGCATTACTGCTTACTATCAATAAATTTGTAAAATATGAATTCGTTTTTGAAAAGGGAAGGACTCACTAAATGCAGTAGCACACAGTAGATGAGCACCGATAGGTCAAGTGAACTCATGATAGGGCGGAGGAAAATCGTGAAATATCTGGGTTCTCTCCCTCATCTGCTCTGATGTTTTAAAGCACCTCATGCTGATCTTATCCCATCGATCAAAACGATTCATAGCAACGTACGTAACGCTAGAACTTTTTCTCGGAATAAAATAACCGAGTTAGTAATGATCAAGTCATCATTACTAATCCGCTGGTGTGATTAATACACTATCTTCAGCTTTCTTATACTTCAGGGAAGCGCGCTTAGGAAGGTATGAAACCAGGTCTTTCCGCTCGAAAATGTCGGACATAGATCATTTGTGCTCACGCCCGTGCGGAATGCCCATTTCATCACAATCCTTCGAAAAAATTATGACTGGATTAACTGTTTCGAGTATGTTCACAATTTCACAATAACGTGGGTGTCTCCCAAAATACCGTTGTTTCGTCGAGATGAATAATGAGATATATGTATAGTACTTATATGTTTCGAAATTTCAAGCCACCCTATTTCACAATATGTTAACGGGTGAATTGTAAGATATTGCTTAGAACGATACAATTGTGTTCTCTTTATATCAATTATGTTATCCATACGTGCCTAAGCCTATGGCGCGCCCTCCCATTCCATCCCACCCGGGTTCGATTCCCGGACACCGTCTCCGCCAATCAATATGTTTATGATTTAAAATTTCAGGCGTCTACAGTATGGTTACGGTGATAACGTATCAAATAGCTGCTCAATTCCCATTCTCGGAAAACTTCTGGACCGTGTATATTTTTAGTGACATATGTAAGTTTATAAATGTATCAATTCGTATTTTTGACAGACGTAGGGACGAAGTAGTACAGTGGTCTATGGTCCCCCCCATTCCATTCCACCCGGGTTCGATTTCCGGTCGTGACGCCGTCTCCAAGGCGCCTACCCATTGGCGAAGGGGAATTGGTAGTCGTGACTAGATCACGCAGGTAAATAGGTCTCCCGAAAGGTGGGCACTCCGGACTGAATATGCCCAAATTGACACTGGCCTAGCAGTATTCTCCCGCGAGCCCAGTCTCGAAGACGGGATGTACCTTTACCTTTACCTTTTACGTGTAAGCCACCATGCACTCACAGAGACCTTCGTTATCACGAGTCGCAAGGAGTTAATAATCCCCCAACAAGTGATTACTAATTTTGCGGTTAAGATTTATAATTTCTGCGCTGATAAAGTGATTGCTTCCTCTTTGCTACACTCACTTTGTAATCTCCCTTATCATGCGTCTTTACCTCTTCCTTCTCCCACTAGCTTTGCAACTCCATATCGTCGCGTATTCGTCGGCTCACCTTCTACGGGAACCGCCAGTGATTGAGTTGCATGATGACACTCGGAATAATCTAACCGATGAAAGTCAACAAGTCTGGAGCAACGCGAGGAGAGGTATGCTGTTGTGAGCAGACATTTAAGAATTCGAGTTATAAACTAATAGAGTTCGTAATTCGGGTCGCCGTCTCTTCATCTCACACACAGTATATAATGAAGAGACCGTGGTATCATTTCTCGAACTCTACAAAGCTAACGAACGAACATCTAACAGGAAGGAGTATCGAGAGCACGACAAGGGCGCCAACCGAGGAAGAGCTTAAGGAATTTACAAAATACATCGATGGAGGTGTCATGATCGGCAATCTTCATTTCTTCACGGTGCACAATGGTGCAATTTGACATAATGCACTGCTGGTTTTCACAGGACACCCGTCCACTAATTTCAAGCAATTCCACCGTACCGACAGTCATCCAATTCAGCGACTACGATGTTGAGGTAAATGGTGGTTTCTAGGAGTGATACTCTCCGATTTCACACGGAAATCGGAGAGTGTGGGGCATGCAATTCACAAGCAACAGTCCGATAACTTGCCCATCTCAATGCATTGAAATGTGTATGATGTAAAATCAATATACACTTGTAGGTGATGAAGAAAACAATATGGCTGGAAGCACGAACCGAATCACAAGAAGGGCAGGTGAGCTTGTGCGCGCTTTTCAGCAAATCACAATATATTTTCAAGTATCTTGACGTTCGCATAAAACGATCATTTTTTTTCTTTTTGACTGTTCCTGAGTGCACTATTACTTGTCTATGCGAAAAGGGCGATTCGTTACCTCCTGTGTTGGCGTTTTATATTTCAGAAATAGAAATACTAGACATTAGTAAAAATAAGCGGAATGGATTGTTTTCACTTCTAATCGACTACGCGAATAACGTTAAAACGTAGACGTACCACGGTCGCAGTACTCTTTCAGCATGATAAAGGCACATACTACGATATTCGCACAAAGTAAACATATCGAAGTGTTACTTTTCAGATTGGGGTCGCGAATGTCATTAAAAATCGCGCGATCGCCGACATTGAATGGTTCGGCGGGTCCACGATCGCGGGTATTTTTGTTGTTGTTTATTTCAATTGTGTTGTATATTAATGCCTTCCCTGTTTAGCGTTTTTTTTAAAAATCTGCTACGAGAGGTTCCAGGTGTCTGCTTAGAGAAAGATCAATTCTACGGTTGGCACAATAAGACACCAGAGGATGTCAATCCCCGAGGAGATGCGTATGATAAATTGGATCGGTGCGTTGTATGATACATGTTACGCATATATGAGAATGAAGAAATAAAATGTTTCAGGTTAGTGAGAGGTGTTCTCGAAGGAAGAATCGACGACAATACCAAAGGTGAGCCGCCTGGTACAATAATTCAAAATGTCAAAAAATGTCGCACATTTTCATGGAGGCATTGTGCATATTTTTTGATATATTCACATGTATTTTTTCTTGCACAGTTGCATGCAGCTGCACAGATTATT
Organism: Pristionchus mayeri; assembly: GCA_036245805.1. NCBI lineage: Eukaryota > Metazoa > Nematoda > Chromadorea > Rhabditida > Neodiplogasteridae > Pristionchus > Pristionchus mayeri. Next base: position 6,803,214 of record BTRK01000005.1, read on the forward strand.
TAGAACAGCATTTGTGAAAAGGTCTTACCTCGCTTTATCAACGAAGCGACTTTATAAATCATGAATCGACTTTACAATGCTTTAGTATTATTTAGGTGCACTATATTTCAACAGTCCGAAATTGGAAAGCTACAAGGAATGGACCAAATATATTGATAACGTAAGTTGTTAATTTAACCATTGTTGTAATTTGATGCAATGAAAACATCAAATGCGCGAGAGGATAAGCAGTTTGACTAGAACTGTTATATTTATTACAAGCATTGTTGTTAAAAAACTCAAGTCGTAATTGCAGCATTGAAACACTTAAGATAAAACAAAATCTGAGTAATATTATTTCCAACACAACACGCACCACACAATATACAACTTACATACAATAAATATTCAATGAAAACATGTATTATTGATTAGTTTTCTCAAAGATGGTTGAAACACTCAGTCAAGCGGATTCCTTATACGAGGTAACTTGTGCAAGACTGCCAATTTCGAATCTTACAGTCATTAATTCTACGGATCATCTCAATTCTATCCTTATCAATTTTTCTACTTATTGGCTCACTCTCATCGATATGCGGACTTTTAAAAGCGGTGAGCTTGATGTAACTTTCGTTGGATATGGATCATGGCATTATGTTGTTTGCAGCGAACTTTCTACCTTCTGAATCAGCCGCTCCCGCCTGTACCTGGTTACGAATCCGTACCGCTGAGAAATTTGCAATCAACCAATAACGCTTATTGCACCATTTCCGAGCAAATAATCAGGTTGGTCCGCAAAGAAGTGAATTTTTCAAAGTATGGAATAATGTTACATTTACCTGCTATTCGAAATGGAAAGTTGAACGAAGTTGATTTTTGCATTTACTATAGCAGGTATCATTTTAGTGCAGAACCTCAAATAATAATTGATGAACTGGAACCAATTGCGCAAGAGGAGAATCCGAAGCGGTCGGAGTTGATCAGTAAAGGTAAGATATTTGGATTTAACGATAACTCGAGCGAAATAAATATCACGGATTCATAAAAAAATTCAGATGAATTTTCCGAGGCTAAGGCCATCGTACAAAACAAATACGACTAAATGGGCTACAGCAACACTAACCAGGCATTCAGTGAATTAATTATCGATAAAATAACACATTACGTATGTATATAACTGTCCAACCTACCACCTAAGACATCTGATTGACCCAAAAGCTCGGATAGTTTATGTTTGTTTACTTCAACGAGTTACGCTTTGCAATTGATCTTAGTTGTATCGCGTATGCGAACATTACCCAATAAATACAATTGGTATGATGCGTTACCTTCGTATATTGAAAGAACCATATGGTACAATGACGACTATTTATATCCAATTTATTTGTATACTGTGACATCCGTTGGTCTCAGTCAAATTATATCCCTAGGTGAAACATATTCCAACCGGGCGCGCGCTAGCATTTACTCCTCCTTCAATAGGATGTCGCAAGTCGTATTTGTTTTTTTTATAACATCGTCGTAGAAAGCTCATCCGATTGAGTGGGCCTAGAGTAAATGAAGACCGGCATGATCGATTCCATATGCCATATACTCTCCCAACTTCATACAGAACGTCAGCCTTATGTTTGAGACATTGCGTCGATCTGTAATATTCAGTCAGTTTGATTTAATATAGTTTAATTGTATACATCCTGGTGCGATAATAGTTTATGCGTCTCATTAATATAAATACTAAGCATGATAAATGTCCCCAACCCCCTTTGTCCTTTGAGATGTAATTGCATTTATTTTACAAAATAACATTAGTTCGAACCTGCATAGTGCTTGACAAGCTCTCTGAGCGTATCGAATGTTAATCTCCCCCCGTAGAATTGATATTTGTTGTTTTCCTTCAAAATCATAAAACGAACAATGGAGTAACTTTGGTCGGAAGAACAACGCTCCCTGAACCAAAATATACTATTCATTTAAACTCAAATAATTGCGTACTTTACAGAGAGTGAGAGTGAGAGATTCGGACTGTTGAAGTAATTTACTTCCAGATCGCGTACTCGAATAATAAAGGAACCCGATTCGAAATTATCTTCCATTAGTTTCTCCTCAGCTTATTCCTTAGTCAGATCGAACGAAATCAATCTGACGTAGCGACCTTTATAGAACGTAATGAATCACTTTATTTTGGTATCACTTAATTTTGGAACTATTTGTTTGTGAACTTATTGATGAATTTGGAACACTTAGTTTTTTCACCCTCTGTAGTGTTCTAACATGACCAGTACTAAAGTGATACACAACCAAATATAACTGATGTACATTACTTACTCAAAGTCTGGCATATCACGCTCTTTCACGAGAAATGAAGAGGGGGCGAATATGTGACCTTCATTTTCGCGTCGCACATGACTGTAACACGTCCTCATTAGTGTTCTCGTATTGGAATGGTTTTGTATCATGTTCAGATATGTTTCATGTACACTTTATAGATTCTATGTATAGCGAGCATGAAACACGGCACACATCTGAAAATTATACAAAACAATTCCAATAAGAGAACCCTGGTCCTCATTTACGAGTACTGGGATTCTCTTCCAATCACATGCATTTGAAGAGAAAATACGAACTCACCACCATTTCCTAGCCATATCGCTGGATCTTCTGAGCAGAAACCGTTCCCCCTTCTTGAGAGATCCCGTCCCTCTACTCAAGGTGTCAGGAGTGTAGTCGCTTACCGCGATAACGACTTCCGGAGACTCCTGAGTTGAGCAATCGTCTGACTCTCTTAAGTTTGCACGCTCTCTCGTCTACCTGTTCGGCGAGAGAGCGTTTAAACCGAAGAGAGTCAGACGATTGCTCCATAAGTTCTAGTGTAATCCTTGTCAAATGTATGCAAGCTCACCTCCTTTCTCTTGTTGAGCCTACTGAGTAATGTGCGCATGGTAAACAACACAAAAAGTGAGAGCACGAAAGGGAAACGGAGAGAATACTGCTTAGTGCCGCGCAACGCCAACCGAAATAGTTCTCTGCATCTCTCGCATTATCTTGTCCTTAGTGTATCGCACACTTTACGGAGCATTTATCTAGAGAACTTAATAGTGTGAAGTTATTATCTCAAAGTAGTACCAACATCAATGAAATTAAAGTATTTGACCGAAACTGAAAAGCAGCTAAATAATATACGAAAAACATTTTTGCAATGAAAATAATATTCAATAAATGGCAAGCTTTCACGATTTTTTTCGGATCAACAATCAATACTTGTCAAGATTTGACAGTTGAGCACGTACCTCAGCGTAATCTCTGAACCGAATCCTCTCATGGATGGTTCAGTGTCTCATAGAATGAAAATCGCCCATTCGCTTTGATTTTGCGCATTTATGTAATTGCATTTGATCTCCAACACTGGAAGCTGAATGAAATTTCATGAATTTTACTACTTTCATTTTTCTTCAATTGCACAGCTATGTAACTACTCACTATTCCAATGCAACCGTCTTTACTGTCGGTTAGTAATCAGTGATTAGTAACAGTCTCATCTACATTACTAATGGTCACATACTTGAATGGAGATAGAATGAAGTTCCTCAATATTTAAATAAAATTGTGTATACAATTTTCGGATCTTCGCACAGTTAGACCCCGAAAGAAGTAATGTCACATGAACTTGCAATTAATTCCATTGGGGATTTTAAAGCAATAACACGAGTATGTGATATATTCAGAAATGCGCATTGCTATCAAATTAGTGTTACATAGCATACTCAGTGGCCAAATGTTCATAGATCAAACAATCGGGATCTAAAGTTCACTTTGACTACTTGCTTGGGAAGAACAATATAACACGGCTATCCTGTAAAAGTGTAGGAAAACTCGCAGCTTTTGCTACTAGGAAATATTTTATAACATCGATTTTTACTAAACTTGGTTTATGGACATCAGTGGAGGTTAGAATAAGGCCTATCCACTTGGTTTGCTCAAATTTGCACATTATCGATTTTTGTGATCTACCACTAGAAATTGACGTTTCTTATTCAGTTTTCATCGTACAGGGAACTTTTTTCTCATTTTGCTCGAAATCGAGAGATCTACAACTTTCTCAGCGCGAGACAAGCGGCATAATCACGTCTTCATAGCGAAAACTGCGAAAAACTAAATTTCGTGATGAGAATATCGATTTTCTGGCTTTGGATACCTTTTATTCTTGATATGGAATCTCCATTCAAAATTAGGGGTAGTCTATGTTGACCATTTTTCATATTTCTGTCCCCTCACTATTGATTTACTATGGGGGATTACAGACGTTTCCGGACTTGGTTATTTTTTGAAAGATTTCGTGTTTTGGTCGTATTTCGGTTCAACGTGGTTCAATCGAGCACTCAAAATCAATCGATAGCTCTCGAAAAGTTCTACAACTTCCTCTAAGTGATTCCAATCGCTACAATTCTTCGTTTTGAAGCTAATTTTAGAAAACTGTCTTAAACGGGTAACATTGAGATATTTCAGGAACACATATGGCATTAAAAGCGTTTCCACACTAGTTTTGTATCTTAACAATGTTTCTGGACATTTATGATCATTTTTCATGTCATTGCCGCTCAAATTCATGTAAGTTTCTTCTCCATGCCTCTCATTTATTCCAAAATGGATATATAATATTCACAGTTCAATCGTCGTATGGGGGTTTATCATGTTTCTCCCCACGGAAATAGCTTGAAAAAGTATCATAAATGTCCAGAAACATTGTTAAGATACAAAACTAGTGTGGAAACGCTTTTCGAGTCCGGAACCAAGTCCGGAAACGTCTGTAATCCCCCATAGTAAATCAATAGTGAGGGGACAGAAATATGAAAAATGGTCAACATAGACTACCCCTAATTTTGAATGGAGATTCCATATCAAGAATAAAAACGATTGCATTTTAGGTATACGAAGCCAGAAAATCGATATTCTCATCACGAAATTCAGTTTTTCGCAGTTTTCGCTATGAAGACGTGATTATGCCGCTTGTCTCGCGCTGAGAAAGTTGTAGATCTCTCAATTTCGAGCAAAATGAGAAAAAAGTTCCCTGTACGATGAAAATTGAATAAGAAACGTCAATTTCTAGTGGTAGATCACAAAAATCGATAATGTGCAAATTTGAGCAAACGAGGTGGATAGGCCTTATTCTAACCTCCACTGATGTCCATAAACCAAGTTTAGTAAAAATCGATGACATAAAATATTTCTAGTGTCCAGCGTTCCTACATTTTTACAGGAGACCCGTGATAAATGGAAAGATTTATCTAAATGCGAGTAATGGTCTGGCTCCTCTCGATTTGTATGCTCTCTCGTCTCTCTACCCGATGAGAGAGTGTGCGGTTTGGAGAGAGCGATACTATTGCTCCTAAATGCGCAATGTGCCAATGTGATACAAATTATGAATCGAATGTAGGATTTCACTGTATATTATGATTCGATCAAAGAGTGATATGTGAGGGCCCTAGCCCATCTGAAGCGAAAGAAACTGGTGCAGTTCGTAGAACGTAGGGCGTGCATTGGGGTCGAAGTGCCAGCACTCGAGCATCTTTGCGTAAATCTGAAGAAAAAAAATCAATTTTTGATTAGGTATGTATATTGAGTGTGTGTAAAATGTCGATGATATGATATTTATCTATAAATAACGTTTTCTCACCGTATTTACTAGAATTCATTGAAAATGGTAAAAAATGGTGCAGACCTCAGCCGGACACTTGTCTGGTTTTGCAAGCCTGTAGTAATTCTCAGTCAGCACGTGGTAGAGTTCTTCACAGTTGATTTCTCCATAAGGTTCCTAAATGCAGTCCATATGGTCCAGTTAAAACCAAACTCACGAGAATAAGAACAACATCAAAAATACCATACTTGACCATTGGTGTACAATTCCCACATCACGACAGCGAAGCTCCACACATCAGCAGCGGCGGTAATTCGACCCTCTTTTACGGGAACGATGGATTGGAAGATTACAATTGCCTTCAACGTGATGCTACTTGATTGGTTCTAATACAATTAAAATATATCTAAATTTTCCGGATGTTCCAATATGATTTACAAAAACTCAAAAGTCTGATGCAATAACATGAGTTCGTTATCTATTGGTACATTTGAATTGAACGTGAATATTTCTACCCTTCCATTATTTCCACGCTTGATGCTACAAATTCGATCTTGCTCTACCTGGTGTAAATATTCGGTCAACTTCGCTTCTTAATTGTCCACACTTTCTAGCCAATAGAGATGATATTTCGAACTCTACCTGCAGTCCATCGGATTCCATGTCTCACAAGTATCCTACACTCTCAAGTATCCTGCCAACTAATTTTAACTCTGTTGAGAGTAGAGATATTAATACAATTTTGTGGAGCTTTTGATCGTTAAGAGGAGGTCGTATTTATGAAAGGGACCAACGTTGTACTTTGCCTAGATTCATCCTTTAACTTAATTACTTATCACGGGTCTTCTGTAAGAATGCAGGAACGTCTGCCACCAGAAAAAAGTCATAGCCATGGATTTCGATGAAACTTAGTTTAAGTATATTAGGTTGTAACATAAGTTTTGTCGCATTTCGGAGGTTCACAATATTTCCATGAAGGATACTTCTCAAACATTATCAATGCCTGACCTCCTAGTATATGTTTGGGGTGTTCATGCACATTCAAACCATAGGGTAGAGCTGAACTGCGCACGCTGGCTATGCGAAAAATATTAATATGAACTGATTTAAATTTGGTGCAGATTTTTTTAATTCGTTTGATCAGGTGCTAGTTCGCAGAGATGAATAATGAACCAAACTTCTACAGCATGGTGATATACCCCGTCAATGCTCTTTTAAAATATACGCCAGATATGGTGCTATCTTGAGCGGAATCAAAGATATACTTCACTGAGTGTAAGGTTAGCCGCTGATTCGTAGCCAACTTGACCAACTCTTCTGAATCCAGAATTGCAACAACAGTGACTAACATAAGTGCGTTCCAATTACCACTCATGGAGGTATAATTTATCATTAAACAAGTGAGAGAAAGAACACTCCACTTGTGGGAAATTTGAATTTTTATTAATTCAATTCGCGCATAATTTTACCAAAATATGCAAGTTTAGGTGTTTCGAATTAAAGATTGTCATTCAAAAGCTATTTATTTCCAAACTTATCCCAAGTAGATACTAGTAAGGGAAGGGTTTATGGTTAGGATGGACACAACAAATCATATATTGAACATGTGTGCGAGGTAGGAATATGAACAAAGTGCCGATTTCATTAGTTTAATTTACATACCATCGTTCTGAAAGGAGCCACTTATCTCAACAGAACCCAATCTACCCCAAATTTTGTCTGCATACTGACCACTTTGGGTGAACTATATTCCACCACTATTTGGATCTGGATATCTAGTGAGAAGAAAATTCGGCTTGCGAAAGTTTTCGCGACCGTCACCAACCATCCACATTATACAAACTCGTCTACATTTCTAGAACGATTTTCGTTTGTCATTATCCGTGAGTGATTCAAAATTATGCACATATGTAGTACTTTACGCAAATCACACAAAATCGGCATAATTTATCCTTTTCAAGAAGAGCTGATGCGTCAAAATGATTTGTAATCCTTATCTAAGTACAACTTTGTCTGACTAATGTGCCTCCTCAACTGCCTTGACAGGACTGAAGTAAAGCGCGTAAGAAAGAGTACGAAGGCCCTCACTGATGATGAATAACGAAATTGAGATTAAATTAATTCGAAGAATTTCTGAGGTTAAAATGCATAAGAGATTGGACGCGACAAAACTTATGTTACAACCTGATACTATTGGGGGTCCGAAGAATGTATATGCACTTGGTTTGGTCAAATTCGCTAATTATCGATTTTTTTGATCTACCCCTTAGGGATACAGTAGGTCAATTTTGATCGTACTGCGAACTTTTTTTGCATTTTACTCGTTTCAGAGAGTTCTACAAAAAGTTCTTCTTTACCCCCTGCCGGAAATGACGTCTTCGGGTACTTTTTGCCGAAAAACTAGTTTTAGGTCAACATTTTCGATTTTTCTCGAACGTTTTTGCTTATACCCCCGGGTATTATGGCACATGTGGATTCTCCAGGCAAATCTAGGTGAGGTCTATGTTGAGCATTTTCCATATGAAGTGCATTGAGATATCGATTTACTACGTAGGTTCTTGTACATAGCCGTATTTTTTTCAAAATTGTGTTTTTGATCATATCTCAGCTTAAAATGGTGCTACCGCGAAATTAAGAAGTGCATTCGATAGCTCTCAGCAAGCTTTACAAATTATACTCTGTGGACCGAAACGCTTAAATGTCTAGTTTTTGAATTATTTGAGATCTAAGATTCCACTCTGAAAGACTAATGATTCGGACGTTTTCGATTTTCTCAAATAATTCAAAAACTAGACGTTTAGGCGTTTCGGTCCACGGAGTATAATTTGTGAAGCTTGCTGAGAGCTATCGAATGCACTTCTTAATTTCGCGGTAGCACCATTTTCATCTGAGATATGATCAAAAACACAATTTTGAAAAAAATACAGCAAGAACCTACATAGTAAATCGATATCCCAATGCACGTTATATGGAAAATGCTCAACATAGACCTCACCTAGATTTGCCTGGAGAATCCACATGTGCCATAATACCCGGGGGTATAAGCAAAAACGTTCGAGAAAAATCGATAATGTTGACCTAAAAATTAGTTGTTCGGCAAAAGGTACCCGAAGACGTCATTTCCGGCAGGGGTAAAAAAGAACTTTTTGTAGAACTCTCTGAAACGAGTAAAATGCAAAAAAAGTTCGCAGTACGATCAAAATTGACCGAGTTACTGTATCCCTAAGGGGTAGATCAAAAAAATCGATAATCAGCGAATTTGACCAAACCAAGCGCATAGACGTTCTTCGGACCCCCAATAGTATGAATAAACTAAGTTTCATCGAAATCCATGGCAATCACTTTTTTCTGGTGGCAAAAGGGGCTCGTTTTCCTGCATTCTTACAGAAGACCCGTGTTATACGCTCATAACCTATTAGCGCTCTTTAATCCTACCCGGTGAACACCCAGACTTACCAGAAAATTGAGACCCTAATCCACACAAGTTGATCAATTTACCTCCGGTGCAGTCCATCTGATAGGGAATGCTTCTTTGTATGTGATGTAGTAGCGAGAATGAGCAAGGGTTCTCGCAAGAATGAAATCGGAGATCTGAAATATCATGTCCTCATGCAAATCAGATGCTGAGATATAAGGAGTACAGGAATAAGGAGTGCAATAACCCAGGGTTAACACGCACATGTTTATTCGATGCACTGAAAGTCATAATTTCCGTGTTATTTCACACGCCTTAGTAAGTAATACATAAATCGGGCCAGATTCCAATCCGAACGCGCGCGGAAAAAGTTGGTTTTATTCAGGCACAAATTATCAACCCTAGTATTACCATCACCTTTATGTCGTCAATCGTCTCTCCAACGAGAATATTTCTAGCGCTGAGATCCCGATGGACGATGCGCATACTCGCGACATACTCCATCCCGCCAGCTATCTAAAATAATCATGTAAAGGATTAAATTATATGTTTTCCTATTTGGGCATTTTGAATCATTTCCAAGTAATTTTCATGGAATTGCATGGTTCAAAAATGATCAAAAATGGGAAACCTAGGAAAGGTTTCACTCCAAATAGTGATACATTTCTGAAGAAGAAACTATACGTAACAAGAACCTTTTTAGCAACGGACAGACACTCCCGTGGTGATAACTCGGCCACTCGAGCTGCGAGCAGTGTGTAGAATAGAGTTCGAGAAATGAAACCACGGTCTCTTCATTCTACACACTCGCTCGCCATTCCACCGGTCGAGAGAGTGTGTCGAATGAAGAGACGGTGACCCGAATTACGAACTCTAGTGTAGAATGAAAATATGTTGGCCCGAAGTACAAAATGTTTTTTATCACAAACTCGGTGATGATGAACCGCCTTTGGCTGCCACGGTTTTCAGCACATTTAAATGATTGCAATGCCGAGTGATTTCCGCCTCCCTGAAAGTCTACCGTAAAATCGATAATATGATTAATCGATAATTGATAATCAACATCCCTCCTTCAAGCATTTCAGTTAGAGTTCGAAAATCGGGCCATCATATGTTCATTATACGCAGAGCGAAGTGAGAGCATGGTAAATAAAGATACCGAATTACGAACTCTGACACTAGTGCGGTCAAGTGTGACAATCAATAATCTATGTGTAGAGACCACAACGCGTTCTGCCAAAATCGTCGTACCAGGCACTTTGTGTGCCCAATGCAACCCTTTCGGTCTGAATAAGACCATGCTGTGCCATTTAGAACTATATTTTAACTCTGCAAAGAATTATTATCTGAAAACCTTGCACTCGGGAATATGTGAAAAATGAACAAGTCATCAAGTTCACTCATCATTCAGTTTTGATCTCGCTATAGCAACTGTCCATTTGGTGTTAAGGTAGAGGTCTACCTCTTGTGCCCGGATTCTTCAGGTTCGAATCCCCTCTATTGAAATAGGTTTGCACTTTTTTGCAATTTTTTTATAAAATCTGGTAAACGTTCCGACAGTTCGGAAAAACATCCTTCCGTTTTCCAATTTTGTACGATGTTTCTTACCGATACGAACTACAAACTGCGAGTGGAGCAGCTGCACACTAGTATAATGACCCATTTTACGTCTATACATGGCCTTAATTAGCGTATGCTGACCTAATTAGAGCTGTCTGATCATGATGCTCCAATGGTCATTTGTGAAGGATCTTAAGAGCTATCGAAATCACTTTTGATCGTCCGATTTGGTTAAGAATTCGAACTGTCGGACCAATATTCCTGAAAGTGGGCGTGGCTTGTGGTCTCTATCTATGTGGGTCGCTTCATCACACATTCCCTGTGGAACTATCATGAGGTTTTATCCATATTGCATATTGTAGGGAAGGATTGGCAATCTGTTGCAATGGAAAATAACGTACTCCATGAACTCTGAGGCTTCAATGAAACGAGGCGTTTTGATCGAGACAACTTTACCATTGAGCTTGCCTTTGAAAACCTGAAACCTTTACTGAGTATTTGGTACTTTTGCTCGAACTCACATCTCCAAAGAACCCACGTCCAATAAGTTCCCCTTTCTCGATGCGTCGATCTTTGCGATCCCACAATTCCCCATCTGTCAGACAACACCTTAACAAATACGAAATAAAAACCGCAAGCCAAATAGGAAAGCGCTCTGCCCATTTAGTGCGTGCTAACGTCGAGCGAGACACTATGCAAAACATTAGAACACTCTGCGATTTAATTAACAGTCGCGACAATCTAAGCAAAACGGAGTATGAAAGGGCGTGCTCACATTGTGGATGCGAGGCAGTTTTTGAACCAGGACATGTTTCGCTGAAATGATTAGAAATGCTTTAAATATTTATTAGTCACGAGACACGAGATCGACAATAAATTCCTCTCAAAAATAAGTAAAAGGGGTGATTAATAATAATATTAGTAATCAACTCTCCACTCTCTTGGCAGAGAAAGTAGATCGCTATCTTGCAACTCTCGTCAACATCTATCTCTGACCCTGACCTTACGCAGTTTTCGCGGTAAACACAGCGAGAAACGAGCGATGCGCGCTAAATAGACGCGCGCGATTAGTAATGGTAGCCACGCCGCTGTTCCATATAATGCAGCTCACCCTTTTATTCATGTACACAGAAAACTGAAGAAATACATTTTCTGCAACTTTAAAAATTTTGCCGAAAGGACTTCTTCAAATCTTTACAAAGCTTTCATTTCTCTTAACATGATGCCTCATCGATCCACAATTTCCCCCCGATGATTCAGCAATTCAGATGAGACCAGGCTTCGTCGAGCGTAAACTAATCGCGCGAGGTGTCGAAACTACAGTTACAGTGCCAGAGCGATACGGTAACCTGCAATTCGTGAGCGCTGGATGTCAGGGAATCGTTGTGTAAGCATCGAATAGTATATGTCATATTTTCACAGTCTCCCCGTGGTTGCTGTTCTTTTTCCGTAACGTGCTCTAAATATTGCGTGTTTTGTAAACGCGCAATGTGTATATACGTACTACCGGATTGCAAAACAATTGTGCAACGAAGGGAGAAAAAGCTCAAGTATCGATTCAAGTAGCTCAAGTAACTATTGCGAAACTCATTAGGAAACGTAATTACTCAGATCGGCAACCGACTCAGTGACAGGCAATAATGTGGCCATCAAGAAGATACTGGAACCATTTCGGACACAGGGAAACGCTCAGAGACCTTTTCGAGAAATCGCACTCTTGTCGTCAGTGAAACACCCTAACGTCAGTTGCGTTTTTAAATAATGCGAACCCCACGTGTGCCTTGTATGTCTGTGTATTCATCACCAAAACGAGCCGCGGCGTCTTCCAATTAATTTCCACACGGGTTCAACTAGGTGACGAGCTATAGCAGTTGCGCAGCTCAGTTGATCTGGCGAATGTTGGGCTCCTCAAACTGAATCCACACGTTTGAAATACATATAAGTGTTCGAATACGGAATGTACCGATACCCTGTCCATCTCGTAATCTATCGTTGAAGTTACATTTATAAATTATATAAACAATTAAGATCATTCCACTCTTTTCTGTCTTCACTTCACAGCAGACCGAAGACACGTTTCAAGACATCTACCTTGTAATGGAGCTTATGCCTCACAATCTGAAAGAGGTACGGCTCGAAGTAGCTTGTGCTATTCACTGCAGCAAACTTCGCATGAGATTATAGCTTTATACAACTTCAAACAAGATACCACAATGTCAGGTCAGCATTAAATCCAAGCTCGATCACAAGACATTATCGTTCTTTTTCTACCAAATATTGTGCGCCGTCAACCATTTGCACAAATCGGGCATCATTCACAGGGTTAGTCGTTTGTTGCCCATCGGTTCTAAGTATTCGCTAAAATATCGAAATCAATGTTTCACTAACTTTGATTCAACAAATAAATATTTATCATGTCGAGCGCAAACGCTAGATGAGGATATTAATTGACAAATATTGACTGATTGTTTGATTGATTGATTAACCTTGCTTTAGGATCTCAATCCTTGTAACATTGCCGTTAATGGAAAAGCAAGAATCAAAGTGCTCGACTTCGGACTCGCTCGAAACTACCAGGAAACTACCTCGCGGCCAAATATGACCGCTTATGTCGTTACTCGATACTACAGAGCTCCCGAAATTTTGCTTGCACAAAACTACGGTGACAAAGGTCGTTTCGGACACCTAAAATTCAATTTTTGAAATTTTCTTAATTCTTTAATCTTCAGCTGATATGTGGTCAGTTGGATGTATTTTCGCTGAATTAATTACAGGAAAAGTGTTGTTTCCGGTGCGTTTTTTTCTATATTTTTCAATGTATTCACATGATATGATTACTAGTGTATGATGTGTTCGTTTACACGGAAAGGATAGAATAGATCAGTGGTGTGTGATTGCTACAACTATGGGAACGCCGAAGGAAGACTTCATCAGCTCGCTGGATGAGTCGGTGTTAGAGTGAGTATGTTTCGAGAATATTAGATTCAAAAATAGCTACTGCAACAAATAATTTTGATATGTTTCTTCAAAAAATCAATATGTCCTTTACAGGTTTGTGAGAACGAAATCTCCTAATTGCCCTCCTCAAGGGATGGATCGGATTCTTCCTAAAAGTGATTTTGAAGCGCAGACTAGAGGATTGACAAGTAAGCTAGAGGATTGACAAGTTTGTTTTTCAAATACATATATGGCCTTGCTTCGAGTTCAGTGTAAATTACATCTAGCTAATGTTGTTAGACGTACTGTTTTCAGTGACAAACGCTCGCGATCTTGTCTCAAAACTTCTAGAAATCGATCCGAGCAAGCGATACTCTGCCTCCGAGGCTCTGCTACATCCCTACGTGAGGAGCTTCCGACGAGAGGAAGAGGTACGTGCAAAATTTCAAAAAAAAAACGAAAATAAGAAAACGGACGGTAGTAGTTACAGGGAAAGTACTTTGACAAAGTTTGAACTCGAATATTTCATCAGTCCTATCAACCTGTTAATGCATGTTATAACACGTTTTAGTATACCACTCGAGGTGTTGAATGCGCACTTCAAATAGTATCCCCTAGTAATGACTCGACCCCACCAGTACCGGAAATCCATGATTGACCCCACCAGTACCGGAAATCCATTATTGACCAGCAGCTGGAATTTCGAAGAAACTCCGAGTTTCCCGTCAGACCGTTTACAATACCATCTGCCGCATTCATTTCCGTCCCTAAGATATGCATGTAGATTACCGCTGTCCATTAACCTTCAAATATGCTCAAATTATCGATCATTCCAATCCAAGCCAAGCTTATATCTACAAATTAAGTACTTGGAAAATATGCAAAATAATTGGAGAGGTTTAATAATATACTCAGTGATAATTAAAGGCTGCATATTGCGATTTTCTTCGTTGCTGCAGATTCCGATTGTCTCCAGCACATTTGGATGCTTGCAATACCGAGCAATTTCTGCTTCCCTGACACATTCTAGAATTATGTTATGCATTCAATTCAAATTATTGATAATAATCTATTAGGTTGTAACATAAGTTTTGTCGCATTTCGGAGGTTCACAATATTTCCATGAAGGATACTTCTCAAACATTATCAAAGCCTGACTTCCTAGTATATGTTTGGGGTGTTCATGCACATTCAAACCATAGGGTAGAGCTGAACTGCGCACGCTGGCTATGCGAAAAATATTAATATGAACTGATTTAAATTTGGTGCAGATTTTTTTAATTCGTTTGATCAGGTGCTAGTTCGCAGAGATGAATAATGAACCAAACTTCTACAGCATGGTGATATACCCCGTCAATGCTCTTTCAAAATATACGCCAGATATGGTGCTATGTTGAGCGGAATCAAAGATATACTTCACTGAGTGTAAGGTTAGCCGCTGATTCGTAGCTAACTTGACCAACTCTTCTGAATCCAGAATTGCAACAACAGTGACTAACA
This sequence comes from Pristionchus mayeri, assembly GCA_036245805.1. Classification (NCBI taxonomy): domain Eukaryota; kingdom Metazoa; phylum Nematoda; class Chromadorea; order Rhabditida; family Neodiplogasteridae; genus Pristionchus; species Pristionchus mayeri. Next base: position 6,818,237 of record BTRK01000005.1, read on the forward strand.
TAAGTGCGTTCCAATTACCACTCATGGAGGTATAATTTATCATTAAACAAGTGAGAGAAAGAACACTCCACTTGTGGGAAATTTGAATTTTTATTAATTCAATTCGCGCACAATTTTACCAAAATATACAAGTTTAGGTGTTTCGAATTAAAGATTGTCATTCAAAAGCTATTTATTTCCAAACTTATCCCAAGTAGATACTAGTAAGGGAAGGGTTTATGGTTAGGATGGACACAACAAATCAGATATTGAACATGTGTGCGAGGTAGGAATATGAACAAAGTGCGGATTTCATTAGTTTAATTTACATACCATCGTTCTGAATGGAGCCACTTATCTCAACATAACCCAATCTACCCCAAACTTTGTCTGCATACTGACCACTTTGGGTGAACTATATTCCACCACTATTTGGATCTGGATATCTATTGAGAAGAAAATTCGGCTTGCGATAGTTTTCGCGACCGTCACCAACCATCCACATTATACAAACTCGTCTACATTTCTAGAACGATTTTCGTTTGTCATTATCCGTGAGTGGTTCAAAATTATGCACATATGTAGTACTTTACGCAAATCACACAAAATCGGCATAATTTATCCTTTTCAAGAAGAGCTGATGCGTGAAAATGATTTGTAATCCTTATCTCAGTACAACTGTGTCTGACTAATGTGCCTCCTCAACTGCCTTGACAGGACTGAATTAAAGCGCGTAAGAAAGAGTACGAAGGCCCTCACTGATGATGAATAACGAAATTGAGATTAAATTAATTCGAAGAATTTCTGAGGTTAAAATGCATAAGAGATTGGACGCGACAAAACTTATGTTACAACCTGATATCTGTAAACTTTGCTCTATGTTCAACATGGATTTATGTGTGTCGTATGCTAGGAATAATGAGCCGTTCTTGAGATTTTTAAGGTAATTGTTGGCATGAAACTGTTTTGGTGAGCAAACAACTGTCCCATATGATCATGGATTCAATTTCGATGGTACTCCTTCAGATACATAGGTACTCAAGATTTATCCTCACTTCAAGAATTCTTCACGCGTCATATTCTTGGGCGATTTTAGTGCAACAGGTTCGGGTTCAAGATAATGCTTGAGCACACCCTTGTGTACCTAAAATCGGAAATTGAAATAAATCAATGTAATTATGGATATTACTCAATTAATCAAATTTATTGTGGATATTGTATGACGTAATTAAGGATAATACCTTTCCGAATTGACCCTCTCCTAGTAGTTCTTCCTTCTTGATTGATGTTTCTGGGAAATCCCAACGGATCGCAGACGCTTCCCTCTTTACTGAGAATGTCAGAACGATGTTCGACTTATTACAACGCCCTGCAAATTGATATGAAGTTACACCAAAATCACACAAATTTGATAGATTGCCACACAAATGTGTTTGTGAGACTTTAGTTTTCACGATATTTATTTATTTATATTTATCATACACCACATAGGTTCTTCATCAGATGCAGAAATGTGCGAGAAGGAGAAGGGATAGAGGGGATATAGAGAATAGAGAAGACAAGACCAGACAAGAAGGGTAGGGGGAGAAGGGGGGGGGGGAGTATGTGGAGGGGAGGATGAGACGATCACTTCCGATTTGAGAGTCACACGAGAGAGAGAGTCTAGGGGAGGAGGCCTAGAGAGCGGGTGAGTGGCCGCTATCCAATATATGTATAATTGATATTTGGTTATGTTACGTACATGCACGGTTTAGGTGCCATATATACTGCCATATATTGTGTGTTAAAAAATCGTACCCGAGTAGTGCTCAACCAAATCCGTCAGCATATCGAACTTAAAATTGCCCTTCTCGATGATGTATTGCTTGTTCTCTCTCGAGATCAGAAATCGATTAATTCTTGGTGCATGTGTTTCTTGTTTTCTGCAATTTAGTATAGATTTGTGCGATACAAAGCTAAGGAGTGTATGGTAAGCTTCCAATCAATAAATGATATTGCACACTTTTCAATAAAGATCATATTCACAATGACTTACTTCAGCGATAGTGAAAGCAAGAGACCGGGGCTGTTGAAATTGAATTCTCCCTTATTTTTCTCGCTCACGCGAATTATGTACGAGCCGGGTAAGAATTCTGGACCCGCAAGAATCTCTTCTGCCCTCTCTTTGTCATAATTGAACGATATCAACCTAAATGCGAGTTCATATTATGAAATGTTTTTTTACCATTAAAAACGGTATTTTGACCTGGTTACGAACAAAATAAAGAAACCATGGTGTCGCTTCTTGAGATCTACTAATATTTCGAATGCGAAAAACCGAATGATTAAACTTACTCGAAATCATCCTTTTGCTGAACTCGCACCACATAGTTTGAAGGAACGAAAACTTTCTTGCCAGTTTTCACGTTTCGCAAGTACCTAAACATTGTCTTTTTTGATGAGTGTAATTGTTTCGTAGAATATTTCTAGTTCTTACATCATATCCCTAAAGATGGCTCAATACTAATCACCTATGCACGATATATTGAGTGTTGAAGCGATATTTTTGAAAAAAAAGAGCAGACGTTGCACAAACATAAATACCGGATTGTATCTCACCACCAATTAGTGTTCGAGCTTGATCGCTTGCGGATAAATTTTTCACCCTTGAAAATCGGTTTTCTATCCTTAGGGTTATTAGGAGTGTAGTCATTTACTGCAATGACGATTTCTTCATCTTCAGTCGACTTCTGAAAACAAACAATCATTGATCTCGCAATCAGAACGCATATTTCCAGTTCCGAATGTATACAATGATCACACAATTTCGACAAATACTCTGTATATTTTGCGAAAAAAAAAACACTAACCGGAAATAGTCTGTCGATTATTGTTGAGATTCTATCGAGAAATGATCGGATGAAATTCATGATGATGGGCTCAAGGAATAGGTTAGATGAAATAATTGCGAATGAATCGATCGGGATAGCGAGGAAAGTAGAGAGTGTGCGCTCAGCTCGCAAACTTTCTTTCTCTACCCTAACGTGCTCTCTTCTCTCTGTCGAATCGGTTAGGCAACTACTTCGCGAACTGATCGTTATCAAGCAATGTTGTGCGATTGACTTCACCCATACATCCAATTTGTTAAACACACATATTTAAAAATCGTGCATTTTTTAAATAGGCCTTGCAATTGATACAAAATTGGCAAAATTAGTCAAATCGTAAGCTAGTGAAGGAGTAATTCACAACCTAAATCATGAAATGGCCGTGAACCAGCGCTTGAAAAGTGCTCCCGCGCGCTCGTGATACTAATCGGGACGAAAGATACGCGTGCATTTGCTTATGACCGATTCCGAATCTCGACCGATTCCGAATCTCGGAAGACATTTGCGTTCTTAATTCGGGTGCTCGTCTCTTAAATTTCCACACGCTCTCGTTCGTTCTAGCTATGGTATAATAAGGAACAAGAATATACAATTTCCGAATTTCGAAATACTCGAAGGCATTAGTAACGCATTACCCCATTCCTGATCCATTACAATTAACGCACATTGACTGTATTGCAAGGAAATACGTGATTAGTAACATAGACTCCATTGCTTACTGTGCACAGAGTACTAAAGCCATTTTCGGCGGTGCTCAACAGCAATGAATTTCATCGTTTTCTCCCTCATCGCCAGCTGTCTTCTTCTCACTGTATGTTTATCTATTATTGATAATTGGCATCGGTATCGAGGTGTCCGTGCACATTCATTCTCAACACTCTGTCTCAACTCAACACAAAATCGTTTTGTGATTGCTATTTTCTTGTATAATTTACCCATTCGTTAATTAACCCCCGCCACGAGCGATCAACATTATTACCCTCTCGCTCGACTGACAGTAGATATTATTAAGAGACATTCCACGTACCTTTTGGGAGGGGTCGACGGATGACTTTTTTTGCAACCCCCGTCAATATTTCGCTGGTGAAGTTCCCATACCGAGTTCTGATATTTGGCCCAATATGAAGGGCTATGGTGCACTTTCCGAAAAATGCCAGACCAGGACCAAAAAAAAATCGAAAATTTCAAATTTTTGAAAAGTAGGATATTATAGGTTTTCTAGGTCTATTTTTTGATGAAAATAACGAAAAACATACTTTGAAAGCGATCAGATGACGATAAAGTGTGGAAAACGTCGATTTTCGAAGAGTTTTGGCCGTCCTGAAAAGTTTTTCAATTAGTCTGCAAAAACTAACTTCATTTTCGGATTCCTCATGCAAAACTACGTATAATAACCGAATTAACCGAATTATACGAAATTTCGGCCGTGCGCTCGGAAGTAATGGTTTCCCGAAGAAGGCAAACTAAGCGATAGTGCTCTATGCAAAATATTTACAACGTGTGCATATTACGCCAAATGTGATGATTGAAGCTTTTAAACATGTTTTTATAACTATACATACAATTTGAGACCATGATCAAGCAATTTGAAGCCTTAATTTTGAAAATTTCAGTTTTGGAAAATCTGAATTTCACAAGTTTCACAAAAATCGTCATTTTTTCGAAATAATTTGGTTCACAATGGTCAACAATGTCTCAATTCACAATAACATTCGTTGACATGCTTCTACTGATAGTTTTAATGTGTTTTGCGCATAATTTCAGACCATCCTGATTTGAAAAATCTTCGAAAAATGGAGAAAATGCGATTTTTCCGAAATTTTTGTTCTTTGGGACACTCTGAAATTATTGTTTTACCATCAACATCGTGATATTTCGATCAGAATTACTAAATACAACCCTTATAATGATTTCCGATTGGTTTGGAAGCTATCTGGTAAATTTCTTCTTCTTCATTGTTTTCGAAGTGGACAAAATTTTCGAATAAACTTTTTTTGCCAGATGGCTTCCAAACCAATCGGAAATCATTATAAGGGTTGTATTTAGTAATTCTGATCGAAATATCACGATGTTGATGGTAAAACAATAATTTCAGAGTGTCCCAAAGAACAAAAATTTCGGAAAAATCGCATTTTCTCCATTTTTCGAAGATTTTTCAAATCAGGATGGTCTGAAATTATGCGCAAAACACATGAAAACTATCAGTAGAAGCATGTTAACGAATTTTACTGCGAATTGAGACATTGGTGAGCATTGTGAACCAAATTTTTTTCGAAAAAATTACGATTTTTGCGAAACTTGTGAAATTCGGATTTTCCAAAACTGAAATTTTCAAAATTAAGGCTTCAAATTGCTTGATCATGGTCTCAAATTTTTTGTATAGTTATAAAAACATGTTTAAAAGCTTCAATCATCACATTTGGCGTAATATGCACACGTTGTAAATATTTTGCATAGAACACTATCGCTTAGTTTGCCTTCTTCGTGAAACCATTACTTCCGAGCGCACGGCCGAAATTTCGTCTAATTCGGATAATTCGGATATTATACGTAGTTTTGCATGTGGAATCCGAAAATGAAGTTAGTTTTTGCAGACTAATTGAAAAACTTTTCAGGACGGCCAAAACTCTTCGAAAATCGACGTTTTCCACACTTTATCGTCATCTGATCGCTTTCAAAGTCTGTTTTTCGTTATTTTCATCAAAAAATAGACCTAGAAAACCTATAATATCCTACTTTTCAAAAATTTGAAATTTTCGATTTTTTTTGGTCCTGGTCTGGCATTTTTCGGAAAGTGCACCAGAGCCCTTCATATTGGGCCAAATATCAGAACTCGGTATGGGAACTTCACCAGCGAAATATTGACGGGGGTTGCAAAAAAGTCATCCGAGAGTTGGAGCGTTTTCTCGTGGAATGTCTCTTAAGCGGTGATGACCCGAAAATTACAGGTAACGGATGCTTACCACGAGTTAAATATGGATAATAATGTGCACTCCCCTCGTTTTTCTCACACGCTGTCAAGATCGAGAAGGGGCCTGCTCGACATTCTCCTCTCGAGTGAAAGCAGGGAGTGGACAACCTTTCCCATCCTCATGAGTTATTCGCATTAAACCAAAGCATTGGTAAAACGATAAAGTTTGAATTTCGAAATAAGCGCATGCTGAAGATCAGGAATTACTCTAAGTGGAATCTAATGGGTTGGGTAGAAATTAACCCACTGGCTTCCAAATACTATTTCTCTAATGGTATGATGTGACCATACAGGGTATAGGTGCATCCGCTTTAAGCGAGTTATCAGTCGTCGATAGACAATCATGCAAGTTTAAATGGTGCTGTGATGCCGAGTGCTGCTACGACTACGTATCCCTGCTGTCCAAAGTGCTTCTAGGGAACGTTACCTTTCTCAACCGAGGTAAATACCAATTTACAGACCCCGGGGGACATAGGGTTTGGTCTGCCCAGGCGGGGATGGGAATGAACTATGTAGCGTATTTGAAAACTATCCAATATTCTCGCAAAATCACGTGAAAATTGAAACTGGATAGTCACGAACGACAAATCCATTTCTGAGGAGAATCTACTACTGGAAAGATGCATTGTCATTAGATTTTGCTAATGCAGACTTCCGCAAGACATTAGTAACGCATTACCAAACACATTCCAGATTCATTACAATTAACATCGCCTTTATTATTCTCCATTCTCCATTCTCCATTCTCCATTCTCCATTCTCCATTCTCCATTCTCCATTCTCCATTCTCCATTCTCCATTCTCCATTCTCCATTCTCCATTCTCCATTCTCCATTCTCCATTCTCCATTCTCCATTCGATCGTCGGTGAGGGGCGGTCGCCTCTCGGCCCCCTCTCCCCTTCTTCCCTCTGGAGTCTCCCTCCCAGTCAGCTTGGACAACCTGGTGAGGTATCTGTCCAATCAATGCCACTCAAGCTCAAGATCGGAAGTTTGAACTGTCGAAGCCTATGCAAAAGTGATCGAATAGTGGAATTTGAGGAGTCCGTGAGTAAATTGTCGTTCGATGTTATCGCCCTTCAAGAGACTCGCCGAACCGGCTTTACTTCTATGACTCTATCGCAATCCAACCATCTATTCCACGCTTACGGCTTACGATCACTATATGGAACAGGATTTCTAATTCATTCGAAATGGGCAGCTCATGCCGATTTCCACTATCTGACCGACCGCCTCTCATATCTCGAAAATGGGATTGAGGATCGTATCAATTTACCTTCCAACAAGCGCCTCTCCCGATGCTGACTATGAGTGTGTTTTGAATGAACTGCAGACACTGTTAGACGCTCCCTCCAGTCGTGCTCACCTACCGGGTGCTGGGAGACGTCGAGTAGTTGTCTGCGGTGATTTCAATTGCAAGGTTGGATCACGGCTGGCCAAACATGAAGAGTGGATAGGGAGACACGGACTCGGAATGCGTAATGAAAGAGGACAAGTTCTGGGAGACTTTTGTTGTGCTAATAAATTGAAGATCATGAATACGAGATTTGACAAGCGAGAGAGTCGCAAGTGGTCATGGCAATCACCTGATATGAAAACGAAAAATTTGATCGATTTCATACTCTGCCAGGATCCTTCACTTTTTCTTGATGTCTCCATAGTTGGATCTCACTCGTTCTCGTCCGATCATCGCCTTATTATGGCCAGAATACGAATTCTCACTGTTTTCGGATCTGGCATAGCCGCAGATCGATTCGGTCCAAAGAAGTTTCTTGCTGGTAAGACAAAGATTGATATTTGTAGAGAACGCACTTTCAGTCATTTTCAGCATTGCCACTATTCTCAAGTTTTTTACTCCGTTTCTTGTCCAATTCGAATATTGGGCGTACTTCGATGCGAGATTTATCATTGGAATGGGCGATGTTTGTTCATTTTGCAATCATTATCTGAATTGCTAATTCCGATAGGATTGAGAAAGCATTAAATGGCAAGGAATTATTAACAATCGATTCATTACGAACCCTTTATCAGGGTTTCGTCTTTCCGTGTATAAACTTCCTCGGGTCATGGTGGTTTCCCAACACGGAGAAATCCTCGATGGCTGCAATCTACACTTCCGGAATTCAGGTTTCTCTTTGCTTTTCCCTAACTATACTCTTTCTTTGCTAATTTAATCCGATCATAATAATCTCACTATAGTATCTCCTCGAACCATCTACACTTCATGAAGTATCTCCGTATTATTGTACCAATAAACTCATAGTATAATATGAATTCATAGGATGGCCGCTAATCTTCTATTTATATGAGCCCGTTTGCGTAAGAATCAAACAAGGTATGGCACAGCAATTTTTCGAAAACTTGAGGAAAGGGGCTTTCGAGGGTGCTGATCATCGTGGTCAACGTCATTTTGAACCAACTCGACCGGTTGAGCCAGGCTGCATGTAGGCTGCATATACGTTTTTGATGATAACTCTGCAAACAATTGAAGAATCAACTTCAAATTTGCACAGTGGGTAAATCTCACTACCATTAATCCGATTTTTGCAAAATATGTAATTTTATAAATTTTTATAAATGTAAAAATATGGGTCTCGAATATAAAGTGCGGGTACCGTTAGTGAAATACCTAGAAAAATGCGCAATTTTAAAAGGATCATTTTTCGTATACATAGTTGGGGAAATAAGCTTATCACTTTTTTTGCTACATTCAGTTTTATGATGAACTTTCATCACCTCGCGGCGCATTGAGCGGAGAGTGAGAAATCAGAATGAGTTTCATTGCAAGATGTATTCCCTAATCCGATTATTTCGAAGCCATGGACGTGGAGGGTATACTTGGTAGTGAAACTCATTCTCATTCCTCATTCTCCGCCCAATCTGCGCGGCGAAGTGAGGAAAGTTCATCATAAAACAGAATGCAGCAAAAAAGTGCTTTTTTCCCCAACTATGTATACGAAACATGATCCTTGGAAAATTGCGCATTTTTATATTTATTTCACTCACGGTACCCGCACCTTATATTCGAGACCCATATTTTTACATTTTTAAAAATTTATAAAATTTCATATTTTGCAAAAATCGGATTAATGGTAGTGAGATTTACCCACTGTGCAAATTTGAAGTTGATTCTTCAATTGTTTGCAGAGTTATCAGAGCATTGTGCAATCATCGATTTCCTACCTTCAATATTTCCGGATTTTTTTGTATTCTCCATTATTACTCGAAATTGTGGTTCCTCGTGTATTTTTGTCTTTATTAAATTGTTTATCTCTTATTATTATCACATTTCAGGAATGGCCCTACAAGTGGCAGATCGTCCTGATATTCGGAGCTGCTGTTCAGTTTATGTCTGGGGTGGTATTCATGCTGGTTGGATCAGGTAGAACGAACATCATTGAATGTAAAAATGCAATGTAAAAATGGACAAATTTCAGGTGAAACTGCAGCTTGGGCATGCAAAGAAAGTCGAAAACAACAAGATACGAGTGTGGAGATGGAGGCATTAAATGATGGACAGATATAAAAAAGCGCTTATTTAGCTCACATATCCCATAGTTATTCAATTACATCCAATAAGATCTACCACATCAACATACATTATGGCATTACCACAATGTAAAACGCTTTATTTGTATTAAGCGTTAAATAATTTTCCTTGTTTTCACGTAAAGCAGTAATATTGGTAATTATAAATACAACGAATCATACGCAAGTATTCTCAGAGCTTGTGCGCATATGCCCTCAGGGAATTCTGTATCTGAAAAATAAATCAATTTGTAGTAAAAAACAATTCACTATTATATATCCATTATAACCTGGTAAAGGCGCGTGTTCACTGATGACATTCGTTACTTCTTCATATATATGCGCATCCGGCGCACTGGGAAATTCTGAAGAAAAAAACGATAAATTGTGGTGTGAGCACATTTGATATTAACAATGTGCTAATATGAATCAGTAATTTTTTTTGGCCAAAACATTACATCTCATGTAATATATACAAGCACGGACCAGTTTCCATTACCGCATCGTATATGGTTTCCTCGGAATGGACGTATCTAGTAATGTTTGATCTAACGAGCGGGAACGGAGGTAGAGGAATTCGCAAACGATCATAGAAAGCCTGATAAAGTTGAACTGTGCAGATTATTGAAATGGAGGGTATACCCTGCTCATTAATCGCACAATTAGTCCTAGTATGCAGACGATCAGGAATAAAGTGAATATAATTAACGATGTAATTGGCCATGTGGATGATGCGTGATCTGAGAAAATAAGCGTTGAAATCCTTGTTTATACTCGTCTTTTACTTTTCCACCGTCGTAGAGTGAAAATTACTTCAGTGTCCCATTCATGCCATAACTGTCCATTGGATTGTGCGTGTAGCCATGTTCCGTAAACCGTTTGGAATGCCCATCCATTTCCGTGTATGACGGGAATTAGCAGCACGTTCTCGTCCAACTTATCGGTCAGATCAATAATATTATCGTCCTCGGCAAGCACATACTCGCCCGACGCATGCCCTTTCAAGGCAACCTGAGCCAGCAACAAATCCCTGGGCATGCGCCTAATTATTATAATTCTGAGTGTAGGCAGAAAGTATTGAAACGATTACCTTTCCGTCATGATTTTCAATATACCACAGATGGTCTTCCGTACATTCGGAAGACACTCGCGGTTGATAGAAGTGGTCGTAACTAATATATGACGTATTTAGTAACATTATGCAATTCGTCCCGGCGATCTCTCTTGATGCACGCAAGTCACTGGGAAGGTTCGGGTTGGACGGATCTAAAATACATGAAAATTTTCGGCTGGTGGATTCTGGATTCTGGATTCTGATTCTGGAAGGTGGATTCTGTCCCAATATAAGGGTCCCAAAGGAATCTGTATCAATATAAGGGTCCCAAAAATTTCTGTACCATTATAAGGGTCCCAAAGTAAGCTGTACCAGTATAAGGGTCCCAAACAAAATTTCAGTTCTTTTTATCAATATGTAATTTTGCACCACAACTATGCAACACCGTGTTAATGAAGTGTGTAACGGAAATTCGACTCTGAATTTGTCTTTCCTTCGCAAATTGGTTAAAACTCAACCTGCAAGACAATGTACTTGGCCACTCTTTGCTAACCACAGGGGTGTAAGGGACATCTGCTTCCCTAGGTGCAAAAAAGGTGATGAAATATCAAAGTTGGAAACTAAAAAGAGTCGTCCACCTGGTTCAAACAGCCTAGCCAAGAACTTATCCTTATATTATGTCTTTAAGCCGGGTTACGAAGGGAACTCAAATACAGATCGTGATTTTCATTACACACATCTGAAACGCGATATTGCACAGTTATTACGCATTACTTATTGGTATTACTTATTGAAGGCGAAATTTTATTTGAGACCCTTATACTGGTACAGAAATTTTTGGGACCCTTATATTGGTACAGAAGACTTTGGGACCCTTATATTGGTACAGAAATATTGGGACGCTCATATTGGTACAGAGCCAAATTTTCGAATAGTTGCAACGACGTATGATCGCTATTGGTAGTAAAATGAAGAGAAAAAGAATCTATGTTTCCTAATTTAAAAAAAAAATGTTTGAAAATAATTGTGAACTTGCAAATGAAGTACATTTTTCATGACCCCGAGGATAGAGAAAATACATAAAAAAAACAATGATACTTGGCAAAGGCTCAATGATCAAGTGCCCAGCTTCAAGTTCGTCGGGCACAGTGAAAACTGATCCATCTTTGCCGGTTGCTAAGAACGCTCCGTGGCTGTCTATAAATGACCATGTGCTGTCATTGTTCTTGATCGGTATCCAATATGTAATCGGATCATATTTGTTCATCTTATAATCTCCTTTCCAGACATCATTGAGGTTCACAAGGCCGCTGTCATCCGAATGTAGGTCTTTGGTCCTCGCGCATTGCGGAGATAATGCAACCTGAACGCAACATTGTACGTTGAAGAAGGTGACGTTTATTGTTTTCACAATTCTTTTGCATAATTATTTAATACAATTTAGACTGACCTCATCAAAATAAATCTGGATGTCCCACAATGCGCAGGAATCCATATGAATCTGTTTGTTTATCCGGCCCGAATCAACAACAAAATCAGCCATCGGTGGAGGTTTTCGAAGGTAATTGCCGTCAGTTGTTTTGATATATCGATTTCCAATAATACTCTTCAAGTTTGAATACGAAGGAGTGGCAATAATTTCTGTAAGTATGCATGTATTTCTTACTTCAATTAACGGCATTGACAAGTTTATAATTTCACATATAATTAAGCTTAAAGAAAGATTTTCAGTAACATCGAAATTTAAGCAGCTCGGGTTTCGAAACTAATTTTCACGGGATTCTACACGAATATTACCGTGAATATCATCCTGAAGTTTGTGATATCATCATGTACGTTATGCAATACCTCTATGAATTGTGGCATGATCAAGATAGAAGTTGCACGTGGAGTCCAGACAGTCGTTCACCGTATGCACAGTTCCGTTTATATCGGCACTCAAAAAGCCTCCCTTGTCTCCAATAAAAGACAAGGAGCCATCAGCATTCTTCAATTGCATCCACTTAGTCCGCCTGGCAGGATTGACGTTCGCCACAATCGCAGATCCATCGAAAGTGTCTAGCAGTTCTCTGGCACGCTCCGAGCGATAGGTACGAATCGTGACCTGAATTTTAAATCATAATGATAAATATATCAGCGTGATACCCTTGAACGTTCAAATAGGCTAAAAAATGCCATCATCTCATGGAGTTAGCGGGGGGGGGGGTGACAATGGCTAAAACGACAATTGCTCAATTCGTCGCCGTTTGAATGCAATTTGGCGCAGCGACTTGGGATATATTTAATTGTAACCAGTATGCGCTACTGTACATTAACATATATTAGTCTTGTTACCAGGCGAACTTGAGTTTTACACTTCATCAACGACCAGGGGTTCATGGTCCGAAATTGAGAATTTTAGCAAAAACTCATGGCTAGATAAACACCAAATGCCCTAACCAATCGATACACATATTACTAGTATAGAGTAGTTACTCGGGAGCTAGAATACCAATTGGCTTCAATACTAAGTTTTTATCTAGACATGATTTTCTACTCAAAATCTGAATTTTGGACCACTGGTCGTTGGTGAAGTGTAAAACTCATGATCGCTTGGTAACAAGACTAATGTACGGGAGCGCATACTGGATACAATGAAACAACTCCCATGTCGCTGCACCAAATTGCAAGTGAACGGCGACGAGTTGAGCAATTGTCGTTTTAGCAACCATGTGAATTGTGTCATATTTCATTATCAGTTAAAATTTAAAGGAAAACACTGCCGAATGTTTGAGAGCCACACGACGATGTTTTCTCAAAATGGGAAACTGTATGAAATTTAACCCGAGAAAGTTGCGTTATATCGGTATATCGAGTGGAATAAATCAATATAGCAAGAAACCTGAGCGTTCACTGAAATTCAAATGCAAATAGCGAGACCGTTAATTTCAAGAAGTAATTATGATCTTACTGCTGAATTATATTACTCACAAAGACGGATCATCGAACTAATTGTTCTTGCTACCTCATTTAAGACTCGGGAAAATAATCGAAATTGCGGAACTCACACTTCCATCCCCTTGTTCTTCGATAGTCCACAATCCAAACGAAGTCCGAGTAGGTGTCGTATCAACAAAACCAATTTCTGCGTCCGAAAATGAACGTTGAAGAAACGTTCCGTTCGCCGTTTTGATATAACCATTTACACTCGCGTTTAGCGCGGGCGATAAGATGGGCACTGCAATGCGTATTCGCGCAGTGTTGTAATTCAAATTTGCAATTCAAATACCCTTAGGGATGGGAAAATCTGTCTAAACCATCAGATTTGCACGCGGCGAAGGGTATACATGAGTCGTTCAGTTCTTCCATTTATTAATAGCGTATTTTTTCCTATGTTATTTTGAAATCGATAAATGTGATACCTGTATATTCGAGCCAGAAGTGCGCCGAAACATTGACATGTTTCACGGTGCGAACTGATATATTATTAAAAGCGCTCAAAAATTCTTTATTGTCGCTCAGAAACGACCACGATTGATCATCATTCCTGTGAGGAGTCCAAGCCATTCCCGGACCCTCCGCGGAGACATCAACAACGCCATCCGAATTGACGCGTAAGAATTTGTCTTGGGAACAATACGGTGTAAACCGCACCTAAAAGCGGAATATCAGGTTGATGCAAAAGTCTTGCTGTTTTTTGTGTCCGTACTGTGAACTACAATAATTATCTTGTCCCAAATCACAATGACTAACAAACATAGCACCGTTTAGAGGTATGCTTGTACTTTACATACACACATTTCAATCAATCCGATATCGCAATCAACGCAAGAAATAATGATAAACTCAATTGCAATTGATGCTCAAAATTTTGCATTAATTGTATTTTACTGGATATTTGTTGGCAAAATTCACGAAACCTGCCCATACTGATGTCTGCGAAGTATTACGTATACCCTTTCAGAAAATATGTTACAACTGTATCTCGATTAAAGCGAATTACGTACCATTGAAAATATATTGTCGATGCTACCTACATGAAACTTTTTCGGATTTTTTGCATCGAAGACCAAGCATACAGGCTTCACTATGAGTGTGCTATATTCATCCACCAAGAGGCTATATTCTCATAAAAAATATTGGCGCCTTCTCTTTTCAGAAAATTTGAATTTCTCATTTTTCAAAAAATGCGAAATCAACATAAAAAATACAACATGTAGTCATTTACTGATCAGTGCATTCCTCAAAAGGATGTAACTTCCATCATCCACGAGAAAAAGTATGTATAGGGTAAAGATGGGAGCTTCATATAACTACCAGGAATTGAGCATTCATGCTTCAGAGGAAATATAATATTGAAAAATGTGTCGTTTTCGATTGAAAAAATTTCGCAATTTTAACTTTGCCCTACTCTTGCCTCTTCGATTGGGTAATGCTGATAGGGTGCGCATATGCAAGGCCTCATTAGTAATTAATATACGGAGGTTCGTCGGTCAAACTGAAAGGAAGATGGTAGGCAAAATATCAAAAAAAACCGCAAGACTTTTGCATCAACCTAATATTTGACTTCACATTGGGCAGATTGTTGCCGTAACTTGCAATGTTGTTAGTTCGAATGATCACTAGGGAGTTAAATTTGAATGAGGGAGTGATACCGTATGACATGGCAATTTGGCTTGTTTTTCTTCACGCATGAAAAAAACAATCAGAATCAACGCTACAGTGCCATGCGATCGAAAAAGATTTTTCTTCAAAGCGTATTTGTGAGTGTGAAGACAAATTTACATTTTTTTCCTCAGATTTACATAATTTATGACAAACATCAATTGGTAAGTTTTGTCACAGTCCAATTTAATGTGTGTGTCCCTTATAACAAGGAAAACCAAACCTTTTCATAGACTCTCCCGAAATACCATTGCGAGCACTCATCTTTCTTGGGCGACAACTCTACGTCATTTGAGTTGGACATTTCACGATGTCGAAGGAAGGTTCCGTGGAATGTTTTGAGAGTATATACTCGTATGGGAAAAGAGCCTCCCATGGTGTTCGCGTGCACTGCGCCTGGAGAACAAATCTGAATTTTTGGAATTAGATGAACAATGAAAATTGATCGTTTCAGAAGCTTATCAATGTAGCTAATGGTAATATTTGCTTTTATTAAAATTTTCAGAATGAGAACGTGATACTTCATCACTTTTCAAGACGCGGCACCATAGTTGCCCAACACTGGCGGCGAGGTGTTTTCATATCATGACCCCCTATTCATGGTTTCGCACTGCTCCCCTCGATTTGAGGGGAGCAGTGCGAAACCATGAATAGGGGGTCATGGTCAAAAATCAATTGGTAGGTCAATGGTAGGTCAAGACTAGGTACCGTACCCAATCGATTGTACAGTACCCCCAGATACCGTATACCATTACCGTATCCCGCTATTATCGCAAACTAACTTTATTTTTAAAAAGTGCTGGTACCGTGTCTAATTGATTCTACAGTACACAAGTGACTACCGTAACCCAGTTCCTTGGGTCAAATATTTTTCTAAAAAAATAAAATCGATCGATAAATTTTTCCAAAGTATCCTACCGTATATCGTATTACTGTAGAATCATTTTGAATTCGATTTAGGATTTTTAGAAAATTGTTTGACATTTTTAGAAAAATGTTTGACCCAAGGAACTGGGTCTGACCTAAGTTACTGGGTTACGGTAGTCACTTGTGTACTGCAGAATCGATTAGACACGGTACCAGGACTTTTTAAAAATAAAGTTAGTTTGCGATAATAGCGGGTTACGGTAGTGGTATACGGTATCGGGGGTACTGTACTATCGATTTGGGTACGGTACCTAGTCTTGACCTACCACTGACCTACCAATTGATTTTTGACCATGAACCCCTATGCGTCGTTTCGCACTGCTCCCCTCTATTTGAGGGGAGCAGTGCGAAACCATGAATAGGGGGTCATGGGGGTCGCCGCCGGCGTGGGCAACTATGCGCGGCACACAAGAAAATGCACCTACCACTCCTTTAAGATGAATCCATAGTAGGACAATGTGCACGATGGGTGGGACCATACGCGGCTACTGCAAGCAAACGTACGATTATGTTAAGGCAGGGAATCATGAAATTACAAAGAAGGAACAGGAAAAGGGAATTTCGGTTTTTCGTCGTCCAGCGATAATGAGAGAATGAGAGCCGAGAAAGACAATTTGATTGAGATGCGAAGAGAACAAGAATGCAGATCAGTGAAAGTTAGAACTTTTTTTGTACTCGCAAATCGGAGGTGGAGCTGTAGTTCCCTCATGCATTTTTTAAATTATAAGAATTATATGACTGACCGATTTTGAGCCCCTTTACAATAAAATCACATGAATAGCCGCTTACAGACGCATGATGTGTTTCTATTTCCAAGTATGAGGCTCATTCGCACGAAGAATTCCTCGTTTTTTCACACGCTCATTACATATTAATGTCATTGCGTTTATCCATGAAGAAATAGTGCGCAAAACTCAATCGTTCAAAATAGGTAATACTACTAACAATCTAAGATTCAGCTACAGATTTATACTCGTTATACTCGCTCGCATTTGCTCGAACCCGTTGGCTGGTAGGCGATTCGTTCCGTTGCAATAGGGGCAAAGGTGCATTTATATTACGGCGCTTTATCTGAGAATGGTATCATTAAAGTTTACGCCGTTGTTGCAAGATACTCACCAAATTGCGACTTCTGGAGATTAATGCTAAAATAATAGTGTTAATTACAAGTCCGATTAGTATTATTGCAG
Organism: Pristionchus mayeri; assembly: GCA_036245805.1. Lineage (NCBI taxonomy): Eukaryota > Metazoa > Nematoda > Chromadorea > Rhabditida > Neodiplogasteridae > Pristionchus > Pristionchus mayeri. The sequence continues at coordinate 6,835,395 of BTRK01000005.1, forward strand.
GATATGTCATTCCTGGTATATTTGACGTGTGCTGGACTGAATATTAATGTTTAAGCATGTGAAATGTATGGGTATACAACCTTTCCACTGTTTTAGTCTGAACAGGGTAGCTTTAATTCCTAGAATAATTGCTCCATCTACTTGCACTTCAGTCCAAGTATGGTGTGGAGTATTTTGAAAACTCCACCCCTCCTCGAATGATGTGCCCATCTCTTTGAATGCTCGCCATCTCTCGTGGGATGTCACGTTGCTTACTTGTCTAACTGAGCAATTCAAATTTAACAAATCAACGAATCTGTATTCACCATTCCATGGTACTTTTCCACTATTCCCCGGTTCTTCAATTTGTCCACTTAAATATTTCCCTGAACAATATCCCTTCAAAGTAATCTGCAAATATTATTTTTCTCTCAACAGCTGTTGTTCGAAAAACGTTTGGATAACATCATATGAAAACCAATATATATAACCATACATTACGATGCCCTCTAGTTTGCCTTCCCGTCTGAAATGGACAAATATAAATATATGGATTGCATTAACTAAAGGAATTTGGAATATTCGATATTGGCAGAACAATGACAATTAGAAATTGAGATAAACAGCCACAACCTACTGAATCATGATTGTCGATTATCCACATCTCGCATTCCCTGCATTGTTGAGACCATGCCAAATCAAAATTTGATTTTGCATCTCCACCCCTTAGGTACATGCCGTTGTTCGTTGCTTGAATGCAATGCGGCCCAACAATCGAATCGTGTGCTGAGTATATTCGCGTCAATTAAGTATTTGCATTTTGAATTTTCCTTTCACAAATAACAAAACATAATTCACCAAATTTCGGAATTCCATTCCCAAGATTCTCCTCTTCAGCTTTAGCTGAATATGCACGTCTACTCTGAAATTCGAAATACAAAACCATTGAATTGACTTGTTGCGTTATCAAACAAGATGTTTAAAACAAACGGTTAATTTGAAAGGGATTTCAAACACGATACCAAGGATATTTTAGACAGATCCGAAAATGTATGCGTAGTTCAAAATGATGCGTTCACGGTTTCTTCTCCTATTAATGTCCCTTTTGCGTGAAATACGCTTTGGAAAATGTGATATACACACCGAAGCACGATTAATAATTTGTCAATAATTTGCTGTGAACCTGACGATACCCACAAGAACACCGATAAGTGCGAGGCTGATGCAGGAATATAACATGCTAGACGGACACAGTGGCCGCTGAAATAGGATACGTCATAATTCTCTTTTCACATTGTCTTTCGCTGGTAAAGCAATGCGGATCGTTAATTCAAAGACATGCGACATCGTGTTAAAGGAGGTGGGGGGGGGTCATTCGCTCTGCAGAACGAATACCTTTCATTCGCGAACAATGGAAGCAGCGGAACAATGTAATGAAGTGGTGCGAAATGAAGGGTTTTCCGGACTTATTTCGTGCTGCCGCTGAAAACTTGGTAACATTTCGCGAAGAAAGATTTGTCAAGGCCAATTAGGAAGTTCAGCTCTGATGAGTTCACTTTATCAAGATGGTTGTTTGCGCGCACGAGAGCTTAGGAAGTTTCGAGCACTGCAATGATCTTGACATAGATTGTTGTGCAATTGCAGCACGAACGAGATAAAGATGGGGACCAGGATGACAATTATAATAAATTGAATGGTCGATGCACCATAATATCAGGTTGGTGCAAAGTTTCTTTACAAAATGTATTCTGGAGTGTATATATTGCGTCGACCTTGATCAATCGTCGTATGCGGTTTAGTATCATATTCACGGATGTATACTGCAAATATCGCCCCTCATGGTAAAGATTCACTGTTCCTCTCAGAACCACACTTTATAAAGTGCTGATCTCGAAAGTTGATCGACGAAATCGGAATTTTCCCAATCATAAGATTTCCAAGAGAGATTGCGAAACTATTATTTCAAGGACTCGGTGCTAGCATCACCCGCTATTGATTAGTTTTCCAAAAGATCGAAAGTGGCATGCCTTTAAATTAAATTTTATGCTCGTTTTTGTCGAATACCCTAAAAAGGAAATTTTGTAATTTTCCGGTTAGCAGTATGTATCCAACCATCATCGACGTTCGATCGATTCGATAAAAACAGATGATTGTGGTTCACCAATAATGCGTCAAATAATACCAGAGTAATTTTTGAGATAAGTAGCGCATTTACGAGAAAACTTGAAAAAATGTCTTGTAAAGAAATTTTTGCATCAACCAAACAATTGTTCATGACCTACCCACCAACATTGGGGAACACATCGAAATATTGTCAAATCCAGATAGGAATTAGCTCTTCGACGCACATTCACTACAGTTTCACAGCGCAATATCGTGTTGTTGTCTGTCTTTTACCTGATCATAAATGATCAGTAAGGGGAAGGTTTGCTTGCAAACGTGTTCTGGGGTACATGAAGAGCATGTCAAACTTTATCAATGCATAAGTAGTTAACATTACTCAAGTGTAAAATTATACGATTAGTTTCTCAACACTCGGTCACTGAAACAAGATCGACTTCAGCGCCCGTTCTTCCGATGAATCCTGAAATTTAACACATATCACCCATAACGTGCAACTAAATTACCTGCTTCCTTATTAGTTGTCCACTTTTTCACCACGAGCCACTCCGGGGTGATGTAAGAACGGCCATCCTTCTCCATGCACCAGAACTCGGTAATGTGCTGAACGGATACGATATGATTAGCTTTCTATATGACTCGTTTTCTGCGACATTTCATGAATGGATGACTTTACAACAAAGTCTCTTCATGCTGCATGTTTTCTAGCCTTTGCGGTAAGATAGATCACGCAAAATGACGAGCTAAATTTCCCGGAAAGCCCTCCCTATAACATACCCCGGTCAGTTTCAGTTTCACTCCGCAGATCATCTCTTTCGTGTCATTCTGGATCAGGACTTCATATTTGTGATATGTGTGACCATCTTGCTGAAATATGCAGGTGAATGAGGAGATCAAACATATTTCGAGATTTGTTATGCCTTTTTTATGGTTTCAAGTTAGCCAAATATCAATCAGAGCTTAGCGTTTATGAAACATACTCAAACACAACATTTAACAATTTAGTAGAATTGCTCTAGTTTTTTTAGTTAATTACAATTATATACTTACTCTCCAAGTTTCAACGACTTTCAGCTTTGCGCTCACTCCATGGTCATAGCCTTGAGCGATCGATAGAAGAACGAATGGAAGAACTAGAACTGTGGCTGGCTTCATGGTAGAATGACATCAATCAAGCATGTTCACCGACCTTTTATAGCGAGTCTTCGCGATTATTCACTCACAATTAGTTACTAAATGGTAGTGTGCTTACTAAGCAGTTTCCTTTTTCCTTGCAATTAGTAAGCATTTTTTCACTTACAGTAGGCAACTAATCAGATTCGTCACAAGCTGTTAGTAATCAGTTTGTATAATGTACAGATGCAAGCTCAATAGCTAGCTTCCAATTGATGAATGAACATTAGTCATAGTCGAATTTTTACGAGCACAAATATAGTTAAAAGTTCATGTTCTTTTTCATCATTTCCATTACATGAAAAAAAGGATAGGGAATATGTTAACGAAATGATATTTTTTAGAAGCCCCACAAGATCAATTACGGAAAACGTAGAGCATTTTATGAATGTTTCTGATGTAAAACATCCGGTATTTTACTAGTGGAGCTTTTACTTCGACGGGATCGAATGATGACGCGGTGGTGCGTTGCGTGTGGCGGTCTGCTTTAACGAGCCGTATTATCATTTTAAACTAAAAAGCACTTTTTAAAACTGTTTCAACAATATTCACGATTTTTTGCACCAGGTAATCCTCCTCTGGGACGGCATTGATATAAACAATGACTTCCTTTGCAGATATGTTCAACACTATGCAAATTACAGTCAACATTTTCCATTCAAGTTTTCATTCGCTTCGTCATCCATCAATCAGAGATCTATCGGCACGTTGTCTTCGTTTTCTTCTCTGTGAGGGCACTGAACGTCTTCGAATTCGGTGGTGTCGAAGGAGGGGTCGATGATACCGCACGAATTCACGATCAGACGACCGTTTTTGATGCGTCCTGTAGAAGAGATTTGCGAGATATGCATAATATGGGCCTTTGGATGGATCAGTGACTGCTCTCTGTAACTATCTAACGTTTGATATATCCTGCAATGTGAAAATTGGCATTGGTTTCACCCACCACCGACGACCATTTCTTGTCCCTTGGGAAGTGGAACTCCAGAGCTGGCTTCACTGGTTGGCGTGCAAATCCTTGGAGTCAGATTCCAATCGTCGTCGACATTTTGGGGCTGAATTACGACTACCAAAATTATGTAAACATCCCGAATGTTGTATGTTGAAGATCTACTCTAAAATTAATGAAATTAAATTGTAAATTTACGTCTAATTAAAGCGAATGGAACATAGAAATGTTTACCATTTTGAATATCTTGAGGTGGGTGATCATGTGGGTTGTGAAATTATGCGCACGTCTCCAGAACCGAATGCTCTGACTCGTGATACTTAACACGTTTTTTTCATTTTCTAAAACTGTCATATACTGCTCACAACAACGTAAAGATCACACTCATATAGCCTACCAGGGCTTGTGCGGATCCAGCGCCCACGGTATATTAGGTCTCAGGAACCCATACGACTTACCGAAATCTGATCGGCAGAATATATCTTCTGGAGGGCTTTCTTTGCACGTACATCCGTAAACCATCGAAATAACAGCCATACTTGCGAGAAATTTGAGAGCAGAAATGATTTTTCAATCTCTTACTGAATCCATTTTCAATATTAATAACACTATTTTGTTTCCCAAATATACATTCTGGATTGGCAAGATATAAACATATAACAGTAACGCAATTTCTTTTCATTTCGAAAAATAGTGAACACACAATCATATTGGTCACGTCTTGCACGCTCGATATTACATACTGCTTTGTAATGACTGGGAACTTATTAGGTTGTTCGGAAAGTTTCTTTCTTTTTTCATGGATGAACACTATTCACTTCTCCTTTATTTAACCTTGACCAATAGCCTAGTCGACTTTTCTCGTTAGCCTAGTCGACTTTTCTCCCTGATTTTTAACGGCGCACATTCTTTGCAGAACAGAGATAGGCATACACATGACCCACTATTGTAAGGCCGTCAAATAAGGTTATTAGTAAACGTAAAGCTTTAAATCTAGGACGTGTTCCCCAATCTAACGAAGAGTCCATTGAGTAATCCGAACTACGATTGGTTTTTCGAGCATAATTTTGAACTTATTGCGCTTCACCCGGTCAACCTAGAGAACAAAGCGATTGTTATTTGTGAAGTACATTACATGGTCACTTGCTATCCGTAATTAGGTGGGAATCCAATTGCGCATTCGTGAGCAAGATTTTTCAGAAAATGTATGCCGAAATTTGAACATCGAAATGGTGACATATTGATATCTCCCGTATCTCTCGGTGGTTGCAAGCCTGATTTTTCTTTGTTATAATTATTATCAACTCTTGCCTTATTACATATTATCCGGCTAGTATCGGTAGGCATCTAGTTCTCGGGAAAAAATGACCCAACAAAAAACACTGAAATTCTGCTTTTTCAGGTGTTTTTGACATTTGCTAACTTTTGATATTTTCTCTAGCCTGCTATACGACCGAGATGTGATTTGAACATACTGTAGTACTCCACCGCCAAGGCCCTAACGTATACCATAGACAAAATAATTGAGGTCGAATGCCACAAGAATTGGCATGAGAAAAATAAAAGAAAGAAACTTTCCGAACAACCTAATAGAACTTACCCCATGGGCCATTTCATTAACATTTTTTTGCAAATTTAAATTTCCAATTGATTTAGAAATTATCCACGCTTCTGCACTTTAAAATGCATGTTAACTCAAGTTATGGCACTACAAACAATTCAAAACATTTCCCAGTATGGATGGAGCTCATGTTTATGGTATCTTTGAAGCGGCATATCTAACACGCAGAAATATGTATGACATGTAAAGCGATGTATCATGGCGTGTGTCCGGATTACGAAACATATTGTGAAAGCTCGGAATAAAAACTGGGTTACCGTGCTAGTTGTAATAAATCGAAGGCTTTATAAACGTATAGTTGGATTTGTCCATCTGCTGAATGTCATTCATAAATATTCTGTGAGCTGCGTAATATACATTTATTTGATTAAATTTATCAGACATATGATATAATAATTCGAACAAGTGTTACAATTTACAGTAGAGATTCATCAAAACTGTTTAAACTTGAAACGAGTAGCACATTCTTCCGTTCAAAAGTGTCAATACCTTCTTGCGTAGCGTGATCTCCTTGATCTTCCTGAACCAAAGTGATTAAATGGGAGTTTATACTTTTTTTGGAAAACTGAGTATCCGTCGAACATCTTGTTTGAGAACATTTGTGAAAACGGTGCAAAGCTCGTCATACGATGCCGTTTTAACAAAAAAATTGATCGAAATAACGAACCTGATCCATACTTTGCACGTAATATACGGATGATTCCCGAATCGAGTTTAGGCGCGACATATCTTCCGTGTTTTATGGGGTCAGAGTAGCTTTTGTACATGATTGATCCCCGATCAGGGACGTGTTCGAGTCCTGTGAAGGTTTTGCATAAGCACATGCAAGGGTTGGCGTATCAAAAACACAAATTACTTCCAAGCTCATTTTACTAACTGAGTTCATTCCAAGGAAGTATATTATCTGCTTGTTAAAAATGGACAATTTGCGTATACTTATGATTCAGAAGAACGATACACCTATGTTATTTTTTGCCAATGTTTGACTAACGCATGCACAGCTTACCCAGTGCGTGTCCGATTTCGTGAATCGCTACAGAAAGAAGATCCGCGTGAGTATCGCTGTAAAAGCCAATACTAATAACATTTCAGAAGATTGTATGTGCTCAAAATAAGATTGATTGAATAATACGCTCAAACGCCCATTGTTCAAGCCAGACTAACTGTATCAAAAGCCAAAAATCATAGCATTAAAGATGATGAAATGGCTAATAGCGAAATGGAATGGGTGTAATTGTTAAAACATGGTTCTGAAAAGGAATCATGGACTCTCACAACGACTGTACTGCATGCTGAGTACTGTACGCGCCCTCTGTAACCCCGCGGTGCCAGATTGTTGTCCGCGAGAATCGTGGAAATTATGTTTTAACTTACGGGATGTGATTCGCGCTCATCACTGTCCATCGTTCATCCGCATCGAAATGAATCAATCCTCTCACAGCGGGCGGTTGATCAGGAAAATATGCATGAGCTAGAACTCCCCCTGGAAACGGTATTTTAGTTGGGTTTCCCTTTAGGAGAACGTTGTAAATTGTTGAATATGTTTCAGGTGCGGACCTGAAGCACACCTGAAGCGCAAAAGAGAGTACAACAGCATATACCAAAATTTACAAATCTGTTTATAATTTGATGAAGAGTAGATAGCGCACCAATGTCATCGAAAGCTTCATAGTCAGGGCATCCCGGATGCTGCCCACTGCCGAATCGAATGTTCATATCACCAGTCCCGCTTCTCACCTTAATGAGCAAAGCGAAATGTGAACCTATGGAGCTCCCGAAACGAGTTTTCCACCTTATCACTTAGTTGTGAAAGCTTTCTTTCCGAAATTTGCTGTCACTTCTTTTAAATTTAAACTACAGTCGCGCCCATAAGTCAGTGGGCACTTTTGGAATGGGTTTGAACTTTTTGCTCAGGAAATATATCATTCTGAGGCTAGGGCATTATGCACCGAATTCGTCGGAGATTTTTCTTTTTGATATTGGAGTATGATGCAATAGCCTAGTCATTGCGTAGCGGTGACGCAATCAAAATATACTTTTTCAAAACGGCATTATTCTTACATTGATTTTTTCCTGCCGGCCAAACTTTCTGTGGTTGGAGTCATGCCCGAGGACTACCCAGAAAAAAAAATTGAGCTTGCTTCGCGGCCGCACATTTGCTGCAGCCTTGCTGCAAAATCTAGGTCGAATATTCAGATCTCGGCTCCTAGTCAAGCTAGAGACCCGTTCAACACATCAAAATGATCGCCATCATGAGTCCAGATGATCCTGAGAATATGAAAACAATATCTCTAAATTTGCCCTCAGGGCATGAAAAAATCACTTTTTTGAATGACCATTTTTTGGCCAATCATAACTTTCTGGGAAAGGTAGGTAAAAATCTAGTTTTTGCACAGAAATGTTCGAAATGTATTGAACAACGGATTTCCAACTTTTTAGAACGATTGATTATCCTTCCTGCCCGTGGCGTGCGTTTTTCGGAGGGATACTAGTGTCGGGAAACACATTGTTTACGCACTCTCGTCGACTGTACTCTCTCCTCTTGTAAAAGTTTTCCAGTGGGATCCCAGCGAAATCCCAGTGGGGAGCCCGCATGTATCTCACTGGGAAATCCACTGGGATCCCACTGGGAAACTCGCTCCCACTGGGGTCCCACTGGGATACCACAGTGATCCCACTGGGAAATTCACTGTGATCCCACTGGGAGAAATCCCACTGGGAACCTACTGAGAAATTCCACTGTCATCCCACTGGGATAGCGACTTGAACAGACTTTCACAGTGGGATCACAGTGGTATCCCAGTGGGATCCCAGTGGATTTCCCAGTGAGATACATGCGGGCTCCCCACTGGGATTTCACTGGGATCCCACTGGGAAACGTTTACCAGAGTCGTCATAGTTGTAAACAAGGTGTTTTCCGACACGAGTATACCACCGATAACCGTTCGCCGCGGGTAGGAAAGATGTCCAATCGCTCTAAAAAGTTGGGAATCCGTTGTTCAATACATTATGAACATTCCTGTGCAAAAAAACATATTTTTATCTACCTTTCCCACAAAGTTATGATTGGCCAAAAAATGGTCACGCAAAAAAGTGATTTTTTCATGCCCTTCTGGCAAATTTAGAGATACTGTTTTCATATAGTCAGGATCATCTGGACTCATGATGTCGATCATTTTGATGTGTTGAACGGGTCTCTAGCTTGACTAGGAGCCGATATCTAAATTTTCGACCTCGATTTTGCAGCAAGGCTGCAGCAAATGCGCGGCCGCGCAGCAAGCTCAAAATTTTTTTTGGGTTGTCCTCGGGCATGACTCCAACCACAGAAAGTTTGGCCGGCAGGAAAAAATCGATGTAAGAATAATGCCGTTTTGAAAAAGTATATTTTGATTGCGTCACCGCTACGCAATGACTAGGCTATTGCATCATACCCCAATATCAAAAAGAAAAATCTCCGATGAATTCGGTGCATAACGTCCTAGCCACAGAATGATTTATTTCCTGAGCAAAAAGTTCAAACCTATTCCAGAAGTGCCCACTGACTTATGGGCGCGACTGTAGTTTAAATTTAAAAGAAGTGACAACAAATTTCGGAAAGAAAGCTTTTACAACTAAGTGATAAGGTGGAAAACTCGTTTCGGGAGCTCCATAGGTTCACATTTCGAAAAGTTCAAACCTATTCCAGAAGTGCCCACTGACTTATGGGCGCGACTTGTATGTATCTATTTAGCCAAATTTTTACCTCGGTGAACGTCAATGGCGTAACTGCGGCGTAATGGTCGAAGGCGGTACGAATAACTTCCCTGAAAGTGCGCTTGTGTGTATGTATTACCTACAACATGTAGTTGCAATCATATGCAAAAAAACATAAAAAAATGAAATACACTATACCGAAGTTTATGCTCCAACAGATGTGGCATTTTGTTTTGAATCGAGTAGGTCAGATGACGTGTATGCCACTTAGCAGTGCCTGGAATTGATTTTTTAAATGAAAACAATGTTAAAATTACCGTCTCCGATCGAATGCTCGTCGCCGTTGGAGTTTCCGCATCTTGACCTCGGGTAGCTGCTGGCGATAGGAAAGGTGAGCAACAGAAGGTAGACGGGCCAATGCATCCTGCATTTGAGATACATATTTGTTTTAAATTAAACACAACAAAAAAACAGTAGTTTTAGTACGAACATAAGCACCGGTCGAAATGTACAAAAACGATGCTGAATACCTGAATGTAATCGTGTTTTATAGGATTTGCTTTGTAAGCAATTGCTAATCTATGAATCAGATATCACTACGGGTTTGGGGCTAAGATGATGAAAAGTTCCGAAAAATGCAGAGGTACTAATACATAGGTAATACTAACACGAGCTATTTGTGAGACGGTTCTTTCCGATGCGAGAAAAGCACGTGAATAGGCGAGAGCGCTGAGAGAGGAAGAGAACATCGGCGTACCGAGCTCAAGGTTCCAAGAAAGGGAGCGGTGAAGAGGGAAGGGGAGCGCGGGTCGTGAACTTGACTACGGGTAGAACGCAACAAATATCGCAAATATAGTGATTATTTTCCCAACGTTTCCAACTGCTAACAGCGGATTATATTGGTGAAACGAAAATAAATACATTAAAAAATGCTAACTTGTTATGCTCTTTATCACGAGTCTTTTGATAGATTGAATGGCATCCCGGTACCAGGAGCCCCAATTGTTAGCATTATCCACGAAATAATTGTACCAGAGCATTTTGAGCACGAACACACTTTTTTCGTAGATACTGCTAAATATTGTTGGCTCCTTGTGCCGCAGGGGTTCGTTTTCCAGGTTATCTCTCAGAAGACTCGTGATATTTATGACTAGTCCGGCTGCCCCCGCCCCCTTCGCGTGGGTGCCTCGTCCTAGCGGAGGCCAACAGTATTAAAACCATAGACCTGACCGACGGAATAATATTTGGCCCATGGCTAATTATTGATTGGTGTACGGTAGTGGAAGTCATACATCCCTCCCCTCCCGATTTTGCAATGGGAACATACGGACAGACACGGCGCTTGATATATAAGTATAAATAATAAGGCCAAAAACCGAATTTCATGTGAAGATCGAAGGCACATCCAAATTGGTGTTCTAATTTGTTAACTCTATAACGATGTTGTATTCTGTTGACGTTTCAGATAATGTATTCAAATATAACTATCTGCATATGTTTAGTTGTGATAGATATGCACATTCCTTCGGAAATGCAGAGCCATCATTCTCCTATACAATGTCGGGAATCTGGATTTTGGGCATGCCTTGGGCTAGGGACATATTTACATTAAATGCACTATCTTTTGCACAGAGCGATGCAATTCATTGGGATGACAGTAGTTTGATTATAGTCTGCTTTTGTGAATCAATTTTTAATAAACCGACATGTTTTCTTTTCATTTTCATGTTCTGTTAAAATCGGTAAATTCATCGATCTTTGGTTCAATCAATACGATTGGGGTCGTACGGAGAGTGGGCAAATAAACTGTCTCATTGATGGTCAGTAAGCCATGCATGCACAGTTTGTGAAACATTGGTAACACTGTATTGGCATTGCATGATCTGAGTGAAATAACACAATCATGTTAATTTGATTTTTTTCCTCAGCACTCCTTGACGGAAATAAGACGAACCTTCGCGCCTTTTCTTGCGATGAATCCTGAATTAACGTTTTGTTTCTTGAACTGACATATCATTATCCACCTGACTGAGTATCGACATCTCCAGGATTGAGCACGAGCCATTTACGAGTAGAATATTCGTCGCCATACATTTCGAGATTCCAGATACGATGGATATACTGAAAAATAACAAATTACGATATGGTTTGCTTTTAGTGATGACAAATCGGCGAGTGTTATCCTCATTTCACACGATATCTGGATTAGGGTGCCGGAATTGAGCCTAATTGGGCATATTTTCAGATATGTATCACGTGCACTATATATGCATACTATATATATTGTAAATGAAACATTTCCGAACATGATTCAAAAGATGCCCAATTACGCCCAATTCCGGAACCATAATCTCGATCCCTCTGAACGGAGAGAGATCATACAAATTGACGAGGGCGCTTTTTTATATTTTGTGGCACCAATAATTACAATATTTATCGATATAACTAACCCCATCGATATCCATCTTCACTCGACAGATGCGCGCCCTTGACTTGTTTTCAAGTCGAATCTGGTATTTATGAAGGGTATGACCACGCTCCTTAAATAAACATTTTACTTTTGAATCAAAAAAACTCCAAATAGGACTTACATTATGTGAGTGAGAACTCGACACCTCCAACCGGACACTATTGAGATCTCCAGAATCGTCATTCTCCTCGCCAATATCGGGAATCCTGAACTCTGGCCTGCCCTGGGCGAGGGATATAAGAGCAACGACGAAGAAGATGCTGATCAGTGTAACTGAGGACATCGTCTATTATTTCCAATCAACCGGCATTGAGCTTGTTATGTAGTGGGCGAGCTTACCGTGATTAGTAACCACAATATCGTTAGTACCGTGCAGTTTGAAATTAGCAAGGGCTAAACATGTCGAGAAAACCGTTCGTGATGAGTCAAACGTTAACCCCTCAATTAAGCTACGCGTGTGATTCGAGTAAAATTAAAACTTTGAATGCATTCTAGTTCCATTGCAACAACTTCTTCAAAATGGAAACCGTAGTAATATACACATTCAATTTACAGTACATGTTGCGTAAACCATTAGTAATGTATGTACAGTGCAAGCAGCCAAGGTCACTCGCTTTTCCCCTCTAACCCAGCTCCGTTCCAGTCTGCTCTCACTCAACTGTATCTCGCTCTCTGTCTCTCCCTATGCACGTGCTATCTCGCCCCATCATGAACTGTCTAAAAATAATTCGTTTTAGTAATTCGTGTCGGAGTTGTATTTTTTTACAAACTTTTCTGCCTTCTTCTTTGCTTCATTCTCACATCTTAGTAATGCATTTGTAATTGCTTACCAAGCACATCGTATATATCACATTGGACGGCTACTGTCGGGTATTCGGTATCTTTTCGAAAATATGCATTTTGTGTGGTTCTATTTCTTTCCCCTCTCTTATTCATTTTACGAAAATGCATTTGCAGGATGCATTTGGCCGTATGTCTTCTGTTGGTAGTCTTACCTCTCGCAAGCAGCTACCCGAGGTCAAGATGCGGCAACGCAAACGCTGCTCAACATTCGACTGGAGGCGGTAATTTGCATGTCTTATAATTCAAATCTGTCATTTCCAGACTCTAACAAATGGAATAAGCGTCATATAACCTACTCGATTCAAAATCGAATGCCACACATGTCGGAGCATAAACTTCGGTATACTTCCTTTTCCTAAAAAATGTCACCTTGTATGTATATGATTGATCCGTTATGGACAGTGTTGTATGAAATAAGATCATTTTCAGTGAAACTATTCGAGAAGCTTTCGGCCATTTTTCTGCTGTGACACCATTGAGGTTCAGTGAGGTGAAGTTTTGGCTCGGCGTCAGCGAGTATCGGCGATTGATTATTTCGATAAAATAGTTAAATCTTTTTGAGCTAGTATTTTTAAATTTTGTAATCCTCCGCGAAATAGTGTAGAACATGACGATACCGGAGATATAAACATTCGTTTTGCCAGTTCTTTCGACGGAATTGGTGAATTTGTTGCTCTAAAACAAAACAAGTTTTTTTTTTCTATTTTGGCTAATGCTTAGCAGAGGAAATCTGAGAGAACCGAGATACGTCCGTACAAGGAAAACTTAACATATGCTGAAAATGTCTCCCTTGGGGTACTGTTTGAGGTAGATCACGAAAATCGACCTTAGGAAGCCGTGTAGAGGACCTCCGATTCCCTGTAGCGCGCCTCATCGGCGAGGTCGGTTTTTCTATATTTTGAACGGCTCATCCAATCCCCGTACATATATAGTAATGCTGAAAGATCTCGTCGAGATAAGCATTTTTTATGTTGTAAGTGAAGGTCTAGCTCATCTGCGAAAAAAGTTACGGTCATTTGAATGTTCAAAATTGAAGCCATGAAAAACTGATGCTCGATAACAATCCAGTTTCATTTTCATTCGATTCCACGTGCAATTTTACCCCTGGGTGCAAATTTAAATGAAAATCGAAGGGGACGTATTTGACGAAATTTTCGAAAGAATAGAATAAGTCGAGATTTTTTGGCCGAAAATTGCGATTTTTTGCGCCTACAAATTTTCTTTCATGTTTTGGTGAGGAGATATATGCAAATTCGTTTTCTACGGGTCGAAATACGCCAGAAAAAATTTAACTCGGCTTATTCTGAGATTTTCGATTTTTGGCTTTTTTCGATGATCGAAAATCTCAGAAAAAGCAAAAAATCGAAAATCTCAGAATAAGCCGAGTTTATTTGTCTTCTGGCGTATTTCGACCCGTAGAAAACGAATTTGCATATATCTCCTCACCAAAACATGAAAGAAAATTTGTAGGCGCAAAAAATCGCAATTTTCGGCCAAAAAATCTCGACTTAGCCATATTCTTTCGAAAATTTCGTCGAATACGTCCCCTTCGATTTTCATTTAAATTTGCGCCCAGGGGTAAAATTGCACGTGGAATCGAATGAAAATGAAACTGGATTGTTATCGAGCATCAGTTTTTCATGGCTTCAATTTTGAACATTCAAATGACCGTAACTTTTTTCGCAGATGAGCTAGACCTTCACTTACAACATAAAAAATGCTTATCTCGACGAGATCTTTCAGCATTACTATATATGTACGGGGATTGGATGAGCCGTTCAAAATATAGAAAAACCGATCTCGCCGTTGAGGCGCGCCACAGGGAATGAGGGGTCAGAGATACGGCTTCCTAAGGTCGATTTTCGTGATCTACCTCAAAAAGTACCCCTAGGGAGACATTTTCAGCATATGTTAAGTTTTCCTTGTACGGACACTGCAAGGAATATCTCAATTCTCTCAGAATTCCTCTGTTAGATGCTTTCGGATACCCTTCAAGTGTGTTACACAGATCAGAAGCTCATAATTTGTGTATCGCACCATAAACGTATCTTGGAAAATTAAGGACCTAAAAAATTGCTATTCACAATTCCCAATAAGCGGAAACTAACAAAGGAGCTAAGCAATAGTTTCCAGGAGGAGTTCTTGCGCATGCATACTATCCTAATGCACCAAGCCATCTGAGAGGATTGGTTCATTTTGATTCGGATGAACGGTGGACTGTGATGCGCGCAAATCACTTTCCGTAAGTGTACAATTTTATCATAAATTGGCATGTCCTTTGAAGTCATAACCTGATCTAAAAAAATAATGGCTAACAAATTATATTTCAGAGATACTCACGTCGATCTTCTTTCAACTGCAATTCACGAAATTGGACACGCACTAGGTAAGCTGATTATTGATATTGTTGGATAACGAATGTGTATATCTCGAATACTCGTTTTCCAGTCTAAAAACGAAAAAGTAATAAATATTCCTTGTTTCGACATCTGTTGATCCTACTACGTTCATATTTCGTGAAATTTGCGTGAACTGATATTAGTTCCCTAACATATGCTTGTGAAATAGTATTGAAGTGACATTTCAGGTCTCGCACACGTCGACAATCCGCTATCAGTAATGTACGCATACGACTCTGGCCCCATAATAAACGGAAGATATGTCGACCCTCAACTCGATTCGGAAATTATCCGTACATTGCGTTCGAAATATGGATCAGGTTCGCAAGGTTTGGTTTATTTTTTTGTATAATTAGATGAAAGCACGTGCTGGACATCCTTTTCACAATACACATTGACTCCGAATATGTGTTTTCTGTTCCCAAGCGTTTATTGTCAAAAATAGATTGAATTAAAATGTATTTGCATTCAAACAACCTATGCAATTTCATTAAAATCGTATTGTTATTCAGGCAGATCAAGGCGATCTCGCTACGCAAGGAGATTCTGATGTATTTAATGGGATGCGGATATTTGTTTGAAGTTTACGATCATTGTTTGATATACAATTATTGTTCGATAAATCCTCACACATATTCGAATTCTCATATTTACATATTTATCATGATCATGTACAATGGTTCTGTAGGAGGGTGGCGGTGTGGAGGGGATTGGGATCGTCGATCTCATAGTGTCGTTATGCAAGGGATGGAATCATCAGTGGCTTCTCTGGTCTACTGTAGGCGATCGTGGCGGATCTCCATTGAAGCATTGAAGTAGATCATCGAAGCAGACTTCAGCGGGCATTTCTTGACAGTATATGCCACTATAGTCGAAGGGAATCCGTCCGTGGTACTCCTCTTGGAGTGTATCAAGTGGGCGATACGGGTAGCTCAAGCTGACGGGAAAGGATTCCCCAAACTGGGTCGGAAGTAGAGTTCGAGAAACGATACCACGGTCTCTTCAATTTACACACTCTCTCGCCGATCGACCGGTCTAGAGAGCGTGTAAAATAAAGAGACGAAAGCCCGAATTACGAACTCTAGTCGGAAGAGAGCGGGGTGATAGAGGACCGCCCGTCACGAGCGTCAGAAAACATATAAACTTACGAAAAATATTCCTGGATTAAGTCGGAAAAACTTTAGGTGGTTCTCATTTAGGTTGATGATTTGAATTGTTGACATATCTGTCCGGAATTAGTAGTTGATGGAAAACCACCGAAACAGATTATGGGTACGGATTCTGGGTATCTATCAAAGAATATGACACATCCCGTATCAAATAAGTCGTGATATTGCTCACTTAGTTTCGACATCAAAATAAAATTTTTAAAAAAAGCCAAAATAATAATGATTTTTCAACGTTTAAAAATATTTCCAAGAATCTTTTTTTTAAATTGTCACCTTGGGAGTGATTACTGTTCTGTTCAAAGATTAGTAAGCAACGTTAACGCATTAGTATGTATTAGCACGCCTCGGCGTATATATAGAGCAGTTTGACGATTAGTTTGACAATTATGTTACGCAGATTCTTTTAATGTTATTCCTTCCTTGTTTCACTGATTGTTTTTTTTTCTTATCTTGTTTACGTTGTATCATTGATGCAATGATATAATTTTAACTTTTGTGAAACCGCATTAATATTATACATATTTCAGAATGATCGTCGTGCTCAAACTGGCCGCTATCGTGGCTGTAATTTCGATGACCAATGGGTGCACATGCAAGGAAAGTCCTCCAGAAGAAATATTCTGTCGATCCGATTTCGGTAAGTCGACCAAGCTTAGTTTATGTCATCACAAACAAAATGATTGCAGTGTCACGGGTGAGATCTTTTGGAAATGGGCGAAAGGCACAAGGCTTCACAACCTACTTGATTACTCACCTACAAATATACAAAATGGTAAATATTTAATCACAATATTTCATTTTTTATACTGGCTTTTTCGCATAACATAACAAATCTTAAAAGTTAAAATTCGTGATATGTCCAACAATATAAAATTATCGAAAAGATTTTGCATAATCTTGTTATTCTTTGTATCTGACTCCTTTTAATCATTTCCAGTGCTATTTCACTACTTAGCCAAAAAAACTGTTTGAATTAATTCAACTATCGTTTATCGACCTCAAATCGCAATTCAGTCGGAAACTGATGACGCTTCTAATCTAACTCCAAGACTTCGCACACCATCTCATGAATCCACTTGTGGAGTTCGACTTTCAAAGGGACAAGAAATGATCATTGGAGGTGGGTAAAAACGCAATTTTGAACGATAATTATGGAGAGATAATGTGATTATTCGCTAGGGAAATAATAACTTATCCATGTCTTATCCAACAGTGCGAAGTTTTGAGCAATCGTCTGACTCTCTTCAGTTTGCACGCTCTCTCGTCTATCTGACCGGCGAGAGAGCGTGTAAACCGAAGCGAGACACACCATTGCTCGAAGTTTTTCTCACTCTGCTAAAAATATCCTGGCACCATCCAGGGTACATCAAACACGGGCATCTGATCGTCAATTCGTGCGGTATCATCGATCCTTCGTTCGACACCACCGAATTCGAAAACATTCAATGCACTCCTAGAGAAGACAACGAGGACAACGAACCGATTGATCTTTGACTTATTGAAGAAAAAATATAATACAATAATATTGTATCCAAATTGTACTACACACAAAATTTGAGCAAATAAATTCATCTGCATTTGAAAGGATAGACACTGCATCGATCCCTTATGTAGATAGATATATTTCACACAATTATCTTCAATCTGCAATGAAATGCCAATCCAACTTCTGTAATGGTTAATAAACATTTTTATTTTTATTTTTGGAATGCCTTCGTGTGATTATTGGAAACCCAAAAAATGAGAATGCATCTACTTAGAGACCACAAGGCAATGCCAAAACCATCTCACTGGATAGTTTGTGTGCCCAATGTAACCCTACTGGTATAAATAAGACCATACTTTTTGATTTAGATCGATATTTTAACCCTGCGCTGAATTATAATCTAAAAACCTTAATCTCGCTCTCAATGGAAAAATGCTCGAAATCGGGACAGCTTGAAAACATCGCAAGGGGGCAAGTTAATTCATCATTCTTGATCGCTAACCCCCAGTCGTTCAATTGGTATAGTGGCAGAACAGTACCTCTAATGTCCGATACATGCAGGTTCGAATCTGCACGGATGAAAGTTGTTCGCACGTTTTTGCAAATTTTTGTGTGAAATCTTTTAATCATTCCGACACTCAGGAAAATGATCCATCTGTTTTCTAACTTTATGTGATGTATTTGAATGATGTGCACAGAAAACTAGGAGTGGAGCAACTGTACACGAGTACAATCTTACACTAAAGAGAAATGAATGCTGGAAAATGGGAAAAAAGCATTGTTCATTCTTACAACTGCATTGTTCACTCTCCGTTCAACCGGTCTATTGTGTTTGGAAAATCAAGACAATTTAGCGAACTCTGATAAATATTATCGACGTTTGAAATTATCTGTTTTCTGATTTTAGACAGTGTTTTCTTATTGAACCCAATCTATTATAGTAACATCTTACTAACCTAATGATTGCTCGTGATTGCACAACTCTCACTGCATTTCTCTCTCTTTTCTCTGCTCCTGACTAATGGAGTGATGCGGTATATAAGAGGACGTGTCGGCGGTGTTAATTGTGATCCTCAATTATTTACGGTTAATTTATCGTGTGCGTTATTGATGAATTTCAGCATGTCATCTCAAAATGGTGCAAAAACTTGTAATCTCTCCCATTTCGAGCGATTGTCCAAGGACATTGTGTGGGAGATCATGGGTTTCGTGTCCAGGCTGCTCTCAATCTGAGAATGGTCATTTGCTCATCTACGCACTTTTTTGGACTAAAATTGTTGCTTTTCAGGTTTCCCAAATGATCAAGGAATATGTAGATGAGCTAGCCGTTCAGAAATCAAGTATCCTATCATTCGATAAGTTCACTCTAACACAAATGTGAGCGAATGTGATTATGTAGAAGAATCTGTAGAAGTGTTGAACTCTAATTTTAAGGGCTTGTTCACAAAAGTTTCTTTTGATGTCGTGAATCCATCACCCTTGTCCGTATTGGTCTTGAAACTTCGAGATGACGAATGTGATACTTGCGCATGTTCTAAATTTCGTCTCGGAACCTTCGAATACGTAAGCGTGTTCAGCAAAATTTTGATTGATGTTCGTTTTCAGTCATTTCAATGGGAGAGAAACGATTCTGAGGTTCATGAGAAGATGGTCTGCCTTATAAGAAATTATCTGAGCAAGGGGGCAAGATGCGCGTCCATGGATGGCAACGACTTTAGCAACTTCTGCGAAATTACTGATGGTGTTAATTTCAAGCAACTTGAATTGGTAATCCGCGATGACGTATCGGCCGAAGCTAGGTATGAAATTATTTGAAATTTAAATTTATGCAACCATCGCTATATTTCGTACACTCCCTCATTAGATCTTTTGACTGAGAGATATGATGAAAATATTTTCCTTTTCTTACATGCATATTTAGCGGGATGAAAACATATCTGTATATCACGCGTCTTCTGAGAGATTGCATGAAAACGGACCCCCTGCGGCACTAGGAGCCGAAAGTTTGAGCAATATCCACGAGATATTTATGTCAGAGTTTATTGGGGATGAGAAAACTTTTGATGTTGGCAGTTTGGCTAAGCAGTTTGGCTTTTAGGGATTTTCCGGTTTTGCGGCTCTAGTGTATTTCGGCTTCCAGATGAGCTAGGATGATGGCATTGGGCTCAAAATGTGCGGAAAAATATTTTAAACAACTTTTATGTTTTCGTCGAAAATGTACAACCACATCTTCATATTGTAATTTTCGAGAAACTGTCAACGAAATCAGATATTAAATTCTACTGGCTCGGGAACCCCCCTGTTACCCAATTTTTCTTTTTATATTATGAATCCTCGATGTCGATATAGTCTATGAAAAAATACTATTTAAACTCTACGTTGTGGCTTTTTGAGTTCTGATGCCCGGAAGTCGATTAAGTGAGCTATGTTGTGATATAGGCATCGCGAAATTAGTCATTATTCTATTTCTTGTGTTTTGATGAATTATCAACGGTTTGAGATGGAAGACAACCATTCATGCTTAAAAGACCGGAATTAAAATCATTTCTGAAAAGTCGATTTTTTCGACCCCGGAAAATCGAAAAATATCAAAATTTGAAAATTGCTGATTTTCGCGTCAAATTCAACATCCCTAACAAAATTAATTATTTCAAAGCCTACATCACCATTTGACTTTTTTCTCATTTATAGGTTGTTGAAAATGGAATGGGATGAGTTGCTGAACCATATTTATCTTATGAAAGTATTGCTTGTTTCTACGCGAAATGATCTATTTTATGACAAATTCGATCAGTTTTATTAAAATATTGCATCAAAGAAGAAAAAATAAAACTTCGAAAATTATCGATTTTCCGTGGTCGAAAAAATCGACTTTTCAGAAATGATTTTAAATCTGGTCTTTTCAGCATGAATGGTTGTCGTCCATCTCAAACCGTTGATAATTCATCAAAACACAAGAAATAGAGCCGAATAATGACTAATTTCGCAATGCCTATATCACCACATAGCTCACTTAATAGACTTCCGGGCATCAGAACTCAAAAAGCCACAACGTAGAGTAAATAGTATGTTTTCCTAGACTATATCGACATCGAGGATTCATAATATAAAAAGAAAAATTGGGTAACAGGGGGGTTCCCGAGCCAGTAGAATTTAATATCTGATTTCGTTGACAGTTTCTCGAAAATTACAATATGAAGATGTGGTTGTACATTTTCGACGAAAACATAAAAGTTGTTTAAAATATTTTTTCGCACATTTTGAGCCCAATGCCATCATCCTAGCCCATCTGGAAGCTGAAATACACTAGAGCAGGACGCATAACCGGAAAATCCCTAAAAGCCGGTTCTGAGTCAAACTGCCAACATCAAAAGTTTTCTCATCCCCATTGTACTCTGACATAAATATCTCGTGGATATTGCTCAAACTTTCGGCTCCTAGTGCCTAGTGGTCATGCAATCTCTCAGAAGACTCGTGATATGCAAAATCGTTGCAGCGAATTCATAAGCAATTTTGGAAGAGATCGGCAAATCGACCAGTTGTCTCTGGATGCGAGAGAAGTAGATCCTAATTGTGAAGTAATATTTCATGAAGGCTCAGGTATGAAGACCTATCCTAATTAGTTAAATTTCAAATTTTCACTGAAATTTCTGTACGATATTTCGACTCTATTCCGCTCTATCAACATACAGACACTTCAAATTGACTGGTTTATTGGAATAGATTTCGATGTTGACCTGATTATTCTCGACATGTTCACTAGGAAACTTGACAAACTACGCATTACGTGTACAATCGCCCCTTTCTCTATTATTGATGAAGATCTTATACAGGTCAGTTGTGTTTTTCCTACATGGTGTAAATGTAAATATCACAATTATCTGATAATGCTGACCCATATACTCATACGAGTATCCGAATGTGCACTATTGCAGAATTTGCCAAAAATTGGAAAGAAAGTGTGGTTCGAAACGACCAGGATGGGAGAGGCAGTACATAATTCGCTTAACGATCACGTCATAATTGCAACTGAAAGTTATACTTGTTGTCAGCATAATGATTCAGATCCTGAATGTAAATGTGTTACCGATTCATATGATGAAATTCCTAGCGTACTAACGATTAAACACATTTCGCGAGTTGATGAGCCATTTGAGTGAATGTATATTGATTTGTAATTGAATAAGTTAATTGTGTGTATTATGATAAAATAATTCTTTACTAGAACGGATAAAATGCAAATATCTATTCAACCCACATTCCTAATTAAACAAGTACATTAGACAGATGATGATAAAAGCATGAATCGTGATCATAGTTGCCCACGCCGACGGCAACCCCCATGACCCCCGATTCATTGGTGCGCTCTGCTCCCCTCGATTTGAGGGGGGGGGGGGGGGGCAGTGCGCAACGACGTATAGGGGTCATGGTCAAAAATCGACCAGTAGGTCAATGGTAGATAGGTGAAGACTAGGTACCGTACCCAATCAATAGTAGAGTACTCCCAGCTATCGTAATCACTAAATATTGCGAACTGACGCAAAATGTATGTCAGCTCGTATGTTTGTTTACTTGTATTTGTATGTAAATTATATTTATGTATTTTCCTAATAACCCCCTTCAATTGGGTACCACCAGCGCAACAGGTGAACACCGATGATATTGTTGAAACATGTACCCAAATCTTGCATCCACTTTTGTTTAGTATGCCAACTATGAACAATTTTCGACTAGAAATTCACAAACTTGTTCTTCCACTATCATCAACTCGTAAAAAGTCGATTTGCTTGATCTCTTCAGCTATTTTTGTGTTTTTTTTTCAATGTGATCGGACTCTTAAAGGGATGTCACATTGATTGAACACTAATACTTATATTATAGCAATCATTATCACTAAACGAATTGCCAAATAAAAAATATATAATGTAATATTATTTATAAAATAAATATAATAAAATAGAAAATAGTTATCGATTGGTGGTGGGGTTTTAGGGAACCGGCTCTGACTTGAGCCGGGAATTTAGTAAACCTCCCCTGGCCAACTGAATCGATCGGCGAGAAATCCGTTCGCATTTTCGTTTTCGTTTGTTTTTACTTAATTTAAGTGAATATTTTTATTGTTGTTTTATATCAGCGCATTAGTATAGTGTAGTGGCAGCGCTTGGACCTAAATTGACTGGCATTTTCCCGTCTTACTCGTTGTGCAAGCCTTAACATTGAATCACGTTACTTGAGTAGTACATTTTTTCGCGTTATTTGCATTCAAATCCTTCCTGGAAGTACGATGCGTAAACGAAAGTGCGCTCGTTGTGGACAGAGCGCGACGATTCTGTTCAATTTCCCCGGAAACTCGAAGCGCGTTCACCAGCACATGTGGGGGAAATCGCTTGGTTTGGACGAAGAGGTGGCTAAACGCGAATTGGAAAGATTTCGCACTAGAGTAGCGGCAAAAGAGGATATTCGTTGGAGCGACAATCACTTTGGCCTCGATGGATTGCCACTCCAGGTACCCACATTTATTCAATGTGCTGAAAAAAGTAATACGTTTTGTTCAAAGGCTCCTCTAGAAAGACGATTAGGCGATGGACCAGGTGATGGGAGCATACAGGTATTAGAATACTAGCGGCTGCCGCGCACAATACCATCATAGAAGCAACGGCGCGTAACGGGGCCTGAAGATGCGGTGGTTGATCGATTCGAGGGTGGCGAGGGAGATGGGACAGTCGAAGGGACGAACATGCACGTAAGAACAATTGAGAGATTATCATCGACACTAGTTTAACAATTGGGTGATTATCATCGACACTAGTTATAATTCCTTACTAAAGGACACAGTAATGTACTCTTTGACATATCTGAATATAAATATGTCAGGATGATGCTGTTGATATGGACATGGGGGGTAGTGATGTTCACTCACAGAACTAGAACGACCCGTTACTCGACGAGAATCAGGTGATTAGGACAACAATTATATTTTTAGAAGATATATTTATTCAGTTATTAATTAGTAATCATTTATATATATCAGAAGAATATTTAGCAACAATATGCACACAAAAATTAGCAAGCGAAAACATCTATGGCATCACTAGTTTGAATATGTTTCAAATCTGCACAAATCTATACGTGTGTAGGATCATTAAACTATAGTTTAGATAGTTTTAAACATTTACAACACAATAAATATATGTACTCATTGAGGCGGACAAAAACGCAACAGATCACAGCTCTTTAAGAAGTACTCTTGCAACTCGGGAGTACCATACCCAATCGTTACTACTGTAGCCCATGAACTAAAAAACACATTTCCTCGGGTTTTTAAGAAATGTGTAATCCAGCCAACTGAATTTGACCCAATGGCCTTGTTTAGGAGCTAATGGGCTACAGTAGTAACGACTGGGAACGGTAGGGTTGCAAAAACGAAAACGACAATTTCGCATCCTCTGGTAGCTCTTTCCATCCCTCTTAAAAGTGTGCTGTGCGAGAGGTCAACAGCTACGTGTATTTGCGTCCCTTCCTCACTCCTTCCTTTTGAAAGAAACGATTGACCCATTCCTTGATCTACTCGAGTCTCTAATAGTTATGCCCCTTCCTTTCTTTCTCCCTCTTGGGATCGGGATTCAACGATAGACTCGGGTAGATCAAGGAACGGGTGAATGAAATCCCTTGCACGGATGGGACCACGAAGTTCCCGCACCCCTCGGCAGGTTGATCCCGTCCGCTCGAAAGTGAGGGAAAGATGGGAGATAGAAGGAAAGAGGATGTGATAGTTTAAGAAATTTAGAGCATAAAACCTTAGGGTATAGTACTCTCGATTTAGCTGCACTGTTTCCCAACAAAGATGAGCTTGAATTTAACTCACAACTAGGGTTGGACAAACGAGATTGATATCGAGCTTCGCGCACCCATGGCCTCTCTCCCCTCCTGTCATCCTTACTCTCGCGCTTGCAAGGCCAAACTGTCAGTGGGAACGTTCAGAAAGCGAGATCTCGATTTAGATCACTCTCCCCGCAGGTCAACAGACCCTCTTCCCATCTCCTCTTCTCCCCTTGCTCTCTCCCTGCCCGACTTGCTCCCCCGTGGATCAGCGTATGATAAGAGATTTGTGATATCCCCATACTTACAACCTATGTTTAGGGTTGGGACATGGTCGAGGAAGAGATTAGGAGGAAGAGATTGACACGGAGTCGCCCGTTCGCTCCAAATATTTCCTAGTTGATAAGGCTAATCTGGAGCAGCTTTTTCGGAGGTGTCAGGAGTGTGGGGGTATCATCGACCCGACCAGTGTGTGCTGGAAGCAGAAAGCGAGTGCACTCTGGGCCACTTACCAGTGCACTGAGTGCAAGAAGTGGGGTCGATGGGACAACCAGCCCAAGAGGGGGAGTGGGAGAAGCCAGGTTCACGAGCTGAACCAGAGCATCCCCGTGGCAGCGTTCATCACCGGGACACCGATAGCGGTGAAATATTTAAGTATTATTTATATTTCCTAATGGTTTTACAGAGATTGCTCGATCTATTCGAACTGCTAGGAATAGGAGTTCCTTCTGAGAGGTCAATGCGCGATTCGGTTAGGTTCTACGCGTGCCCGGCAATCGACCGAGTGTTTGCTGTGTGGGAGAGAGATGCGCGTGATCTTTCCAAAGAAGCTGCCCCGGTATTTTAGAAAGCCTAGGTTAACTTCTCACATGTAACCTAATAGATGGAGGGAATAATCATTGCTCTGGATGGACAATATGACTCACCTGGATGGACGTCGTCGAATGGGAAGGTCACGGCCTTCGATGCCGGCCTTTGTCTCATCGTAGCATGCGTGTCCCTCTCCGTGAAGGATGATGAAATTGGTACCATTATAATTGTGTAGTAAATGTCGAAGGAATCATATCTATAGGAGGAGTCTCGTGTAGGATTGAAACTATTGGATCGGAGAGAGTGCTCGTGCAACTTGTTGAGGATGGGTTCAAGATCAGGTATGTTCCGCGTAAGCACACTGCACTACTGGTCTATCCTGTTCTACCGTAACCTCTCCACCTACAGTATCCTATTCTACCGTAACCTCTCCACCTACAGTATCCTATTCTACCGTAACCTCTCCACCTACAGTATCCCACTCTCGATTTCATCATCAGAGAGCGCGTGACTGACTCGAATGCGAGCGTTGACAAAAGAATCAGGGAGAATCCCAAGCTATCTGGAATCGAGTCGCGTAGGGATTTCTGGCATGTCCAGAAACCACTCAGGAAAGCGTGGTGGGATGTAAGTGAACATTGACAACTACCCGCCTAATAAAACCTATGCAGGGTATGAAGAAGCCGTCGTGCCGTCGCCTTGCACAGTGGTATAAACCGTTTTTCAACCATCTCTATTACACCAACGACCGATTTCCCAAGTTAGAAGACAGGCCACTCGCTCTTGAACATGCGAGATCGTTTCTCAAGCACTGCACTGGGGAACACACGTGGAAGAAGGTGGACAAAAAAGCATATTTATAATCAAAATAGCTTTTATTCTGCACATAGGATGATGAATTCAAGATGGTGACCCAATGCAATCATGCTACTCGTCGCGTGACTAAGAAGGGAATAAAGAAAGGGAAAGCAGCGAAGAAAGATAAGAAAATGAGACAGCTGATTGAGGTATAAACTAGTGAGTACGGTAGTAATAAGAATCACCCCTTATGATTCCTATCAATAATTTATGTGTAATGAAAGAAGGACTCGCCCGAGTATCGCCTTATCCATTCCCTCCTCTTCTCTCCTGCCTTCAAGAAGGCCTTCCTCAAGTGCTCTGCCAATGCAGGCACTGCAATGTGTGAAAGCTACCACTCCCTCTCACTCATGTACGCGCCCAAACGCCTCTCCAGGTAAAACCTTCGATTTATGATCATCCCCAATCGATAATCATAGCTATTTTTTTTTCAAAATAATTGCTGTATTACTAGATCTGCCCCGTATTACAATAAGAAGATGAAGCTGTCGGCCATGCACCACAACTCACTTGTGTTCTCCGAACTGCTGGGCGATCGAGTAGAGATCGGGCAGGTGCTGCTGCCTAGAAAGGGGAGGATCGCAGACAGCGTGAAACGCAAAATGAGCAAGGGCAAGCATCCGTGGAGGGATGAGGTACAGTACACCTATGTTTAGAATACACGAATTTGTTTCTAGATTATGGAGGAAAGCTGGATTCTGAGGGATGTGTACGAGGGCAACCGATATCTAAAGAGAATCGGCGCCCCAGACGACGACCATTTCGACCAGCTGAAGGTGATCTACGATCGAATGGTTCGAGGGGAGGAGGAAAGTGATGAGGAGGAAGAAGATATCGAGGGGAACCAGGGGGATAGTGACTGTAGCCAGTACTCAGAAGAGTTGTTCTAGTTATCTATATTCTAGTACTCCGTTTCTTCTAATTACCATCCAGTAGTGAGACTATCCCATCCCTTACAGTAACCCAACTACCTTCTATGAGTATATTCTCGAAATATTTTATTTATGGTAATCGCATACCTGATTGCTGTTCATTCTTGATAAATTCGTCGTCTTCTTCATCGCAGCCGACGCAGAATGCACTGTAATTGTTCCACAAAGAACCAAATATTCAATCAATCAAATTGTACAATAATTTAAACTTCAACTATTCAATTGAAAAAGGTAGTAAATAACCCATCTGACAACCACGCATTGGCGGCGTTCGTCGTCTTCACCTCGTTCTTCTTGTGCTTCTCGATCTGCTCGGCAGCAGCGAATGTAGGGAACATTTCCTGTAAATTTTACACATTAAATAAAAAACATACAATCACAACCATGAGGTAAAACCGGTTTATTAATGTTTAACCTGGTTGCTGAGATCGATCTTCCCGCCGGCATTCGCGCCACGCATGCTGGGAGCGACGTAGCGCGAGGGCTTGTTGGCTGCAAACTCGGACGCGGTCGGGATCAGCTCCGGAGCAGTCTCGCTCTTCTGAAACGTTCGAATTTAATTTAATTTAAGTGAATCTTAAGTACGCCTATTGAATCAATGAGATGAACAATGTATAAAAAATAACGAATTGAGTTGACTCGCCTGGATGGTTCTCCAGGTCTTCGTGACCCCCTTCACGACATCCTTCTCTTCCTCGACAGATTCGGGGGTCTCTTCCTCGGTGTCTTCGAGACCCATGTCCTTAATGCGCAGTCCGTCGACTCTGCAAAGACAAGCATAAACCATTGAAATGTTAATAATTGAAACCAACTTGTGGCTCTGATGCGTTCCGCGCTGACGCCACTCAGTAGGTAAGAAAAGCTACTACAACGCATTGCAAACCTGTTGTTGGTGTTGGCCTCATAATCGAGCCACTCGCTCTCCTCCTGCGATCCGTCGTCATCTCCGTTCTTGAGATCCTCGGCTTCTTCACGTTCTCTCTCTTCCTGAACAAGTTGATTAATTGTGATGAAATACAAGTATCAGTTGTGTTGTGTCCTTGTCCCTTGTAGATGGGAGAGGACGTGCGTAAACGCAGAGTTTGTCACCACAAAATAAATATCAGAAAATAGACAAGAGGAGAGACCGGTCCGCTAGCCGGTGAACGAGTTAAAGGATAGAATGAATGGATGGAGTGAGGGAAGAGTGGGGCGAGAGAGTGCACTTGGGAAGATTTGAGAGGGAGGACTTACAGTAATGGGAAATGTCGTAATCGACAAGTGAGTTAATTGTGTATAGGAATAATCTAATAAGGTAAATTAGCTATTACGATGGTTCCTATACAACAAGTTGATTGTTCCCACTAAAATCAGAATATAAATGCAATCGAAACTACACAAACCTGCTTCTTCGCCTTGCGCTCAAGGAGACTTCCGACATCATCGACCTTTACGACGGACTGCAAATGCAAAGATCACTTTAATAAAACAATTAAATAAAGAGATAATATTAACCACTTTCTAAATAATGGGATATGTAGCATACATACAACTAACCTTCTTCTTGTTGTCCTTCTTCTTAGCAAAGAACGAATCAAGATCGGCCATTTTGATTTGTTTGCTGCTTCAAGTCGACGAAAATGTCGAAGTTCCACGCAGTTTGATGGGGTTCCACTCCGGGATTACGAATTCTGAAACAAACACGTAATTTCTAACAAGTACAACAGGATCGTATCATAAAACGCACATAAACAAACATAAACTGCGCCTATTTTTTTAGCAAAAAAACACATCACACTATGTAAATCGATCAATTTGAACAGGCAGAACTGATTACGAAATGAAGGCGTTACTCACAGAGATGGTCAGAGTGGTGGAAAGCCTCTTGGGCGAGAAGGTGACGGGAGAAACGACTGCTGACGTTCCGTTGAGGCCACTTAGCATGGTAAGGATGCGGCTCCCTCGTCATTCTTCTCCTCTTCTAATCGAGTCCATCGTCGTGACGGCCTGTGTAAATCGATTTAGAATCGAACGCAATCGTTTTTATACGACAAATATTAAAAATATAGAGCGAATTACGCGCGCCGAACCGCATGGGTGGAGGACAGAGCGCAAGGCACAAGTTACGCGAGCCGAAACACGTAACTCGCGCTCCGTATGTCGCCCAAGCATAAATTTCACGAATTTGGCTTGTAGCGACACTAAAGCACATATTCAGCATGTTGGAAACAGCGGATGATCAAATTAAAAACGCAAAATAGGGAAATCTTCAAGTTTGAGTTGTGGCAACTAGGAGCCGTCAACTCAGGACACAACCGGTAAATAGTGAATCATGGGAAACAAAGCACCCGTTACCGTACTCACCCTAAATTCCACCAATATTTTCGCATTGCCATTTTATTTTTAAATTACGCGAACAGAATTTTTTTCTAATTTTTTTGTATTATAATATCAATTTTGAAATAACGAGTTCTACACAATAAGTTCAAATGTCCAATCTCTGCCAGGTCCCTTTAAAAGGTCACAACGGATTTCCATGCGGGATGACAGTTTCTCTCTCTCTCTTTCTCTATCTCTCTGTACATTCCCTACTGTCTACATACTTTAACTGTCTCAAGTCCTCAAATGATCCATGATTCTTTTCTACTCATTGTCCTGATCGATCGAATTCTCTCGCCAATCTCACCCTCTTTTCCCTTTTCATCATGCTCACTCTTTCGCTTCGTTTTCTTTTCCATCTTCGCTGTCTCTCGACCACTCTTCCTCTCGCTCTCTCATTCACTTTCCGTTCGACCTTCACTTTTCTCGCTCAGTGTTCCTAAACTCTCGTTTGGTGCTTGGCTCACGCATAATGATCGCTCGGTATTACACAACTTTCATCACATCACTGATGACTAATAAATCGATGTGGTATATGGGTGTGTATTATCTGGCTCACTCTCTGGAAATAATTGAGCAAATTGTTTGTTGATTCAAATGCGGCTTTCTTTATATCGTGAAATGCATATATTTATGTCGGTTTGACCTTGTTCATTGGATATTTTATATTTACAGATTCACTAATGGAATTAATGCTACCTAAACACAGTACATATGCTCGGTGTCCCTCTCTTTTCGAGCGCTTGCCTAAGGAAATTGTGTGGGAGATCATAGGACTCGTTCCCCAGGCTTCTCTAAATATGTGACTGGTTAGTTGTCCTTCTACGCAGTTAGACTGGATTTGATATTTTTAAGGTATCACGAACTAGTGGGCAACTACGTCACTTCTAAAGTCATACGTTGTTTCTCTTATATTTCGAAAATAATTCCCCATTGCTTTCAAAAGTACCGGCAAAATCACGCATCTCACGCCGCGTCTGACCCAACGATAGAGCTTAAAGCAGGAGTACGGCATCGACTTTTTGCTTCCATTATACAACGCAATCATGAATCTGACCAAGCGTCCGACCCAACGCCACGGGATACGGTAGGTTTCGATTACGTTAAACGCGCATAATCGACGTTTTCTATCGATTCTCTAACGAAATCATGAATCTGACCCAGCGTCTGACTTAAGGAACTGGGCTACGGTAGCTTTCGGTTACGGTAGAAGTACGGTATCGGTGTTTTGGTTCGATCATCTGATGACATCATGAGCCTGACACAAGATCTGACCCAACGCCACTTTGGGGTTACGGTACGCGGACGGACAAACGAACACCTCATTTTTGGTCGTAAAAATTTTCTTCTGGAAATTTCGGGAATGTTTTTCGTCTGCTGACCTTGTATTCCGGATGGGGACATACTTTCAATATTTCACTCGAAATGAAAGCGCCAGTCAAAAACCCTTTCAGTTTATGGTATATTTAGCAATGCTCAAGGATTATGTCGATGAGTTAGCGAATCAGAGATCAAGCATGCCCTCATTCGACAAGTTTACTCTAACAAGCGGCACAAATGTAAGCAAGCATGGATCAGGTAATCTGTACAACTTATTAATTCTTAATTTTAAGATCTTGTTCAAAGACGCTTATTTTGATGTCGAGAATCCATCGCCTTTGTCATTATTGGCATGGAAACTTCAATATGTCGAATCTGACACATGTTCAAAATTTGGTTGCGATTCCGGAACAAGATTCGTAAGCATTTTCAGAATAATTTAGATGAAAAGGCAGTTTAGTTAATTAAATGGGGAATAAGCGATCCGGATGTTCACAAGAAGATGATCCTCCTGATGAGAGCATATCTGAGCACGGGAACACGATGTGCTTGTCTTGAAGGCAATGATTACCGCAGCTTTTGCGAAGTGCTTGTTGGAGTTCAGTTCAAGCAACTTGAATTGGTAATCGTCGACGAAGTGCCTAATGCAAGACAAATTAATTAATAATAATTAAAATAATTGTTAATAATTAATAATAATTATAATAATTGTTAATAATTAATAATAATTATAATAGAAGTAATAATTGTGTAAGATAAATTGAATAATATGTACTATCGTTTAATGTCATGAGCTCCCGCACAAAATGATCGCTCAATTCACTGTGCGAAATGGAGAGAATATTACATTTGTCTTCCATTTCTATTCAATTTTCAATTTGGCGAAATGAAAAACACGCTGAGACTCCACATAGTTCATTCACAAGTTTGCAAAAGATCGAAATATCGATCAGCTGTCTCTAGATGTGAATCACTTAGGTTGGGAAATCCCAGGTGTGAAGGCAAAGTTCGATTATTCAAATTTCGAAAATTTCAGTGAAATTTCTGAAAGATATTCCGCTCTATCAATCTGCAATCACGAGTTATTGAGAGCATTGGACATGATAACGACTGGGAGACGATTATTACCGACATGTTCACTAGAAAACTCGACAAACTACACCTTAAGAGTACGATTTCCCCGTATTACAATTAGTTCCCGCAAGCTCCGCCCACTCTGCTCTGATTATTTTCTGCCGCGAAAGTGAGGTCAGGGGAACACAAGTTTCATTCGCATGAAAATAGCTCACTCAAAAAAAGAATGTGAACGCTATTTTCGTTCTTCTTTCGATTGAGCCTATGATCTCGATAAATCATTGCGGACTTTTTTAGCGAATTCGATATTCCCGAAAGTGGGCGTGGCTTTCGGTCTCTATTCATGTGAACATGTTAACCACGCAATTAATTAAGCCTGCGAGATGACTTCGTTTTCGGCTGATCACCGTTCGGTGCCTAATTTTAATGAAGGACGTCTAGTACAGGTCAGTTTAAGGTTTCAATGGCTACGGCAAAGTTATTTGAAAATTATGCTGGCGCATCTGATACGAGTACCCAAGTAATGTTCACTATGCAATTGCAGAAATTGACGCAACTGGGAAAGAAGGTGTGGTTCGAGACGACCAGGATGGGAGAGGCAGTGCAGAATTCGCTAAACGATCACGTTATCATTGGCACTGCTAGTAATACAGAGCGTGTGATGATTATTCCGAATCATCAACGGTATGCGGGGGTTTCAAATTATTTTCCGCGCGCGAGGATGGACAGGGCATATCGAGACCGTCACCACTTGCATTATGTGCAGAGGTTCCGCATTACTCCTGGCGTGCTAACGATCAAGCTCATTTCCAGCGTTGATGAGCTTTTTAACTGATTGTAAATGAATGACCTCATATTTTATTGTACACACTTTTAAGAATTAATTAATGTGTCACTAGAACGGATAAACTGCTGCCAGCAATGATGAATAATCCATACACTGTGATATTTTTTAGTAGTTTTTCTAGTTTAGGGTTCAGATTCTTGTGGGAAATTTTATTAGAAATGTTGGTGCGCCAAACATCTGATCATCTTGCAGTAATGAATGAACCAATTCAGGGACTGTGTAATTGGTGAACCAAATGAAGGAATGTTGACGCTCTTTCAAACTACGTCGACAAAATTTTGATCTCCACCGTCATCTTCGAGAGTCGGAAGGCCAAACTTGGACTTGACAAAGTTTCGCTGTTCGACAGTCAAATCACGCACACATTTTTTGCGAGAAGTAAGATGACATATCACGCCTCTCACAAGAGAATCGAGCTAAAATCGTCGATCTATGGAATGGAGGGAAAACCGTCAAATAAGTTCTCACCACTTTTGGCCATCCTGTGGCATGTCTGACACATCCCCAAAGTCTAATTGTGCAGATGTCATTTTGGGCCTCACTACACCGGGCTTCATCTCGGCATCTCTCTCTTTGAGAGCTCTTATCTCAGTTCCAGTGAAATATAGGGTAAAATTGTCTTCTGAGTGACTCCCACTCATTTTTCGAGCTCTATCGATCTATATACTTCATTTTGTCTAAATATCATTTTTTAACATTGTACATTCTAGGTCAATTTTCTCAAAAGTGTAGGTAAACGAGCAGCTGAATTTTTCACATATTTTAGAATTTTCCCAGAGCTATCGAATGAGTGGTTTGCGCCGAAAATATCGGGGGGACAGTTAGGGTTAAGGTCATTTTACGTTTGCTGATCATTTGAAGTTATTTTTCAACAGGGATATTGGAGGGACCCCGATCATTCTTGGCTGAACGAGCAATGAGAGCGGTCCGCAGCGCAATTATTGATGAAGAAAAATAACTTCAAATGATCAGCAAACATAAAATGACCTTAACTCTAACTGTCCCCCCGATATTTTCGGCGCAAACCACTCATTCGATAGCCCTGGGAAAATTCTACAATATGTGACAAATTCAGCTGCTCGTTTACCTACACTTTTGAGAAAATTGACCTGGAATGTAGTATGTTTAAAAAATATATTTAGACAAAATGAACTACATAGATCGATAGAGCTCAAAAAATGAGTGGGAGTCACTCAGAGGTCAATTTTACTCTATCTTTCACTGTAACCGATATACGAGCTCTCAAAGAGAGTGATGCCGAGATGAAGCCCGGTGTAGAGAGGCACAAAATGACATCTGCACAATTAGACTTTGGGGATGTGTCAGACATTCCACAGGATGGCCAAAAGTGGTGTGAACTCATTTGACGATTTTCCCTCCATTCCCAGAATCAGTTCGATTCTCTCTTGAGAGGCGTGATATATGAACTACAACTTAATTTTGAAAGCTCAGATAGTGTTTCCGATTTGCAAAGTTACGTCACTTTTGGTACCACTTGCCCACTCAGTGCCCTATTGTAGGGTGTGTTTGATGATGCTCCCCTTTTGATGATGCTCACATTTCAGTGTGTATTGTTGAGACGGATGGTGACTTTCCCATAATATCAGTTTCGCTTTCTCATTTTCCTCTGTGAAGAGATGTTCAATAGAGTGAAACGTGATGCTGATCTTAAACTGATCGTTCTATCTCTCATTTATTCTCACTTTCGCTCATCGCTTGACCTTCAAACACCCATCTTCCTCTATTTCTCCGTTTCATTCCTTTAACAATGATGATTTGCAAAATAGTACACCGTTATTTATATTCTCACATTATTTTTGAGCTATGCTTAATTTCTTTGCGTTAACGATTTTGATGGTGATCAATAGCGCTTGTTCAATCATCATTTGATTCACAATTTAAAACCTCACAATTTCAGTCAACAACTCGTGGGTACTTTCAACGCACTGAAATACAATGAATCTCAAGCAGATTGTGAGACAGAGTGAGCAACCCAGTTTTAACTGATGTAACATTTATATTAGCGCATTCGCCATAGATTCACCAGCAAACAATGGTGCCTCAGCAAGAGGTAAACAATGTAAAAAAATGTAAAGTTATCACGAAATGCCAAGCGTCGCAAAAAGTTCAATTTCGGAGAGGCCGACTACTGTTAGGACTACGTATCGTTGCTGCCATGTGCTACTAGGGAATATATCACGCCTCTCATGAGAGAATCTAGCTGAGCTTGGGAATGGTGAAATGAGATCTAACCGGTTTTGGCCATCCTGAGGCATGCCTGAGTTCTGGGTTCTGAAAAACATTCTGGGTTCTCAAGTGTGTGGCGAGCGGTCGAGTGCGATTTCGTCTCCCCGTCTCCGGTTCCGCCCGCCCAGAGTCATTCTCCCAGAAGCGTTTGGCACGCGGGAGTTGTACGCCACTGCGATGGGTCGCCGCTTCTACATCGGCACCATCAACGCCAGGACGCTCGGTCCAAGGGAGAAGCAGACGGAGATGGAGCTCGCCCTCGACAAGATCAAGTGGGACGTGATTGCAGTGCAGGAAGCAAGGATTGTGGGTTGTGCCTCGTTCAATCGTACATCCTCAGGCACTGTAGTCTACCACTCGGGCGGGCCCACTGCTTCCCATGGCGTCGCATTCTTGCTTCGACCGCACCTTGCGCGCGGAGCGGTGTTCAATGGCCTCTCCCCTCGTCTGGCCACTCTCCTCCTCCCCGATCTACGGCTCTTCCTGGTCTGCGCGTATGCTCCCACGTCTTCATACGATGACAACGCTTACGATGACTTCCTAGACCAGGTTGAGACTGCTCTGCAGAGTGCGCCCAGAGGCCTTATGCCAGTTCTAGTCGGTGATTTCAACTGTAGAGTAGCGAGGGAACCTGGCAATGAAAGATTTGTCGGTAACTTCGCTTCTCCCACACCGAACTCACGCGGACGCTGTTTCACTGAGCTCTGCGTGAGGAATAGACTGCGCATCCAGAACACGTTCCCCAAGAGACGGCACGGTCGAATCTGGACATGGCGATCCCCCAACGGCTCCTCATTCCACCAAATTGACTACGTTGCAGCGCCCACCACAGCGAGAGTAGTCAATTGCGGAGTCATTGGCCGGTTTGAGTTTGACTCCGACCATCGCCTTGTCCGGATGTGCCTCTCCCTCCCTGGCAAGATGAGGCAGAAAAGATGCAGGGAGCGGATAGATTTCGATCGATCTGCTTTTACTGCTAACGCATCCCTTCTCGCGTCACTGCCCCTTGCCCGCCCCAGTTCTGCTGCCGATGCCTACTCTACGGTCAAGGCTTTCACGGAGACCGCGGCAATGAACTGTTGGAGGAAGCGCCAATCCCCGCCTTGGATCTCGAGTGGAACAGGGAAGCTCCTAGCGATGCGGCATCAATTGCAATCCAATCCCCAAGGAACTGTCGCCTACTCAGTTGCCTGCAAAGCTGCCCGGACGAGTCTCGTCGATGACATCAGGAAGCAAAAGGAGGCACAAGCACGGCAAGCAGCAACCATGGGAAGGAGCATCGTGAAGAGCATGCTGAATCTGCACACCTCAAAGAAGCGCCTCCTCGTCCCCGACCCTGTCACTGGTGCTCTCTCTCAAGCAGCCACCGAGACAGTTGTCCAGCGCTTCTTCGAGGATCTCTACACCCCTGCAGTTCAGGTCCCACTCACAATCCCCCCTCATCCACCCGATCCTCTTCCGCCCTTCCTACCCGATGAGGTCAGCGACGCGATGTCTCTACTCAAGTGTGGTCACTCCCCCGGGTCGGATGGCATTCTCCCTGATATGCTATTCCACTCGCGACACCACCTCGCCCCCATCATCGCTGATCTCCTCAACTATCTGGTAGAAGATGAAGCCGTCCCACGCAATTTGACCGAAGCAGTGGTTACTCTTCTGCACAAGAAAGGAGATCCCACCAACGTCGGAAACTTCCGCCCAATCTGCTTGCTCACCGTAACCCTGAAAACCATGACCAAGGTGATTCTGAAAAGACTCGAGGCAGTGCTCGAAGAGACTGAGTCGTCAACCCAAACCGGTTTCCGGAGCGGGTATAGCACCCTCGACAACCTGCATTCCATCAATCAGGTCGCAGAAAGAACCTCGGAATACGGTATCCCGGTCTATTTAGCATTCGTCGACTTCAAGAAAGCATTCGATTGCGTGGAATGGGGTGCATGTTGGCAAGCCCTCTACTCGTTCGGAGCCCATCCTACCCTCGTCCACCTGCTGCGCCGTATCTGCGATTCTTCCTCTACACTCATCAGAGTAAACGAGGAACTCGTACCAGTCACTGTGCGAAGAGGAGTCAGGCTAGGGGATACCCTCTCCCCTCGTCTCTTCAATGCAGTTCTTCGCTCAGCCATGAATGACATCGACTGGGAGAACGACTGGGTTCGAATTGATGGCAGGAATTTTTGCCACTTGGAATATGCCGATGACGTAGCCCTTGTTGCGAAGTCTCGCCCGGAAATGGAGAGAATGCTGAAAAAGCTGATGGACGCTTGCAGTAGAGTTGGTCTCGAGGTGAATTCAAATAAGACCAACCTACTCACTTCCTGTACAACAACCCGAAATCCAATCATTATCAACAATCTACAGTTCGATTTCGTTGAATCAGCCACCTATCTCGGAGGGAAGATCAGAATCCCACTTGAACACTCTGACGAGATCGAACACAGGATTCGACTAGGGTGGTTCGCCTGGAGCAAGCTCTCCCATCTGCTGTCCTCCCGCCTTCTGCCCATCAAGACCAGGAGAAGAGTCTTTGATAGCTGCGTGACGGCTACCGTACTCTACGGAAGCGAAGTTTGGGCGCTGAGGGCGAGTGAGAAAGAGCGGCTGAGTGTTACCCAAAAAAAAATGGAGAAGAAGATGTTGGGAGCCACGCTGAAAGATCGCTGGAGGAATGAACGCGTGCGCGGGATCACGAAGCTGAGGGATTGGATCGAGGAAGGACTGAAAAGGAAAGCGCGCTGGGCCCTCAAGGTCAGGAGAATGGGAGTAGAGCAGTGGAGCCGTGCCAGTACGGTGTGGACGCCATACAATAGGAAGCGCCCCAAAAATACAAATATGACGAAATGAAAATCCAATACTCGATTATGAAGATAAATTCGAAAATATGGAATAGTTGATTTCAGTACATATTCGAAATTAAGATAACATTATGTGTTTGCGGCGTACAAAGGTAACTGAACAGTAGTGCTCTATGTATTGCATGATCGATAACTTACAATTCAATATATTTCCTCATTCAGATCCATACAATCTCTTCTCCGGGGAATCGATATAGCATCTCTCGAACAAAGGAGAAATGTCCAAATCCGGGAGTGGCTCGTCAGGCCTTAGTTTACCGTGCAGAAATGCGGTAAGGGGCGACCAATCGCAGGCTGTCGAGCATGCTGTAATTAGATGTAATTTCAATCATTCGCTTAGACCAGTATACTCTTACCAGCAGGGCAATTTGCTGCATTAGTAGGCGGATCCTCGATAACATTTCCCCTCAGCGGCAAATCGTCCATTTGGAAGTTACCGGGACGATTTCTCAGTAAATTGCTACACTATTGCATGATTTAACCGAAATGCATACAATGAGAGGTTGATCAGGGAAGCAGTTGGACGAGGAGATTAATGTCATTTCCGCTGGATAGCTTGGGATTGAGCTGCTGATGGCATTCTTAAAGATGTGGATGATTGAAAAATCTTATAAATGCATGATTATAATATTTCGTAAACAGTGCCAAACACATTTGCATATACTCGTCTAATCAGGAATGAAGTTCGGATAGCTCACATTGGAGTAGGGTTGATGAGGCTGTAGCTGAATTTGATCAGGAAGAATTGTAGACAATGTTTTTGCATCGTTGAGAGCCATATTCGGCATCAAATATTTCCCATCAGTGGCATTGCAGATAAGAATATGATGAGCGTGAGCTATAACGTATACTAATTATATCATTAATTAATCAGGAAATTTGAAATATATTATATCTTCAACTGCACAGAGAGTGTTCGAAAAATAAACGCTTCAATGATGATGCTCACTATGAGAGGTTGGTCGTGGTAGATGTTGCGTGTGGTGAAATTAGTTGAAACAGGTATGTTTTGCATGACGTAATGCAAATTTGCATTCTGTAAATCGAGTGAAATTGTTAGTATAAGTAATTTTCCGATAGCTCACATTCACATACTGCTGAGTTGATTGTTGCTGAATTTGTCGGGCTAGAATTGCAGCGAACTCATTCGACTCCTCAAGCGCTGGCGGTATGCAAGCATCGGTAGAAACAATGTTCTGGAAAATATCAACACAATGTGATGGTCACGTTCAGATTATCAATGACTTTGATGCGATGGCCATGCTGTCAGCACCACATCATATGCTGTATGAACGGAATACCAACACACAAATGCATCTGTGAAGGCCATCTAGTATTTCTTTCACTTTTCTTCCAATATTGCATGTGCATGTTTGCAGATTTTCCATCTCCCGATCTTCCATTATACATTTTCGTGGGAAGAGCGCTCGTAACTAAGTTTTATTTAAAAAAATTTAGGCAACATACAGTCTGCAACTGGTGGGTTGAGGTGTTGACGACACCACATTGGTTGATTTTGTGCACACCTCTCAGAAGAGCTCGAACTAGAACGGAAGTGTCTGCGATGTGAATTTGATCGATAGTATTTCGAAGTATGACGATTTGTCTGAAAGTTCGAAATTACGTCTTGATTGTTCTCAGTCAAATTCTCACTTCTGACTCAAGAACACGGACACGCTTTCGTGATTCTGAAATAGTTCTATATTAGTTATGTTTGGGTACCCCGTGATGATAGTGTGATATCTGAGACTGGTCGTCTACGAGTCGGAAAGCCACGTGTCAAGTGTGCTAATCATCATGGGACATTTCAGGTTTCGAATCATGTCTGAAACGTCAATAAATCAATAGTGGAACCAACCTCATGCTTGCTCGTTCTCAGATGCTCTTTGATCTTCTCCATTTTAATCAAGAGTGCGTCATATTTCTCCTTCGTCTCTTTCCTTTCCTCTAGCGCTTTGCGAGTTCTATCCCTGAAGAACAATTCAATTAGTTGTTTCTAAAACATTTCGGTCTCGGAAGGGCACACCGTGTCAAAGAGGGGAACAAAGCTCATTACCATGGCGAGCCATTCCTCACGCTCGGCCGAGGCGAGAGCGGTCAGAGAAAATCGATAACGGACATGATCAGGAGGGTGACACGAAATGAAAATGAGTCATAGCATATCTCAGAGATATGCAAAATTCTCAATTTAAAGGCAATCGATAGCTTAATCAAAGAACTATGTGTTGCCAAAAAACTAGCGTGATTGGTGCCCTGCCTGTCATGTTATTAGTGAATTTCTTCATTCAGACGGCCCGATAGTGCTTCATGCCGGAAGTCATAACATGTGATTGAGGTCGAAATTGAAAAATCTAACTTACAGATCTCTTCGAAAAGGGTTTCTGAACATTTCTAGACAAACCGCATCCTCCTAGCTCATTTGGCTACTGAGGGGATGTCTTTGAAGTGCCGAAAACAATAGTTTTTAGCCAAAATCGCAGGTTTTGAGAACGTTTAAGAAAAGTTTAAGGTCGAAATTGAAAAATCTGACTTACAGATTTCTTCGAAAAGGTTCGAAAAGGGTTTCTGAACATTTCTAGACAAACCGCATCCTCCTAGCTCATTTGGCTACTGAGGAGATGTCTTTGAAGTGCCGAAAACAATAGTTTTTTAGCCAAAATCGCAGGTTTTGAGAACGTTGCCCTACTTAAGAAAAGTTTAAGGTCGAAATTGAAAAATCTGACTTACAGATCTCTTCGAAAAGGGTTTACCTACTAAACTTTGATGGTCGATTTTGAAAATCTGATTTGATAGAACTTTCCGAAAATGGTTTCTGAGCAGGCTACCAATTTGTTTTTTGCAGTACCGATAACTGTTTATCGCCGAAATATTTCGAAATGGAGTTAAAATCGAATTAGTTCAGCGTTAAAATTTTGGTATATTATGTTGTATTTCACATCGTTTATGCTAATGCGATTTCTTATTTGATTTAAGTAACTTATACAATGCACTGTGTTAGCGTATCTTTTCATTCTAACATTCCCAAGTCCAAAATCGAGGGCCGCGCGGACTCGCTAATCGCAGAAGACCAAATGAAAAAAAAAAATGGCATAAAAATATGGTTTCTTTGCTTCCCTCCCCCAAAATTTCGAAATCACAAAACGTTTAAGGATGCCTTATCCATCTCCATGAATCCATGATTAGAGAATGCCATGGTGGCCGCGAAGTAGACTTCATTGAGCACACCCACAAACAACTCCATCTAGGAATTGTGGCCCAAATACTCCTCAGTCACCCCAAATTGCACATTGTTGTAGCTCGATTTAACTCTAAGATGACTCTATTGTACTAAGACTATCGAGAATTAATGATATTCAAATACTAATGTTGTATTCTTGACATTGGGAAACGGGCGAGAATGTGAGTAAACTCAACGGTTTATCAACAAGAAATAAATATAACTAAAATAG
This sequence comes from Pristionchus mayeri, assembly GCA_036245805.1. NCBI lineage: Eukaryota > Metazoa > Nematoda > Chromadorea > Rhabditida > Neodiplogasteridae > Pristionchus > Pristionchus mayeri. The sequence continues at coordinate 6,876,867 of BTRK01000005.1, forward strand.
AGAGCGGAGAGCGCGAGTTAGACGCGTTGCGACTCGTAAAAAAAGTTGAAAAAAGTTTAGGGGAATTAGCTGTTATGAGGGTTCCTATACAACAACTAACATCTTCGATAAAGTTTATGGTAAAAACAAATTTGTTTGCAATATGTTTCACATCGCATCCTCTGCGTCTCTGCCCCAAACTCTCGCAGGGGCAGAGACGCAGAGGAAATCAAAACAGGTTAGATATGTTTCACACTTCAATATACTTGACGGGGCAGAGACGCAGGGGCGCCATGCTAATCAGCTTTATTTCCCTCTTTGACACGGTGTGAAGGGCTCACAATCAATAACATTCACATACCGATGCCTCCTTGCTGCCTCATTATTAGCTGCCCTTGTTGCTAGCCATTCATCGAGCAGTTTGGGATCAGTTGGCCGTTTTGAAACGCCTTTAGCCATATTTAGACGTTACTGCAACATTACCATGTTATTGCGGGCAAAATATATGGAAAAAATAAAGAAAATGTTCGAAATTATTCAAACTGAAGCTATGCAATTATGATCGCACTATTCCTACTCGGAATGCGCTGCTGAGATCTCATTAAACACCCCATCGCATCTCAAAAAATGTGATTACTAACTCCAATCGTGTTTGAGAGAAATTCGAGAGCCGATACGGAACCGAGAATGGAGATAAACAGTTATCAATACCTATATACATAGCTGTCCAGCAGTGGCGGCGACCTCGAGACCATGAACCCCGGGTCATGGTTTTTTTGGCAGGTGGTGGGGAAACCACAGTCGTTGAAGATAGACCTAAGGTACCACAACCGTCGTCATGTACATCGACACGACTGGTATTTGTCGGCTACCGTAACCCGCACTACCGTAACCTGAGTGCTGTGGGCACACCACTATGTGGTAGAACATACCTTGACGGATCAGGAAGACGGATCAGGAAGGCTCGTCCCTCATACCGTAATCTAGTTACAGAAAACCCAAGTACAGTACCATAACTAGCAATCGTGAACTGACTTAATTTTTTCATGAAATTTCCATGACCCCTATTCATGGTTGAGCCCCCCCCCCCCAAAAGGGGGGGCTCACCATCGTATAGTGGGTCATGGTCGAAAAATCGATGGTAGGTCATGGGTAGGTCAAGATTAAGTACTGTACCAATCAATAGTACAGTACTTCCTGATACCGTATATAGCTACCGTAACCCTGATTACCGCGAACTGTTTTTTTCAAAAATTGAAAATACCGTACCCTAATTAAAAAATCAAAGTACCGTAACCAATCGATAGTACAGTACCACCAGATACCGTATCCCACTACCGTAACCCCGACAATCGCGAACTAACTTAATTTTTAAGATGTCCTGGTGACGATCGGTCTGATGTCGTGAACGATCTATTGTACAGTACCCAAATGACTACCGTAACCCAGTTCCGTGGGTCAGATCTAGTTCCTTGGGTCAAACATTTTTCTAAAATTTCTAAATCGATAATAAAAGTATCCCACCATAACTCTAATTAGTCTAGAACCAATTTATGATCGATTTAGGGTTTTTATAAAATGATTTTGGATTATTAGAAAAATGTTTGACCCAAGGAACTAGATCTGACCCACGGAACTGGGTTACGGTAGTCAGTTGGGTACTGTACAATTGATCGTTCACGACACCAGACCGATTGTGCACGTCACAAGGACATCTTAAAAATAAAATTAGTTCGCGATCATCGAGGTTACGGTAGTGGGATACGGTATCCGGTGGTACTGTACTATCGATTGGTTACGGTAGTTTGATTTTTTTTATTTAGAGTACGGTATTTTTCAATTTTTGAAAAAATCAGTTCGCGGTAATCAGGGTTACGGTAGCTATATACGGTATCAGGAAGTACTGTACTATTGATTGGTACAGTACTTAATCTTGACCTACCCATGACCTACCATCGATTTTTCGACCATGAACCACTATACGATGTTGAGCCCCCCCTTTTGGGGGGGGGGGCTCAACCATGAATAGGGGTCATGGAAATTTCATGAAAAAATTAAGTCAGTTCACGATTGCTAGTTATGGTACTGTACTTGGGTTTTCTGTAACTAGATTACGGTATGAGGGACGAGCCTTCCTGATCCGTCTAAGGTATGTTTTACCACATCGTGGTGTGCCCACATCACTCAGGTTACGGTAGTGCGGGTTACGGTAGCCGACAAATACCAGTCGTGTCGATGTACTTGACGACGGTTATGGTACCTTAGGTCTATCTTCAACGACTGTGGTTTCCCCACCACCTGCCAAAAAAACCATGACCCGGGGTTCATGGTCTCGAGGTCGCCGCCACTGCTGGACAGCTATGTTCGTCACATTTAGCGCGCTCTTTCGATATGCAGCGAACTTGTGAATGATATCGCTGAAAAGATTTGAAGCACCAGCTTATTTTAATTCAGTTTATTTAATTTTTTAAACATTTTATCATTTCGGAATTTCACCAAGATTATCGATCGATCGAGTTATTTTGGCGAGTGTATGAATGAGGAGACGACTGAGAGCCGGAAATGGTTATTTTGTTATTTTCCGTTACGGGAGATGGTAGATGCAATGTCTGATATTTCCTTCCCATCCCCTCAGCACAGTATAGTACAGTGTAATTTGACATGTTTATTAGTTTATCAAAATGAGGAGCGCAAACTCCAGGAAAATTGTCAAAAAACAAGAGAAATGAAGAGTCGAGAACGAATTCAGTGTCTTACAAAGGTGTGATTATGTGTGGCTCATAATATCTGTGGATATTACACGATCAATTCGCATGTAAATTATTAAAAGCAATTATGGTAGCGTGTTTAATGCAATGCACTCCAGACTTCATCCAATCTCGTGTTGTGATTGATCGTCAGAGTTGCATCAACCCCTTTAATTACGTGGTCGTTGAGTATTTTTCCATCTTGGAAAGGGAAACCAATTGAAGTGCTGAACCACACTTTCTTGCCATGGTTCGGTAAATGCTGCAATTGTAGACATTATGATAATCACATACACAATATATTTAAGACATCTATATTATGCTGAATTATTATACGCTCATTCCTCTTTTTAAGGGACAATTGGCTGCGCCCAAAACACCCGTTTCTGTTTAGTCGTAAAAGCTGATTTAGCAATTTAATCAATCACACTCTCTCATCCCCCTCCTCTGACTCTTCATACATAAGCTTCAATGGTTTTAGATAATTAGCCGAACGGGCATCACAAATTTTCAGAGAGTCGGTGAAACTCACATTCTGAACAGGCCGAATCATAACAAACCTATATTCGGTCACCATGGATATTTATTTTCAACTGTACTAGAATAACACACCTGTACAAGGAAGTCCGCACCGATCTTCGAGAGGTAATTCGAGAAATAGTTAGTAATTTTAAGCAAATCAAGCTTTCTAGAGAGAAGGTCGAGAAATATCGGTCCCCATTCAGCGTTGTTGATCCCAAAGAGGTGATTGGAATCATTGTTCAGATTGCCCCGAGCTGTTCCTTTTTGGTTAATGCATAGTGATCGGAATAGTGAAGAGAACTTGTACAGGAGTTTCACTGCAAAATAAAATAAAAAAGAATGTCAACGTCAACTGGGTGTTAACCTGGGTCTCTTACAGTCACATTGTGTATCGACAAATATAGATGTTGTACCTCATGGTCTCGCACGAATGTGAGAATGTTGTTCCTGAAATGGTCTTAATTAATTAGCGGCATAATCAATTAGGTGAATGATTTTTTAAAAAAAAAAATAGATGCCAGCAGTCCGGTCACGAATAACATTAACGCTACACTATATTCAAAATTGACTCATGGAATAGGACATTGTTTTTGAAGAAAACATACATACATCAGCGTTGTTTTGAAATGCTAAACTATGATTCGTAATTCGTTTTGAAACGAATACGGGTAGTTTAAACAATAAAGACAAAAAGAAAATAAACTCATGATACTTGACACATCGATTTTTCGAAAACTTGTGGAAAGGGGTTCTCGAAGGTGCTGAATAACGTGGTCAACCTCATTTTACACCACCTCTATCGGGTAAGCATGGCTGCATGCAGGCTTCACCTACCTTTACGTTCATAACTCAGAAACAGATTGAGGAATCAACTTGAAATTTTTTACAGTGGTAAAATAAGATTCGTACGACTCCAACAACAACATCACTAAATTATCATTTTTTTAATGTAAAAATTAAGATAAATCGGTTATTGAATATAAGGCAAACACTGAAGACGAGATTTATATACAGTCGGGCCGGAAAGTCACCGTACACTTTTTGAATTTGTCGTATCTTTTTGCCCAGGAAATGCATCATTCTGGCACTCAGGTATGATGTACCAAATCCATCGGAGATTATGGTCATGATATTATGGTATGACGTCATCGCATAGTTATTGCGTAGTGATCGATTATGATTCCACTCTCGTAGAAGGAATCGATTATGATTCCACTCTCGTAGAAGCCGAGTTGGCTGGAGGGCCGACAACGAGAAGGGAGAGAGGCGGACCTCATCCCCTTCGGAGAGAGAGTGGAGGGGCTCGACCCCCTCGAAACTGTCGACATCAGCTCGAAGTCGATGCCGAACCCTCTGTTGTAGAAGCCAAATGGGCTATAGGTAGGCAACGACGAGAAGGGATACGAGGGGCTCGACCACCCTCGAAGATCTCCACTGCTCCAGCAGGCGATCCTTGTCCTGAGACATCACTAGAGCGCAGGGAGAAGACGAAACTCCTCGGAGCAAAGAGAAAGGAATGAGGACGAGCGGTCACCGACCGCTTTTATAGTCGCACTCGCACGTAATGAATCGTAAACAACTTGTTGTGAATCGAAAACAACTTGTTGTTCTCACGTATCCGATTCAATTATCGTTGCATTTGACTGCGAACTCTTCGGATTAGTGGAGGAATAAAGGGAAGCATTGTAATAGATCCCCCTATGTAATATAATAAATATTATACTTAAACAAACTGTGTTTGTCTAGCATAATATTAGATTTCGAAATATGAGGTAGTCGTATCTTCTTTTCGTGCACTCTCTCACCGCTCCACAGGTTTAGAGAGTGTGCGAAATGAAGAGACGACTATATCATATTTCGAACTCTACATAATATACTATTGTTGGGCATTTGAGAAAAAATGTGGTAAATCCGATGTTTTAGGATTAATACCTGTTTCAGAGAACCCCTTTAAATACGGTATTCACCAAATATGTTCAATCTAGGGATGGCTTCGTGGGAAAAATGACCGCTATGGGATCTTGCGAAATGAAGAATGATTCCCAAGAATGAGAGGGGAAAATGCAAAATGGCTCGGGAATAATACTCTCTGGCAAGGTTCTTGCGAACAGGTAAGATTCTTGTCAATCACAGTATTCTTACAGTCGCGCGCAAAAGTATTTGGCACTTTTTGAACTTGCTGCAAGTTTTTGACCAGGAAAGCCATCAATCTGGAACTAGGGTAGTATACACCAAATTCATCGGAGATTATGATCATGAAAAAAAAGCATTCATTGATTTTCCTTTCTCAAGCCAAAGTTTTTTGACCATCGAGCGCCTCGCTCAATATGGAAGACGAGAATGAGAGGGGAAGCAAGATTCTTGCGAGAGGCAAGATTCTTGTTTCGAGAACAAAGGATCTTGGATAGTATTAAAAACGATTAATTATCCCAGCAAGATCTTGTAATCTTACTTGCGAAGCCATCCCTAGTTCAATCACAACCGATGAATAGTGACAAAATGTTTCGTCACTCACATTACTAACAAAAGCTCGCTTAACGTGGAATCAGATTTTTTTCGTTTTTTTTAAATGGATTGACTAAGAATTGGAATGTGTTGCACAATTGTAATTAGTAAGCGCACTCTACTTATCGAAGATATAAGATGATAGATTCTCACTTGAGCATTATCTAGTACATCTACTCAGCCGGTATCATCGTTCACTCCCTCGATCGCATTATAAAAATGAAGTGGCTGCTACTCTACTCCCTTCCACTCGCCTTATCTTCACCCATCAACGGAGATCGCGAGTTGGTCTTTGTTCAAGCGGTTCGTCCTTCCTTGTCTATACTTTTGTCTTCTGGTTTAATGTTAAATAATGCAAATCTGAATGGTGCAAAACATAAATTTTAAAAAAAATTTAAAAAAAGACAAATTCGGGTTATTGTATCTTCATTTCTCACACGATATTACCCCTCTCAACAGAGAGTGTAAGAAATTAAGATATTCAATTCTGAATTGTGTGTATGCATGGTTATTGACTACTGCAAAATCGCTTGACGTTTCCGCGCATTTACCATAAACCATTCATTTAGTTGTGGAGGCATGGGCAACGAGCTGGAAACGGAGCTGACCACTTGCATGACAAGCATCTCTTCAAGTACGGCATGGGCGAGCTCACTGAGGTGATCTTTACCACTTTTTGATCTTTGATGAATAAATTGTTCAGGCCGGAATCGATCACACGTACAATCTGGGCCGATGGCTGCGCAAGCGATATGTGGACGAGAAACAGTTCCTGTCGTCGGTGATGAATCCGAAAGAGGTAAACCGTCGGATATCGACAGGATTTCGAAAATTTTCTTGATCAATATGTTTCTCGTTCTCTGTTGGTATTTGGCATTTTCAAAACTTCACAACCTAACGCTGTCGTTTCTAGACGACTGTCACATCGCTTGCAGTGGCTGCACCTTGACCAATACTGTATCTCCATACTCTTATACCCACTTGATCTTTGACATCATCAGTTGTACATCGAGTCCGTGGACGTCTCTCGCTGTCTGATGTGTGCTCAGGCAGTAGGACAGGGAATGTACAATGCGGAGGGCAGAAACCCCCCGCTGCCAGTTGCTGTGCATTCGAGACCGAAGAAGATGGACTGGGTGAGTTGTAGAATGACGTGCCGATTTGGCAACACTAGTGAGCATGCATTTGCATGTTACTCAGAGACTGAAACTGGGGGCTCAGTTGTCCGGAATTGTATGACAACTGGATCAGTAATAACGCATTAAAACATACTTGAAAACATGAATGATAAGCCTTATCGAGGTAGGCCAGAAGTTGTGGACGGTAAAATAACGTATTCTTACAGAAATAGGCGAATCGCATAACTTTTCTGATTCAGATGCTAAGCACCTTCTGGGCCAACTGTCCTGCGACTGGTCGTGAAATCACCAAGATTTGTCCTGACTTTCCCGACATCACCACTCTCACTAACGTGAGTTGCGATCTCCTTATCCAACTTCTTTCTGTTTTGTTTCTTCTCATTCCTTCCATTTCAAGTTATTCATAAGTGCTTCATAGTTACGCGTGTGCAGTTCATCGGTCGAATTATTGGGATAACGTGCCACCTATCGATTTCAATGCTTGTCAATATCACCATTCTCAAAATGTTTACTGTACAGTACAATGACTACACGGCCGAGACATTCCGATGCACGAATGCTAGTCAACACGCGACTTACTTCAACACAACGGAGAAGCACCTCTTGATTGATGCGCTCATCGCTCTAGTAAGTCAGAGATCAAAGATCATCACTGATTTTTGATTTCAGGAACAAGCTGGAGCTAAGTTGCCTCACTGGTACACTCACGAATTGCGAAGGGAAGCGAAGGAAGTCTTCGACAAGGTTAGTGCTAGAGTACGTACTTCGGGATATGTTTACTTCATTTCACACTAATGTTCGTAATTCTTCTCTTTATATCGCATACTCTCTCGACCGGTCGAGTGGTGATAGAGTGTGAAAATGAAGAGGCCGTGGCATCGATTTACGAACTCTATCTCTCTCACACACACACTTTAAACATGCAGATCGGCGAGATAGTGTAGTACATTAGGCTATACCGGAAAGTGTCCCAGAGTCAACTTTTTGCACATTATTGGGTTATCGAGCGGACGCAATTGAGGAATTCATGTGTTATATATCGTGAATTGTATTTATAATGCTAATGCTGCTTCAGAACGCCCGCTTCCAACTGGGCATCGGCGAGTTTCACAACGACAACATCCTTCGCTACACCACGGGACTGCTGATGGACACTCTGCAGAATCAGATGGCTCACAAATGGGCCTGCACGCAGGGCACGGCAAATAACTGTCGTGACATTCGCCCCATCAAGTTCCGAGCATACTCAACGGTAGGTAAACATGAAATTTCCTTAGAAGAAATGACAAAAAAATCGTTATTAACGAGTACGCCTAAAACTAAGTGAGATCTGGTGTTCTGAAATAGCGAGGGGAAATAAGTTGTAAATTAGTAATTTCAGCAAGACTGGATTCTGAACTCTCTATTGGAGTCCCTGGGGAGAGGAACGAGAGTGGTCGCTCTGGATGGGCACGGAGCACCCCAGTTCAACGCTCTCGTCCTCATCGAATTGTGGAATATCAGAGGGTCGCCCTATGTCAAGGTAACCTGCATCATCTATCCAATAACTGTATTTAAAATGTATCATATTGATGCACTGCCTGGCGATATACATAAATTAGAATTAATTATTTGCGTATTTTCGAAATCGGATCGGTAATTACTCCTTTCTATCTCAGTTACGGTATCGTCCCGACGCACACACGGAAGCGGCTACTGTACTTACCCCGAATGTGCGGGGATGCTGGCATCAGTACTGTAGTCTGGATGTATTCGGGTCGTGCTGTAACAATACAACAAGCAATCCACAGGAGGCGTGTCGATGAATACGGGAATATATACATTAATGTATTTGTGATATTGCGCATATCATGTAGTATCATGCTTGTATTCATGAAATAATGACATTCTTTTGCGTACCCACTCCATGACAGATGTTCTATCGATATATTCCACAAAAATTTTCAAAATTTAAAATGTATTCCACAAAATTTCTATAAGAGAAATTTTGTGTAATTTTGTGGAAATATATATTCCACAAAATTTAATCACAAAAAATACACAAAACCCAAAACTCAGGATAGTCCCGCGAGGATATCCCTTAACAATGACGAGAATAAGGCATATCGGTCCGCTTTGATTCAAAGTGTCGGCGCTTTTATCCAAAATTGTTCTACTTATTTCTTTTGATAATGCTCACTGATAGGGATAGGGTAGATAAAGGGCGAATCATTCATGATTGACTTCTAGCTTTGTCCTGGATTATCTCTCCCTCTCTCCCTCTGATTCCTCCAACTGTTCCTTTCTACGAGCATGGGCCAACTTTTTGTTCCTAAGCATTCGATCTTCCTCGTTTCCATTTGTTAGTGTAAGATGGAAGACGAAGAGCAGAACCGTCACTCCAGAGCAAAGTAGATATTAACATCTCTCTCCCCCCTCCCTCTCACCATCATTTGTTCACCTTATCTCTGTCAACCCCTCCTTCTTTTTGTGTGTCTCTCTCACCTCTATCGCTTTTTCTTTTTTTGCCCATGAAACGCAGACATTTGACAGGATTTTCCCTGACGGATATACTCGTAAAAAGGTCTCAGCTTTCCGAGAAAATATGGACGAAACTCTTTCTCTCTCTCTTGCTGATGGATGGGGCGGAGCTTTCCCCGTTAACTTCCGTACCCATTCCCTCTTCTGATAGGAGCATTTGGAGGTCGCAGTCAGCGTCCATCCGATATGAGACTCCTCGTCTTCCTTCTTTTTTACACTGCAGATGTCATGTCTGCACCGCAGCCGAATACTCAAGACAAAGAAAATGAAGGAGGTTGGTTGGATTTTTTTCTCAAATTACTGGATAATATGGATTATTGTTTTTATTTCAGCATTCCCGTACGTGCCCACGCATTCTACCAACACTATTATTTCGGATGGAGCGATCACGCCTGCAAACAAGTGAGACTCTAATTTTTTTTAATAGTTTCAACTTGTACCATTCTGTCTGAGGGAATACACACGATAGTACTTCTAAAATAATCAGTCCCTCCCCTACCGATTTCACAACCGGGTCGCGCTTATAGGTATAGATTGCAAAAAATGTTCTATTTGCAGCGAAGAAACCGATGAGAAGCTCCCGCTATTCGAATTCACAGGTCGTCGATGCATTAAATCGTACTACGACTCTTACCTCAGAGGGTGAGATTTGAATAAATCATGTCGTATGAGATGGATATAAATAAGGGAATCCGGCTGAATTCCCAAACAAGCTATCACATTTTTCACCAGATGGGATAACGGTACGGACTGGAATGTTGGCACATACCTTCAGTGCGGGAAGTGCGAACAGTGGACGATTGAGGAGCATAATGGGAAGGTCAGCATTAGAGTTCGTTCAATTGTTGATCACGAAAAAGCGTTCCTGAAACAATCTTGAAAAAATCTACACGAACCATTGCAATAAGAATTTATGCTTATAAGCATTGTCTGGTCACGTGAGTGCAATGTCGCAAACAAAGGCGAATCTAAACAACGGCAGGTATCACTGAAGGAGTCTTGTACGGGCAAGTACTTGCGCTCCAACATTTATCGCTTCGTCGACATGGCTGAGAAGGTGAATAGGGTTATCTTTTTGGATTGGTTTTGTATCATTTTCGGATATGTTTCTATATAGCTTATATGTGTATATCGGGCATGAAACATATCTGAAAATGATACAACACCATTCCAATAATAAATCCCAAAAGGCGAATCGACATGAACTGTGGACGCCCGTGCGCTACGGCGGTGGCAAATGGGCCTTCAAGAGTTTCCATAACACGTATATGTTCGCGATTCCGAACGGTCGCATATCGCTACACTTACAAGTCCGCCAAAACGTGAAGTTCACGTTGGAATCATGGCCCGGTAAATATGAGATGCAATTAGCATTCGATAATTGCATTGTTCAGAGCCAGAAATCGAGCAGTCGGATAAGACAACTGTTGCACCCAATGCCGAGAAGAAAGTGTAAGTAGAAGCAAATATAGTGCGAAATTCGGGTTATTGCCCATTCTTTGCTCAGACATGTTCAGATTGAAGTGACTCATAATCGAAATTACATGTGCTGCGTATTGATACAAATGAGGCCTATTATATTTTGTTAGTGGTCATTAGAGGAAATAGTTATTTGTTATATATAATGACTTTATAATTGATGGAAAATTTTATGCAATCGAAAAACTTCGAAAATATTGGAAAAATCAATATGTTGTTATCAGTGAAATCGTGTTTTAGCGATGAACACTCGGAGAATGATTCGTCAGAGGAAGACGATAAGGAGCTCACATCCCAAGAACTCGCAGAAGTCACAGGGCAGCGGTGTGTCAGAACGCACTCTTCTGCTTATCTCCGAGGGTGAGCATATTCAGCATTTGCACACGTGCATGATGTACGATAAGAAGGAAATCAACTAAGAGAGAAAGAAAATAATGACTTTCTAATGAGAATTTCTCAGCCGCTATCTCAAATAACCCATGCATTCTTCCTTCAACTGCAGCTACACTGATTAGAACGATTAAACCTTTACTAATCCATTCAATACAAGATACACACACGCAATAAAATAGCAAGCGAAAGTAAGGGAAATACATAGAAAAACGAAACGACAAACTTCCTCATCGCTCTCGTTTTTTTCCCTCAGCCTCAAGAGCGGTGTAACACGCTGGCTCAGCCCAGCAAGACTGCGACTCATGGTGTGCGGATGGCGCCCCAATTAGAGGGACTCAGTCCGTACACCATGATTAGGGGGTCATGGTCTGAAATGACCTCGCCGCCAGTGTTGGGCAACTATGGTCAATAGTCTTACTCGAAATGAGCTCAGTAATTTTTGCGCAGTACAGACACTAATTTTTCTGCCTAGTAATTGAGCTGCGCTATATTAACAGTTCACACATGGCACTTCCTCGACAGGTGGGACAACGGAACGGACTGGCACGTTGGCGCTGCGCCTCAGTGTGGAAAGTGCGAGCAGTGGAAGATTGAACAGCACAAAGGAAAGGTAAGAATGCATCATTGCATAATGAATATATCTGGCCGAAATTGAGAAAATTCTTCAAGATCTTGAATATCTGATTATATTTGAGATATACTATGTGAGATATTCTCAGGTCACACTGAGGGAGTCGTGCACCGGCAAGTATCTCCGCGCCAACGTTGAGGGGTATGTAATAGAGTTCCCCGATTGTTGTCACAGTTTACCCATTGCACACGCTCATAACTAGTTCAAATCGCCTGCTCAGGTACGTCGATATGGCTACAGCTGCACGTGGACATGAGTTGTGGACGCCGAAGAGCAACGACGATGGGACATGGTCGTTCAAGAGTGTGCACGGTACTTGGCTGCGAGCCCAACCGCATGGCCGCATATCGCTGCAGACGCACGTTGGCGGAGACGAGAAGTTCCGACTCAAGCCGTGGTAACTGTGAACTATTTCTAGTTATAACTCGTATTCACTTTCCCTTTAACTGTACCAATTTTGCAATATACACTATTTTCTTTGGATCCTAAATGATGCATCGTACTGCATGTAGTCAGATTTCATCGTACTTCTCTCTCTCTATCATTACTTTCCGAAATCTGCATGATAAATGAATTGAATTAAGTCAGTTTTCGTAAAGAGTGGTGACGATCTGGAATGTGCTCACATAAATTCGACGATAAAGAAAGGGGGGTATTAACGAAAGAACGCGTAATCGCGTAATCTCTTAAATCATGCACAGCCAAGAGAGGTGGACAAGTCTGTTCATTTACACCATCCCACATTACATCGAGTTGTCTCGCATCTTTCGATTCTATACGCAGATTTGGAGAGAGAGAAAGCCAAATTAGGAACGTGCGTGAGTGTCCCCTTAAAATGCAATGATTACTAATAGGTCAGTGTAATATCGCGCCCAATCTCAGAAAACGCCTCTCAATCTCATATCAATCAGCGCCTGATGGAGTATGGAAATTGAAGAGAATGAGAGGCGCAAACAAATTGTGCGTCTCCATCTTTTTTGCCTCTATTACATAAGGAACTGCCAGTAGAGTTACACTCGATTGTATCAAGCTTATCGCATTCGATTGATTTAATTGCCCAAGTTCGTGTGATGGCCTATCGATTGCTGCTCCTCTTGGCTACCGTATCCTCGCTGCTTGCCTCCTCCTGGACCGGCAATCGTTACCGAGACTATGATTACAATGGAGGGAGAGAAGAGGATAACATTCGAGAAAGGGACTCGCAGAGGACTGAACCCTCTGCAAAGGGAGCTGTCGTGAGTGGTACATACACGTACCAGTCTAGAGAGCAGTGCGATCATCTCTGCCTGAATCATTGCATACCCACTACGGTGTATCTGGGTCAGCTCGCCATTCCCGTGTATTCGTGCGACAAATTAAAGCCCCACAAGTTGGCAGCGCCCTTCTTCGACACTCTCAAGGGCAACTCCTTCTATACATCTCTCTGCCGCATCGGTGTAATCGTCTTGGGCATCCTCGTTCTCATCATCATGTGTTTCTGCTCTCACTTCTGCTGCAGGAAAAACTCGAGTGCGGGACCGTCACTAGAAAGCAGCAAGCATGCATTCACACCCAAGCAAGATGGAAAGCTCAAGGAATCATTGGTTGGGAACGGGAGTGGTCTCTCCAACGGACATTTGTGATTTGGTCGTTAAATACGCCATTGTAAGGATGTGTTGCTCATTGTAAAAACGAACATGATATAAAGTCATACATATGCATCAGGGATAAATCTTTCAATGACTTGACAATCATTTTGTGCCTCGTATCCTTCACCAGCATCTGCATTTCCTCAAAATATTTTATTTTTCAACTTTATACATGTAATCGTTTGTCAACTATCAACTAACCCTTTGTTGTGAAATTAAGCTCTCGTTTTTGCGATTCTGAACACGTATGGCGTCATTACTTTTAAAACGATAATACTATCCTATCGACTAGCATCAAGTGAACATGGTGGGAGGATCGGTTAAAGCGAGCATAGAGTATGGAGAGTATTGGGGATTTTGTAGTGAGCTGGTTGATGCTTATCTGAACTTGATTGATTAGAAAGCAACGAGGTATTTCATCTGGACAAAATAACTACAAGTTAGTAATGAGCAAATCCCTATAGCCCGTGTAAGAGATCCAAATCTTGAGATCGGAGTACATTCTTGAACATACTTATCACGATATTGGCATCTATGTTAGTTTCCAATATTTTCAATTTCCTATAGCAAATGGAACGGTAATATAGGGCAGATTAAACATTTCGAGATCTCTCGATCACGCTCGCTCTACGGCATGATGATAAAAGGAAAATTATGCCCAAATCGAGTTATCTCCAGATATCACTTCGTATACAACGGTGATAGGACGGTTAGCTTCCGACGGGTGGTCAAATGTATATGTCTCCGGTGTGATCAGACTATGGACTCCATTCAAGAACGATGATGGCTCCTTTTCATTCGTTTTGCGTGTCAATCTGGTGACAGCAAGCGCATCTGGAACTGTTGATGCAAAGGAGAACGGCGTCGAGACGTGGGAGAACTTCTGGCTCGAGCCGATGGGAGGTAAACAACATTCGAGCAGTCGTCTGACTCTCTTCAGTTTGCACGCTCTCTCGTCTCTTTGACTGGCAAGTAAGCGTGCAAACCGAAAAGCGTCAGACCGTTGCTCCAGCATTCGCCAATCAGTTGAACCCCAATTCACTATTCGCGTGCTCTCTTTACCAGCTTCGAATGCATGGTGTGTGCAAAAAGTTATCACGACTTTCCACATCTAAAGGAAATTCATGAATACACACTGCATCTGTTTATTACTCATTGTTACAGGTCAGCCCCTTCCAAGCTCCGCAAATCCGATTGAACTGGATGACGAAATCGATGAATGTACCACTACCTCAATTAATTCGGCAGAGAAATATGCAATGCAGCATCGTCTAGCAGCCGAAGTCGCTGGATTATATTGCTTGAAAACAGAATATGGGTAAGTCAAAACTATTTTCTCACATTTGTTCACCACCATTCTTACTCTTCTTAGTCCTTGTTATTCTTTTTCCAAGTATTCGACTAATGCACACATTTGTGGTTCAGAGAGTACCTTCGTCCGCGAAAAGGACTTTCAAATGCTGTTACCTGGAGCTGGACGAGGGCGTGGTTATTTTGTGAGGACCAGTGCGACCGGTGGAATATCGAAGACCACCATGGAAAGGTCACTGCTTTCTCAAGTCGTTATAGCTGCAACCATAGTTGCACACCACTGGCGGCGGCAAGTGAGGCACCGCTCATCCATGAATAGGGGGTCATGGGGGTTGCCGGCGGCGTGGGCAACGATGGCTGCAAGCATATGTTTCTCAGGTCGTTCTGAAGCCTTTCTGCTCCCCTGTGAAGTATATGCATGCATATCGAGATGGATCGGTTGTTTTTTTTTGCAAATCATACCTACTACTGGACCCCACTAAAGAACAGCTACGAGACATGGACGTGTACTAGTGCACACGGTGGTCGACTAATTTATTCCACTGCAAGACGAGCTGTGGCCGCAGACGATACACAATTCGACGATTTTGTCTTTATTTCGAGCGAAAAGATCACATTTCGTTGGAGGCTCCGCCGCCAGGTAATGGATTGAATGAATTCGCACTCGGCGGCGCAACGAGATATGCGCATAGTTAATTCAGTGTACGTTGCTCTCTGCACACTGAAGAACAGCCTCCCACCACTCCTCCACCCAATACAACACGGCCGAATCATACCGTTCACCAGCTAATGCGCAACAACCGAAGCATTATGTTGATTCTCCTCATATCTATCGTGATGTTTTGCATCATAAGCTGTGCAGTCGTTTATGTCCGTAGAAAGGTGAGGATTATTTGCATACTACACTTACATTTCATTTTCAGAATCTTAAAAATGAAATATCCACTACTCAGCAAATGCCAGTGGTCAGTCACTAATTTGCGTGTATAAATACAATGTAACAAAATGATTTATTGATTAATTTCAGGAAATACACAGCCTTGTTAATGGAGATGAGACAGCAGCACATGTAAATTGATTTAACGAGCATTGTATGTCCTTGCATGTTGATCTGCGTATCAAATCATATTTGATAATTTTCTATTGCTACACAATACAGGAATTTATATGCAATTTTCTGTGAACTCATTAAATAATATTTTTAAAACTATAACAAATTGATAAAGGGTAAAGTGTTCTTGATTGCTAATGAACATCGAAATTAAAGGGGTGCTCCGGGGAATATTCGGTCGCCCATAGTGACAACCTGGATATCGTAGAGACCACTCACCCGATCAGAAATCACTTTGTACGAAGTTCCACAGACGCCTCTCAGCCTATTTACATACGCGCAAAGTTCATTGAAAGCGCAGGGTAGCGACTGGTTCGTTTATGTTTCACTCATTCTACATACGTATCGGCTCATTCTCAGCGTAAATTCGCTACAGTTTCCCATTGCTAGCGCAGAATTTTCGTGGTGGGACTCCCTTGCGTTCATTCCCCGGAGCACTCCTTTAAATACTTCTCAGCTGCAAAAATCCATATTGATATATTATAATACAATATACATTGTATATATATTATACAATACAATATTTATCTGTTGTCGGCTTTCTGGGCGCAGATCAAGATGTAAGGTCAGAAAAGGTCGTTCTTCTCATTTCAATATGGTCGTTTCCAGTGTGCTTGTGAGAGGGTATTGCATTGCATTGCATACATATAATCTCACTATAGGTCGTACACGAAGCCTTTCGTGTGATAGAATCCTCTCTGCTTGAATCCTCTAGACCCGATGTTCAATCTTTCAACGAGTTGACAGCAGGAGAGGTACCATTGCTTTATATTGAATGATAGTGGAGTATTTAAAGACCTGCTAATATCAAGTCATTTGACTGATTGAAGTACAAATAAGGCCCTGGATTTAGAGAAAAATAACTGACTGTTAGTAATGATCAAATCATAGTTTCTAATACGGACGAAGATAGATGATACCAGTCGATTAGATCTTCACAATATCTTTGCACTCCCCCCAAACATTAACTATTATTTTTTCCTCAGTGTGTGGAGATTCAACACACGTGTTCGTGTATCATTGGGTCACCGAGCGTCGATAACATGTATAATGATACCTTTATACACACAACATCGTTGCATTGGACATGCTGCTCAAGACTGAGTGACTTATGTTTTTTTCTTTATAAAATCAGCACATTATTGTTCGATTTTTAAATGTTTTTGTCTCATACATTTAAAAACATTGTATCGATTAACATTTTTTTTACACAAATAATCAAATGTAATCATATTTCGTCAAGAAGAGGATCTACGACCGGCTGGTGTTGCGTCGTCGGAGTTCTAGATTGCTGAAACTGGGATTCTTGCTATACAGATTATATAATGTCACCTTGCGGCAGAGCTTGATCGTTACTGTAGTAATAATAATTAAAAGTAATGCGGTTAGAATAGCGATTGCACTGTAGTTTACTACGTTGGATTCGGGCGAAGGAAAAGCCCAATTGTGCTTCAGGACCTGGAAAGAAGAAAGTCAAATATGGAGCAATCGTCTGACTCTCTTCAGTTTGCATGCTCTCTAGTCTCTCTGACTTTTGAGAGAGCGTGCAAACCGAAGAGAGTCAGATTATTGCTCCGAATATATATGCATAGGTGTAATGATTTACGTCAGTCTGACTAGGCAAGATCGTTATCGGCACATTTGCTACTGATTCATCTGATGTTGGCTCTGAATTGTAGCTTTATACATATTGCGTATTATTAGATTTTTTCAATAAAAGCATGGAAAAAATCGCGTAGAATGTTGTGTTCTTTAAATTCTAAATACGAGTCTTGTCAATTGCATTACGCTTGCTCTTCAGTGAACTACTGATAATATCTATCAAATAGACATTTAAACGAGTAAGCAACTATATAACTTCATTCAAATATTCTTAGTTACCGCGATTTTTTTCATCAACCTTCATCTCGATTATTAAAATCTCGTTCTTTACTCATAATTTCCAAAATTTTTCGCAATGAGAGTGAAAGTTCCGGAATCGTTCGGGCATTCCACTTAGCCGTTATTTTATGCCAATCCTACTCAATACCTTTCGGAGGCTCCAACACGAATCTGGAATGGAAATTCTTCTGAGCTTGTAGCGTCACAAAGGAATCCGAGGCGTCTAGCCAGGAGCCATGGACGCTTTGAAATGACCTGAATCATACGCCATGCATGATAATGCAAATTTCTCATTAAAATGTATGAATGCATGAATCAATTAATTGATTAAATTTAATAACTGACCAAGATCCGTCATCGTTCTTGACTGGGATCTAAAGCGCATCGCCCGACAGGTCTTCGACAAGTTCAGCCGGTTCTTGTTCCACTCCGAATTCGCCGGAATATATTGATTTATTACTACCTCTGAGGTATTTGCTCTCGCGGAGAGACTGAAAGGCCACCTGAAATGCATAGGGTTCAGAAAGGGCGAGCAGAGCAAGTCGATCCAATCTCTGTTCATGCTATAGGAGGCCCCCTCCCCTCGACTCTCTCTCTCTCTTGTGCGACTGTCAAATCGGAAGCGATCGTCTCCTCCTCCTCTCTCCATACCCTTCTTGTCGTGTCTTCTCTATTCTCACTATCCCTTCTCATTCTCGCACATTTCTGCATCTGATGAAGCGCCTATGTGATGTACGATGAATAAAATATATGAGCTCGTTTCCCTAAGAAATGAGCAGATCCCAATGTATTTGGCACAGCCAGAAAAATGTCGATACTATGTGAGTCTGGGCTTTGTGGAATGTGCTGAAAACGATGGACGCACTCATTTTGCCGCAGAACCTTCATTGGCTCAGAGGTACTCACATCAAAACCAGTATTTTTCTGTATCGCCCCTCAGAAAAGTGCTAAGATTAGGCGAATAAGGTTTCCGTGGTAGAATTGCATGCTGATTACGAGGGGGCGCTATAGCAAAAATACTGGTTTCGATGTGACAACGTCCGGAGCCAATGAAAGCTCAGGATGCCTACTTATAGAAAATCGACATTTTTTGGATGTGCCGAATCCATTCGGATATGCTCCATCATTAGCAAACGGACTCATATTGTGCCTTATTAAAGTAACTACTTGTAAGTAGCATAATCGTTGCCCCTCACATTCACTTTCACTCTCATGAGTACCCGTACTTCGCTTCCCAGTCCCATGGATAGAAGGTGCATGGCATGAAAAAAACGCTACTGTCTTATTATTCCTAAAACGCTATTCTCTAACCGTACTGACTTTCCGTTGTGGTCCTCGACGTTACACTGATTGCACTTTTCACAGTCGTCCGAGTAGACCACCGGCAGAATCATGTGATGACCACTGCCTTCGACGTGATAAACTCCTTCTAAAGCATGAACTAATCGTCCGACGATGGTCCTGATGCAGCGCGGCCCAAGAATCTCTTTCAGCTGGTTGCTCGCAGAAATCACCTGAATGAACTCTACTTAATGTTCACTAAATTACGAATCGCACTCGTAAAAGCACAGTTAAGGCTTATATGAGCAAGTGGTTAACAAGTAGTTTATTAGCCTCTGGTCAGCCACTGCTCTGCGCAGGTTAGCCACGGGTTGGAAGAAACCATAGATAGAATAGGTTGAGAAATAGTTGATATAATAGTTATCTTGATTTTAACTCACCGGAAGTAACATAATCAATACGAATATAGTGAACTTTGCAAGAGCGAACATTGCGCGTTGTACAGCAATAGAGATGGGTGATTCGATCATGTTCTTATATCGCTCACAGTTCTCTAACATAGTAATGCATTGCTAAGCACATAATAGAAATATCTGAAAAAGCGAATCATCGAGTACCGATTATCCACTCCCTCTTCGACTTTGTAATTTGTTGGTTGATGTCGATTAGATTTCAAGGTCGATTAGCCAACCATGAGTAATAGCTGGAAAGAAATGAGCCAGATTAAGGAGCGGTTCTGTCATGGGCGCGAGATTTCGAGTTATTTTTTATTCACTCTTGTGATGTTAGTATCGCCTGCTTCTCTCCCACGATTTTGCCTTCAACGCCACTGTATGCAGTATTTAAACCATATGTTCTCCTTTACTTTTAGTAGCCCATTGAGCAATTATACAGGACAAGGAAAGCAATCGATTGGGCGTATGATTAATTCCATTGAATATTGCCGGTATCGTTGCCCTCGATTAGATTATGCGTTTCCTGAAATGTACGAATTTCAATAATCATGTTGTGTTTTTTTTCCAAAATCTTATAATATGCGTAAACTGACCACTGGCGGTTGCCGAGTAGTCGAGCTATCATTGTTGAGATCCTGAATGCGGATTGAACATTATTTTTTGCAAATAATTATCACCTTTCGATGAGCACACTTGACTCTACCCATTATCGCACTGATCATCAGGAGAGAGAGGGGGAGGATCGACAGAATTATTGCGAACTGCGTGCGAGAAGTTTCATCGAGAGCACCTTCGTCCACTGTCGAATCACTCGTCTGTGAGATGTGAACATTGAATTGTTTTTTTTCATTTTTACGTTCATCTTAGGGGTACTTACTAGGGGTAATGGCGCAGGTATTGCAGATACAGCCATCTCATCTCCGATAGTTGTTGTGATATTCTCGGCGCCTTCGATCTCATTCGACTCATTTAGTTGGGCGACCGATATTGAACTCAGTTTATTTCAGTGAGTAGATAAATATCAGTGTCTGAAATAAATTCCCAATCCCATTTATGATCTTAAACATGCGCATGTATCAACTAACCAATCAAATAAAAAAAATCTCCAAAGCTTTTAATTTATTTCCGGTATTCCACAGGGCTTATGCCGCTTTATGTTCTTGATATTTTTTTAAAAATAATTTATTGGGGAAATGCTTACTACATCACTGTAGAAGGTGTAGAAGATTGCTTTGTAGAGGGGATGGTGGAAATCGATCCTGAATATCGTACTATTTATATTAAATAATTGAGATTTCAAGCAAAATTACCTGGCTTAGGTATCAACAACAGGTGGTCCATGTTCTTAAAATAAAAGCTCTTTACGGCTGTCACATCATTGTCTCCAATATTAGCAATCAATCGTCCTCCATGCGCACTTTTGAACGTCCAGCTGTTGTCACTGTTCTTTATCGGTGTCCAATAATGAATTATGCTATCGAGGTTGACCGATCCATCGGGATATGCGCGTAGATTCATCTCAGGTGATCTGAGCGGCTTCAGGACGACCTGGTGAAAAGTATGAGGATACAGTTCCAATAATTATTTTTAAACTTGAATCACTATTACCTTTCCGTGGTGGTCTTCTATTGTCCACCGGTCGCTTTCGTTCTTGCAAGGTTCCCAGCTCACGCATTTCCAATGTTCGCCCGGGTGAAGACAGGCTCTGTGTTACAACTTGTTGAGCAGTGGTCTGACTCTCCTTGGTTTGCACGCTCTCTCGTCTCTCTGATACAGCGTGTAAACCGAGGAGAGTTAGGCAATTGCTCAACTTGTTGAGGGTAGACAATAGCGCGTACAAATATCTCGATATGACGAGGTACACTCCAGCGACTTCAGCTGACAGTCCAATCTGCTTTTCGTCTGTCTCTGTCGATTCATCAGTCGAAACAGCGTCATCTGTAATCATGTTTGTAAATCGTAATCGATTTATTGCGAATTGCCTGATTTAGCTTCCAACCACACGTGATCCGTGTCGAAATGTACTTCAACGACAGCATCTACTCTTCCTCCCATTTTTCCGGCCAATCGACCTCCGAATGAACTTTTAAATATCCACGAATCATCACTATTCTTGAGAGGTGTCCAATAATCGATCTCGCTAGCGAGATCCACCGATCCATCCCTATACGCACGAAGGTACTTCTCGGGGAAGCAGAAAGACTTCAGTGAGACCTGAGAAATCAAGAAAATGACAATCTCGATTTTGCAAAAAATAAAAGTGAGAGAACCTTTCCGTGGTGGTTTTCTATTATCCACCGATCGCACACTCCGCAAAAAGCAGTTTTCCAGCTCACCACATTCGAGTGTTTGCGAGGACGAAGGTATCGGCTGTTGGAAAAGGTGTGAAACATCACAAGTATATCGCCTACGTATGTCTCCATTTGATGCAGTAAACTCCAGCGATTGTGGATGCAAGTGCAATCAGCTGTTCGTCTTTCTCTGCGGACGAATGTGGTAAGCTCGAGACAGCGTCATATGGAATCATGTTTGTAAATATTATTCGATTTATTGAAATATTACCTGTTTGAGCTTCCAACCGCATGTGGTCATCGTTGAAACGCACGTTAACTACAGATTTCGCTGGTCCTCCAGCGTTTTCGACCAACCGACCGCCGTACGCATTTTTGAACGTCCATGTATTGTCACTATTTTTTAGCGGAGTCCACTAATAGATTTTGCTATCGAGAGCCACCGATCCATTCCGATATGCACGGATGTACTTCTCCGGGAAACAGAATGGCTTCATCACGACCTGATCAAACAAGAAAATACAACGTCATTATCACAAAAAAGTGAAATAACCTGTCCTTTGTGGTCTTCTATAATCCACCGGTCACACACTGAACAAAAAGCTGCCCAACTTACACCATTGGAATGATTGTGAGGACGAAGCTTCCAACTGATATACGAATTAGTAAAATTGCATGTAACTTAGCGCGTACCTTAAATATTTCATTTGGATGCAGTAAACTCCCTCGACTTCGGATGCCAGCCTACGCTGTGGTTCGTCTATCTCCTTCGACTCAATCGAGACATCTATTTCGGCTTCCACCTCTCTCGGAATAGCGGAGCTCTGATGTGGCTCTCCTATAAAACAAGGGCCAATAAACTAACAAACCAAAATCGATTTCAAAATTATTTTAAAATATCGTACCATATATTTTATAATTGTGTAATCGTTTTATGATCAATTTTGGATTTTAAGAAAACTGTTTGAAATGTTTAGAAAAATGTTTGACCCAAGAAACTGGATCTGACCCAAGGAACTGGGTTACGGTAGTTACTTGGGTACTGTATAATCGATTGGACACGGTACCAGAACTTTTTAAAAATAAAGTTAGTTTGCGATATTCTGGGTTACGGTAGTGGTATACGGTATCTGGGGGTACTGTACTATCGATTGGGTACGGTATAGAGCAAGAATCAACTCAATAGAAAATGTTTTGGAAAAAAGTCAGTTTACGATTGACCACAATGGTGTGGATTACGGTAGCAAGGGATACTGTACACTGGTATACGGTATGGGCACTGTAGGATCGATTGGGTACGGTATGTTGACTTTTTGAAAATAAAGTTAGTTCGCAATATTCTGGGTTACGGTAGCGGTATACGGTATCTGGGAGTACTGTATAATCGATTGGTACAGTACTTAGCCTTGACCTACCATTACACAATTATCGACCATGACTCGAAATGCATGCCTTGCGCAGCAACCCTCTGGTAATCGATATACTGTATGATACTGTAGAATTTTTGAAATTGCGCGCTAGAAATTGCGGATCATACATTTGGAGCGAATTCGAAAAAACTTTGTCTGCAGGGGATCTTTAACATCTCTAATAACGAGTACCAAAAATAGCATACCTCGTGCTCGAGTTCTCCTTCTCAGGCGACGAGAAACCCGCGTCAAACAGATCATCGTATTTGTTCATAATTTCACTTAAATTTCTTTAATTTAAAATTTAAATTTAAAAAAAAATAGTGAGAGTAAACAAAGGTCGTACCGTTTAAGAGACCATCCGCCAGAAAACGTAAATATGTCACGGATGGCTATAATTCGAAAAAATCTCAAACTTTTTTCTTGAAGTGGTCCTTATGAGTGCTGATCATAGCTGTCCAGCAGTGGCGGCGGCCCCGCAAGAATGAACCCCGGGTCATGGTTTTTTGGTAGGTAGTGGGGAAACCTCAGCCATGGAAGATAGACCTAAGGTGCTATAACCGTCGTCATGTACATCGACACAACTGGTATTTGTCGGCTACCGTAACCCGCACTACCGTAATCTGAGTGCTGTGGGCACACCACGATGTGGTAAAACGTACCTAATACGGATCAGGAAAGCTCGGCCGTCTTACCGTAGTCTAGTTACAGTAACCCAAGTACAGTACCATAACTGGCTATCGTGAACTGACTTAATTTTTTTCTGAAATTTCCATGACCCGGGGTTCATGGTTGCGCATACCCTGTGACAGGGTATGCGCAAGCATGAACCCCGGGTCATGGTGTTTTTGACAGGGTATGCGCAACCATGATCCCCGGGTCATGGACAAAAAATCGATTGGTAGGTTAATGGTAGGTCAAGACTAGATACCGTACCCAATCGATAGTACAGTGCCCCAAGATACCGTATATCACTACCGTAACCCACGAATATCGCAAACTAACTTTATTTTTAAAAAGTCCTGGTACCGCGTCCAATCGATTATACAGTACCCAAGTAACTACCGTAACCCAGTTTCTTGGGTCAGATCCAGTTCCTTGGGTCATATATTTTTCTAAAAATCCAAAATCGAGCAAAAACAATTATTTTAAAAAAATGTTTGTCCCACGGAACTGGATCTGACCCAAGGAACTGGGTTACGGTAGTTGCTTGGGTACTGTATAATCGATTGGACACGGTACCAGGACTTTTTAAAAATAAAGTTAGTTTGCGATATTCGTGGGTTACGGTAGTGATATACGGTATCTGAGGGTACTGTACTATCGATTGGGTACGGTACCTAGTCTTGACCTCTCAATCGATTTTTGACCATGAATTGGGGTTCATGGGGGTCGCCGCCGGCGTGGACACCTATGGTGCTGATTAACAGGCTATATGAGAATGTCTATAGGTCGATTTTAAAAAAGTTACAGTAACATATCGATTTTGGGGTCAAAAAATTTCATTTCTCAAAAGTACACCAATTATAGTTTTTCTGGCGTATTTTCACCCGTAGAAAACAAATTTCGATGTTAGAGATCGAACAAATGCGATTCAAAAAAGATAGAAGCCAAAAACTGCTCAAAAAGTGACATTAGCAGCCATAACTTATTTATATATGAGCCGTCTTAACCGGTATGCAGGTTTTACAATCTTCAACATGTATCAAGTCTACCAAATTTTTTGTAGAATTTTAAAAATGGCGCCCGTTAGGTTTTTATGCTCTCAAAGTTGGATCAATACCAAAAAAATCTCGAAAAACTCGTTCTACCTTGACTTGCCCATGAGTTCAAAAGCCATGCAGTACATCCATTTCCACTAAACATCACTTAATAACTGTGGTAGAATAGTTTTCAATTGATATTTGTACGAATTTCGAAAAAAAAATTTTTTGACCTGCCCGATTCTGGGTCGAAAAAGTTGATATTTCAAAAATACATTAATTGTAGTTTTCCTGGGGTAATTTTATCCGGAGAATACGAATTTCAATGTTATATTGCAAGAAAATATGTTTCACAAAAGTTTTGAACGGAAAAAGTACGAATTTGTGCTAAATTGAGGGAACAATAATTACAGTCATGAGATGTTCGCATATATAAGACGTTTATTTATTCATATTCATTATTGGTATAGTATTATAATACAGTTCCCGACAAAATAACATTACAAATATGGGGTAAACACAAGATAATTGAAATATCATTGGTACAAGTTCCGCCAAACTTTATGTTCATGAATCCTTATCGAAAAAGTCATTCGAGGGGGAAGTGAATAATTCGTCTCTGTTATCATAGATTATGTCATCGATCACGTCATCGATTTGTCTGCCGAAGTTATCTATAAACTCAACTTCATCGTCTTCCTCTTCCTCAATCGTTTCGTCCTCATCAATAAATTCCTCATCAGTATCCATCTCGTCATCATCGGCAAGTTTTTTCTTTTTCGAAAGTGAAGATTGAGATTCCACCTTCTTCGATCTACATAGCTTTGAAAAATAAGATCTGAAAACAAATGTATCGCTTTAAAATATTTTTTTTTGTAAATATACCTTATTTGCTGCGCGTTCATTCTTTAGCATGGCTTTATTTTTTGTTTAAAGGGATTTGGCATTATATCATGAATTTATTTCATTTCACTTTAAATGACCAAATATTATGATAAATGTAAATAAAAAATAATACAAATTAATATAATAATTAATTTATGCAGTTAAAAGTACGGTATTGAAATACCCAGTACGAGAGTAACGTTGATTCGCTATGGTCCGCTAACAGCGATATGGTGGGATTTGGTTTGCCAAGTTCCTCTTGGAGCTTCTGATTCTTTTCCGACGTCTCTTGGCATTTTCTTTGTATTATTGGCTCATTCAGTACTTATTTTCTAGTTTGCTTCAAGCTAATCACTATTTTGAACATTCCCGCTTGAAATTCACGACACGAACCCAGTCAATCACGCTAGAATGTTGTTTCGTTGAACCAGCCTGATGACCTTCGTCTCTTTACCGTGGCGTGTGTTTTATTGTTTGTTAAACTATAATATTGTGCGCATTACAGAGGGCCATACCGTCCCTCACCATGCCCGAGAAGTTCCAGCACATCCATCGTGTGATGAACACTTTTTCTGGCGTATTTTCACCCGTAGAAAACGAATTTCGATGTTAGAGATCGAACAAATGCGATTCAAAAAAGATAGAAGCCAAAAACTGCTCAAAAAGTGACATTAGCAGCCATAACTTATTTATATATGAGCCGTCTTAACCGGTATGCA
Source organism: Pristionchus mayeri (assembly GCA_036245805.1). Taxonomy (NCBI): domain Eukaryota; kingdom Metazoa; phylum Nematoda; class Chromadorea; order Rhabditida; family Neodiplogasteridae; genus Pristionchus; species Pristionchus mayeri. The sequence continues at coordinate 6,903,456 of BTRK01000005.1, forward strand.
GGTTTTACAATCTTCAACATGTATCAAGTCTACCAAATTTTTTGTAGAATTTTAAAAATGGCGCCCGTTAGGTTTTTATGCTCTCAAAGTTGGATCAATACCAAAAAAATCTCGAAAAACTCGTTCTACCTTGACTTGCCCATGAGTTCAAAAGCCATGCAGTACATCCATTTCCACTAAACATCACTTAATAACTGTGGTAGAATAGTTTTCAATTGATATTTGTACGAATTTCGAAAAAAAAATTTTTTGACCGGCCCGATTCTGGGTCGAAAAAGTTAATATTTCAAAAATACATTAATTGTAGTTTTCCTGGGGTAATTTTATCCGGAGAATACGAATTTTAATGTTATATTGCAAGAAAATATGTTTCACAAAAGTTTTGAATGGAAAAAGTACGAATTTGTGCTAAATTTAGATTATTATAGGCAATATTTATTCCAAACAAAACTTCTTTAGGTGATGGTGTTTTTGACAACTGAGGCTTAATTGTTTGAATTACTTTTATTCAATAACCATCACGAATCAAGTATTAGGAACGAGGAGGGAAAAACACAGGTTGTTTCCTTTGGCAACAAGTGAAGCATTTGTTGCGCGAAGGCATAGTGAAATTGCAATAACACATAACAATTACGAAAATAAAGAATCCAATGATGATGATAATAAAAATTGAGGTGTGCAGAACATCATCCAAAATATTTGTCATAAATTCCTTGATCGAATTCGATATTCCCAAGTGCAGTTTATTGATTTTTCCACTGAATGACTTTTCCCACTCCTCCTTAGCTCGCTCTTCTTCCTCAAAACCATCGAATACTCTCTTCTCGAAGTCTGTCATTTCCGCCTGTGAATGTGTTTTTTAACGTGATTTAATAATAAACAATTACGTCATATGTGTAATGAATGAGAACATGGCCTCTTCACTTCTCTATTTTTCCTCCAATTCGAACTTCTGACATTGAGTTGCAGCATATTTTCGCTATGCCGTTTTCAATTGTGTACGATGCAATTTTTCCACCATTTACAATATCGTAGCCCTGGAAGAGCGATAAATGTGTATTTTATTGTTAGCATTGCTAATATTAGGCCGACAATTCGTTATATCAGGCCGACATTGTTAATATCAGGCCGACAATTCGCTTCGACGGAGAACATGACAACGGATGAGGAGTTGCTGAAGAAAAACGAAAACCCGAAGAACTTCTGGTCAGCGTATCTCAAGAAAGATAATAAGGATAAAAATGAACCGGATGATGTGAGCACTGTGGACAAACATGGAATGGAAAAAGAAGAGGCAGTCGAGGAGGGATTATTCTTATGTAATGAGTGTGGAGCTAGTTATGTTATTTACGATAATCTTCTACGCCATATGGATACGGGACGGTGTCATATTCGTCCGGAGAAGATGTCCTTGTCCGATTTTGCCCTAAAGTTGTACAAAGCCGGTCTGGAGGATGTAATTCAAAAAAATGCTAAGCTGGACGAAGTCAACGAAGGTCTCATTAATATGGCAAAGGATGATGGCTTGGACAAGCTTGGAGAAGGATGGGCACTCCGATCCAAGAAAAAGATCATTCCGTATTCAAGGGAAGCTAAAAAATTTGTCGAAAAAAAGTTTAATGAGGTAAATAAAAGTGGAAGGAAGATGGATCCAGCTGAGGCGGAACGTTTGATGAAATTAAAGGGACCTGGCACTCTTAGAACATTGACGCTCATATGAAATCTATCACCTTTCCGATCATTTTTGCAAAAAAAAATAAAAATAAAAATTAATTTTTAAGTGGAGAATGAAGATCAAAGTTCAAGACCGGAGCCGCGTTCTAGACTGGGTGCAGAAACTGCGGAAAGTTGAGGCGCACGCTCGCTCTACACCAATTTTCCGTATTTCCATTTTTACCGTATTTTCATCGATTTTTTGTGTAGTTTCAAGTTTTTCCATTACCCATATTTATCGAACACATAATATCTGATTCAGCATCATGGAATTAGCGAGATATAAACGGTGTTTCTTGTGCAACGAAGTTGCGCTATGGACCAAACGATTTCCCCCCGCTAGTCGTCCTGTTAAACAGAGGGAATGGGTTCTACGATTGAACAAAGATGATGAGGAGACGGCGGATCTGCTCAACAAGCATCGCCAGAAAAAAGATCCCCGATGGTGTGAACGCCATTTCGACAAGCAGATCGACGACCTTCCCATTGACGTGAGTTCCCCTACCTTTACTGCCTGCTATCTAGTATAAATGCAACAAGATTCATTCACAATGTGGGCTTCCAGCATAGAGCTGTTCCCGCAAGATCTCTCACTCTCCCTACCGTACCCCTTCGAACCACGAGGCCAGCTGACCTCCATCCCAAGGCAGAACACAACTCTCGGTTGCATGAATCAGCATCATGGCATGAGCGGGCGAGTCCTGTTCAACAATATCCTTACCCACTTGGCCTTACTATCATTCGTTACTAAATATATCTCAATCATCAGCTAGAGACATTCAGAGTGAGACGAGATCCCCTCGTGCTCCACTGTCGCCACTCTCATATGAGGACACTCTCAATGTCAGTCTTTATGCTATATTTTTCAGAAATTATATATTCTATTACTACAACGAGTATTGATATGAAAACAAATCACTGGAAAAACAATGTGATGATATACAAAAGAAAAGAGAACAATGAAAAACGAAGAGAAAACAATTCAGCCAGTTTGGTCGACCGCCTCCCTCTCCCTCAACGATTCAATCGATGTCGATTCCTGGAATGATACTGATGAAGTTGTGCCCAAGAAATTTAAAAGTGCTGTTCCCACAGCTACTATGACTACTGTGGAACCCGAGGTTAGTGGGCTATGAGGGATACGCTAGAATAAATAGATTCTAGGATACGGAATATCGGTATTCCCAAGATAGCATGCATGAGGAGGAGGATCATGAGATTGATGAGGAAGAGGCCGAGAGTATTGATGTAGCCAGGCGCTATGGAATTATTGAGCATAGCTGCCTGATGCGCTTGTTTCAACGGTGTGAAGAGTGCGGGGCTCGGCTCGATCGAAGTCTAATCGAGACGAGGACAGAGGGTAGTGCGCTGATAGTGAACTACGATTGCCTGGAATGCAAGGCTAGCATCAAATGGGAAGGACAGGAGAAGGTTGGGAGAGGGAAAAGCCAAGTGTACTCGGCCAATCATTCCCATCGCATCTTTCATCACAGGCATGAGACCTGCGGTGAGGAAAAATACTATGAAAAAATTTAAACTAAAAACTTCAGAGATTGCATGATTGGGCGAATTTGCTAGGAATGGATATGTCGTCGGAAAGACAAATGCGGAAAGTAGTAAGCGAAATAGGGAGTGTTGCAATTGAGCGAGTGCACGAGGAGATGCAGGAAATAGTGCGCGAAGTAGCAGTGAACGCATCGGCGGTAAATAGGAAGCTATAAAGCATGATCATTAAATTGAGCGTTTAGGGTAAGGGGCTGCAAGTTTCAATAGATGGTCAGTTCGACTGCCCCGGCTTCACCTCGACGAATAATAAGGACACCGTAATTGATTGTCATACGAAACTGGCTTTGGCAGGAGTTGCGATGCATAAGAATATGCCAGGGATAGGTATAAGGGATTGTGAATTCCGAAAAAATAATACCTATTCTAGATGGAATTTCGATTCGTATGGAGTCCGAGGGAGTAAAGAGAGCTCTGGTTGAGCTTATCGATGCAGGGATAGAGATAACGTGATCTAATGTTGTATCTAAGAGGAAAGACGTTGTATGCTCAGCACGCGAGTTGGTGACCAAAATGCAATGGTTAATAAGAAACTGCGAGAGGAGCCCAAGACTGCACATATTGAAGTACTCGATGATTGGTGGCACGTCCAGCGGCCGATAAGAAAAGAATGGTGGAAGGTTGGGACGAGAACATATATTTCTTTAAAAAAATAATGACTATTTAGCTCGTAAAGGCCAATCCCGCACTCGCTTCAATTTATCAGAAGTTTTTCAACCATCTATATTGCGTCCATAATAAATACCCTCTATTGAAAGATCGAAAACGTGCACTAGAAGTAGTTAGGTCGTTCGTCATGCACATCCAGGGGAAGCATAAATGGAAAAAGGTGAACAAATAGTGCGATAGCAATAAAATAATTCAATAATAGGGCGATGGCTTCGAAATTGTTACCAAGTGCGAGCATGGTAGACTAAAGAAGCTGAAGAAGGGCGAAAAGCGAGAGATACTGCTGGTTAGACAGACCGTATTCGAAATTATACCATTTTTCTCAGGCAAATTCGGATGAGCTCGAGTTGATTCGCACATTGGTCTTTGCGCCAAAGTTCGAAAAGGCCTTTTTGACTGCTGCCTCATTGATCGATACATCGATCAATGATTGTTATCACTCACTGAGCTTGATGTATGCCCCGAAGATGCTAGCATGGTTAGTAAAATAATTGCCAAATAGATCAGCGTTAGGGTGTAATAACTGCAGCTCGCCCCCGTACTACAAGCTCAAAATGCTAGTATCGATGCTACATTACAACGGCCTTATGCTCGATGACCTACTTGGGCAGAGAGCCGAAATAGGGAACACCGTTCTCAAGAGGAAAGGACGATTGGTGGGAGCAATCAAAAGAAAGAGAGGAGCGGGTACCCATGTTTGGAGGGGCGAGGTGAATAATTAGCATTCCCGAAATACAACTAAAATAAATTCCACATATATTTATTTCCAGATATTGGCGGAGAGCTTGAAAGTGCGGGAGGAGCTAAGCGAGGCGCGTGAAATCGCGAGATTTGGAATCCCTGAGGACGATGTGTTTGACGAGCTTGTGAACTGGTGGGATATGAAGGAGAAGGCAAAGCGAGAGTCGGGATACGACATGTATGAAGAAGAGCAATTGGACTTCGGGGATTCTAGCGAGGACGAAGAATTTGAGGTTTCCCAGCGCAGTGTTGAAATCTAGTTATTACTGTACCCGCAATTTGTTATATTTGTCAGTAAATAAAAAGAAGCATGTTATTGTCAGTGTACACTTTTCGACCAACCCAGCTAATACTTTTTTTGTCTTCACAAAATCAACACTAGCCAACCTATATGTCCTTAGCGAGACGTCCGACCTTGGTCACGGGCATCCACTCCTTGTCTCCTTCCTTTCCTCCGCGTCCACCACTGCATAAGAAAATATTTTTATGACACAAGGGAGAAAAACTTTTTCAAAATACTGCAATCGTATTTTTATTTTTAACTCGCTCGAGGCACTTGTTATCAGGGTTTTAAAAAAGTATTCATTCGGGATAATATGGAATTTCTAGTCCCATTCGACGGTCTGGTACCTCGTGGTACTACGTGATACATTCCTGGTATCGGTACTACTATGTGATACGTGTCTGGTACCGACATGCCGATTTCGTCCTAAATGGTACCAAAGCAGGAATGTTATGGTGCTGACGTGATAAAGAGCACCCACTCACCGGGATCCGCGAATAAATCTTCAATAGCGACGAAGGCCTTGAAGCGGGTGCAGTATCCGGCTCTGCAATAACATAAATGTCGAGCATATCGATATTGTTCGAAGTACACGAGTACAACAAACGTCCTTGAACGCGCATTGTCAATTTTGCGTTATGTCGGACCAGGCGATACATCTTTTTTTCATCTATTCACAATATTACAAACCTGGTCTGCTTCTGGGCATGATCTTGAGACCCTCATCCTTCAGGTTGGAGCAGGAGTAGTCGATGATCTCGAACTCCTGAAATGATATAGGCACTGGGGCACTTCTGCAGTATGTCGTACCAGAATGAGCGAGGTACGAATGAGGAGGAGGTATGATAGAATAGGGTATGACGGTATAGCTGAAGAGTACCATACGTTACGGTTAGTTAGTAATTTTAGTAAATAATTTTCGACCATCACCTATCCTATCCTGTCATACTTCCTCCTCATTCCTACTCCGCTCATTCTGGTACGACATAATGCAGAAATGCTGGCGCTGGTAATACGCCCTCGATAAAATAATTACTAAAATGGATCCGGCGAAGTGTGCCTAAGCCTATCATTTCCCTTCACGGCCCATTGTTCTCACCACGAAGCAAAACACAATATCTAAAATCATCCCAAATGCCATGAGTATGAAGGCAAAGCATATTGCACAAGTAGCCTGAGGTGAGCGTGGCTTTAGCAAGTTGTAGAACGAAACAAAAAATAATCGAGAGAAAAAATGGAAAAAAACCATGTGAAAATTATTCTTCAAATCAAGTCGCCGTCTAAATTTATCTCTAAATTGCTTTATTTTTCATATTATATTGCTCACAGCACCATTTTCGAACGGCAAATATAAGGAGAATATTTTAAAGCTGTCGAAATCCATAAGGACAACCAATCAAAACATTTAAGAAAAATCGATAATCGTTAAGCGTATTTCGAGCTGCAAATATTTTTAAAATAAACAATTTAATATTTATAAATCAATATAAATATTAATTGTATAGTAGAGATAAATAATAACCTATTAGTGAGCTATGGGCGTTGCTTTGAAAGGCTCAAAATTAAAACATGAAATTCGCGTGGCTAATTAGAAGTTGGGGTGAAACAGTTGGCCATGAACGATTTGTACCAAAGTATTCCTTTTTTTCAAACCAGGAACGAAATCAAGACACATGATTTGATCGAAAAAAATAAGCGTACCTGTCAATGCCCATGAAGGCCTTCTTTTCGGCAGTGGTCTGGAAGCGTCCGTGGCCGAACTTGGAGGAAGTGTCGATCCACTTGAGGGCAAACTTATCGCCGGTCGACTCCCTGAACGGAATAAGATGAAGTACAGGACATGTTTTCTACCTACAAATCCTGCCCACTAAACACATGAATATAGTACACGAAATAACAATGTCGCAGAGTGTGTCGAAAAAACCTGACTCTTCTTTTACGTGCTCTTTCGCCAGTCATGAAGCAATAGAGAGTGCGATAAGGAGAAAGTTGGGCAATTTTTCCCAGGAAAGATGAGTCAAACTAAAGAATTGAGAACCAAAGTAAACGGGACAAACCTTGCTGGGAGGGAGGGGCGAAAGGGATCATCTTGTTCCCATCGATGTTGGTGTTCATCACACGATGGATGTGCTGGAACTTCTCGGGCATGGTGAGGGACGGTATGGCCCTCTGTAATGCGCACAATATTATAGTTTAACAAACAATAAAACACACGCCACGGTAAAGAGACGAAGGTCATCAGGCTGGTTCAACGAAACAACATTCTAGCGTGATTGACTGGGTTCGTGTCGTGAATTTCAAGCGGGAATGTTCAAAATAGTGATTAGCTTGAAGCAAACTAGAAAATAAGTACTGAATGAGCCAATAATACAAAGAAAATGCCAAGAGACGTCGGAAAAGAATCAGAAGCTCCAAGAGGAACTTGGCAAACCAAATCCCACCATATCGCTGTTTAGCGGACCATAGCGAATCAACGTTACTCTCGTACTGGGTATTTCAATACCGTACTTTTAACTGCATAAATTAATTATTATATTAATTTGTATTATTTTTTATTTACATTTATCATAATATTTGGTCATTTAAAGTGAAATGAAATAAATTCATGATATAATGCCAAATCCCTTTAAACAAAAAATAAAGCCATGCTAAAGAATGAACGCGCAGCAAATAAGGTATATTTACAAAAAAAAATATTTTAAAGCGATACATTTGTTTTCAGATCTTATTTTTCAAAGCTATGTAGATCGAAGAAGGTGGAATCTCAATCTTCACTTTCGAAAAAGAAAAAACTTGCCGATGATGACGAGATGGATACTGATGAGGAATTTATTGATGAGGACGAAACGATTGAGGAAGAGGAAGACGATGAAGTTGAGTTTATAGATAACTTCGGCAGACAAATCGATGACGTGATCGATGACATAATCTATGATAACAGAGACGAATTATTCACTTCCCCCTCGAATGACTTTTTCGATAAGGATTCATGAACATAAAGTTTGGCGGAACTTGTACCAATGATATTTCAATTATCTTGTGTTTACCCCATATTTGTAATGTTATTTTGTCGGGAACTGTATTATAATACTATACCAATAATGAATATGAATAAATAAACGTCTTATATATGCGAACATCTCATGACTGTAATTATTGTTCCCTCAATTTAGCACAAATTCGTACTTTTTCCGTTCAAAACTTTTGTGAAACATATTTTCTTGCAATATAACATTGAAATTCGTATTCTCCGGATAAAATTACCCCAGGAAAACTACAATTAATGTATTTTTGAAATATCAACTTTTTCGACCCAGAATCGGGCAGGTCAAAAAATTTTTTTTTCGAAATTCGTACAAATATCAATTGAAAACTATTCTACCACAGTTATTAAGTGATGTTTAGTGGAAATGGATGTACTGCATGGCTTTTGAACTCATGGGCAAGTCAAGGTAGAACGAGTTTTTCGAGATTTTTTTGGTATTGATCCAACTTTGAGAGCATAAAAACCTAACGGGCGCCATTTTTAAAATTCTACAAAAAATTTGGTAGACTTGATACATGTTGAAGATTGTAAAACCTGCATACCGGTTAAGACGGCTCATATATAAATAAGTTATGGCTGCTAATGTCACTTTTTGAGCAGTTTTAGGCTTCTATCTTTTTTGAATCGCATTTGTTCGATCTCTAACATCGAAATTCGTTTTCTACGGGTGAAAATACGCCAGAAAAACTATAATTGGTGTACTTTTGAGATATGAAATGTTTTGACCCCAAAATCGATATGTTACTGTAACTTTTTAAAAATCGACCTATAGACATTCCCATATAGCCTGTTAATCAGCATTCATGTGGACCACTTCAAGAAAAAAGTTTGAGATTTTTTCGAATTTTAGCCATCCGTGGCATTTTCCCATCTGTTACGTTCTCTGGCGGACGACCTCTTAAATGGATGCCCAATTAGAATCGCATAAATGCTTGAATACTACACGGCGCATGGGGTTTCTCTCTAATTCTAGACAAGGGCGATACGGATAGATGTACGAGAAAGGTCGTGCGCATGAGGCAATGTCAGAGAGATAAACATAGCTAACCAGATAAAAATGGGAAAGAGGGAGAAAATAGAAAGTTCAAGAGGCAGCATCAAATAAAAGATGCCATGTTCAATCGCTAACGCCTTACAATCAGTTGACAGCCAAAACATCATAATGTAGGCACAAGATCAAGCAAGTGCAGCATAGACACCACAACAATGCTGTTCGTTTTCCTCAGACCATAAACGTCAGATGTGCGAGGACTGCCAGGGGGTGGTTAGCAGGGCTCTCTCATTGGAATGGTTTTGTATCATTTTCAGATGTGTTTCATGTACACTATGTAGCTCCTATGTATAGCTAACATGAAACATATCTGAAAATTATACAAAACCATTCCAATAACAGAACCCTAGTAGTTAGTCCATCACACGTACTCATACATTAGCACTAAATCTGATGTCAGGAGGAAAATGAAATGAGGTAATATAGACTCCCACATCCTTTCCTGACATGATGTGTATCCGAGAGAAAGAGATGCGCATACATGAGGTCAACTATGCTACTCTCTTCCTCCTTCCCCGCTGAGAACCCTTTGAGAAGAGGACATCACGCGAGAACAATTAAATCTAAAGGGCATGAGTCAGCCGAAAGGGCGTTTCCTTCTAACGTACAATACTATCGCCTTACTAAGAATCGAAATCGACAGCAGCAGAAAAGAAGCGCAAGATCAGGAAAAAAACGAGAAAGACAAGGCAGGAGACGCCAAAATATGCTGCCCTTCCCCCTCAGACCGTAAACCTCAGAGGTGCGAGGAGTGCCAGGGGAAGTTTTCCCAATGTTCTTTCTCTCTCATTGGATCTAGCTGTGACTGCCAGGGGGGAAATGGCGTGACCTCATTCCTGATTTGGTCGGAATAGACCGATAACAATATATAGTTAGATCATAATTCTTCCTTGCCAATTAGGAGTAACTATGAAGCTGCCAGAAGGCAAATTGTATCACCATATTTCTGGTGTTGATACATTGATAGATATAGAGAGTTTTCGGTTGTCTGTCGATTCGATTCGAAATAATGATTGGCATGGCGAGAGAGACGAGAGTGTTTGTCTTGTTCAAAACAGTGGGAAATTCGAATTAGCTGTAGTCGGTAATCATTGATTGTTGTTTTCCCAAAATCTAGTAGAAATGTGATTTCATGTGATAATATTTCGCGTTTATAGTGCGAAAGAATAATTGAATTTTCATTTTCAAAAACACAACGCTAACTTTGCAATCTCATCTACATATGATTTATAGTTTTATTGACGACAAATTAGAACTTTTTTTCAATTTAGAGCAACATTCACGATTCTAATGGCTCATTAACTCTCGATATGTGCTTGACAGTAAGGAATCCGAGAGTTTCCGTATCATATGCTTTCGCTAAAATATTACATTTTTTTCCGAAAAAAATATATAAATTTAGCACCTTGAACTACGTGATCGTTGACAATATTGTTGTAATTCGAATGAATTGCTGTTGATCCCAAAAGCTCAAGCCATATCTGCTTTCCCAGTTGAGGTAATCGCTGTAGGGTATTACTATTTCTATTAAATATAAATACTTTTTTTAAAAAGTTGTTTTAAATTCCAGCACACCTGTACAATCAGTTCCACATCCGAGGCAGAAGTTGTCTTCATGTTTGTAATGCGCAACTTATCCATCTTATTTTTGAACATATGAAGTATAATCGGTAGTAGGCTTTGTCGCGAAGGAGTGCCTAGCAAAAAAAATGATTGAATAAGACAATAATATATTGAATAAGGTAATAAATGTGTTTTTAACCATAAAACCTTTTAAAATGTGGCTAGTTGATGAAACGTATTCATGCTACCTTCATATGGCATGTGCGATTGATCGAAGTGAACAGCTCTAAAGTTTAGCGATAAGTCGATCAGGAACTCCACTGAAAATGTCAACGGTTTATCATAATATGGACAGACTAACCTGGATTTGTAATGCGAATATCTAACATGCCTACTGTGATCTGGGGAATTTCATGACTTTGAACTAAATTTTTGAGGTTTCTCCTATAATGATAATGATTTCTATAAATTTGTATTGATACTTACACAGATACATCATTAAGCACAACAAAGAAAACATCCAAGTGTCCAACTTGAATTCCTTTCAGAAACTTTGAAAAAGTAGCGAAATCACTGCCTCGTAGTAGAGCTTTCTTGATACGTTTGCCTTTAATATCGAACTCTTATTGCACATAACTTAACAGACCGTCCACGAGAGAACGGAAGAGGTCTCGGATGGTAAAAATTACAATATTCCGGCAATTTTTTTCTGAAGTTAGGGTCCAAAGAAAGGAACACACGCACCAATAGCTAAGATTCTAGATCGGTTTTGAAAAAGATACAGTGCCCCACCAATTTTGGGGTCGAAAATTTTAGTATCACAGAATTGTAAAAGTAATAAATTTTCTGGTGTATTTTCACTCGTAGAAAACGAATTTCCACATTAGAGCTCACGAGATGTCGATCTAAAAATGCTATGCCAAAAAAAAAATAACTAATTTGGATGCCCCCGGTGGGCGTGTTTGCATTACATTTTTAGAATCTACGTGCAAAAATGGATATAACATGATTTTTTCAGATTTTTAAAAAAAAGTCCTTTTTGGGAATCCGCATTCAAAGATAGGACTCGCAATTTGGGCGAACACTGTAGTTCAGGTCACAATAGGCATAGCGCCCTACTTCATAGCTAGAAATGTAGAGGAGATCAAGCTAAGCATTTCATGTGTTGAAAGTGAGTTTCTATCTTTTCGTTGAAGCGCGCTACAGAGCATGGAAGTTAGCAAACTAGTTGATGGATGCGCGCGAGAGAGCGCTAAATAGAGGGGAAGGGGCCCATGAGTAGATGGCATGAGTAGCTTGATCTCCTCTACATTTCTAGCTATGAAGTAGGGCGCTATGCCTATTGAGACCTGAACTACAGTGTTCGCCCAAATTGCGAGTCCTATCTTTGAATGCGGATTCCCAAAAAGGACTTTTTTTAAAAAATCTGAAAAAATCATGCTATATCCATTTTTGCACGTAGATTCTAAAAATGTAATGCAAACACGCCCACCGGGGGCATCCAAATTAGTTATGAGCAGATTTCGGCCGATTTCGACCGACAAAATCGGTTTTTTGGGCCTAGCATTTTAAGATCTACATCTCGTGAGCTCTAATGTGGAAATTCGTTTTCTACGAGTGAAAATACACCAGAGAATTTATTACTTTTACAATTCTGTGATACTTAAATTTTCGACCCCAAAATTGGTGGGATACTGTATCTTTTTCAAAACCGACCTAGAACCTTAGCTATTGGTGCCTGTGTTCCTAACTTTGGACCCTCACTTCAGAAAAAAATTGCCGGAATATTGTAATTTTTACCATCCGAGACCTCTTCCGTTCTCTCGTGGACGGTCTGTTAAAGGAGGAGGAAAGGGAAAATGAACTTCGTCTACTAAAGATATATCCGGATTTATTCCTTGAACGACAATAGAAAGCCAAAATTTGAAAAACGGAGATCAAAGATCAAGGGAGATACGCGCACGGGTACTGTAATTGATAGCTCAGGGAAATGGCTGCGAAAAGATTGCGCAGCGCACACTATCTCACTACCTCTTTCTTCTCTTTCTAGTTCGATCTGTAGAGCGGCGACAACGAGAGTGGGAAAGGGACAGGTTCGATTCCCGCCGAGGACTAACATTTTGCCGCGGTGGTTTCTGCATTAATGCAATGAAGGAAACCTATTTAGCATATTGTGACACTCATTTCCATTTCTTTTATCAAACATTTTCATTTTTACAATGCAATACAACAAAACAGTACAATAAAGAGATTGAAGAATTCGATTTTCCGTACAAATTCAATCCGGTGAACAATCATGATTGTAGATCATTTGTTTGAGTCTCTATTCTGACCCTTTAGACAAGTGTCTAGTCAATCGATGAAAGATGCACGTACGCAAAGAATGGGACAAACAGCTCTTTTCAAACGATTTTATCATTGTCTTGATTGTTTTTTTTCATTACACAAGTTACATTATTGTATCACTAATTGATCGATTGATTGATCTCTAGATGACATCACTTCCCGATCCCTTTCTCCCCGACCCCAAGCAAGCGGACAAGATTCTGGCTAGAATCAAAGCAGCCAAGGAGAGGGAGCAGAAGATCTTCGCAGATGGGGTTGACCTCGAGAAGACTGTGGAGTGTTCCTGCACTCGTTGTCCCCCTAGAGATCTCGAGGAAAAGCACGATTACTGCTGCAAATCGCTGTTTCTCTACCCTCTTCTCAAGAAAGGAAATCTCTTTAAGGAGGGATTGCTGGATAAGCTGAAGGACCACGGTAGGAAAGCTTGCATTACGCAGGATCAATACTTCAAGGAGTACCTGCTCACAGAAGCGGTTAGTTACTATACTTCCTATTGTTGATAACTTTCATCTCAATCACTCACTTGAGGGTACGGAAGCTGCAGTTGCCCTCTACGGCTATGCGAGTGGACATGTGGCCATCGATGCGAATCAGTGAGTTCCCCTTTCCAACAATCGTTTACTCTATTGAAAGGCTATTGTATCCGGAATACACTATATCAATCAAATAGATACCATGGATAGAAAGAATGAAACTTACTTGAGGGCGAGAAGACACGGGTGCTATCGAGTGATAGTGGCCTCTCTTCTCGGACCACTCGGACGAGGACAGAGAGTTCGACTCCCCGCTTGTGTCATCGATGCCGTCCGGAAGAAATGGCCAAGTGCCGATGGACATTACACCGGCTTCAAGCCATCTGCGCTATTCGATGAAGAATAGCTATGTCATGGACTAAATGATAAAGTATTTGTATACCCACAAGCTAGTATTGCTAATTGAAATGTAATATTCATGTGCAAACTATCGTCGATACTATATCGTCTGCTAATGTAATCCTCCCTATCAGATGCAACGACGAGCTTGCGTCGTGTGCCATCAGAGGAAATTCCAGAAAGAGATGCACGCATTTACGGAAAATGAGAAGAAACGGACAACGTGGATAAACGCTGTCCGTTCAACCCCAGAAGGAAGAAGATCTCTCATGGCAGTGGTGAATGCATCCAAGTGTCCCTATCTCTGTGCAAGTCACTTCTCCCCCTCTGACTACACATACTCGGCAACTGCTACCGTACTTCGACCTGATGCTGTCCCTTCCTTTGTGGTGAGTAATATACACAATTAAACGGGAGAAAATATATTTATCTATCTCATACAACGGAAACAGAGGCCTTTAGGAGACGACTGCTCCATCTACAGTATCCCAACCATCTATCGTACTCCCTCCTACCTGTTCCCCTCTTCTCTCGCCCTTCCCCTCTTCATCTTCCTTCGTCTTTCCTCGCCCTCGTCCTCTTCAATCCTCTCTTCCGTCTTACGTCCGTCCTCCTCCACTCCTAACTCGATCTCCTCTTCTCTGCTGCGTCTGCTGTTGCCGACCTGAACAGGTATTCATTAATTACCATTACTGCATTCCATCTCGCACTAAACTAACTCAAATTAGATTATTAAAAAATGAGGTATTTTTGATAACTACTTGAAGGCTCGAGATATGAACGAAAGCTCCGAATGGACTCCACCTACCCCTGCCACTCCCCGCATCGAAAGTGTCCCTCTATCGAACTACATGATAGTGTCGAAGGAGTCATTGACCTCCCTCCTCCTAGAGTGTCCCAAGTGCGAACAGGGACAATGTCATCTATCCTTCCACATGGTAGGACTCGCGGCATCATGCACGAGGGAGTGCAACAGATGTGATTTCACTGCCACATGGCATAGTAGCCCCGTCTTGAAGACATCTAAGGCCTCGAATAAGGAGAAACTGCCTAAGATCAATGTAGATTTCGTCTCAGGAGCTATACTATCGGCGGCACGGTCAGTATTTCCTATACGCTAACGCTTCAATAAGTATTCATTGAAGAAACTGAGGCTTCTTCTCATGATGAGTGGAGTGACTCCCCTCTCTACCACTTCATTCCACCGTTTGAAGAAGTTCTACGTTAGTCCTGCAGTGGATGAATTATTCTTCAAGAAACAAGGAGAACTAATCGATGAACTCCGGAAGAGAGTTGCCAAGGTTCGATTAGAATACTTTTAATAATAGAAAGGGAATTGAAGGGAGAAAAGATACATATTTGTGGAGACGGCTCATTCGATTCGCGCGGTTATTCGGCGGCCTACTGCCGTTACTTCCTACTGAATGCAGAGACGGGAGAGGCAATTCACTATGTGCTAATCCACAAGAGTGAAACAGGAAGCTCAGCTAAAATGGAGGTGTGTTTGTCACATTTCGAACCAATAGGTGAACAAAATGTTAGGTGGCTGCACTGGAGCAAGGGCTACGGGAGCTCTCTCTCATGATTGGAGGATCGAAGGGAATTGCAAGTGTAGTGACGGATAGACACTCTGCTGTGGCCAAGATGATGAAGGAGAAGTACCCTGGGATCAAACACTTCTATGATCCCTGGCACTTCTTCAGAAATATCACTATGACTCTTCTCACAGTGAGTTCGGTAGATATGGCAATGGAAGAGAATCAGTGTCATTTTAGGTATGCAAGGCCAAGTATATGGAATCGGTTAGATTTTGGGTAAAACCAATCATAAACCGATGCTATGATGCCGTGATAAGTGCTCAAGGCAATGGGGAGTTGGCACAGGAGAAGTTCAGGGCCATTCTCCTCTGCATTCAGGGCAAACACAGATTCGATCAAGTGTGATATTAGAAAAAAACAGCATGGGCGAAGTATTCGTGAATTATTCTAGGATCCCTCGTTCAAGCTCATCAACGAGTGTGGCCACACGTCCTCGTACAATCCAGAATATTATATCAAGACTAAAAGGATCATAGATAGGCTAGAGGAACAGGTATTATCATATCTAACCCCCTCCCATTATCACTCTCTCGCAATAAATACATATAGATATTCACCAGCAAGAATATCGAGGATATCGCATCTGTCTCATGGATTCTGCAGACATCTCCTTGTGAGAGCATAAACGCTCTCGCTTGGAGATACGCGCCGAAGGATTATTTTTACGTCAGGTATTTAGTCTTCTAAGGTAAATATTGAAACCATTAAATAGATCTGGACACGAAATGCGCACTCGATTAACTATACTGCACTGGAATAATCTCAAACAGGGTGTGATTGACGGAACGAGACCAGTGGTAGGAGAGCAATTCTAATAACCTGGACTAAATGTTTCTTTCATGTGGGAAAAAAATCATACACCAATCCGTCCCATAAAAACAAAGTGTGGAGGAAAGTGAGGAAAGATGCTACCCACACTTGGAGGACTGACGTCAAGAATCTCACGTACCTGGTTCGGATTGTGATATAAAAAAACGCGCCTACACTCCTACCCTAGGTACGAGGAAGGATGATCGAGAGCCCAGAGACTACGGAGAAGAAAAGAAAAATTGCTCTCGCCGAACAAAAGGTAAACAAGGAGAGGTAATCAATTTACGAACCATTTTTAATTAAGAAGTTGTGGGAGACACTCACCCGTCCTCTTCGTCCTCATGGAGTCGACAGCAACTTGGAGGAGGAGGCGCCCGAGAACGACGACGAGGGCGAGGACGACGCCCTCCTCCCCCCTCCTCTTCCTCATCTCCCTCTCCTCAATTCGATGGCAGACGAGGCCCTAGGATATATGACTGATGAGGAGTAGTAATAAAAAAAGTTTATCATTGCTACGGACTGATATTTATTGCTTTGATTAATTTTCTAGCGTAGTATGTTCGTATATTTTTAATATTTCTATCTAAATTGTTATTTGAATATCCTTAACTTATTTTACGATAAATGAATTGAAAAGGTAATCATTCACAAATAAAACACGAGTAATATTTAAATATAGGCCGAAGAAAGAGAAACGAACCTTTTTCGCGATGGCCTTTCACCATCGGAAGGGCCATGATCTTGGCCGGACGACGTTGGACGTAGTTCTAAAATACAAGAATGAAATTAATCGATACAGCAAAGTGGGAAGCAGCCAAACTAACTGACAGGTCTGGGAGAAGCGAAGGCAGCACCGTCCATGCCCATTTTTTATCATCGGTGATGACCGCTGACCTGGCATCAATGAACAATTAATTAAACGGTAGAAAATAAAGAAAAAAATTTGCAATTAAGCAAGGTTGAAAGCAAAACATGTAAATAATAGATGGGCCAACGACGAAAAAGAAGAAGTAATTAAGACGACGCATTTAGGGAGAAATTGTGGCAATCGGGTCAAAAGTTAGTTGAAACAGAAGCAATTTAAATATTATCGACGTGGAATGAGTAGAATCACAGATAATCGCCCCAAAGAAGAAGATAGAACTCATGAATCCAACTGAAAGGAGTGCGCGCGTGAAAGGGGTGGATGGGAAGAGATCACACAATCGATCGATTGAAGTAATATTGATTTTGAAATAACAGGATGAACTAGAGTACAGATATGCGTTTAGCAACAACGCAACACAATCAAAGCGAGCAAACGCAAAAAATAAGAAAAAAAAGAGAGACGCTCCGTAGCCAAGAGCCGCGTCGGGGACCGGTAATTGGTGTTACTTTCACTGTTTTTAGCATGGCCTGTTTTTAGCACATTGACAGCCGGGGCATTTCGTGGTAGGATGAAATACGTTCAAATTTCCAGCTTTCGCTTTCATCCTCCTTTAAGTTATGTGCAATAAGAGTTCGATATTAAAGGCAAACGTATCAAGAAAGCTGCCGCGAGTCCTACCATGTGGAAGGATAGATGACATTGTCCCTGTTCGCACTTGGGACACTCTAGGAGGAGGGAGGTCAATGACTCCTTCGACACTATCATGTAGTTCGATAGAGGGACACTTTCGATGCGGGGAGTGGCAGGGGTAGGTGGAGTCCATTCGGAGCTTTCGTTCATATCTCGAGCCTTCAAGTAGTTATCAAAAATACCTCATTTTTTAATAATCTAATTTGAGTTAGTTTAGTGCGAGATGGAATGCAGTAATGGTAATTAATGAATACCTGTTCAGGTCGGCAACAGCAGACGCAGCAGAGAAGAGGAGATCGAGTTAGGAGTGGAGGAGGACGGACGTAAGACGGAAGAGAGGATTGAAGAGGACGAGGGCGAGGAAAGACGAAGGAAGATGAAGAGGGGAAGGGCGAGAGAAGAGGGGAACAGGTAGGAGGGAGTACGATAGATGGTTGGGATACTGTAGATGGAGCAGTCGTCTCCTAAAGGCCTCTGTTTCCGTTGTATGAGATAGATAAATATATTTTCTCCCGTTTAATTGTGTATATTACTCACCACAAAGGAAGGGACAGCATCAGGTCGAAGTACGGTAGCAGTTGCCGAGTATGTGTAGTCAGAGGGGGAGAAGTGACTTGCACAGAGATAGGGACACTTGGATGCATTCACCACTGCCATGAGAGATCTTCTTCCTTCTGGGGTTGAACGGACAGCGTTTATCCACGTTGTCCGTTTCTTCTCATTTTCCGTAAATGCGTGCATCTCTTTCTGGAATTTCCTCTGATGGCACACGACGCAAGCTCGTCGTTGCATCTGATAGGGAGGATTACATTAGCAGACGATATAGTATCGACGATAGTTTGCACATGAATATTACATTTCAATTAGCAATACTAGCTTGTGGGTATACAAATACTTTATCATTTAGTCCATGACATAGCTATTCTTCATCGAATAGCGCAGATGGCTTGAAGCCGGTGTAATGTCCATCGGCACTTGGCCATTTCTTCCGGACGGCATCGATGACACAAGCGGGGAGTCGAACTCTCTGTCCTCGTCCGAGTGGTCCGAGAAGAGAGGCCACTATCACTCGATAGCACCCGTGTCTTCTCGCCCTCAATAGTAAGTTTCATTCTTTCTATCCATGGTATCTATTTGATTGATATAGTGTATTCCGGATACAATAGCCTTTCAATAGAGTAAACGATTGTTGGAAAGGAGAACTCACTGATTCGCATCGATGGCCACATGTCCACTCGCATAGCCGTAGAGGGCAACTGCAGCTTCCGTACCCTCAAGTGAGTGATTGAGATGAAAGTTATCAACAATAGGAAGTATAGTAACTAACCGCTTCTGTGAGCAGGTACTCCTTGAAGTATTGATCCTGCGTAATGCAGGCTTTCCTACCGTGGTCCTTCAGCTTATCCAGCAATCCCTCCTTAAAGAGATTTCCTTTCTTGAGAAGAGGGTAGAGAAACAGCGATTTGCAGCAGTAATCGTGCTTTTCCTCGAGATCTCTAGGGGGACAACGAGTGCAGGAACACTCCACAGTCTTCTCGAGGTCAACCCCATCTGCGAAGATCTTCTGCTCCCTCTCCTTGGCTGCTTTGATTCTAGCCAGAATCTTGTCCGCTTGCTTGGGGTCGGGGAGAAAGGGATCGGGAAGTGATGTCATCTAGAGATCAATCAATCGATCAATTAGTGATACAATAATGTAACTTGTGTAATGAAAAAAA
The DNA here is from genome assembly GCA_036245805.1 of Pristionchus mayeri. Lineage (NCBI taxonomy): Eukaryota > Metazoa > Nematoda > Chromadorea > Rhabditida > Neodiplogasteridae > Pristionchus > Pristionchus mayeri. Next base: position 6,922,984 of record BTRK01000005.1, read on the forward strand.
ACAATCAAGACAATGATAAAATCGTTTGAAAAGAGCTGTTTGTCCCATTCTTTGCGTACGTGCATCTTTCATCGATTGACTAGACACTTGTCTAAAGGGTCAGAATAGAGACTCAAACAAATGATCTACAATCATGATTGTTCACCGGATTGAATTTGTACGGAAAATCGAATTCTTCAATCTCTTTATTGTACTGTTTTGTTGTATTGCATTGTAAAAATGAAAATGTTTGATAAAAGAAATGGAAATGAGTGTCACAATATGCTAAATAGGTTTCCCTCATTGCATTAATGCAGAAACCACCGCGGCAAAATGTTAGTCCTCGGCGGGAATCGAACCTGTCCCTTTCCCACTCTCGTTGTCGCCGCTCTACAGATCGAACTAGAAAGAGAAGAAAGAGGTAGTGAGATAGTGTGCGCTGCGCAATCTTTTCGCAGCCATTTCCCTGAGCTATCAATTACAGTACCCGTGCGCGTATCTCCCTTGATCTTTGATCTCCGTTTTTCAAATTTTGGCTTTCTATTGTCGTTCAAGGAATAAATCCGGATATATCTTTAGTAGACGAAGTTCATTTTCCCTTTCCTCCTCCTTTAACAGACCGTCCACGAGAGAACGGAAGAGGTCTCGGATGGTAAAAATTACAATATTCCGGCAATTTTTTTCTGAAGTGAGGGTCCAAAGTTAGGAACACAGGCACCAATAGCTAAGGTTCTAGGTCGGTTTTGAAAAAGATACAGTATCCCACCAATTTTGGGGTCGAAAATTTAAGTATCACAGAATTGTAAAAGTAATAAATTCTCTGGTGTATTTTCACTCGTAGAAAACGAATTTCCACATTAGAGCTCACCAGATGTAGATCTTAAAATGCTAGGCCCAAAAAACCGATTTTGTCGGTCGAAATCGGCCGAAATCTGCTCATAACTAATTTGGATGCCCCCGGTGGGCGTGTTTGCATTACATTTTTAGAATCTACGTGCAAAAATGGATATAGCATGATTTTTTCAGATTTTTTAAAAAAAAAAAAGGTGAAATGCTTAGCTTGATCTCCTCTACATTTCTAGCTATGAAGTAGGGCGCTATGCCTATTGTGACCTGAACTACAGTGTTCGCCCAAATTGCGAGTCCTATCTTTGAATGCGGATTCCCAAAAAGGACTTTTTTTTAAAAATCTGAAAAAATCATGTTATATCCATTTTTGCACGTAGATTCTAAAAATGTAATGCAAACACGCCCACCGGGGGCATCCAAATTAGTTATGAGCAGATTTCGGTCGATTTCGACCGACAAAATCGGTTTTTTGGGCATAGCATTTTTAGATCGACATCTCGTGAGCTCTAATGTGGAAATTCGTTTTCTACGAGTGAAAATACACCAGAAAATTTATTACTTTTACAATTCTGTGATACTAAAATTTTCGACCCCAAAATTGGTGGGGCACTGTATCTTTTTCAAAACCGACCTAGAATCTTAGCTATTGGTGCGTGTGTTCCTTACTTTGGACCCTAACTTCAGAAAAAAATTGCCGGAATATTGTAATTTTTACCATCCGAGACCTCTTCCGTTCTCTCGTGGACGGTCTGTTAAGTTATGTGCAATGAGAGTTCGATATTAAAGGCAAACGTATCAAGAAAGCTCTACTACGAGGCAGTGATTTCGCTACTTTTTCAAAGTTTCTGAAAGGAATTCAAGTTGGACACTTGGATATTTTCTTTGTTGTGCTTAATGATGTATCTGTGTAAGTATCAATACAAATTTATAGAAATCATTATCATTATAGGAGAAACCTCAAAAATTTAGTTCAAAGTCATGAAATTCCCCAGATCACAGTAGGCATGTTAGATATTCGCATTACAAATCCAGGTTAGTCTGTCCATATTATGATAAACCGTTGACATTTTCAGTGGAGTTCCTGATCGACTTATCGCTAAACTTTAGAGCTGTTCACTTCGATCAATCGCACATACCATATGAAGGTAGCATGAATACGTTTCATCAACTAGCCACATTTTAAAAGGTTTTATGGTTAAAAACACATTTATTACCTTATTCAATATATTATTGTCTTATTCAATCATTTTTTTTGCTAGGCACTCCTTCGCGACAAAGCCTACTACCGATTATACTTCATATGTTCAAAAATAAGATGGATAAGTTGCGCATTACAAACATGAAGACAACTTCTGCCTCGGATGTGGAACTGATTGTACAGGTGTGCTGGAATTTAAAACAACTTTTTAAAAAAAGTATTTATATTTAATAGAAATAGTAATACCCTACAGCGATTACCTCAACTGGGAAAGCAGATATGGCTTGAGCTTTTGGGATCAACAGCAATTCATTCGAATTACAACAATATTGTCAACGATCACGTAGTTCAAGGTGCTAAATTTATATATTTTTTTCGGAAAAAAATGTAATATTTTAGCGAAAGCATATGATACAGAAACTCCCGGATTCCTTACTGTAAAGCACATATCGAGAGTTAATGAGCCATTAGAATCGTGAATGTTGCTCTAAATTGATAAAAAGTTCTAATTTGTCGTCAATAAAACTATAAATCATATGTAGATGAGATTGCAAAGTTAGCGTTGTGTTTTTGAAAATGAAAATTCAATTATTCTCGCGCACTATAAACGCGAAATATTAAACACCTTTCACCTGTCTGTGTAAAAATTCTAAAATTGCGCTTCTCGACGTATGCTCGCGTAAGTACTAAGAAATCTTGATACATTACCAATTTATCTTGTATTCGAGGTTGTTTCGTTGACCCATCTGCTATTTCATGTTGTTTTGATTCAACGTTTCAACCCTACCTCGCGTTTATCATTCATGCCTACATGGCATCGTTGCCTACATAAAAACTCTTTGAAATTGGATTATTTTAACGATCATGTATCATTGGGAGTTATATTGCTTATCTCATGCACACTAGAGTTCACGTAAGAAAGTGACCTTCCGAACGGCCAATACGTGAATATTACGAATTGTATTACCAAATATATCACAAATTGTTGGGTGCACAAGCAAATCTCACCCCTTGAGATAAGTCATATAGTTCGATTCGATGCAGTAGCGTCCTGCGAGCCCGGGGAATTGTCTGTTGAACCGCTTGTTTTCTTCGCTTTCATCTTGAGAATCTTAAAGGAGGATATATTGAAAAAAAATGCTTCGTGCGACTAAAAATGTGTTTTTTTAATCACGTGTTGTCGATTCGATAGCACATCAACATTTTGTTGACTACTTTTTCGTGACAAAGGAGCAATCATCTGGCTCTCTTCAGTTTGCACGCTCTCTCGTCTCTCTGACTGGTGAGAGAGCGTGTACTCCGAAGAGAGTCAGACAATTGCTCGCTTGAATGGACTGTAGGAAGAGGATCAGATTAATGTAACGTCTGATGGTGTTACTACCATTGTTACTAACAAACCAGTATGTAATAAAACACGACTTATTCAGGTGGTGCTGAAAACCTACTGCCGGGAGGGCAAGTTTCTGCGAGCTCATCCGAATGGTACCGTCGATTTCGCTGACATGCCCCAGGTAGGATCTTCTGGAATTATATTCGATGCCATTTCAAGTGCACTAATCTGGGTAATGAGTGAATTGCCCAGCGCGCCAATTACCCAAATAGGAACCCCCGATTCCAGGGATGGGAGATGTGGACCCCAGTGAAGAATGGCAACGGGTCGTTGTCCTTCCAAAGTCATCACGGAACTTGGCTGAGTGCTCATAGGGCCGATGGAATTGTGTGCACCATGCCACACAATCTGAGATGTGAGCACTTCTGGCTCGGATCGTGGTGAATGCATCAGGGAATTTGCTTAACTATATCTTATAATTGCTCGATTTACTGGATTCATATGTACTTTTTACGATATGAGCATGTTTAGGGTCATGAGTGAACGGAATTTAAGTTTTTGGGAATTCGCATTTTTGTCTTTGGCGAAGAATAAACATACTATATTTATTGAATTAATGTATCTGTAGATGTATGAGATCCAAATATTTGAGATTAGCGATAACCATAACACAACAAATAACATGCACTTATAATATCTAAGGCTCTAAAAATGTGGTTTTAATATAGGATTCGGACGGATATTTTCACTTATCGTTTGGTCGAACTGATCTTTCACTCTTGAAACATGCTTAATACTGAGCGCCCGGCGTCCAACAATACCGGGAACAACTGAAAAGAATGGTTTTTTTTTTCATTTGTCGATTTGAACATACATTGCATATTAACGTGATGATCATAGATGATGTAATCGATGTCTTGGCCCACTGATCTGCTCGTTGCCTCGAACCACACTTTCCGTTTTAGAGTTGGCAAATTCTGCAATTTCATTGACATTGAAATTCAGGTCAGCCTAGACTGGTTGACTTAGGGAAGATTGTGGATAATGAAGATAACGGCATTTCTTGAACTAAAAATTACAGTCGTAAGTATATCTGCATGCCCTTCTTTGAGGTAGTTTGGATAGTGCAGGTTGGTGATTCGAAGTGTGCCCATCTTGTTTGTGAACATTTCGAGCACGATGAATGCCCAATTCGCATTGCGAAGACCGAAAAGATAGGCGGATTCCTTATCGAATTCACAGTGCGTTTGTTGTAAGTGAAGTGAACGAAATCGTGATGCTAATTTGCACAACACGTTGGCTGAAATTAGAGTTCGAATATCATGTAATCGTTTTCTGTCACGGCTACTCAAGTCGGGACAGAGTGTATCGAATTGTGATATGATTTCCCGAGCTTTGAAATATGATATTTCTAATAGCAAGTCACCTGGGTCAGAAACACTGACGCTAGCTACGGATAGTGTGAGACTTGCTTGTTTTCATAGTCGACAAAAGCTGAGGGGTCACTCTCTTCATTTCCCGAACTCTCTCACCGGTCGACCGGTAGAGAGAGTTCGGGAAATGAAGAGAGTGACCCCTCAGCTTTTTCGACTATGAATCCAGCATAACAGTTGCTTGTTTCAAAAATCGATGAAGGTGAGATGAAGTTGTTCAAACTGGACACTCTTCAGCCGTATAGATCAACTATCAAAATCAGCTCCAATCATCTCGACCTTCTTCACTTTCCTGCCCAGATAATTCCTAAGACATTCGATAGCATTCCCATGGTTCTCCGGATCTGATTTGTCAAATGCAAGCCACTGCAATTGCATTTTAACATAGTCAAAGTGACCGTAAACTCACATACGAGAACGTGTCATTCATGGTTCCCAATATGTGGTGATTAATAGAAGGAGAGAGATAGAGAATTCGCGAGAGAGAGATAGAGAATTCGCGAGAGAGAGAGAGAGAGAGAGAGAGAGAGAGAGAGAGAGAGAGAGAGAGAGAGAGAAACCATTTCTTACAGGGACTGTCTATCGTATCATTTTTGCATTGTCGCATCTTATCGTAAGTTTATATCTCAAATTTTATACTGGTTTACGATTCCGATCATTCTCTCCACGTGACAGGCCACAATCGCAAGGGATGACGATGAAAGTGCTCAGTCAATCAATCAAGAGACAATCAGGATTCTTACTATTAAATTCAGTTTCATTTTCTTAAGGTGTCATCTCGCGACAAATCTCCCTTCTCTGAACCTCGATCTTTTATTGTAAGCGTGAAAGGGGATATAAAAAAAGAACCACATTCACTTTTTCGTGTAGCCCTATGATGTCATCATCTTTCACGAGATTGGACGAACGTTGGTTCGATGTTTTTGTGAATTACTCGCTCATCGTCGTATTTCGACGTGTAATCAATCGGTATTCAGATGAACATTGAATGAGAACCAGAAACGCTTCTCCAGTATTCTTCACAGTAGGCGCCCTCATGCTGTGGAAAAATTCAAGGAGAAGAGAACAAATTTGAATTCCCACAATTCCATATATTGGCTCCCAGTAGAGCTAGCTACTTGAAACTTGGAATATGGGGTGGTTTTTGCATTTCCACCCCACATTCCAAGTTTCAAGTCGATATCTCTACTGGGAGCCGAGATATGAGATTGCGGGAATTTAAATTTGTTCTCTTCTCCTTGAATTTTTCTACAGCATCACTCTCAAATCGTTTTCTACGCAAATACTACTGAAGATAAGTTATTTTGGTTCTCAGTCGGTAGTTTCTCATTCGACTTAGTGTCAGTCAAAATGGCCATGCTTACCTACTAAAGGTTACAGTCTCTCGTTTTCGAAACCAAGAGGTAATTGATGAGTGTACACATAGCGATGGTTCATAGCCACACCTGACATCAGCATACAACGCTAAAGCAGAACTTAAATGCAGAAAAAAGTGCTACCTTGAAAAAAAATGCGTGACCTCGAAAAGCACGAGTGAACTAATTAGTAATCAAAGTAAGCGAAACGTGACCGTAACATAGAAGACACGTATTGCTGCAAATTAATTGCCGATTAGTCACACCATGAAACTCTCACTATTCGCTACGTATTTAAATTGAGAGTTCTTGCAAGATAGCATCTCTTCACCATATTTGTTTAGTTAAATAAATGAGCTAATGTTATAATTTAGATTTACTCAGGGCTTCTGTAAAGGCTTCTTCAAGATGTCTATAAGCGCTTATCGCACACAGGTTAGGCATGTACAAAGTCCTTGCATTGTTCATAGACAATGCTTCACACTAATGTTCATTCTCGAATGAAACTGATATTTGTTTTCTTCAGATATTTAATGATCACAATCAATACCGGGCCAGGCATCAGGCGCAGCCTCTTAGACTCGATGAGTCACTTAACAGGTACATGACCTTCTTCGCCGGGTAGCGGTGAGAAAGTTAAACAATGACGCACTATCAGTTCCGCACAAGCGTACGCTCAGCAACTCGCTTACAACGATGCGGGCATCCCGCACTCAGATTATGCCGGCAAATTTGGCGAGAACTTGTACTACTGCACTGGCATGTCGCGTAAGTCCCTATTTCATTTCCAATTTAGTTATTTTTTTCGTATCGTCTACTGCGTCAACCATTTAGTGGCGCTGCAGTACTTTTTTTTAAATTCGGGAAATCTTTTTTTTCGTTCTCCACTCTCTATCGACCCGTAAAGTGACAATGTAGTGTGGGAAATGATGAGTGGCAATTAAGATGATTGCGATCTCAAATGCGCCTTTTGCAGCGCTAAACGCCAGCCACCAGTGGTACAATGAGGAGTCTCTCTACGACTACAATGTCGCTGATTTTAACTGGAAGACTGGCCACTTCACCCAGATGGTCTGGCGAGCGACCACTTCCATCGGGGTCGGCATCGCCCAGTCGAGTAGCGGCAGGTAAAGTATGCCAGAAACGTCCCCTCCGAACCTGACCCGCGATAGAGTGTTGACCCATCGTCTTCTGTGCGTTTGGAACTATATTATTTGCACTCTAGGATCATAACAATAACATGACAGGCGCTTCGTGGTCGCACATTACGCTAAACCTGGAAATCAGACTGGGCAATTCGCCCTGAACGTACTGCCACCGAGCGGAAATGGCGCAGGTGAGATGCAGGTACACTATTGGGAAAAATGATAGCGGACTGTTTCAAAATGTGTGTACCTGTGTGCGTGCGGAGGAGAATTAACAATTTCAAAATGTGTGTGACAGTGCGGAGAAGAATTAAAGAAAAAAAAGATGGTCAGAGAGAAGTGGAGATACAATGCGCAATCAAGAGTTCTTGTTGGTCCGCCCACTTACTGGGCGGTATAAAACCCGCGGAAGTAAGATAGTAAACCATCCTTTCCTAGCCTTACTATTCTCACACCAGCCTTCACTCCGCTCCTCTCAAGGAGAGCACTGCCCCACTCCCCCAACCATTATGTCTTCTCTTGAACCCACCCCTAGACTATGCGCTGCTCTGATATTCCATTTTCTCTCAATTATCTTTCTAACCTCTCAAAAATATTTAGATTAGATTAATAACATTTAGTTGTGTCTACCACTGATCCGTCTCCAAACTCCAATACGATGTGCTCTCTATCAGCCGCTGCTGCCGGGCAACGCAGTATCAGGTAGTGGCAAGGGATGATACAGTTTACAGATTAAACAAATTAAACAAATTAAACAACGACAGATTCCAGAGTTCCTATTGATCATTGAAATTTCAACAGATTTCCAGTTATTGAAATGCTATCCCTGATTCAGGACTCATGACAATCAGTACGTACGAGCATGGAGAGGTCCTGCGGGTGACCGAGAGTGGTACGCGGACAAGGCCGGGCACTGCAAGGAGTGCGAGCACTGGTACATCGAGGATCATTATGGAAAGGTACGTCCATTATTGTATTTTGAAGCTAATTAGGAAATGATGGGCATGTACCGAGGATGATTAGATGCTCTGAACCATAATTTCATTTGACTAAATGTTGGCTATCGTTAGCAAGGATAGTTTCGGAAATCTATTTGAATTGGGTGATACTCGGTGGTGCTTGATACCGCTAGGGTGAACTGAAAAGGAAGCCATTCTGAAAAATGTAGATGATGTTCTATCAGTGTTACTAACAAACCAGTCCGAACAAAACATGCCTTTTTTAGGTTGTGCTGAAAGCCTACTGCTCGGAGGGCAAGTTTCTGAGAGCTCATCCGAATGGCACCGTCGATTTCGCTGATAAGCCCCAGGTATTTTGGAAAATTTTGAATTATTTTCGATGATATTTCAAGTGCATTACCCAAAAAAGAAACCCTGATTTTCAGGGATGGGAGATGTGGACCCCAGTGAAGAATTGCGACGGGTCGTTGTCCTTCCAAAGTCATCACGGAACTTGGCTGAGTGCTCACAGGGCAGATGGAATTGTCTGCACCATGCCCCACAATCTGAGTTGTGAACACTTCTGGCTCGAATCGTGGTGAACTCATCAGGAAATTCGTAAAACTATATCTTGTAATTGCTCGATTTCGTGCATTCATATACGCATATGTACTTTTTACGATATGATCATGTTTAGGGTCATGGTGAGGGCATAGAATTTAAGTTTTTCGGGAAATCGTATTTTTGTCCTTGGCGAAGAATAAACATATATTATATTTATCGAATGTATGTAGCAGTACATGTATGAGATGAAATATTTGAGATTAACGAGAACCCTAACATAACAAATACCTTGCACATAAAATGACTACACTCTAAAATGTGGTTTTTATATCGGGTTCGAACGGATGATTGCATATATCGTCTAGTCGAGCTGTTCTTTAAATCTTGAAACATGCTTAATGCTGAGAGCCTGTCGACCGACAATGCCGGGAACAACTAAAAAATAATATTTCTATCAGTTATCGATTTAAACGTACAATACACTTTAACTTGATGATCGTAGGAGTCGAAATCGATATCTTCGATGCCTATGATCTGCATGTTGCCTCGAACCATACTTTCCTTTTGAAAGTTGGCAAAGTCTGCAATTGGTGTAAGTGATCATGGATGGTAGTCGAAAATTGATTCAGCGTCTTAATTCAACATGCTATCTTGGGTTGTTGAGTTCGGAGAGAATACAAAGATGAATACGCATATTCCATGTAAACAAGATACCTTCGTAAGTCTATCGACATGAGTAGCTATGAGATAGTTTGGATAGTGCAGATTAGTAATTCGAAGTGTGTCCATCTTCTTTGTAAACATCTCGAGCACAATGGATTCCCAACTCGCACTGTGAAGACCGAATAGATAGGCGGATTCCTTGTCCACTTCACAGTGCGTTTGGTGAATGTGAATTGAGCGAAAACGTGAGGCTAATTTGCACAGTACGTTTGATGAAATTAGAGTTCGAATATTGTGTAATCATTTTATGTGACGGCTACTCAAGTCGGGACAGAGTGTATGGAATGGTGATATTATTACCCGAGCCTTGAAATATGGCATTTCTAATAGCAATAAGTCACCTGGGTCAGAAACACTGACGCTCGCTACGGATAGCGTGAGATGATCAACTTGTCTGCTTTCAAAAAAGTCATAAAGTTTAGTGCTGCAAGAAAAAAAGATAACATTGACTTGCAAGCAAACTCTAACAGTTGCTTGCTTGAAAAATCGATGAAGGTGAGATGAAGTTGTTCAAACTGAACATTCTTCAGCAGATTAGATAAACTATCAAAATCCGCGACAATCAGCTCGACCTTCTTCACTTTCCTGCCCAGATAATTCCTAAGACATTCGATAACATTCCTATGGGTCACCGGATCTGATTTGTCAAATGCAAACCACTGAAATTGTATGTTAACATAGTCAAAGTGACCGTAAACTCACATAGGAAAACGTGTCATTCCCGTATCGAAGTTGATGTGAATCTAAGAATGCTGCATTTAACACTGCTCGAAACTTTAAAAAAACCCAATGAATACTCGAATGAATACTATATGGAACCGAGATACTCGAAATCTATTTTGACGGTTGCACTCGAACTCTTAAATAAAAATAAATACGTTATGCTGTTCCGCTAGGGTTTCCATTTTCAGTCCAGATTTGAAATGCGCAAAGTGAAGTGAATGAGGAGCTCAGAAGCAATGTAGCGCAAGCTGCACGAACATCAAGCAAGATGTCGCAAATATTGAATAGCTTGTGTCCACTCACCGTTTCACGGCTAAGTAGCTTTAATCTGTCGATGACGGGAATGAATTTTGGCTGAACTGCGCATTCTTCCATGTGAGATTTGATCACTTTAAAGGGATACGGTGGCCCGAAATATTACATTTTTATTTTTCATGGCCTTTGTTTATTGAAATATACAATTAAAACTAAATTATTACGAAAAAAATAAAAATAAAAATAAAAATATGCCGGGGGTGAAATTAGGCTTCGAAAATTGCATTAATTTGAACGGGAGCGTGTTCCATGGCATACTGTGGGAGAGGTTTCGACATCGACAAGTTGGCACTTTGCCAAGTGGCGCCACTGGCATTGACTTTACTGACGTTTTGCTGTCGTTTAACCTTTTCTTGCTTGTTAATTTTTATTATAATGTGTTGTATAACGATCTAGACATCTTTCCCGCAATGAATTGAAGTAGTAGTGGACCTTTTAAGCCTGCTATGCGATGCCAAACCTCTAATTGCACTGACGAGTTAACTTCTCTAATTGCGGTGACTTCGCTTTCGCGTAACTTCCGTATAATCTGCATTTTAAATACTGATAACTCGCCCCGAGATTCTGCCACTGCTTATTCAGGGTGAATCAAACGTGCCCTCCGCGTAGAATTGTTCGTTGTTAGCATGTTACACGTTTTACTGCCTTGTTGTTTCGATTTATTGCACTGAGCTCTTTTCCTCATTGTTGCTTTCCCTAAATATATCGCAGTTTTGTGATGTTTCTATTGTCATGATCGTCATTCGATCATTTGTCCCATTTCAGCGGAATACAATCGGCCGTCTGCGAAGTAACTGAGCCCACTCCTGCACGAGGAATTACAAAGTAAGTAGTTTTACTTGCTTATTTAATCCCAGAGTTGAAGAAAAAGATTGCATTAATTACTTCAGCAATACGTAATCGCTGTCGTCAAGGCTCTCAAGTCGTTCGAGAACACCATCGATTGGGCCGACCTGATCTCTGCGCTGGGCAAGCTCGCCAAGGATTGATCTAATTTCAGTAATATCGATTTTCTCTACCGATCGATCCTGCTAAACTTTCATTGGTTAGGGTATGGACTATCAGCCTGTTATGGCGCTGGAACACTCGCGATAATACATGATGTTATGTTTGTCGATGTTCCGCGTCGGGCTTTGGAGCTAGCGCGATCAATAAACCTTGTTCCAGGTGTTCTCCCAACACCCCAAGTACGGTGACATCCCGAAGGCGGTTACGGTAGCCAAACGACTCTCGCAGTGCTTCCATCCCGCCCTGCCCATGGGTGAGCGATCGATTGCTAACGGGATGCTGTATTCGTAGATATCGATTAGTTGAAAGCTGTGGGGGGGGGGGGGGTGCATTAGTTGTCGAAGAAGTAGTATGATTGAAAATAGTATTGATTGGTGAACAATAATTCAAATACCGCTGTCAATATCTCAAGTTATATTCGAATGTATAGATTAATGCAAACAGCGACAAATATTATCGATTGAATCTAGCGAATCGATTACCGTACCGCTTCATCGCAGGAGTCCATCAGAAGGCACTGGAGACCTACAAGCAGATATTCGACATTCTCGGCCAGGAGGCACTCCCGAAGCAGTTGTATCTCTTCGCCGTCGACCTCTTCCCCCTCATGGACCACTGCACCACCAAGGTGAGATCAATATCTAGAACGATACGGTAGTCGCGTTTATCGATTAGTCAGAGCAAGCGCATGATCAGGGATAAAATTCTTAATGTATAATATTTATTGCACTGCCTGGTTGATTATCGTTGATCTAAAAAATGTTACTGCATTCGTATTTCTTGTGAGACACTAAACGCGCAGGCGTGTTCGCGAGCAAATTTTTGCTGAACAATCAACCCCAATCTCACAGGTACTCGGTTCTCCCTCCGTTCGACTTCCCGCTCTGATCTACGTGAATACGAAATTCGACAAGTTAAAATCGATCGATGAACAGTTGAGGATTATCGGAGACAACATACATCACATGGTGAGGAGGGAGTGAGTGGTGTATGAGTGTATTGTATGATTTGCCGGTGACGAATCTAACTACCAAAACCACGAGTAATTAGTAACAATGCTAAAGTATTGTAGCTGAAGATTAGTTGAGACATAAATTTAACAAGTTTACAACGCTGCCAATTACCAACTCCTTCCCAGGTATCAGCCCTGTGCGCAGCGGGTGAGGAAATGGGCTCGCCGCTCGTCCAGAGGAATCTCCTTGATCTACTCTGCGCGGCCTCAGCAGCAGCTATCTGCAGGAGAATGAGAACAAGGAGGAAGACGAGGAGAGGAGGGTAAGTCATTTATTGGTATTTGAGAGCACGTCTTCTTGATAACTTCGCACGGCAATTGGTTTAGAAGCACATATGAAACCTCAATATCCAGGGAGAGAATTTGTGAAAATTATTTTCAGATTCGCCGTCGTGAGAAAGTGGCGAAGATTCTGAATGTACTCATGCAAGCGATGGACGAAGATGGATCAGCTGCCTTCCTCTGGTCATATCTGGGTGACTACTATGAATGGTGAGGATACGGTAGAATTGATTCTTTTAGCCAGTCGAGAAAGGAACTATTGTTTTGCATCGTAGATTCTGTGATTTGAATCGTTACTGCAACCCGGATCTCACAGGTTGCTCAACTCTCTCAATGGTTCTTCGTCTGAGAGGAAGAAGAAAAGCTTGCTGTTGGAAGTTCCGTTGATGGGAGTGAACGAAGCAGAGGAGGAGATGATGGCATATGCAAATGTGAGTTTCCAATTATCGATAATATCCTAACTCGTTAAATATTTTAAAAATATATTAATTGGAAAAAAAGTTTTTTAAATACCGGGTTACGTTGAAATTTTATGATTTGTTGCGCTTGGTTTTGATGTTTCCAAAAAAAATGAATGTTCCTTATCCGATTAAGGTTTCAGAACTCGCTTATTTTTAGTTCTAGCTCAGGCGTCTAACGAAGTATCCGATCATGAGGAATCAAACATACCCATAGGTGGGCACCATCGAAGCCAGCTGTGAAACACCCCTTTTCGGATTGGACACCCCTGGTTTTTGGAAAATGTTGTCACAAAAACGATCATTTGCGATCACCCCCCCCCCTTTGACCCTAAACACCCCCGGTTTTCGATTTCCAGCTTCAACCCCCGCCCACCTATGAACATACCAAAAAAGCCCTCTCGTTTTCAGGTGGTATCTTACTCACTCTCCCTCTCTCAATCTGGTTCTACTTCTTCTGGAAGAATCAAACATCTACCGGAGCTTCTCAAGCGACTTCTGAGATGCGCCAATGCAATGAACATCATCGAGAAGAGGGACAAGGTAAGCGGTTATAGATTTTGAACTATGGGGTTGGAGGTTTCATTAAGATCACATCAGCGCCGGTACTATTTGTCTTCGCTAACGTCTCAGAAACATTTCCATTAATTTCCAGATGGTGTTGTCCACTGTGAAGATGGCCTCGGGTCTGCTGGCGGAGGTTTTGAGAGCCGGAGGATCACTCGAGGCGCAGCGTTCGTGTTTAATTTTTTTTTGTTTTTCCCTGAACCAGGCGTTCTGATCTCTAATCCATTCTATTTCATTTTTCTGTACAAATCAATCTATTACTATGAGCTTCTACTTAGTTTCTTCGCGTGGTTTATGATTTGATCTTTGGTCTTTCCCATCTCCCTCCCTCTTCTAGAGTCCTCTGAGGGTTGCGCAGCAGCCACTCCCGAGTCGCCGAACAAGGCATTCCTGGCGAGTCTCGTCGATAAGCAAGGTTTGTGTGGAGGGGTTCTTGCTGTTATCCCGTCTGATCTGTGTTTCAAAGCCAGAACTGTCATTGTCTTTCTTACTTGCTGTTGGTGGGAGGTTTTGTTGAATACGGTAATGCATGGAGTACTGTAGCTCAATTATCGACTGTTGCAGAGCAGGCAATGATGGAGGCTTGTCTTGAGGAGTGCCAGCGACTGATGAAAACCATCTGCCGATACTACCGTGACCACAGGGGTACGGTATTTTTATATTAATTTTTTTAGAGTTTAATATCTAGCTGGTTAATCTGGTGTTGAAGCGTTGCCTTAAAATGAGAAGCTTCATTGTGAGCCGATGTGTCACACGACTTTCTGTGCTAAAAACCCAATCCCATTTCACATTGATTCAATAGTTGAAATTGTTGCCGGTCAATCTGATGTTGCAACTTTTCTCGAAAAGGAAACAGTGTACCTTGAACCGATCTTCCTCTCCTTATTTCTCTAAACCACCAATTTGTAGTCGTCTCCCGTTGGCCTCTTCTTCGTGCGATGAAAGCATTGCTGTTGCAGTTTGCCGACTTTGAAACAAGTAGTTTTTTGAAACAAGATTAGGAAAGTATAATCGCTTGGAGACTTTGCGAAGCGTTAAAGGATCACAGTGAAGCACGAGTCAACCATGCGCGTGAATACTAACTCTCGTTTTTAAGATCAAAATACATTAATCTTATTCAGTCTGCGGGTGCTCGTCTGGTGCTTCTCCTCCACTCGAGAAATGCCGCCGAACCGAGTAGCGTGGTGGAGAATATCATGATGAAGGCACTGACGACGGATGACTCGGTCAGAGATCATAGATCTATTGTTATTGTATCGTTCTCTTTTTTATTGATAGTTACCACAAAAAAAAGATAGTATTGCTATTGATGATGCGAATCTCATTCAATCTTATGAACAACGTGTAACCCGAACTCTACCAGTTGTTTCACTAAACATGCTGGAAGCTTTTGTGTTCTAATTGACAGTCAATTTCCATCAGGTGCTCGCAACGGAGGCAGCGCGTACATTCCATCGTATCTGGACGCTCACTCGCAGTGACGAAGAGGGAATGCTCGTGGAGAATGCGCAGCCTAAGCCATTCAATAGGTACGCAAGAATTCCATCGTAGTATCTCCTCTTTTGGCAAGTGAACGACCTGTTTTGTCTTTGTAGTATAAAGCATTGCTTATTTTCCAAATAAAAATCATATTTTTTCCAGAATACTCATGTTCCTGTTGGGCGTGCTGGCGGATGACTCGCTGTCGGCTGAGAAGGTGAGAGATTACGGTAATCATTAACTCTCAGGTTGTTCTCAGGTCTCAATATTGCCATCTTCTTTTTGCGATATTCTGTGATAGATAATGTGATAATAGTGATAATGTGATAGAGATTCGCAATGTTTTGTATGTTTTTATCCATTAATGTGTTCCTAAAAAAACGTTCAGTCTAATTAAGGTCAACTACTCTACACCAACTCGGGCGACAATGCAGAGTGAACGAAGTAAGTGATGTAACAAGTGATAGTCTCCGGGAAAAAACAATTAAATTGAGCTCTTTCTAACAATATTAACTGGCCTATGCATGATCCTAACCCTACCCTCTGTCCCCTCTATGCTTCTCTCTTCACTCGTCCTCTCTTGGGTGGTTCGTAGGTCGTGTCGCCGCCATCGGATCCCTCATCTTCTCCATCCCCTCCATCCTCCTGCCCTCTCTTCGCCTTCCTCTTCCTTTCCTGCTTCTCACGAGGATCCTCTTCATCTTCTTCTTCCGAAGTCTCCAGTCCAACTGCCTCTCGTCCCTTCCCACTGGATGCTCCTCCCACCCTGCCGCGGCCTCGCCCAAGTCCTCGTCCTCTTCCTCTTCCTCGTCCACTCCCCACAACTATCCCCACCTTCTCCTCTCCCTCACTCCAGTCTGATCCAGAGGAAGGCACCGACTCCTCTTCCACTCCTCCAAGTCCCTCCTCCACCGTCTCTTCTTCTCCTCGGGACTCGCCCATCTCCACTCCGTCTTCATGCTCTGCATCGTAATCGGAGAGAGCAGTTGGATTGGCGTCGAAATCGATATCCTCTTCGTATCCCACTCCATACTCGATGGATACTTCGCTCTCCTCGCCCTCGACATCTCCGTCCGATTCTTCATCCTGCTCGATGATCGCTGCCATGTATCGATTCGAGTCCGGGATTCCGACCTTCTCCATGAATGCCTTCTCTCTGATCTTCCGGATGACTCCCTCCACCTCACTCCACACCTGGTAAAATAATAATTTAGTTTTCTGGGGCTTCGCTATGTCATTATTGATTGATTTGATGTCCATTCCTACTAACTGTTCAATGCACTAACTTCATCCCTCCACTCATGGGGCACTTCGTCCTTCTTCCTCTTCACACATTTTGCCTCTCTCCCCTTCGCATTTGTCTGGTAGGATGACTTCTCTGTTCGCACACCGACAACCTCCGCCATCGCAAGTGTGTTATGGTGCATGACGGCAAGTTTCACCTTCTCGTCGTATGCCACTTGCGAGCTAAATGGATGAATTGGTAGCGGGAGATTTGAAGTTTCAATGAGGTTCTATCAGGTTGAGTCATAAGTTTTTTCCAATTTTTACTTTTAAATGTTTCGCATATTCTGGTCTTTGGTTCTAGTTGATTATCATTTTGATATTTACATATTATTAATGCATGGATGCTCTCTTTAGCGCACTTTAGTCCAGGCCTCTTGAGAGGGCCTAGTGTTCATAGAACGCACGGCACAATTCGAACATATGATTATAAGTGTGAACTATACCCCTACCTTATCCTACGGATCTGTACTGATAGGATTTTAAGAGCGCTTTTTAGGTGACTTTGAATTGCACCTCCAAAATTGGAAAAAACTTATGACTAATATATTGGTTGGATGTGTTTATTCACTAACCTTGCAATGGTCTTTGGTGCGTACAGATTGAGAACGCTGTTGAAGTTCTCGCAAGGTGAGGTATTCATTTTTGGAGCTGCTCGGAGGAAGCTCTTGGTGAAGGACGGCTTGAGAAGAGCATGCTTGAGAAGTGCGAGTTCATTGCTCTTCCTGTCAATCTTGTGACTCTTCGACTCTTCGGACAGATCATGATGGAGACATCCAGAGATTCCTTTCAGGAATGGAATCTGAACAGCTATCTCTTTTCTACCCTGAATAAACGCATGTACCAATGTGTATGCTAACTACCTTCTCGAAATGAGTATGTCTGTCGCAGACGTGCGCGAGGGCACTCTTCATGTATTCCAGCCCAGTGTTTCTGTCATCCGGGAACTTTTCATGCATTGCATAGCAGTGGTCCACGATCTTGCGCCGCCAGTATTCGAGGTTAGGACATTCTTTCCTCTTCGCTAACTGAATGCATTCAATGCACCGTTCGATATTAATTCTGCTTAGTATTTTGTGATATAATGTAAACCGAATACCTCTCGTAACACCTTGTTGAGTCCTTTTACCAGGTGCCAAAAGTCACAATGGTGGACAATTTGAGAGAATCGAGGATGATCTTCCATCATCTTCTTTATCTTTCCATCGTTGTCAGATACGAGCGAAGTGATCTAAAGAATGAGTCACGTTACAGTTAGGAATGGCTCCTCAGTAAATGACTACATTTAGATTGCTATATCATAACTCCGATCCGATCGGCGATAGCCATTTCTTGCATAGTTATCTCGAGTTCCAATAGAAACTAGTAGGGTAATGCGGTGGATAGTGTGGATATCTAACCGTGAACTGTTTTGCCTGCAGTTCCAAGAGTCCGATCCGCACTCCTTCCTTCTCCATGCGACCACTAATGCCTTCTGTAATAAATGAGTGTGCACATTACTCACATCAACTAACGCTACCGATCCCCCGCATGTCTTTATGCATGTTCTTCACATTGAATATGATGTTGGTGTGGATGTCGATGAATGGTACAGTCCCATTGGGAGCAGTATGACCCATGTGCGAATACCTTCCATCGACTGCCACTCCGACTCCTGCCTGAAACGTTTACAAGTTGTGATACTGAGGAGAATGCCATACCGTACTAAAATTTAATCTCTCAAATTAGATATATTTGCCAATAAGAAGAGAAGGATGTGTTGGCAAAACGATATGTCTAACTGATTTCAGGAGACTATCGGGGGGATGACGGAAGCAGAGGAAGAAGGACTCTTCGGGAGTAAAATAGGTCGGTTCAATTTTGCATTGTTCCCCACAGAGTAAACATGAGTCATGGTAAATTCGATAGGTAAGTCATGGTAGGCCAAGACTAAGTACCGTACCTAATCGATAGTACAGTAACCCCAGATACCATACATCTCTACCGTAACCTCCCCCAACCTACCGTAACCCCGGCAATCACGAATTAACTTTATTTTTAGAAAGTCGAGATACCGTACCTAATCGATAGTACAGTAACCCCAGATACCATACATCTCTACCGTAACCTCCCCAACCTACCGTAACCCCGGCAATCACGAATTAACTTTATTTTTAGAAAGTCGAGATACCGTACCTAATCGATAGTACAGTAACCCCAGATACCATACATCTCTGCCTCAGATGCCCACCCGGCCACTCCTTTGGAATCTGTTCTTTCTACCGTGTCTCTCAAATATATTTGAAGTATACATAATGCCTCTATACATTTCAGTGTCGGGCGTCGCGGAATCTCCTTAAAAAGTCAAGATCGAAGTTGGAGGAGTTCCAAAGGTGGGGGAAACCAGGGGTTGTTGGGTAGATTTGGTATCCCCTTATTGGGACATGGAGGGTGGGCGGCGCAAGCTGCCTGGATGAGAAGAGCAGGAAGCTGGATCAGGTGAGACAAGAGTGAGAGTGCCCACAATGATTAGAAAGATTATAATTTTCATAGTGTGAGGAATAACGACTAACTGGGTTGGCTCCTCTCACAGTCGCTTCTGCTTGTGCCATGCGTCGTGCGAATACTACACCCACGGCGGGCATAACTATCTCTTTCAATTCTTTTCGCATGGTTCGGTAGCAAGGAAGGGCGAGCCGCATTGCTTTTCCAGCCTCCAGTAGTCTCTGAATGCCGTTCCTGGGTTATTGCACATTGCGATCGTTCATACTAAGTAGTTCTACTTTCCAATAGATTTATATAGACTAACCGGGAGTGAAACTGCAGTGGTGTGCACTGCTGTTGTCAACTTAATGTTTCCTTCGAAGTAGCCTTCGATCACCGGTTGAGAAGACCACTTGACTATCCTTTCACACACGTTACAAAACCATTCCAGGCACAGAGCTGATCCTACGGTGTGCGACTTGAAGGAGTCGTCCTTTATCTCCTTCATGCCACACTCGTGGCAGCGAGAGAAGAGGGATAGGAGGCAGTCCATCTTGACTAGAACGTAGTCGGTGCGTAGTTTAGTGGTGGGTGGGTCACATAGGACACCAGTTTCTGACGTCACTTCGGATAGCATCGTTTGTTGAGATTGGACGTAGGACTAAATTGATATGCCAATATGTGAAGTATTATTTTCTCGTTATTGTCCTAGCAATAAATGATACTAGTGCATTTCAATTATTGTTTCGTTTATGGATTTCATTTGAATAAAGCTAATAGCAATTAGTAAGGAGGCTTTCGTCGTTTCTCTAATTGATTTTTCTTTCTGTTTTTTTCTCTATTGTTTTTGAATTTCGAGATTCTTTGAATAAATATATTGTTGTACGTACTTGAGACATAGTGTGTTGTGGAGTCGGCATGTGGAACGGCAGGTCGGACATTGAATCGGCTATGTCATCTACCATATCGATTGGCTCGTGCACTAAGGGCTCGAACTGTAATAGTAAATATCCGTTTAGATGTATCCTCGCCCCAACGGGCCTATATTTTCTCTGATTGCCTCCCAGAGCGTACTATGATATAATTCTAGTCTTTCGGAAATAAAGAATTCGACTCTTGAACCTCGTCGTGATCTGCTCTCTGAAGACGAGGAGGGCTTTCTGTCTGCTCACGATGCTAAACACACGATTTAGGGGGAAAAGTGGTGTATACTATTCGTGTTAAAATGGACATGTTTGCATGTACTATTGCCTCCTCTGGGCCTGTATTGTATTACCTCTCCAGGGCATACTATTGCAGGTATATCGGAAATATAGAAATACGTCCTTGCCTGGTCTTGATCTTGGTCCACCCTCTGAAGACGTTGTGGACCTTCCCCCCTTCTCCCTTCCCGATGTTAAACTAGCGGAGTAAGGCAATCGACAAATACTTAATGATACAATTGAAAATCTTTACAGCATTGCTCAGTACAACCCACAGGCAACAATGACAATAACGCAAGTAAGGTAATGACTCAAATCATCAGGCAACGAGTTTTTCGTGTCGATCGAGTCCTTAAAGTGGTTGTGACAGAGTCTAGCCCGCTTGCCTTGTGCTAGAACGCTCGCAACTTTCTCCTCCAATGCTAAGAACTCGTCGTGGATGAGGTTGAAGAGGAGAAGCCATTCCCTTCTCAGCTCGGGAGTGGACGGAATGACGCGAGTATCGCTCGAGCGCAGTGGACAGGCGATGCACGTATATGTCGCCATAAACTAACTAAACTGATAGCAACTTGAAGCAATAAACACGGAATGAGAACGAAAATGAGGACATGCAATGACATAAAGTAACTTTCTGAGAGCTCATCCGAATGGCACCGTCGATTTCGCTGATAAGCCCCCAATTTTGAATTATTTTCGATGATATTTCAAGTGCATTACCCAAAAAAGAAACCCTGATTTTCAGGGATGGGAGATGTGGACCCCAGTGAAGAATTGCGACGGGTCGTTGTCCTTCCAAAGTCATCACGGAACTTGGCTGAGTGCTCACAGGGCAGATGGAATTGTCTGCACCATGCCCCACAATCTGAGTTGTGAACACTTCTGGCTCGAATCGTGGTGAACTCATCAGGGAATTCGTAAAACTATATCTTGTAATTGCTCGATTTCGTGCATTCATATACGCATATGTACTTTTTACGATATGATCATGTTTAGGGTCATGGTGAGGGCATAGAATTTAAGTTTTTCGGGAAATCGTATTTTTGTTCATATAGTATTCATTCGAGTATTCATTGGGTTTTTTAAAGTTTCGAGCAGTGTTAAATGCAGCATTCTTAGATTCACATCAACTTCTATACGGGAATGACACGTTTTCCTATGTGAGTTTACGGTCACTTTGACTGTGTTAACATACAATTTCAGTGGTTTGCATTTGACAAATCAGATCCGGTGACCCGACATCGACATCAGAGCGACGACATTGTATTTGACTTTGGAGACGGTTCAGTGGTAGACACAACTAAATGTTATTAATCTAATCTAAATATTGTTGAGAGGTTAGAAAGTTAATTGAGAGAAAATGGAATATCAGAGCAGCGCGTAGTCTGGGAGTGGGTTCAAGAGATGACATAATGGTTGGGGGAGTGGGTCAGTGGCCTCCTTGAGAGGAGCGGAGTGAAGGCTGGTGTGAGAAGAGTAAGGCTAGGAAAGGATGGTTTACTATCTTACTTCCGCGGGTTTTATACTACCCAGTAAGTGGGCGGACCAACAGGTACTCTTGATTGCGCATTGTATCTCGGCTTCTCTCTGACCTTTCTTTTCAAAGAAAAAAAAGTTACACTACGAACAAATGATAGCGGACTGTTTCGAAATGTGTGTGCATGTGGGAGTGCGGAGGATAATTAAAATTATTCCCAGCACGCACACAGGCACACACATTTCGAAACAGTCCGCTATCATTTTTCCCAATAGTGTAACTGTATCTCACCTGCGCCATTTCCGCTCGGCGGTAGCACGTTTGGGCGAATTGTCCAAGGTGATTTCCAGGTTTGACGTAGTGTGCTACCACGAAGTGCCTGTAATGTTATTGTTATGATCCTAGAGTGCAAATAATATAGTTCCAAACGCTAAGAAAACGATGGGTCGGAATTCTAGCGCGGGTCAGGTTCGGAGGGGACGTTTCTTACATACTTTACCTGCCGCTACTCGACTGGGCGATGCCGACCCCGATGGCAGTAGTCTCCCTCCAGACCATTTGGGTGAAGTGGCCAGTCGTCCAGTCGAAATCACCGACATTGTAGTCGTACAATGACCCTTCATTGTACCACTGATGGCTGGCGTTTAGCGCTGCCAAAGGTGCAATTTCAATTTCAATGTCAAATTTATCTACCATTTATCTACCAATTTATCTATATTTACCCACCACAAAATAAGACCGGGTAGCAGAGTAATCTTCTATAGGTTTTGGTAGATAGCCGACGTATTGGGGAGTCGGTTTGGGGATTGGGGCTTTAGGGGGGGGGGGGATTTGAGTTCGCAATCATGGTAATTGCCACTCATCATTGCCCACACTATATTGTCACTTTAAGGGTCGATAGAGAGTGGAGAACGAAAAAAAACAAATTTAAAAAAAAGTACTGCAGCGCCACCAAATGGCTGACGCAGCAGACGATATGGCTGACGCATCAGACGATATATCTTACGCGACATGCCAGTGCAGTAGTACAAGTTCTCGCCATATTTGCCGGCATAATCTGAATGCGGGATGCCCGCATCGTTGTAAGCGAGTTGCTGAGCGTATGCTTGTGCGGAGCGAAAGTGAGCCTTCGTTTAGCTTTTTTACCTATACCAGGTGCATAATGAAGTGTACCAAGTGTAAACATGCAACTTCTTCCAGTTCATAGCCATTATTTGTTCATGGTCAAATGAAGGTTGCAACAATTCCATGTTACGCTTTGTTATTGTTTGCCGATTAGTACCTGTTAAGCGACTCATCGAGCCTAAGAGCCTGCGCCTGGTGCCTGACCCGGTATTGATTGTGATCTCTCAAGATCTGAAGACAAGCTACGGTATCAATCGCTAATTTATCTAAATCGTGAACATCATGATATGTCAGGTTCGATCCTGATCACGATATCCACTTGTCATCTTAGAGTCTCTATGATCTGGGCAGGAACGGTTGAGAAGTGCTAAAATTGAAGTGATTGTGATGAAAAAAGTGATAAATGGGAATAATATGATAACATGTGAAGATGGCCCAGTGTAAATATGCGAACTAAACGAGAACGAAAAAAATATTCCTTATGTGACTAATCCGCAAGTAATTAACAAAAATACTTTTTTATCCTCTGTTGCGGTCACGGCTCGTACTGATTCATTACCAATTAGTTCACTCGTTCTTTTCGAGGTCACGCAGTTTTTCTCCAACGTTGCACTTTTTTCTGCATGTGAGTTCCGATTTAGTGTTGTATGCTGATGTCAGGTGTGGTGAACCATTGCTATGTGTACACTCATAAATTACCTCGTGTTTTCGAAAACGAGAGACTGCAACCTTCAGAAGGTAAGCATGGCCATTTTGAGTGACACTATGTCGGATGAGAAACCACCGACTGAGAACCAAAATAACTACTCGTCCTTAGTATTTGCGCAGAAAAAGATTTGAGAGTGAGGGCGCCTACTGTGAGCAATACTGGCGAAGCTTTTCTGGTTCTCATCCAATGTTCGGCTGAATACTGTTCGAGTACACGTCGAAATACGACGATCAACGGTCAATTCACAAAAAATATAACCAACGTCCGTCCAATCTCGTGAAAGTTGATGGCATCACAGGGCTACACGAGAAAAAGTGGATGTGGTTCTTTTTTCTATCTCCTTTCACGCTTACAATAAACGATCGAGCTTTCGAGAAGGGAGATTTGTCAAGGGAGGTGCTAGTTACAGCGAAACAGTTTCGAATTGTAAGAGGAATCTAATTATCTCGATATTATTTATCACCTCACTGTGTCCAAATTGCTTTGTGACTGACGCCGTGGAGAAACTTTAGAAGGAGGGAAATAAGAGGAGCGAACAGCTGATGAGGATACATAAGTGCTCCAATGTGGAAATATTATTCAATTTATTTTTCTTTATTTGCATCTTTGTTCATGCGAGCTGATAATTTTCTAGTTTGAAATCGCATTAGTGCAAGTTGTGACTCGAAAATATCCCATCTAGACTGACTCCCTCCCCTCGCCACTCCCTCTTTCTTGTGCGACACGATTCGGAAGATCTACCCCCCCCCCCCTCTCCCATCCTCTTCCATAACCCTAATTATATTCTCGAACACTCTATACTTGATGAAGCGCCCTTGTGGTGTACGATAAATAAATAAATATAAAAATGGCCACATTCAACGTCTAGGGATGGCTTCGCAAGAGATTCAGATCTTCAATAGGCGTATTTTCTCACCGGTTTGAACGGCTAGAACTTACGCAAAAAAATGCTGTTATTTCGAATTCAACACTGCAGCAACCACAGCCGATTCGATCCATCGACGGACATCCGTTTCTTGCACACTCTCGTGTTATTCTTGCTACCTGACCCTCACGGAATAAATGAATGAATGAATGAATGAATGAATGAATGAAATGAATGAATGAATGAAAGGCCTGCGGGTAACGGCTGCTTATTGAGCGTCACGATACGGTTCGTCGGTACATCTTAAATTCAAATTTCTAGGTTCATGTTGAAAACACTATACGAAAATATACATTTTTCAGACAGGCTTAAATGCCGATGGGTTTGTGTACGTGTCGCCCTTCAGCGATAGAGGCAAGTTAACGCCACGAGAAATGTGGACGCCTTCTGAGAACGAGGATGGATCCTACTCGCTCATGGGTTACGATGGCTGCTTTTGAAATATGCTAATGGATCTGTGTATAATGCGAAATGCGAACTTGACCTCTCGGGGCATTTCCGGATTGAGGAAATTACGATAATGTTTCCACTCCACACATAACTTTCCTGTTAAACAACAATTAGTGTTGCTATTATTGTGAAAGCGAATATAACACAACAAGTGATATCAAATTGACCAGTGTTCTCTTCGTTTCAAACGATCTGTGTGAGAGCGTTGCGAAAATACAGTTTTAATAAACAATAATTATTGTAGAAATGATGATAACGATAGCAGAAGAGGCTTCAGGAAATAAATATATCGAGTAAATTCATCTTTTCCTCGGGACGATTATCGAGGGATGGACCAATGGATTTCGATCTGTAACAGGTAAAGGAAAGATGCGTGGAATGGACAATCGAAGAAGATCGCAACTATTCAGAAGATCCACTATTCAGAAGGTATACGAACCTCAATCATCGGTTCATGATGCACAGAAATAAGAAAAAATGGTGCTTGTGAAGATCGAATAACGATTTCCCGGTATTTTCTTACTTTCTCAAAGAAACACTCATTTTTATTTGGATTACTAATACATTACTAAGATCGGGAAATATAAAGTCCGCATGCAGTCACAGTCTCCTTCTCATTGCCATCTTCGGTCGGCCCGTTCCCGTAGATGAATACCATCTTCAATGTGATCATCTACTCACTTGTACTGGATGGAGTGAGTCGAATTTCAAATTCATTTTTTGAACAAAATTGCATATGCGAAACCCTTTGTGAAAATACACAAATATTGGCAACTCTTCAAAAAGGTTTAAAAAATAGTGTAGGTGAATTTGAAAATTTTTGCACAGTTCCGACAGAGCAGTTTCTTTCGAAATAAGAAATAATGCCACATGTAAAAGCTCAATTGCAGATTATCGCCACTGCGATCTCGGAAAACGGGGCCAGCGATGGGATTATACAGACCAACCATGATAACCAGAAACAGCCGAACATGACCGTTGAGAATCCACAGTCGTACACTCCGCTCTTCCCAGAAGTAACAGGATATCGATGCCTCAAATCGTACCATAAGCGTTTTCTCCGAGGGTGAGCATCGAAGAATCGGACCTGAAAGAAATATTTCGAATATTCATCGAGAGAAACGAAAATTGAAGGCAATATGTGATCTGGTTCGTGCAGGTGGGGGAACGAAACGGACTGGCACGTTGGCACGGCGCCTCAGTGCGGAAAGTGCGAGAAATGGACGATTAAGGAGCACGATGGAAAGGTCAGGAGCATCACTTTTTTAAAGATTGATTGTGTCGATGTACTGAAGAGAATATGACTACATAAGTGATATCAACTATTTGTTTTTCAGGTGTCGCTGAAGGAATCCTGTACCGGCAAGTATCTCCGTGCTAACCTTGAGAGGTTAGTATCATAAAATGTAATAATCAGAGACTAGTCAACTAATTTTACATCCTTTAAAATCGGCTGAGTTAACAATCGATCGAATATAAAAGAGGGACATGTGTTTTATCGAATAGTTTAAAGATCATACAAATTCGTTACAGTTTAGGCGTTTTCGGGGTTAGAGCGAGGTCCCACAAGTGGGGAAGAACGCAACATTATCATAGTCTTGATTTCGAATATCATTGCTACAGCAATCTAGGGTCATGTGTATATCCAATTCAGGTATGTCGATCTGGCTGATAAGGTGCAGTCGCATGAGCTGTGGGAGCCGGTCAAAAACGGGGATAGCACATGGAAGTTCAAGAGTTTTTACGGCACGTGGTTGCGATCTCAGCCCCACGGTCGCATTTCACTGAATACGGTTGCACAAGGATTCGAGTCATTCACGCTGGAGTCGTGGGCAGTCCTTAGTCGAACTGCTGTGAGCACTATGGGTTAATTGCGGCTTAATGATAAGAAAATCAGGTGGATAAATCGGAGAGTGCAAGGGAAGCAAAGACAGATTGTGCCGTTTACGTAATGGTAGCCGTCTTGTTCTTCTCCCATCTGCTCAATTGTGTGCTTATCGGAGCGATCATATGCGCGTGCAGAAATGTGAGAAAAGTAAGCAGTAAGTTATGATTTCATTTGTATAAATTCAGTAATTAGTAATTTCAGGTAACGAAGAGAAACAAGCTGCCAGCGATTTCCGCGTCAAGGGAACTGGTCGAGATCAATGACAAAGCTGAGGAGGCTTGAAATTGTGTGGCAAAAACATACATCAATACATTTTCAAACACATATACTATACTTGTACGCCACGTTTCACTTTGTAAAATATATAGTAAATTGTCATATGGTTATCCGGGATAATAAAGACTAAGTTATGCACATGTTTTGTATCACATTTAATTCTACGTCTCTGAATAGCATGAGGCAGGGAAGATGCAGTCACAAACATTCCGTGTTTCTCTGAGTTTGGATCTTTTTCATACCATTCGCTTTCTCACAATGTGTACACTTGCCGTCATTGTAGAAACAACACTATCCGAAGTTCCAATGATGCCGATGGGACAGAGAGAACTTTCACACTGGCGTTTGAACGTGACTGTCTTCGTTAGATTTGTCAATCTGCCTTCCTCATCTGTCTCTCTGGAACTCTTCCCGAGAGGCGGAGTTCCATCAATTCTTTCCCATCAACCATTCCCTCAAAGGTAGTCGCAATATCAGTCGTTAATCGTAGGGTTCTCTTTTTGGAATTGTTTTGCATCATTTTAAGATATGTTTCATGTACGATATATATATCCTATGTATAGCGAACAAGAAACATATCTGAACATGATACAAAACCATTCCAATAAGAGCACCCTAGTCATATCCATCATCGATGAGACTCCTTCTCTCCCTCGCTGTATGCATCGTGACCGTGGTGCTGTCGGCACCGAATGCAGATGATGGCAAGAACGAGGAAAAGGGTTAGTTGTGTTAGCGATTCAACAATGGTCTGGATCTCTTCAGTTTTCACGCTCTCTCGCCGGTCAGAGACGAGAGAGCGTGCACAATGAAGAGAGTCAGACGATGGATCTATCGATTACATAACGTCATAGAGATGATACATAGCGTAGCAATGACTTCATAGCATCATTTACAATATTTTAATGCATCGCATTGCTCATTGAAAAGTCAAATCCTTCATTTTCCCACATAACATAAACGGTGACCCAAATACCCCACCCCCTTATTTGTTAGAGATGGTTTCATATCTTAGCCTTAAAGAAGGAGTGTCAGCAAAATACAAATTTCTTCATAGAATAACGATCGTGACTATCCCTAGATCGACAAAACAATCCCAAAATAGTGAAGTCCACAATCGATTTTGAACTGAGTTATGCGCGCGAAAAGTTTGCTTGAAGGTCAGGGAATACGGAGTTTCAGATATGGTTCACTGTAGTTAGAAATAATTGATGAGATTAACAAAGGAAGAAGACTCCAGAATAAAATTAATAAAGATGGAAATTCGTTTCGAGCTTTGCTGACACGCCTTCTTTATCTTCATAGTTCCAATTTTTTTTGGTTTTTTTTTCAACTTGTTTGCACCTTTGACTCCTATTCCCAACCACTGATACTATGTCACTCCAACTGGTTTGAGAATTGCGGATGGTGTACCCGTATTAGCAAAAGTGAATTGAGGATGCTCTCTGCCCATTTTACACTGTGAGGAGTGGGAGCTGAACCTGCCACATGCCACTGCTTGAGCAATAGGCTGACTCTCTCGATATCACACACTCTCTCGCACTGTCTGACCTTCGAGAGAGCGTGTAGTATGAGGAGAGTCAGACCATTGCTCCACTGCTTGTCGTGTGGAGTAGGAAACATAAAAACAGAGAGAGAGAGAAGGGTATATATGCCTTCATCCGAGATTAGAGAGTTTGACATATAGTCCATTCCACTCTTGGAAACGTAGCGCCTACGCGTGAATAGTAATTATGAAGTGAGTCATTTTACATGATAAATTTGATATATTCATAAAAAAACTAGCATACAATGCGGGGACCGTGATATATCCAGCTCAAAAATTGATTATTGATTTTCATCTCCCAATGGATCGCCTTTCAACACGTCCGAGGGCGAGGTCGCGTCTCATAATTATATGGCATGACTCTCTTCAGCTTGAACGCTCTCTCGCCGGTCAGAGAGACGAGAGAGCGTGCAAACTGAAGAGAGCCAGATGATTGCTTCTTTGTCACGAAAAAGCAAAAAACAAACAAAATGTTGATGTGCTATCGAATCGACAACACGTGATTAAGAAAACACATTTTTAGTCGCACGAAGCATTTTTTTTCAATATATCCTCCTTTAAGATTCTCAAGATGAAAGCGAAGAAAACAAGCGGTTCAACAGACAATTCCCCGGGCTCGCAGGACGCTACTGCATCGAATCGAACTATATGACTTATCTCAAGGGGTGAGATTTGCTTGTGCACCCAACAATTTGTGATATATTTGGTAATACAATTCGTAATATTCACGTATTGGCCGTTCGGAAGGTCACTTTCTTACGTGAACTCTAGTGTGCATGAGATAAGCAATATAACTCCCAATGATACATGATCATTAAAATAATCCAATTTCAAAGAGTTTTTATGTAGGCAACGATGCCATGTAGGCATGAATGATAAACGCGAGGTAGGGTTGAAACGTTGAATCAAAACAACATGAAATAGCAGATGGGTCAACGAAACAACCTCGAAAGTCCGTACCGAGCGCGGCTGTGAGAAGTGCAAGCAGTGGACGATCAGGGCGCGCCAAGGAAAGGTCAGAATTGCTCATATAACTATAAATGGTGATACAAGATAAATTGGTAATGTATCAAGATTTCTTAGTACTTACGCGAGCATACGTCGAGAAGCGCAATTTTAGAATTTTTACACAGACAGGTGAAAGGTGTTTAAGAAATCTAAAGATTGTGATACGAAACCGATATATCGATATCATTGTACATAATGTACTTTGCTAGTGTAATTTATTGACGTCTACGTAAAGTACCTTTTGAAGCTTCAGCTTCATAATTTGGAGTTTTTTGAACACGATCGTCCATAATATCATTGCATTTTATTTAAGGCAACACTTCGTGATTTCTGCACCGGCAAGTATCTCCGAGCCAATACTGATGGGTGAGCGGCACTAGGTCGGATGAGAACTATGACGGCATGCCGCCTTTGATATATCAAAGGGGGCATCACGCCATAGTTCTTATCCGACCTAGTTCCGAGTGAGCAGTAAGGTCTCGATCTGCTATTGTGTACTTCTACGAATACATGATGTACTGAGTTCTGCTCTGAATCTCCATAGGAGGGATGCGTACGATAGATATTACGGCACTATTACGGATGAGAACAATGTCATCATGTCGCCTTTGAAATATCAAAGGAGGTATGACGTCATTCCCATCTGATCTGGAGCAGAAATGAATGTTGTCGTTGTGCATGACCTCTCACCGATTGATTCGGCGAAATATCACGCAATATGAAGAGAAGAGTACCCTATGAAGCCCTTAGAACTCGAGAAACGCACTATTCATTACATAAGTTCGCTCGCAATTCGACATGTAAGAAGTGCGAAAAAGAAGAAGAGACGGAGATCTCGTTTCTCGAACTTTACAAGTAATCCTCACCTCAGGTCTGTCGCTCTGGCCGATCAGGCAGAAGCAAATGAGCTGTGGACGCCGGACAGGCACTCCTTCGGGCGATGGTCGTTCAAGAGCGCGCACGGCACTTTTCTGCGTGCTCAGCCCCATGGTCACATATCGCTGCAGCAGGAAGTAAATGCAGAGGAAATGTTCGAGCTGAAGGACTGGGAAGGTACGCGAATTGACAACATTCATTCTAATTGCTCATATAAGAATGACTTTTTAGTGTTGTCCTTATTGAATACTGGGTGTCAATGAATACAATGTGCAACAAAGAGCATATGATGGGACAATGAACATATTCCTTCCGACATGAGCTGTACTGTCATTCTATCCTGTAGACGCAGATAATATCCATACACCACCACTATCAGTGCAAAGTATTCGCTGCTTATGAGGATGATGAGGAACCTCTACAGCCTAAAGCAGATCGACGGCAGCGGCTACTAGTGAAGGAGACTCACTGATATGATATTCGATTGTATCGTAAATTCACATTTATATGGTCCAACTTAGATTTCATCAGAAAGATAAAATAAGTCACGTAATGCTCACGTGCTTCCATCTTTTTCGCGTGACTATATCTCTCATGGAAAGGCGAATTTTGCTCATTGTAGTAGCATATTTATGACAACGAAGCGAGGAAAATGAAACAAAAGTGAACACATTTTTTTCGTAACTTCTAATGATGGCGTTAGGTCAGAGATATATTTCACAAGGAAACGAGACAAGGAAGCGTCTCTAGATTTGTCTTTTACTCATCTGTCCCTCCGGAACTCTCTCCCCGGGGCGGAGTTCCCTCAATTCTCTGCAATTTCTCATTCTCTTCGAGGGACAAAACGGAGTCTTATACTTAGTCGTAAATCATAAATCACGTCGATCTACGATGAGGCCCCTTCTCTTCATTGCCTTATCTACCGTAGCCATGTCGGCACTGTCAGGGACGAGAAGAATGGTTGGCTGGATTTAGAGTTCGTGATTCGAGTTCGTGATTCGTGATCGAACGAGCACTATTGCATCATGCGGCATTAGTTTATAAATCAACGGCGGTATTACAACACAGTTCACTCGATAAGACCGTTCTCTCGCGAGTTGAAAGTGAAGAAGGATTCGCGATAGAGTTCGTATTTCGGGCAGCCGTCTCTTCGTTTTACACACTCTATCGACCGGTTGAACGGCGAGAGAGGGGGTAGAATGAAGAGATCGTGATTTAATTGCTCGAACTCTAGTTGGATTGGTGACACTATCAATTTAGAGATGTCACCATATGTTAATTTGAAATATAATAAGGAAGATGGTTTTCATTGCCCAGACTAATTCGTCAATCAATATTTCCCCTCCTTTTTTCACTTGGTTTTCTCTCATTTTTCCGATTGGATGCATCTTCGAAACTTTTCCAACACTCTACTTCTTTTTCAAATGATACTGTTAATCTGACGGAATCACGGAAAATAGTTTGCTCCAGCGCTAATGAGATCGCATTGGGGATACTCTCTTCTCATTTTACACTGTGATGAGTGAGAGGTGAACCCGACACATGTCTCTGCTTCTGACAAAAAGCAGGAAACAAAAAAATGAGTTTTCTCTAATTTGATCCGGTAGAAGAGTAGAGAAGAGGGCATGTGCGCCATTACACTCAAGTCAGACGGGGCACCCCCCGTTCGAAGGTTTCTTTTAAAGAGCGCCATTTATTTTTCAAACTCTGTCTCCACACTACGCATTCAAAAAATCAGTGGCGACATCTCTACAGCTAAAACAGTAAATAATTGTTTTCAGTGCCCAATGGTTCGCCTACCAACACGGTAACGCACCAGCGAAATGTAACCTCTACTAATTATTCGTTGTACAGGGTGCGGGGAAAGTATGGAAACAAAGTTTGAACTCAAATATTTCATCGTTCCTGGAAACCTGTTGATACATGTTATAACACGATTTAGCAAATAGTAAGAGGTATTCAACGCGCACTTCAAATAGTTTCCCCTAGTCATGGTTCGACCCCACCAGTTCCGGCAATCAATTATTGACCTTTGGACTACTGGAGAGAGACCAGCTGAAATTGTTCGACTAATTAACGGTTGACAGTATAATTTGTTCTGTTTCAGCACCGCGCGATGTTGGATACGCACTCCTCCTGGAAGATTCACCTTTGGTAAATAAAAGTGAGCTAAAATGGTTTCGATAATTACGACATGCTTCTTCAGAAAACAGCACCGCGAAAGCTGATGAAAATGTTCATATTCCTGAAACACGAATTTTAGTCCTAGCAGCCACCGGCCTCAATGGACTTTATCAAATGGTGCGGAATATTGATAACAGTAAAATCGCTTGCGGCTACACCTTGTTCACTGCAATTTGTTCATTCCTACAGCATTTCATTGACATTCGAATTGTAGATTTTGTCGGGGTCGGACAACGATTGTGTTGAGCTTTGTTGTGTTTAGTCTATTTCCGGCTTCATTTTTTTAATTTTCAAAGATTATTCCACTTCCTACTCCGTTCTTTAGAAGTCGGTTTATGCAACGGTAAGTTGCACAACTTCAGAAACGTATAATTGGCTATTGTATTCTGACTCACTACTTAGTAACGGTTCTGATTTGTTAGCAAGATCGCGTGATAGTGATCTCTCTGGGTCGTCCTTGGACGAGAGACGCAACGAAATGGGTGAGTGAGTGTGCTGGAATACAGAGAGAGGGAGAAATACCCCGTTACCAATGTCAATTTCTATTCGCTGTTAGTAAGTAGGAGGAATGTACGAAATGAACTGATGCCCTTCTTTCATTGATTGAACGACATATTGTTTTAGACTTTTTGCCATCCCTATTATTAGGAAATTGCAAGAATGATGAATATCCTTAAATGACGTTGTATTCGTAAATCAATTACAATGTCTACAGTAGCGCGGCGAGGATGGCTCTTACTCACCCGCACTTGTTTGTTCCCTCTGGCGGGTACCCAACGCACTCTCTATTTACAAACCCTCTCTCCTATGCTCACCCGATTTAGAGAGGGGAGAGTGCGGGTGAGTCATTTTCCAGTGTGGGTCAGACGCGGGTCGATGATTTTTTCAGCGCTCAATTTGCGAAATCGGATGTGCTTTACACCGTTGAAATCATTTCGACGAGAGCTATCGAAATCCAGTCAATTCGAACAAAAATGTGCAAGTCGAAAATTCAGAAAATATAAGCGAGAGAGCATTGGAGAGCGAGACAGAGCCAGGGAGACGAGAGACATTCCCATAGCTATCTTTACCATTCTGACGGTGCACCGCGGTGTGCAATTGAAATTCAAAATTATCCGTACAGATTTACATGTTTTCGATAGCTCTCATCGAGCTTATCAAACTGGCACTAATTGCTAAACTTTATGCCCACGGAGATCAGTGTTGTGTAAAGGCCCTTGCCTTGTACCCCTATAGTGCAGACTACAGGGTGCGAGAAAAGTATGGTGACAAGTCTTTTATGTAATATCTCGCGAAGTAATGATAGCATAGATTTCTGCTTTCGCCATTGTATGCCTGCGAACAGTACCTCCAACAATTTTATCACAGTTCCCCATTTATCGATTTTGTCTTTCAGAGCTTTTCGATTTTCAAGTTCGAAAAAATGGGCCCTTGGCCCGCAGCTCATTTTTCTCTTCAATTAATAATAAAAAATCTTCGGATAATAATTCCCCCGCTTTCTCAACTTGAGTATGAAGAGCAACCATTCCTTTTTAAAGTACACTTGTTTAGGCGGAAATACCATATCAGGAAACGGAGAAATATGAAAATAACTGCATCACACTTTGATACGGAATTATCTTTTTGAAAAATCACATTTTCGAATTTCTTTCTCAGCATCCATATATTGAGATATAAACTTGTATGTTATATGCAAGGACCGAATTATGAATTTTAGTAGCGTCAAACTGAATGAAAACATGGTTTAAACTACTGAACCATACATGAGAAAATGTGGCTGAAAACGACACTTGGGACAGATTCGAAACTTGTACAGAAGCAGATTCGCTTTCCCAATTTAAACTGAAAGCATATTTGCACTACTGAATGGACGTGTACCATAATACATACGTTTATATTTTTCTATCATTCTTATTTGATGGACGCGACATCTTTATTCGAGAAAATTTTTTCGAGGGCCGTTCGTCACAGCTTACTTTTAAATATTTTTAAGCTGTATAACCAAATCTCCAAATTAAATGGACACATATTTAGACTCGGGCACAAGTGCCCTTCTTAAGAAAAAATAATGGAATGCGCCACCTATTACATTGTTGTAATGCGGCATTAAAGAATACGACTCATGCAGTGAGAGAAACATGATCGTTTTTCTTCACTAAATTTTTAATAAATTAAATCTCGTAATCTAAAAGAAATATTTGTTTGATACTTGAGCGCTAAATAGGTAAATAGCTAAGGTACATGGTGCAAAAAATTGGGAGAAATTAAAACACTGCGCACCAAGTGGGGCTTAATTGAAATATGTCACAATACTTTTCTCGCACCCTGTACAACTTAAACATGAAAACTCAAAACGTTTTTTCCGATTTCCAAAGTTACGAAACTTTTGGTACACCCGACCGCCCCTCACCAGGGTGAGGTCCAGGAATAATGACCTCAACATAAAAGTTGTAGCGCGTGATGGTAGCTTTCATTGGAAAAAAAGAACGGCCTTCTATCTTTATTTTAAAGGGAATTATGATCATTTAAGTGATCGCGATTTGACTGTCGAAAAGTGATAGTACCATCTTTGGCCTTCTGAATCTCTAAGATGACGACAGATATCGAAATTCTGACGACGCAGTTTGAAAGAGCATTATTTGAAGTACTTGTAACCAAATTTGTTTCAGGATAGGACCAAATTTATTCCTATCGCCGCTCACCCCCCTCAAATGGTCGATTCTCTCGCGATTCCTCTCATATGTAATACCGTTTACTATGATGACTCCTTTATCGTGCTTGAACATGTCAATTGCATCGGCGATGTCATCCGAGAATATGCCTTTCCTGAAATAATAAAGCAGTTAAAAACAGATTCAAAAAGAGTCGATATTGTGAAGCTTCATTTGGTCATGTTCATGTTGCTAGAATCATATTATCATTTGGCTATGCGACGATAAAATCATCGCAAAAATTTGATTTTTTGCAGCGATTTTAACGCCACATTAGATCGAAGTATGACAAATTGTGGCTTAAGGCTTGGAATCGGTCATGAAGTAGATCACTTGACGAGCGTCGGCTCGTTCTGCATCGGATTTGGATCCTTTGTTGAGCAAATCCGTTGCGGCGTGGAATGCTCTGTAATACGAGTATGCAGGGACTAGAACTGATATCATCCGATATTTACATCTAATAATCGCCATCATATTCACTGGAGTCTCAATAAACCGGACTTTTAGCCGATGCAGACCAAACATAATTCTTACGTCACAAAGTCCATTGCGGCTACTCCTTTCTTGATGACAACTTTTCCTTGGACTTTGTCGTTCTTGGTCATTTCGAGGTTGTAGAGTGTCTGAATGTAATGTGTGATGTGTCGTGCATTGATATGTGAGTTTTACATTTATTACGTTTTTAGGTGCATATTTTACAAATATTTTAATAGTATCCAAATTGAATATATTAAATACAAACCTTGCAAATGATAAATAAATATAAAGATCACCGACCGTGGCTGTATCCGACATTGCGATTACTCCCATTCTCGAGTAGAAAATCGCGTGCGTATCCGTGATGAGAAAGTCGGATCTGCCGTCACTTAGGAAAGACTCAATCATGCGTCCAGCATATAAAATCAACTGTGCATATTTGCCTAAATTCGCAGCAAAAATATGCGCATTTCAAGAGTTTTTTGTAAAGTGTTAGATCATTGATTCGATTCACTACATTGTAAACGAAGTTCCACTGACATAATTCAAGGATGTGCTTGTTTCCATTTATTATAATTTTTTTCTTGAAATCCTAATGAGAAAATAAACTCACTTTGTCCAAGGATGTCTCTCCCATGCCTTCGGAAGTGTCCAGAATGACGACGATATCCACCCAGATCCAGTTGAAGTTCCATCCAACTGGCTCACCATCGGTAGTATTGCAGGGACAGTACGCGCCTGCATGACAACGCTTCATGAGTTAATTGCAAAGCATTACTTGGACCAGATGGGACAGAAACTGCGGCATTTCCCACTTGAGACTTGAGGGGTGCAACACGGGCATTAGCCGCGACAGCCGCGATTGATAGCAGGAGCAGTATGTGTGAGAGATACATCTGGCAAGTATTCATAATACTACGCCGGAATCACGACGAAACTATGTGAAAATTATCTAGACCAGAAGGAAGAAGCGGTAGAGCCACTTCTGGTTATATTATCTCAATAATTAATATTGCAATACGACAGTTCGATGTCGAAGAAACGCGACAGCATAGCATGTACAAATTTAAATTTGACATTGATTCAGCCGATGGAACAATCGAGAAGTGGACGATCCAAACAGAGCTGTGAATGAAAATTCTCCATGATAATGGTTTTTCGATACAATCCATTTTAGTGTACACTTGAAGACTGAAGCTTTATCTACGCATGTTCTCTTTAGTACTCCATGTTTTCTAATATTGTTGTTTGTAGCCTCTACATCACGGTTTAGAGATCATTGCCATGGTGCGCGAATTTTGAGTGGCGAAATGATTTTTTTTGGGCGCGGTCGCCAAATCTTGCTAGAACGTGCAATCAATCACTGCTTTTTCCTCTGTTTGGGTAATTGATTCAACGTTTCGGGTTCAATGCATTAGCGCTTAATGGCTTAATGTCCATCAGTAATTTAGCGCGCCACAAACATAATCGAAGGCAATGTGCACTTTCCCATGAAGGGAAGTGCGTTCTCATTAGTGATGCCGAAACGGCGCGCGCTCTCCACGTTTCACACGCTCTCTCGCTCTGTCTGATCGGCGAGAGAGCGTGTTAAACGAGGAAAGCGCGCACGGTTTTGGCATCACTAGTTCTCACTAACCAGAACTAGAGTTCGAGAAACCATAACATGATCTCTTCATTCTAAAAGCTTTTTGGACCAGTCAATCGACATCGTTTTTCGAACATTGTATTACAGGACGGTTTATCGATAAAATGCGTGCCAGTATTTGTGCAGTATAGGCGTGGCCGGGGTCAATTTTTGTACCCGTCTTATCGCGATCTTTTCATTATGATTTTTGTTCTCAAGCTGGCCTCATCTTGTCTAGGGTGTGTTTAGAATCATCATGCATCAGGAGGTATGGTCCACTCATTGTCGTTTCTGATGTGCTACTAGAAGCCTACGGTATCAGTATCTAAGTAGGCTGTAGAGTTAATGTCGATGCAGTACTCAAGAAACACATTGGAGGACGGAATTTTTAGGACTTCACAAAAAATACCGCAAAGTGGGAGTAATACGTTCCATTTGCATACTTAGGATAATTTACGATAAAAATACGTAAGTCTTTGCAAATCCGTGTAAGGTGTTGAATTTCAGACTCCTTCGGGATGTGAATGTTCTATTGCAGTAGTAACTGGAACAAAACAAAGAAAAATTAGAAAAGCATACGCTAAAGTTCTGAAATCGAAAACATTCATTGAGTGGAGTACAGTGGTGTTTTTTCTTAAGCCGACATTGGCCGCTCTGTCATTCCAAAAGTCTTGAATTCGCATTTTCGAGTCAATTAATTATGCAAATTTATGAGTAAAATCTGTGGGCTTAGATTTCAGGCAACTGAGAAAATGCACCAGTGCACCCCTCCCCCTCAATGCCTATCGTAGATTTCAGCACATTGGTGAATGATATCAGTATTTGTTTGTTTTGCGCCGGTTAGGTACAACAATGCCGCTTATTAATCCGGAAGGATTCTAAAATTCATCAAATTTTGCGTATTTGCGAGGACTTAAGTCTTCGTGGATTGTCGTAAATGGAACGTATTACTCCCATTTCACGGTATTCTGAGGTCAGAAACGAAAGCGATAATACGACTACAAAAATTCACCTCGCCCACTCACTCCAATCGCGCACTCTATGTCACTGATATTCAGGAAGAAACGTGACTTGAGCAATGGTATGACTCTCTCTTATTTGCATTATCTCTCGCTTTCTCTGACCTGCGAGAGAGCGTATAAAATGAGGAGAGTCATACCATTGATCCGTGACTTCGCTGTCTCGCCGGAACCAAACGATCAATTTCAAAGATAAGAAGTGCTTAAAAACGAGAAGATTCGGGGAAAGAATATCAGTCGATCAAAATGTAGAGACTTCTCATCCTCGTTTCGTGAGTTAGGAATAAAATTGATTGTGATTTTAGTTAGATTCACAACTGGGGATCCAATTTCGAGGAAACTATGAGACTTTCCGGGTAAATGTACGCTAAATAGATCATGCGCAATTTATATAACTTAAAAATTATCTGAAAATCTCGCTTAAATATGTATCTGAAAATTGAAATCCTATTCAGAATTCGCCTACGGCTCATGCCCTCCTGGATACGATCTGGTGAAGAACGGCGAGTGCAGAGGATATGTTGGTAGCAGACTACTCAACTTCGACGATGCGTCAAAGATCGCCGTCGAGACATGCGACAGGATTGAGGGCAAGCCCGTGATCATTCATGATAATGAAGTGAGCATTTATGGTTCTTAAATTTGAAATTCTTGTTGTATGCAGCACCAAACTTACTGGAAGGGACGCATATCTAGCGACGGCTTAATGGTTCTCGGTACGTTGATTGTTTGAAGAGTGATTGATTCATTATTTTGTCTAGATGGGTATGGACCGGTCTAACTTTGCTGATATACTTTTCTTTAGCCATCGTTTGCAACACAGCTACGAAGGAGTGGGTCTGGACTGATGGATCGCCAATTGACTTCATACCGACAGAAGGCTTCACCGAAGGTCGATGCTTTCATCGTTTTTCTCTTAGGTTGAGTTAGCTATCATGGAAAAGCGGACGGAAACGGAAACAAATCCTAGTTCACCAATCCATTCCTCGGAAAAGGGACTATTTAAGTTCCAGAATTTATTGATTTTCTTCATTATATCTCTTCCTTGCGAATCAATCGATCTGAAGCCTTGGCTATATTTTCCGATACAAAGTAACCTAAAAACGAAGTAATCAAGTAGATTATTGTCCGGAGACAAAAAAAACAAAATTTTCTGGAATTAATATTTTGTTCCTTTTCTAGAAAATGCTCATTCAGAACCAACACTGTTTTCTCTTTATTCATTTATTTTTACAGAGAACTAACATGTCACTATAATATGTGCACGCTTGCAATAAACACATTATAAATCATAAACTTAAAATGATTATCTTTCAGATCTGATCTCACAGTGTTCAACGGGAAACAACTGGTTCATGAATGAAGGGCACTGGACCAAAGGTGAATTTAAAAAAAATCACATAAGATGAATAGTATATCAGAAACAACTAAAAAATTCCCGATTCGCAATTGAATCTTAAAGTCTGGTCCGGATAGGCATCCATAAGACGAGTACAAGCAAATTCTGAAAAAAATAAGAATACCAATCGATGTTTATTTCCCTAACTATGACAACTGTAAGCCACATTATAGTCAAGTCCGGAACCTCCGTTAACGGGTACTTCTTCCGAGCAGCCCGTTGCCGGAGGCCATGGATGCAACGAATTCGCTGATGATGACGAGGACAACGTCTGCTTCCAAGTACGATTATGCATACTACATATTACATAATGTTTTTTTTTCAGGATACTGAAATACTGATTATGTTTTTAGGCAAGATTTATGTATTATATTGTGGATACAATTTTAGACATGCAGTTAGTAGTTTAATACAGGTTGGAACAGCGGCGCAAAACTGGAAAGACGCTCAGATGACCTGCAAAAAATACGGAGCTGAGCTGGCATCGATCCACTACAAATCGGTTGAAATATTTTTGATGTATCTCACCAACGTATAACACGATGTATGCATGTTGGGCACAAGTGTGCATACTATTGTGGAAGGTGAATGAGTGGAGGGAGGTTAGAACCAACAGTGAGATAACACTTCAGGAGAATGATTTCATTCGCCGTCTGGCTGTCTCGAGAGGCGTTAAGGATGGCCTGTTCCTGGGCGCACTCCAGAAGGATGGCTCTTTCTCATGGGCTGACGGGTTCGAGATGACCTTCAGCAACTTCTTTCCCGGTATGGTGTTTGTACATAGGCAGAACCGAAATTTCATCTTTGGAATCATTTATTCAGTTACTCGCAACTTACGACTTATTTCGATATATTTGCTAAAGTCATGCAAACGAATGATGATTATGAACTCGATCGTTAAGGCTTCCCTAAGAAGAACTTCGGTGACTGCGTTGCCATGGACGCGAGCTCAACAAGCGGCCAGTGGATGAACGTCGATTGCGACGCCAAATTCCCGATTGCCTGCGTGAAACCGCGTAAGTTAGCGAATTTGACGCAGGGTGTATCATTGTATTGCTGGTAATGTTAACTCTTTGTTTTTTGAGTCAGTGAAAACTTTGGCTCATATAGTTTGCGTATTTAATATATTGTTTATCCGAGGGCGCCAACGACACTACGTCATAATAGTATAAAAATAATTCGAAAGACATCAACAATACATTTTAGAAGGAGCATCCAGCGAGCCCGTATGCACAGGAGAGGATTACGATGAAGGAACCGTTGTGAGAGCGCCTATTTCTAAATTCTAAATCACAATTCATTCCTTTTCGAAAATCTCGAGCCCGTTGCTTCTGGAAGTTGGTCACTAAAAAGGAAATGATTCAAAACGTTTTAAAAAAAGTGAATTTTGTTTGCAGTTCACCTCGCCTGGTTACCCCTACAGCGCCTCAACCGCCTGCGATTACTTCCTCTCGGCGCCTACTGGAAAGAAAGTGCAACTTGAGGTGATTTCTTTGTAAATTACTGTTTTGTACGATGAAGACGAGTCGATACACCAGACGAGTCGATCATCGTATATATGGAATGTAATAGTGATACTAGGTAAAATAAGTTTGGTAGTCAGACTAGTTGAACCTATTTCGCATTCCAGGTCCTCAACCTCGAGGCGAACTCCTGCTGTGACTCCCTCGTGATCTACGACGGGTACATGGGCGGCAGTGTGATCGAGAAGTTATTATTTTAACGATTTATTCAAAAATGGTTCAAAAGCATGATTCAAAAGATTTTTTTTCAAAAGAGTGATTCAAAATTATGGTTCAAAATAATTATTCAAAATAACGATTCAAAACGCTGGTTCAAAACATTCAGGGTCACCGGAAGCATGGCGAACCAGACATTCGTCACAAAGACGTCCAACATCATGCGTGTGTCGTGGCAGCCAAATGGAGGAGTTAACGTGAAGGGAGTGGCGGTGAGCAATTTAATTATTGAGCCCTCTTTTGAATTACATTATTCAGATGACCTACCGTGTGGTTTAAGAAGCCCTCCATCTCGCAAGATCAGTGATAAGCATCGCGATATTCTCCATTTATTTCCTGATAAATACATATTCCGGCACTATTTATATGGTTCGTAGTTTCCGTCTGCACATATAAAAATAATAGGTTTCTACACTGGGAATTTAGCTGTAATAAATATTGTTGTTGTATCAAACAGTGTGAATTATTTCATTGCATTTATCTTTGGGACTAGTGATGCCAAAACGGCTCTCCTCGTTTCACACGCTCTCTCACCGGTCAGACTGAGCGAGAGAGCGTGTGAAACGAGGAGAGCGCGCGCCGTTTTGGCATCACTATTTGGGACCATACTTCTTCCCATGTATGAAAAGGACGTGGATAGTCTCCGCCACGGAAGATATATTTGAAACAAAATATTGTTTGTATTCTATGTTCGAATCTCCCCACTTTCATTGACAAAAACCCTACTTATCTTCGTCTCAAGTTTGCAGCATTATGCTGCGG
This sequence comes from Pristionchus mayeri, assembly GCA_036245805.1. NCBI lineage: Eukaryota > Metazoa > Nematoda > Chromadorea > Rhabditida > Neodiplogasteridae > Pristionchus > Pristionchus mayeri. The sequence continues at coordinate 6,965,483 of BTRK01000005.1, forward strand.
CTGTAAGATTCAATGGGGTCGAACCGAACGAGGATTCACTTGAGGAGTGCCGCTCGGTCATCGACAGTAGCGACTGAGAGCAAGAACAACAGGTGACAGAGCCACATCTGCAAATAATCATATTAGGTTGGAACATAAGTTCCGTCCGATTTCGTGAACGACGGTTGAGCTCGCACAAAATGAACATTTCAAATCACATTGAGCTATCTCCGTAGGGTAGTTTGGAGGAAGGCTTGAACATTCCCAATATATGTTCGGATCAAATACGCGACTCAGGGCATACGAGAATTTGACGATAGTCTTCAAACCAAATTTCCGATTTTTTTTCAAAAGTTTTGGATCGCTATTTTGCAGAGGAGAAAAATCGAGGGGCAACTTCTCAAATATTATTGAGAACGCCGTATCTAGTACTTTTTAAAACTGCGTCGAATGGTTGGATTGCTCCACCCCTTCTCCGAATTACAGGATGAACAAATAGTGAGATGGACTGATGTAGTTGTTAAATCGATTAGCATTCCTGCCCCGATAATCAAACTGACAGTTCTTAGAATAGGGGCGATATAATTTACTACTATTGCACCTTTCATTCATTAGAAAAGTCAAGCCAAACTGATCTTTATCTTTCTCAAAATTTCGATTTTTCAAAAATAAATTATACTGGGGAAACGTTCAAAATTTCGATTTTTGGTGTTCAGGCTAGGATTACTTCTCTACCAAAAGTACCTATCACCCAACCTACACAACTCACAAAGTAATAGGGCAGGGGCAGCTTCAGCATGTAATCACAAAATGGCGAATTGATTATCTGTATGCGATACAAGAAATGGTAAAATATGCCGATTTTGATGCTAAATTTGGGGCATAAATCTTTGAATAAATTAGGCTTGTGATAGGAGGATCGCACAATTACCAAACTAAAATCATGGGCTTATCGGGGCCGGATCTATACATTTTTAGAGTGTTCAATCTCTGGGTCTAACGATCTGAATGCACGGTAGATAAATTCATTTGAGATCATGCCTAGGAGATCAGTATTCACAAGTTTGTGAATTTTCAAGATGGTCTTTCGTGTTAGAATTCATTTTATGTTGCTGTTGTGATACACGACCAGGATTCTTTCCAAAAATATAATTCGATTAGCACTACCTCTCAGACCGATAGATTGGAACTCGGAGAAATGAATAGCCTAGTTAACTGTCACGGTGACTTTTGCCTCACATAGCGACAACAATCATGATGTTTCAGATCTGCTCAAATGTGCGCTAGATAGAGTGATGAAGCACTCATTATGTAATAATAACCATTTGAGAATTGGTCGAAAAGGGAGGATGTTCAATGCCAGAAAACCAAAATATTGAAATCGGACAAAACTTTTGTTCCAACCTGATATTAAAGGTCCTCCGAAAGCCAAAAATTACCCCCTCTTATTATTGTTTTAAACGTTGCTATTCAGTGAGAAAAATGTGCCATCAACAAAGAAATTGAATGAAAATAGCCCCAGTGCTCGTAATTAGCGATAATGTGTGAAATATCGAATGGATTGAACCGCACGATCGTGGTAGGATAGAGACAATTTCAAATAGTGGTTACTGTAGGGTAGTATTCATAGCTGTTCACAAATGGCAGCGAGTGTGAGGGGGTGCGGTACACAAGGCATGTCATGGGGTCATGGTGAAAATTGATAGTAGGTCATGAGTAGGCCAAGACTAAGTACCATAATCAATCGATAGTGGAGTACTCCTAGATACCGTATATCGCTACCCTGATTATCGAGAACTAACTTTATTTTCATAAAGTCAATATACCGAACCTAATTGATCCTACTGTACCCATACCGTAACCCAGTGTACAGTACCCCTTGATACCGTAATCCACACCACTGCGGTCAATCGTAAATTGACTTTTTCCAAAACGTTTTCCATTGAGTTGATTCTTGCTCTATACCGTACCCAATCGATCGTACAGTAACCCCAGATACCGTATGCCGGTACCGTAACCCAGATTATCGCGAACTGACTTTATTTTTAAAAAAGTCCAGATACCGTGCTCAATCGATTCTACTGTATGCAAGTAACTACCGTAACGTAGCTCATTGGGTCAGATCCAGTTCCTTGGGTCAAACATTTTTCTAAAACTCCCAAAGAGATCTTAAAATGATTATTTTACCGTCATACCGTATATGTAATTATTGTATAATCATTTTACGTTAATTTTGGATTTAAAAAATGTTTGAAAAATTTAGAAAAATGTTTGACCCAAGGAACTGAATCTGACCCAAGGAACTGGGTTACGGTAGTTACTTGCATACTGTAGAATCGATTGAACACGGTACCAGGACATTTTAAAAATACAGTCAGTTCGCGATAATCTGGGTTACGGTAGTGGTATACGATATATCGGGTTACTGTACGATCGATTGGGTACGGTATAGAGCAAGAATCAACTCAATAGAAAATGTTTTGGAAAAAAAGTCAGTTTACGATTGACCGCAGTGGTGTGGATTACGGTATCAAGGGTTACTGTACACTGGGTTACGGTATGGATACAGTAGGATCGATTAGGTACGGTATATTGACTTTATGAAAATAAAGTTGGTTCTTGATAATCGGGGTTACGGTAGCGGTATACGGTATCTAGGAGTACTGTACGATCGATTGGATACGGTAATTAGTTTTGATCTACCATGACACAATTATCGACCATGACCCGAAAATAAATGCCTTGTGCAGTACCCGCCTGGTGCTCGGTCTACTGTATGATACTGTAAAATTTTTGAAATTGCGCGCTAGGGCTTGCGGTTCAATCACTAGCCGCGAATTTGAAAAAAAATCGGTGGTTTCGGAGGACCTTTAATGATAAAACAAAGTGCAACAACAACAATAACAATACTAGCTCGAATAACGACGGGACAATGTAAAAATTGTCTAGGCCTGCATAAAGAGGTGACAGAACCACACCATCATATTATTAAAATAAATAATACCACACGACGAAAGTTTGGAGGCGAACATGTGAACACATCTTTTACGCGAAATTGCATGAACATTTCCAATAATATTTGAAAAGTAGTCGAACAAATGTTACAGGGACAACCGATACAGGACATACTTAGTCGATTTAGAGTACCGTCCTAGAGTGGGCAGACCTCACTCCGCTGTCACTCAAAAGAACAAGAAAATCGTGCAGAAGCGAGTTGCACGCAATCCTAAGAGATCTATGAGGAAGATGGCCCATGACCTCGGGATTGACGAGCATTCGGTCCGAAAGATCGTCCATTCTGGACTCATGTCTCACCCTTACAAGATGCGAAAGGGCCATGTTCTCATTGCCATTCACAAGGAAAAGAGACTGAAGAGATGCAAGAAGCTCCTGGCGAGTGCCGAGCATCTTACGACTGTCTACTCGGATGAGAAGATCTTCACTGTGGAGCAGGTCTTCAATAGTTAGAATACGAGAGTGATCGCCCAGTCTGCCGATCAAGCCAACGCCAGAGGCAAAACCGTCTCTGGAGTTTCGCACCCGCAGTCAGTGATGATTTGGGCAGGAGTGTGTTCCACCGGCAAGACTCCCCTTGTTTTCGTCAAGCCCGGTGCCGAAGTGAACAAGCACTATTACATCAAGGAGATCTTGGAGAAGACCCTTCTTCCCTGGTCACGTTCCCACTTCAAAGGGCGACATTGGACCTTCCAGCAAGATTCTGCCCCTGCGCATTCCACAAAACTCACCCAGACCTGGTGCACAAGGCATCTTCCCGACTTCATTCCATCGAATGAATGGCCCTCCAACAGCCCCGATCTCAACCCCCTCGACTTTAGCGTTTGATCGGTACTGGAGAAGGAAGCTTCCTCTACCCGCCACCCGAGTCTGGAGAGTCTCAAGAACTACCTTCAAAAGGCATGGAACAAGATCGACAAGAAGTACCTTCGGGCCGTCGTCGAGTCAGTTCCTTCTCGTCTCAAGGCTGCATCGTCTCATGGCATCAAGGCCAAAGGAAGTCAAATCGAGTATCATCTTGTTGTTATGTTCATACTATCTCTGATAAATACTGTGTAACGTTTCAAAAGTGTGCGATGGATTTGAAAGAAAATACGGTTAAATCCATGTTGCCATACTTTCTCCGCACCCTGTATAGGAAATAGCGCGCAAGGAATGACCGGTGCCCCTCTTCTGATTGCTGTTACACCTAATGATCAGTAAATCGGAGAAAATAAGAATTTTTGAAAGATTGAAACATATTCAGGAAACGAACGCAAGAAGCGCAAGAAATTATCGCAAACGGCACGATAATGGTGTTCACTGACAATAACAAAATATTAAACATATTGTTGGGTGAAGAAGTTGTAAATGACCACGTCTTTTGTGAGAGTCAACATAAGAGTTTGAAATTCGGCTTGCCGTATCTTATCAGTATACACCTTCATGAGCGGCTGAGTGGTGTGCTCAGAGGCAGGGATATCATTTTCGAACTCCAATCAACAACGTCCATCGTCAATCGACTATTGTTTACTGAAACTGCGTTACAATAACTAGTGTAAGTGATGGGAAAACGAGGCGAGATCATCATTGTATCTTGAGAAATAGTGCTAATACCAGGTAGTTAATAGGAAGTTTACATCGATCCACTGGAACTGCCTACCAGGAGGTCACACCGTCTTAATTCCGATGATTTCAGCTTTGTCCGACACTGAACACGAGCTTCCTTGCTCTGGGCCAAGCAGAACACATCTTGAGTAATTGTACGAACAAGCCAAACACTATGCGTACAAGAAAAAAAATACCTTGAATGTATAAAAATTGAGCGTTTCTGACGTTATTCCAATACTTGTCCATGCACTCGTTGTGATATTTTACTGGATGGGTTGAAGCCAGGACATGTCGAAGAGGAGAAGGCGACGTTTTATTGGTGAATTGAATTGGATTGGTGAATTGATTTGTTTGATGTCTGAATTGATTGTGAAATTTTTTTTATCATAATTCTGATCTTGCACGTCTTTGCTATTCGAAAAATTGTTATTTATAACAATTTATAAATATCTCGTTGAACACAATTTGCAAAATTTCATGTCGCAAATTCGTGGGCGAATTCGTCCAGCATACAATTTGCATTACAATTTCTTTAAAATATCCTGAGTTATGGCGGAGAAAAATAACGTAAAATAGCTGACGTGCAGCACCGACCACTCACATCGATTTGCTGTGAAATTAAATAGCACGTGTTAACCAGCATCCGTTTTTGGATGCATTCGAAATTTCACTGAACAAAACATGCATCGTGTTTGTAGTGTACCAGCCACGATGTAGTGGCGGAGATAAACAAGTAATTACGTATTATTGATTTTCAAGGATGAAAAGTATAGGACAATGGAGCTGTATAAGTGTAGGGTATGAGTGATTGTGGATTGCTTTACAGAGGTATACTAGTTCTTGCAATGATGAACATCGATCATGAGTGCACTAGGTCGGATACGAACAATCACGGCATGCCGCCTTTGATACATCAATTGCGGCATGATGTCATAGTTCTGATTCGAAGTAAAGCCATCACGAATTGGTTAGTATTCCAGACGGAATCATTCTCGTTTCCGTCTTCCATACGGTTGTTTTTGTATCGGGTTTCTTCTTCCTGAACGTACCAAGCAGCCCTTCCCTGCAAGGTCCGAAGGATCGTATTCAAAACTCAAAAATACAAGATAAGAAGCAAGTTGTTCGCTCTGCAATACTGCCGTTCCTGCATTTTCTCAGCGGTAGATGGATGTGCAAATCAAAGATTACAATTAACAGTAGATCGAATAAGCGATCTAACGAACTCATTATATGATAGTAGTTTGGATACAAATATAACATACGCCAGTTACCGTATAATCACCTGTAATCCTTCATCATCATGACGATGACTACCGCGTCCCACGCGGGGAAGCAAGCTGTGAGAAACATGCAGCCATGGTCGAGGAAGCAAATTGGAAGGCGAAAGAAGGGGAAGGTGACCACGCAGAAGTAGGGGGTATACACGAAAACCAGCGGAATTGACGTCTGCAATTGGAATTCATGAGATATGCATTATTGTTCGAGAAATGAGGCTCTATTTTTCTTCTGACAATTTCTCCACTCTTTCGGATATATAATTATGGAACGAGGTACAGTAGTATGTCAAATGTGAACGATATGACGACATGCCGCCTTTGATATATAATAGTTCCCATCCGACCTAGTGCTGACGATACACATTTCGAACCCTATCGCTCTCATTACTACTAAATCGCACATACTTCAAATTATTGTCTTGTTTTCCCTTTGTCATTTAGTCATGATATCGTAATATCATATTTAATTTTTTGTAACAATATCTCCAAAAATCTTTCCTTCCGCCCCACATTGTTGATATAGTTAAAAAGGCTTCTAAGCGTGTCAACTTCATGTTTGTTGCCATCAAATCTGCAAATCCTCTCGTACTTGTCCACGCCTATAAAACTTATGTTCGTTCCATTCTCGAGTATTGTTCAGTAGTTTATTCTCCTCACATTCTCAAGGATAGAAAACTCCTTGAAAAAGTTCAATACATTTTCCTTCGTAAATTACATTTTTGCTGTAAAATTCCTTTCATATCTTATTCTATGTCTTGTGAGATGTTCAATTTGGAACCTCTCGACCATCGTCGCAATTTATCTTCCTTCAAATTTGTTCATTCATTATTCTGCCCACAATCAACTGTTTCCCCTTCATTAATATTTGATTTCAGAGAATCTCGCACTCGAGGTTCGTCTCGCAAATTATTTCCCCGTTTTAGAGCTTCTGATAATTTGTCTAAACAATTTATCTCTCATCGCACCTATTCCATTATTAATTCCTTACCTCAAGGAACCCTTTCCCTCTCTTCCAAATTGTTCACCAAACGTATTTCCCCTAAATTACCCGTTTCATACTTGTTTTAACTATCTCTATTTCTTCTTATTTTTTTCGAATTCTCCCTACTACATTCGGGTCGTCGAAACGCGGCGACTACTACACTTCACTTCAACTACCGCACCGTCATTTTAAATTGTTCCTGCCAGTTCCTAGCTACTGGTTTTATGTATTCGCGCATTAACTTGCTGCGATAAAGATATAATATATTTCAATTCTATAATACCATACCATCACACGATATGTTACTATTATTTTTCGGAAGATGGACCCCCCCCCTACCCTCTCCTCTCTTCCCCTAAATCTTACCTTAATTCTCGTACACTTTGCATTTGATGATGAGCCCGTGGTGTACGATAAATAAATAACATTATTATTACCTGTGCGCAAACGGCGATGAACAACTTGACTTGCAAGTTGAGTGCCGCAGTGGAGATTGAATCCGCTCTGCGAATGTAGTAGAACGTGCCATACGCAAGGCCGGCCGCAATCGAGAACGACACGATCATGATGGTATCGTAGCAGCACATTGCAATGAAGATTCGCAGATTGAACTCGTCATTTTCCTCAACAAAGATCGATGTGAATATATTTATATTTTTTTATATTTTTGTTTTCTATTCGAAATGTTATGTGTAATCAGAAACGACTAAATATCACTCTCAATGATTGTATGATATCAGCGCACCCAGTGGTTCATAATGAGCCATCCCTCCCGCTGATCTCTGCCATATCGTGCAAAGTATTCGGCTCGCACGAGTGCCTTCCCGGGCTCTTCCCCTTCGCCCGTAATCAGGTACAGGCACATGCAGTACCTGTGCGTATTTTCAGTAGAAACTAGTCGTCTATGGAAGTTTTGGGCATTTAAAATTTAAATGTGTTGTAACACGCTTTTGATTCAATGATTTAGTTAAGGACTCACCAAAGAACAAATTCGGCAATTGCGAATAGTGTTAGGCATGCGATGAATTTGATGTTTGAGAAGAGCGAGAGAAGATCGGGCCTTCTGATGGACCAGAAACGATAGATGAAATGGATGTTCATCAAGGCGAAAGGAACGGTGAAGCATGTGGCGCAGAATGAGGTGATTCTCTGAGGCAGATAATGATAATTGGACTGTACTTGGAATATTCAAATGGATACAATGCATATTTGCGCACTTGATGCGAATGTAATTTAGATGGATTGCACTTGGTTAGAGACTGTTCAGCGAAAATATTAGTGTTGCATTAGGTCGGATGATCACCGTTGGATGATACTAACCTTTCTGCCGAACTTTCTCACGAATTTTTGAAAATATGGCATCATAATGTGGACGGGATATCATCCGAAGGTGATCATCCGGTCTAGCGCCATTATTGTCAATGTCTTACCCTGTCATCGTAAACACCAGCGATGCCGAAAGTTGTACCCACAATTACAACATGCTAAAAGCAAAATGTGTACTGTTACATGCTACTATAACGGATCCTTGCCGATTTGACAGTCGAGTGCAGGAGTGTGAGAAATACGTCATAACTGGCGAATATCGTTAGCAATTGTTTGTACGATCCGAGCGCTTTCCTAGTGAATCGACGAATCGAATACAACAATATAATATTCAATATTACGCCAGCGACTGAAAATTGAGCAGTTTAGACGGGCCACTTGAATATCTTACCGATATGCGCATCTTCAATGATGTCATAGATGGCGGAAATCATTGATGGGAAATACTTAAAATGACTTGAACCTGTACGATGAGGCTATCTTATTTTTTTCTGTATTACAAACATCGGTTCCAAAAATCGAAGTCATAGGTCCTAGAGCCGGCTTTTAGGAATTTACCAGTTTTGCACCCGGCTACGCTGTATTTCAGCTCCTAGATGAGGTAGAGATCTGGCATTGGTCTCAAAATGCGCGGACAATTATTTCCAGAAACTTTTTTGTTTGATGCAATACGAGTGGACAAATATTAAAAACATGCTGAGCTAAAAATAATTTGTTGCTTTAAATTAAAATTATTCTGGATATCAATCAGAAGAATGATACTGATTTTTAATGAAGAATATGAAAGAAGAAGTATACGACTATGATATAAAAATATAAAAACCAAATTCGGGATGGCTCCTACTTGGCAATTTTTAATCAAACTCACGACTATGTGATATATGAATGTTGAAAAAATAGTAAAGTGGAAATATATTGGATTAAATATGGCCGATTCAACATTATTAGACTGTTCTTGATGGACCTAGTTAGATGATGTTGAAAAAAGGCGAAACTTCGCCACCATCAAAAATTCGATTTTTCGTCCTCCGAATTTTCCAAGTTTGAAAATTAGCAGCTTATGATTTTTGCATCTATAGACATCCATTCCAGGTAGGAATAATAGTAGTGAAAGAGATGAGCAAGTTTTAACATTTTTGGCTTGCCACCACTTCCCATGCTAATGATTGACGGGCTCAAACTTGTTTTTTTCAAGTGGTCGATTGGGAACATATTTCGATTTTGAATGAATATTCTGAAACCGCTGTTTGTTTTGATAACTACAAATAATTATATGTGCCAAATAACCAAAAAAATATTAAAATAGTCTCAATTTTCATAATAATGGAAATGTGAAAAAATTATATGTTCGTAAATTTGGATTTTTTCGAAAAGCATCTAAACGTGAGTATTGTGGTGAATTTCACTATTACATCATATGAAATATTTTTCCGCGCATTTTAAGACCAATGCCAGATCTCTAGCTCATCTGGGAGCTAAAATACAGCTTAGCCGGGTGCAAAACCGGTAAATTCCTAAAAGCCGGCTCTGGGACCTATGACTTCTATTTTTCGAAATCTTATGACTAGGGTATTCGACAACTATCATATCACTCAAATCAGGCACAACTTTTTTGAAACTGTTCCTGCATACCAGTTACTCGTGATACACGTGATACAGTACACGCTAATCGCCTTGCCCATATGCGGCCGCGGCGGCCCGCGGCGGCCCGCGGATTCCGCGGATCGATTTTGCGGGAAGCATGCAATTTTTCACCATTCGATTTTTTTGATTTTCACAAACTCCATAAAATTTCGCATCGGATGGACTATTCGTTCATATTTTAAAAAATACATAAATCGATATTTTGAATGCCGCAATGCCTCAACCTACCGTAATCTCAATTGCGAAAGCAACTGGTAAAGTGAAATCGCAAACTGCGATTACGGTAGGTTGAAGGATTTCTCCATTCAAAATATCGATTTATGTATTTTTTTAAACATGAATGAATAGTTCATCCGATGCGAAATATTATGGAGAATTTGAAAATCAAAAAAAATCGAATGGTGAACAATTGCATGCTTCCCGCAAAATCGATCCGCGGAATCCGCGGGCCGCCGCGGCCGCATATGGGCAAGGCGATTAGCATGTACTGTATATGGTCCATAAATAAATGCGATCAAAGCAATGGGGAGATAATTCGAAATGAGATAATTCGACCCCCTGCATCATTCTTGACAAATCGACCAGTTTGGTATATTTTCTCTCTAGAAGACAAACGCACCGTAATATGCACTCTTATTATAGTGTGCATGCAAAGCAACGAATGCAAGTGAACACTGAACGAAAAGCTCTATTTTCAGAAATAATTATCACTCAGCGATCAATTGCAGCCATAGCAATACATCCCATGAGGATTACAATAATTACCTTGATGTATTATCGTTGCATTATCTATGCTCGTTCGAGATTAGTGTAGTGATATCATGATGCATTCAAAGTTGTGCAGAAACCAGAGAAACCCCTATCTTTCAGTGGTCGTCTAATGTAAGAGGTCATGTTCAAATGTTCCCTTTGACGCTAGTCTTTTAGAGTTATACTTTTTCTCGGCATTAGTGGTCAGCTTACTCAATTTCTCTATAAGTAACTTGCAGGCTGCTGACATCTCCGCACTACGTCGGATGAGAACTATGACGTCAAGCCGATTGTGATATTAGGTTGGTGCAAAAGTTTCTGACTATTTGCATGTTTGTATATATTGACCTTCCCCTTTCTCTTCATGTTGCCAATCGACTAATGGTTTTCATAAGTGTATAGGGGCTTGGGAATGCTTTATAAAAAACACTATCCTGGACCAATTCGATCGGTAACGATGGCAATATTAATAATCAAGGTCTAGATTGTTCGTATCTCGTCATACTTTTGAATTGCGCATAATTCCAAGGAGAACTGTGAGAGCGGCAAAAGTGAAGGACTATTGAAAACCCAAATTCATGGGTATATTACAGCACCCTGTACGAATTCATGAACACGGAATTCTCGCTTAAAATTTGGGGTAAAGTTCCCAAAAGTTCAAATTGGAAATTTCCGACTTTTTGTTTGCTAGTACTGTGTTCGTATAGGTCGGGTAAGGGAGATCAATTGCTGTTGATTATATTATACCTACCTATCTTAGTATACAGTTATAGTTACAACTGAATTCATTCATAAATGAGCGAACGGGATATTTCGGAACTACAATTCAGAGACTCGGCATTTTCTACTATTTTCTACATGTTCTTCTACTACTATTATCTACTCATTCGCACTGAAGATCGAATTTTCCACGTTTAGCTGAACAAGCAACTCTTGTCCTACTACTGATATAGTGGGTAAATTCAGCAGGTTACACATATTCGAATAATAAATACCAAATAGAATCACTGAAAATTGCCACTTTTCGGAAGTTTCGCTGAGAAAATTATTATCTCATGCTCAGCAAACACCCTATACATTTATGTAATCATAGTCCAATATTAGTGTAGTTACTAAAACTGCAGAGAAATTACTGACAATCGAAATGTGCCTGCAGAAATTACACATAATAAATAGTCAGAAACTTTTGCACCAACGTAATATATCAAAACATGTTTGTGATGGTGTTGTGCTTACTAACAACAAGTCTCAAGCTAACTGGATGATATAAATTGGGGGTTTACTTGGTTGATATATCAAATGCGGCTTGACTTCACAGTTCTCATACGATCGAGAACATGTTCATACTCATGCTCAAGTTGGCGTTAGAGGTGGGATACCCGTTAATAGCTGTTGTTCATGACATATTAAGAACAGCGTAATCATTATATTCATTCAAACAGTACAAAACACCTTTTCGATAGCTTGTGAATGTGTGTACGACTGGATTCATGCATTTTCTCTGATACAAATTTGATGAATTCAAATAGTGATAATCAGTGGTTAGATCTCCTTTTCGACACACATTCACAAGCTATCGAAATGGTGTTTTGTACTGTTTGAATGAATATAATGATTACACTGTTCTTAATATGTCATGAACTACAACTATAACTCAAATTTATGGTCATCCATGGCGAAAACCTGACATTTCCAGCTTTTCTGGGATTATTTTTCAAATATCTCGAAAACCAGTCATTTTTGAGTTTCGATCACCGTCATGGAAGTTATTCTACTCGTCGAGTTCTATCGACTTCATTTTAGTAAATGTCTGATTGGACCATTTTGAACTGAAATACGACCAAAAAAGGACATTTTGAAAAAAATCGACCAAGTCCGGGACTCCACTTACTATTTCGATATAACAGTCCTCGTTATATGAAATATGGTCAACATGGACCCCTACTAATTTATGTTTATAGAATCGAATGCAAAATAATATCGAAGGGGAATGAAGAAAAAATCGATAAACATGGTCCAAAAACAGGTTTTTTGGCCAAAAGTCCCCGAAGACGGCCTTCTCGGTTGAGGGGAGTGAAGAAGTATTTGTAGATCTAAAAAATCTGCGTAAAATGAAAAAATGTAGCCTGCACGATAAAAATTGACCGACTTATGATCTCGCAAAGGGTAGATCACAAAAAATCGATATTGTCCCAATTGACCAAACCAAGTGGACATATCTTCTTCTGACCCCCAATAGTATAAACTAAGTTTCATCGACATAAACTAAGTTTCATCGACATTCGTGACTATGACTTTTTTTGGTTGCAAAATGTGCTCGTTTTACTACATTCTTACAGAAGACCCGTGATATGACATAGTTCAGGGAGGAACAATATAACTGGTCATGGTGTGACAGGCTTACTAAGTGAGTAGAGTGAGATCATACGTCAAATAGGGTCGAAATGCGATTATTTCAGCGTCGAAAAGAGAATTTTTAGCAACATTGTTTGCCGTCGTTCTTAGCAAATACGTCACCGTATGGGCCAATACTTTGCCTAAAACTTCTTTACCATGCGTAATATTTATTCTAAAATGACTGACCCACGCGGTTACCTATAAATTGGATAAAATTGCGAACAAAGCAACACTGCGTCATAAGCGACCGCGACGCGTGAGCACGCGATGCGTGCGATTTCACTACTAATATTTTTTTTGTTATTTTAAGTAATTTTAGGTCACCGCGTGGGTCAGTCTTTGTTTGAATAAATATTACGCATGGTAAAGAAGTTTCAGGCAAAGTAATGGCCTATGCGGTGACCTAGTTGCTGAGAACGGCGGCAAACAATTTTGCTAAAAAATCACTTTTCGACGCTGAAATAATCGCATTTCGAGATCAGCGCGTGGGTCAGCCTTCTAATACCATTAATGCCATGACTGAAAGAGTTCATAACCGAAAAAAATAACCCACGCGGTGGCTTAGTTTTTGAGAACAAAGAGCAAACAGAAAGCGAGAGTTTTGGCGAGTTCATATTTTTTGTTCAAATTTAGGCAAATAACATTAGTTTATTTTGCATTTTTGTGTCGGCGGTGTGGTATACAGACATTTCCCATGATCCAAATTTGCTTTCTAAAAAAAATCATTAATTAATGCTAAATTCGAGGAATAATTAATTTTTAAAGTGAGCGAGAGCAAATTTTCATGCTACCGTATACCCATTTTTTGTGTACGCGAATACACTGTTTTTGTTCAATGCAATTGACCTGTTAAGAATTTTTTTAAAACTTTTTAAAATTAATATTTCAATTATTGTTTATTGATTTTAATGATTATTTTATGAATAAAAATGTGAAAATGCCGATATAGCTTCGGCCAGCGTACCGACGTGCCTTCTCTCTTTTGCGAGACCCATTTGACGTATGAGTGAGATATTGTGCAGGTCGTATGACTTTACTCATACAATTCATGAAAATCAAGACGTTACATTTAACAGAAATTTCAGCTATTATGTAATAATTATAACATTATATAAATGTTCAGGTGTATAGGCTTACGTGATAGCACATGTCGCTGGTTTCATCCATACTATCACATTCGTCATCGTCCAATAGCTCCATGGTGACGTTTCAGCCGTGATGGGGCTACTGGCGCACCCTGAGCAAGCATCTACATACATCTATCAAAATTGTAAGTGTATTTTTCCACTTTTGTGGTCACTTCTTCAATCACTAAATATGCGTATTATTTCTGTGTCTTTTTATACACACGATTACGGGTAATACAAGTAAATTTTTAAAAAAACTCAATGTCATTATTTCCAATACTATCACAGGTGTTTAAGGACCTAGTTGCTTACCACCTAGAGAACGAACAGTGCGGTAAACGTGCGCATCCTTCAAGAGAACCAGGAAGGAAAACTGGCACTGCATCACCTTTTTCGGAGAGGAAGGGAGAAACCATGGAGAAAAACACTCCCAAAGTGCACTTTAACAAATGTGTTCCTGTGGAGAAGCAGAGTGCACCAGATTCATTTCCTCAGCTTGTCAGCTGTCAATACCTGCGAAGCTTCAGTAATCTGGAATGTCAATGATTTGTTACAGATGATGAAGACCAGAGTTCAGCCTCGCGAATCAGCAACAGATCAATCGGGATGATGCGGGACATAACATTTTAATTTACAAAGAATTTAAGTAATCAATTCGATCACGTAATTCGCCCAATACACTTCCAGTATACAGTGATGTACTGATATTGACAGTATTCTGTTAAACGGTGATAGTAAACATGTCAGGCTAAGCTAGCGTCGTGTCGGTAACTTTGAGTGTATACAACGAATAGATTGGGGTATCGTTTTTGAACTCCTGTCAGCAACTGCATTTGTCCTATTGCGTTTATGTTGTGAATAGAAATGGTAGAAAGGTGAGTTTAAGGTTCAACCCTGTAATGTTAGAAAGGTGAGTTTAAGGTTCAACCCTGCCATGTTGTGAACGAGCGTGAAGTATGGTCGAAACATCGAACTCTTGGTATATGGAGAAAAAATCGAAATTTTGGAACGAAAGAATTATTGTCATTGACAACGAATACAGTCATATATGGTAATGTAATATATTAACACTAGCTGATGCAAAGCTCTGCAAGATCGATTGTAAACATAAGGAAAGCAATACATCACTTTATGCAATACACCGATATTTGATAAGTTGACGTCTACTTGTCTACTTGTCCATGCAGCACACTTTCGTCGCGCCAATGCCTTCCGACTCCTTGAGACTCTGCTCTTGGCATGGTCCGAAGCAGAATTCGACGTGCCACTCTCCTTTGGTGCACTTGAACGAGTTTGCAATGATTACGCTCCCGTCACTCCGAAAATAGGAACAGTCTGCAAAACAAATTTATTCTACTACAACGTTGGCGTGTTCTTTCATTTTAATCCAATATAAAGTGTAAATTTGTGAATTTAATCGTTTCCTTTTACATTTGCTTATCTTAGCAAACACTAATTGTGGCGTCTCTCCGTCGCACATGGCGCCACTTTCAGTGATTTTCGCCGTTCCATGAGTCCGTCCTTTGCCCCATCTCGTATCAATATCCGACTGAGTGCACTCGCCGAGTGGAAGGCAGGCTGGAATTATTTGATAACATTACCTCTTTAATGTACTCAAGGGTAACATTACATTATTCGTAATTTCAGCAGACTAGCCCGATGCTGCGCAAGACAAGACAGCCAACAACACGATTGTAGAACACATCGATGTTGTAACTCGAGAGAATGAAGTGTGACTGTCACAATTATAACTGATTATAAGGATGTAATCGTTGGTCATCTTTAGGGTCAACAACAATATTCGTCCAATTGAATTTGCAGCGACTAGTTAAAATGCAAAAAAAGAGGTGAAAGAGTAATCGTTTCCTCCTCTGTACGAATGGGAAACATACGTGAATCATGGTTGTAATTGTGCAAATGTGCAACAAATTCGGTACAGATTTTAAGGAAGATTATGCAATGCCATCCAGTGTATCTCGTTCCATTCTCGAATAGGGTTCTCGAACATTTAATAACATGCATTTATACATGTATGTGAAATGAACCCAACATAAGAACATTCGAGAATGTTAAAGTAAGCTAAACGGTGAGAAAACATACAAAGAATAACCAAAAAATGATGTCCTGTACTTTCCATAATTTGCTCTGGAGATCATGAGAAAGATGCGTTATTAAGAGTTCCCATCCTCCCTTTTCACGCAGCACACTCTCACTGTATCAGTGTGTTCGCTGCGTTGGAGATCCCAGGAAGTGGGGAAGCCTCGGATCGTCCACTTCCCATTGTCACACGTGAAAGCTAGCGCGTCAATTATGGAACCGTCGTTCTGAAAAGTTAGCATCCTTCAATAAGGCATTTTTTCAGGAGATCTGGGGTCATAAGATGTAGGTATGGGTTGATATTCTTCAAAACTTGCACTGCACATGTGGGTTTCAATAGATTCCAATGATATATATTTTGTTCATGCTATATTAGGATATATGTGAACATTTTCATCAGTAATTGGCGAACATCCGGAGACCTATTCCTCGTGCCTTCTCATTTACCAACTCACGCTCGAATACACGAATTCAGCTTCAGACGGGCAATGGGCAGCTACGGGCGTGATGGTAGCAGGGATATGCACATGCTTTGTCTTGCCGGTCATATGTTTATCGAGATCCGCCTGAGTGCACTTCCCGAGTGTAGGGCACTCTTAAATCTCAATGTGATGTCAATTTCTCTCTATTCGACAATTTTACCCTAGACACAATATGGATTAATTAAATTTTTGCTGTACGGTCAACAGGTATTATTGCTCATTCAGATAATATATCATTTGATCATTGAGATGCGTATGTGTACACTTCCCGAGTGTAGGGCACTCTGGATTCAAAGTTGAGCATTAATTAAGACATTTATTTTTGAAAATGCATTGTTTATTTCTTGATAGTTATCTGATAAATATGATGATAGTTGTGAGTGAACTATAAACGCAATCCAAAACGCAAATGCAAATTTGCAATACTCACCGGAAAGCACGGAAGATAAGAGAGCGATGAGAACGATAATAACACGCATCGATGTGTTGTTGATAGAGAACCCCCTGCATACGGCGCAGAAACATTATCAAGGATGGTTGGCCGCACAATTTAGTGTATGTCAACATAAATTCGATCGTTGGCTCATGTAGTATTTGTAAAGGAAACATGAAACAGACAAAGAGCACACCTAGCCACAATACAATGCATCGTACATTCGATCTGATATTCAGAGACACTGTTGCGACAATTTGGCATCATCTATTTGCTCATACAACATACTTCTGTCGTACTAATACCCTGATATTCCCTGAGACTCTGAGTGTTGCACGGTCCAAAGCAGTACTCGACGTGCCACTCTCCGTTGATGCGCTTGAACGATTCGGCGACAATTAGCACCCCGTTACTCTGAAAATTGTTTAGTCCGATTCAATGAATATATTTAGGAAAGTTTCAGATTAATTCCGTGTCCAGGGAGACAATTCGAAATCGCCTAATGCTTCAACTTACTTTTGCGAACACAAACTGGGGAGTCTTCCCTCCACAAAAGGCCCCGCTCGCATTGATATGTGCCTTTCCGTGAAGCCGCCCTGCTCCCCATCGCACTTCGATATTAGAACGGGTACATTGGCCGAGATGAGGACAGGCTGAATTGGCTACATTTTTAATACGTCTGACTCGCTTCAGTTTTCACGCTCTCTCGTCTCTCTGACCGGTGAGAGAGTGTGTTAGCCGAAAAGAGTCATATCATTGTTCCCAATGACACCGTTACGTGTGTGCAGAAACGCGTTTGTATAAATGTGGAATGACGTGAAAGTGCAATATTTTCATTTTTTGAACGAGTATGAAACATGGTTGAATCAGCAAGGGTATGTTGGTTTTATAGACAAAAACTCATTAAATTTATAAAGGAATTGTAAGATGTTGTGCAAGGTCAAATAAGACAATAATAAATAAAGTATTATTCAAATATACACTGATAGAAGCTGTATGCAATACATGCATCTACTTGTTCATGCAGCACACTCTCGTTGCACTCATCCCCCGAGTATTGAGATTTTGTGTTGTGCAGGGCCCGAAGCAGTATTCTACGCTCCACTCTCTATCAATACACTTGAACGATTCGGCGATAATGACGGTCCCATCGCTCCGAAAATATATATTTATATATAAATTATACATACTTTTTTCGATGTTAACCGAATTTCTCGACTTTGTTAGTGCATAGATATATACAGAAAACTGAAATATAGTATTGTGTACTCAATGCTTTTTTTTCAGATTTGTCCATTCATGCAATCGATCCCTGCACATGTACCTTCGCAAAGACGAACTGTGGCGTGGTTCCGCCGCACGTTGCTCCACTTTCATTAACCACCGCAGTTCCATAAACCCGTCATGTGCCCCATCGCTCATCGAGATCAGCTTGAGTGCACTCGCCAATTGATGGGCAGGCTGAATATGGGGATATTTTGCGTTAATTTTACGCGCTATTTTTTTGGAGAGGGATGCGAATTCGATACATATTTTCCAATAACGTTACTGCCAGGAGCTATTGGATATATTTCGATATACTACCTACCTGAGCGCGCCGTCTTAATTCTTAATCCCGATGATTTCTGCGCTGTCCGACACTGAACACGAGCTTGCTTGCTCTGAGCCAAGCAGAACACATCTTGAGTTCTTGTACGAATAAGCCAAACACGATGCCTACAAGACAAAATACCTTGAATGTATAAAAATTGAGCGTTTATCACGTTATTCCAGCACTTTTCCATGCACTCGTTGTGATATTTTACTGGGTGGGCTGGAGTCAGGATACTTCGAAGAGGAGAAGGCTTCGAAGAGATTAGTGAAGCGCATTCCGAAGGCGAAATCGGCGTACCGTAAAACCATGCAAATCATGGCCTTCAGTACTTCTTACCACCATGAGAACGAGCAGTGCGGTAGACGTGCGCATCCTTCAAGAGAACCAGGAATGAAAACTGGCATTGCTTTGCCTTTTTCGGAGAGGAAGGGAGAAACCATGGAGAAAAACACTCCCGAAGTGCACTTTGACAAATGTGTGCCTGTGGAGAAGCAGAGAGACTCTCGAAAAATGGATCGGGGAGAGGTCGGAGGTAAGATGGAGAGGAAATTAACAGCACGAGTACATTTCAAATGATCGAAACTCGCGGGCTATCTTTCCCTCGTCCGTCTCGGTTTCGATCTCGGAGAATCTGGAGCGATCGACAGTTGGGATGACTTCGCAAGAAATGCATCATCATTATGGATCAATGTTCTGACTCTCTTCGGTTTGCACGCTCTCTCAACGGTCAGAGAGACGAAAGAGCATGCGAACTGAAGAGAGTCAGACGATTTATCTCATGATGTGTGCTATCTTACCGGTATTTGGTATCATTGGGGAGAGAGTGTGGAGAATAAAGCGAATATCTGCAAAGTCATCTTAACCTAGCGCCATCTCTACACGAACCTGATGAACGGTGGAGTGGATTAGGGTTTCAATATTCAGGCCATTTAGGCTCGTTTTTAGGGTATGTTTCTGGCGCACTACATAGTTCACTACATCTAGAGCACCTGAAACACGTCCCGAAATTACCCAAAAATGCCTGCAACTTGAAACCCTAGGGTGGATGAGGACATCTTCGCACCCGAGGCACTAAATTGGTCAGGGTAAAGTGAAGGACATCCTCTTCATTTGCCCCACTCTCTCGCTTTTCTCTAACCTCAATTTAACCGTCGCTGATCGCACCCTGCGAATGGGTGCAGTGCATAGGCAATATCCCGGCAATATCCTTTCCCTTTCTCTCCCCGGATTGATTTACGATAGAGCTCAGTTATCCTTTATCCTTACAGAGATCTCGTTAGGGACAATGAGCGGCTCTCACACCCGCATCCCAATACTGCTGCCCCCTCATCTTGTTATCAATAATTATTGATTGCTACTGATTAGAAAGCATGCAAGATGATAGTCGGACGACCACTCAGGCAGGGCGTTGCCGCCCTTGCTCGATGTGTGTGGTGGGTGAGAATGTGAATAAACGCAAGGGTTTATCACCATAAATACATAGACATAGTAGGAAAGAGTTCCGGGCGTTAGAGCGAAATCGTGAACGAAATGGGTGGAATGGGGGATGAGGGAAGATTCGAGAAGACGTGCAGTAACAATATCTCGAAGACTTATTCTAGTTAGCTTCTACTGAGGCCTGCACGCCAGTGTGAGTGGTCCTCCACCCTGTGCGATGAGCTGTAATGAAAGATCACTTATCAATCTATACTAATCGAAGTAAACATTATGCTAATGAGCTTGCCAGCAGTCAAAGTATTCAATATGCATTTGTGGATTGGGTTAGTGTCCAAGTCTTAAGTTGATTTAACTTGATATCTATGTTTAAACTTTACTCGACGGGCATCTTTTGGGAGAATTGTCGACATTAAAGGAGGAGTAAACTCAAAATTCAATTTTTGAAGCTATCATATGCACTGCTTAGAGCCCTACAACGATAAGAAGCTCCGAAATTTTCACATTGATATATCCATTCCAAACAGAGTTATAGCTAGTTGGCTGGGAGCCAGATCAGGGAAAGCTCAGGGAAGGGGACGAGATAGCACGCGACTTGAAGAGAGTGCGTCCCTAGGTGAAACATATTCCAACCGGGCGCGCGTTTGCATTTACTCCTCCTTTAAGAGACATTCCACGAGAAAACGTAGCTTTTGGGAGGGGTCGACGGATGGCTTTTTTTTCAAACCCCCTCAATATTTTGCTGGTGAAGTTCCCATACCGAGTGCTGATATTTGGCCCAATATGAACGCCTATGGGACAGTTTCCGAAAAATGCGAGATCAGGTCCAAAAAAATTCGAAATTTTCAAATTTCATAAAAGTATGATATTATAGGTTTTTCTGGTGTATTTTTTTGATGGGAATAACGAAAAAGATAGTTAGGAGGAGAACCCACAATGATAAAGTGTTCCAAACGTCGATTTTCGAGGTTTTTTGACAACTATGAAAAACCTTTCTCTGCGTATCCGTGAGATTTTTACATTTTCGGATTCCCCGTGCAAAACTACATCACATATCCGATTTATAGATGGTCGACGATTTTATAGCGCTTTGACTAAGACACACTCAGTGTGCTATCGGCGTTCGGCCACATCTGGCAAAGTGCGAAGTTTTTAGTTCCAATGCCCATTACCCGATGGTTAAGATTCCCTCTGCTGCATGATTGTTTTGCCATATTTTATTATGTTCACAGAAGTACTCAGTGCATCTGTTTGGATGGGAAAATTACGTAAATTTAAGAAAAAAATTAACATCTGCATTTTTGAATCAGATCGCATCGAAGTCATACAGACACTCAAATTGAATCATATGTTGCATATTATTAGGTTGATTTATAAGTTTTGTCGCATTTCGGACGTTCGCAATCTTTCCATACAGGATACGTCTGAAATATTGCCGTTGTCTGGCCTTCTAGTTCATGTTAGGGGTATGAATGTACATTCAAACCATAGGGTATAGCTAGACACCGCAAGCTCCGCCCACTCGGCACTGACACTTTCCCCCTCGAAAGCGAGATCAGGGGGACACAGGCTTCATTCGCAACCAAATCACTAGTTCAAAAATGAATTTCGAAGCTCTTTTCATCCTCTATCGAATGAGCCTCCGTGACCCTGGAAAATCCATCTCTAAGTAGGTCAGCATAAGTTTTATAGAGCGACTTAGCCTAGAAAACTATAAAACTGCTGACCTACTCAGAAAAGGATTTTCCAGGGTCACGGAGGCTCATTCGATAGAGAATGAAAAGAGCTTCCAAATTCATACTTGAACTAGTGATTTGGTTGCGAACTCATAATGTGTCTCTTCGATTTCTAAACGCGTATGGCTCGTGACACTCCCCGCGTCCTCTCCTCCCTCTCCCTCCACTCCAGTCGCCTTTCTCTCACCCGGCGTGACTAGAGAGCACCCTAATTACGAGAAAGCCCCTCTTCCTTCCTCCGCAGAGTTCGGCGAAGCCCTGCCCGATCGTTTCGAGAATTGAAAAGACAATGGAGAATTAGGCTCCGCCCCTCTTTCTCTCGTCTCGCTTTTTAAGCCTTTCACGTTACGCTCAATTCACCCACATTTTGCGCCATATCTTGGCTCAAGCATTAGATATCAACCTAATTCAAAATGCATGATCCTATTTAGCCCCATGGGAACACAATAACCACACAATTAGGCCTGTGTGATAATTTCGGCCACCCACTTTGTGGTCCCTAGGTATAGCTGAGCTGTCAATGCCGGATAAGCGAAAAATATTAATATAAACTGATTTGAATTTCGAACCAATATTGTTAATTTGTTTGACCGGGTGCTAGCTCGCAGAGACGAATAATGAGCCGAGCTCATGCAGCATGGTGATATGCCCCGTGGATGCTATTTTTAAATATATGTGAGATATGGTGTTATGTTGAGCGGAACCAAAGATATATTTCAGTTAATCAAAGTATAGCCGCTGATTCGTAACCAACTTGACCAACTCTTCCGAATCCGAAATTACAACAACAGTGACTAACATAAGCGCGTTCCAATTACCACTCATGGAGGTCTAATTTATCATTGAACATTCGAGAGAAAGAACACTCTACTTGTGGGAAATTTGAATTTTACGTAAATTCAATTCGTGAACATTTTTTTGCCAAAAATGCAAGTTTAGGTGTTTCGAATTCAATATTGTCATTCAAAAGCTATTGGTTTCTAAAATTATCCAAAATAGATAAAGGTAACGGAAGGGTTGATGGTTCGAATGGCCACAATAAATCAGATATTGAACATGTGTGTGAGGTAGGAATTTCAACAAAGTGCAAATTTCATCAGTTTGATTAACATACCATCGTTCTGTATGGAGCCGCTTATCTCAACAGAAACCAATCAACCTCAAATTGTAACTGTATACTAATCACCTTGGGTGAATTATATTTCACAACTATTTGGATCTCGATATGAATTGAGAAGAAAATTCGGCATGTAAAACTTTTCCCGACCGTCACGTATCATCAACATTACACAAACTCGTCGAATCTTCAAGAAAGCTTTTCATTTGCCAGTATCCATGAGTGGTTTAAAATTATGCCCACTATAGTACTTATATATAATATATAATATAATACGACGAGTTTACGCATGTCACACTAAATCGGCATGATTCCTCTTTTTCAAGAAGACCTGGTTCTTTAAATTGACTTGTAATCCTGATTTCACTACAATTTTGTCGGACTGCTGTGCCTCCTTAACTGTCTTGATAGGACTGAAGTAAAGCGCGTAAGGAAGGGTATAAATGCCCTCATTTATTACGAATAACAAAAAATTGGGATGAAACTAATTCGATTAATTTCTGAGGTTAGAATGCATAAGAGATAGGATGCGACAAAACTTATGAATCAACCTGATATACACAACACAACATTTTTACAAAAGTCGAGAAAAACGCAGGCTTTAATTGCATAGTTGTCTATAACAATGAAGAAAGTGGGCATTTTTCAACGGTTAAAAAAGGATCCTGAATATATTTGTAGTTCCTTGGAATCAACACTTAATGTGGTTGTTCGACTCTCGTTTTTTTGTGATAGACCGCGCAAAAGTTTTTTGAAAAAATCACGAAATTGCTCTTCATCTCCGCACACTAATCTTGAAGTAAAATCGATTAAATTTGTGCTCGAAATATTATTCGATAATGATGAGCGCACTCTGATCTGTGCGTTGGAATCAAGTAACTCCAAGTACTCTGAGCCTCTCTCTGTCCTATTTACATCTCGTATCTCTGTCCGACTCCCAAGTTGGATTCAAGTTGGTGCCAAATTGGAAACCTACCTTACTGAAACTTGGAACTCAGAACGATCGAGCGAGATGGAGAGATCAGATCGTTTTTGATGTCGCGACCAGACTGGGGCGCTACTTGGAGTTACATGATTCCAAGTTCGACGCGCACTCCCGAACACTATCTAGGTTAGTATTCCCGAAGCCCTCAAAACGAAAGACGATTTCTACGGATACTTGGATGCACAGCTCGTGCATTCAAGTATCCGTAGAACCTGATTCCAAATTCATTGGCTTTCCCTTATGCTGTGAACAGTGTATCTGCCTAGACGCATTTTCTACGCTCTGATATATCTATCTCGCTCTCTCGTTCTGAGTTCCAAGTTTCATTAACGTAGGTTTTCATTGTTATTGACAACTATGGAATTAAAGTCTGCGTTTTTCTCGACTTTTGCAAAAAATGTTGTGTTATGTATAAAATGCAACATATGGTTCAATTTGAGTGTCCATATGACTTTGATGCGATCTGATTCAAAAACGCAGTTGTTATTCGCTGATTTCATTTGTATAATCACAAAGATGTTTCTTCGAGCTCCTCATTTCCGCACTTAAAGATCAATCTTCGTAAGGAGCAGTTATCCAAAAAAAATTGTTTCTCGAAAAATGAAAAATCACGCTCGCTCCGTTCGATTTTAGGCAAATTATCAAGATATTTAATAAAGTATCAAATTTTTTCACAGTTGTCAAAAAACCTCGAAAATCGACGTTTGGAACACTTTATCATTGTCGGTTCTCCTCCTAACTATCTTTTTCGTTATTCCCATGAAAAAATACACCAGAAAAACCTATAATATCATACTTTTATGAAATTTGAAAATTTCGAATTTTTTTGGGCCTGGTCTGGCATTTTTCGGAAACTGCACCATAGGCGTTCATAATGGGCCAAATATCAGCACTCGGTATGGGAACTTCACCAGAAAAATATTGAGGGGGGTTGCACAAAAGCCATCTGTGGGGTTGCTACTATTTCTCGTGGAACGTTTCTTAAATACTCAAATGCAGATAATAGGGGTTTCATTTTAAAATATTTTTTTCGCTATTGTGAGGTAGGTTTCAAGTGCCTTATGCATTATGAGCTTCTCATTTACTTCTCATTTGCGCACGTACAGTATCGCCGGAAAGTATTGGGCCACTTTTTATGTCTGCTGTAGTTTCTGAACCAGGCTAGCTATTGATCTGAAAATTTTACTGGAAATTTACCATAGTCTAACTTTCTGTGTTGAGAGCCATCCATGCACTACCCAGAAACAAATTTCAAGTTGCTGCGACATCGCTCCTGCTTGTTGCGCCTGCTGCAAATTTGAGGCCGCAAACTAATAACTTCGCTCCCAGACCAGATAGAGAATCGTTCTAAGCCGCAAAATGGTCCTTATTATGACCCTAGACGACCCTGAAAGTTTGGTTTCGATTACTCATAGTTTGCCCTCAGGGCACGAAAAAATCGCTTTTTCGGATGACTCAACTTTGGGCGTGTGCAATTCCAAGGGTGAATTTGCATAAAATGTGGTTCCTAAGCTGGAAGGTGCAAAAACCATCAAATAATCGATTCCCAACATTTGGAGGAGCTGGCTTCACTTTCCCGGTCGTAGCGGAGGATTTACGGACGCGCGCTCCTTTCGAAACGCACACTGTCTCTTCGCGCCGCTCCCTCACCACTCTCTCGCCCTTTAACGCGCGCGCTCGAAAGGGAAGTGCCTCCGTAAATCGTTCGCTACGGCCGGGAAAGTGAAGCCAGCTCCACCAAAAGTTGAGAATTGATTCTTTGATGGTTTGTGCACCTTCCTGCTTAGGAACCACATTTTATGCAAATTCACCCTCGGAATTGTACACCCCCAAAGTTAAGTCATCCGAAAAAAGCGAGTTTTCCGTGCCCTGAGGGCAAATTATGGGTAATCGAAACCAAACTTTCAGAGTCGTCTATGGTCATGATAAGGACCATTTTGCGGCTTAGCACGATTCTCTAGCTGGTCTGGGAGCGAAGTTATTAGTTTGCGGCCTCAAATTTGAAGCAGGCGCAACAAGCAGGAGCGATGTCGCAGCAACTTGAAATTTGTTTCTGGGTAGTGCATGGATGGCTCTCAACACTCAGAAAGTTAGACTGCTATGGTAAATTTCTCCAGAGAAATATTATTTTTCGAAAAAGTGGTCTGCGATTGCGTCATCACTACGCAACAATCAGAAATTTGCATAAGTTCGCAATAAGAGCACCGTAATGTCCATTGAATTTGCTATCTCCAGTAAATTTTTCAGATCAATAGCTTGCCCGGTTCAAAAACTACAGCAGAAATAAAAAGTGGCCCAATACTTTCCGGCGATACTGTATGCGAAAAATCATCTGATAATTGAAACATAGCATACAAATTACCTGATCTTCGGGTGTAGGAGGATCCGGACTTCCTGCAAACTTGAAAGTCCACTTCAAGGTAGCCAAATCGCAGGTGGCGTCCGTAAACTGCGCGAACGTGTTCCCATCGCTCTCAAGTTGGTAATTTAATAAAATAACAAAGCGCGCAGGCTAGATTAGTCATCCCCAGCAATGGAGATATCGATCCTCTCTGAGAGGCTATGAAGCGTGCTATGTCTTCTCGTACTATTGATTTTTTGTAAACACTATGCTGCATATAACAAATGTATCTTTCTAGAAAAGACCGATCAGGAAATCAGCATATTAATCAAGCATTATCTCTCAACTATTAGAATGATGATCTGATTTACGTGATATTTGTTCACTTGTCTCTTTCGCTACAGAATTTACACTCTACTACCACACTTTTTCATCAAAATTGTTCAAAACATCACCGTGAATATAAGCATTCGCTCGTTCCCAGGGCAGATAATTGCATGTCCATCGTTAGTAGACGGCACCGCACAGCTGAACATTTTTTACGTTCACTTACTGGATATCTAGAATATCCTGATTTGAAAAACTTCGTCCCATGTTCTAGTATGCCGCTTAGCTGTGTATAGACTGAATAAATTATTATGCAATTCAATACTGAAACACTGCAGTAATGAAATAATTTATCAATATGTTACCTGGTAGGGTAGCCAAACTTGTTCTTACAGTCGACCAGATCGTGAATACTCATTATGGTGCAACCTGGAATTCTTTGAGATGGAAAAGAACCGTAATTTAGCAACTGTTAACCTCCGGCTCTAGTATGTCAGGTCACATGTGCGGTAAAGAGATGTAATTGAGCGCAACATTGTGTATCAAATAGGTAAAATTAGGTGAAGGTGCTAGTCATAGTATTCGAAATAAATAATTTGTGTTGTACTTTTATGGTGAACCTTTTGGCGTCATGGGGCTGGGAGTCACGGGAATGCCTCCTCCCGGAGTGCGCATGGGCACACACGCAAAGACGAGACAAGGCAAGATCAAGAGAAGGAGCAGACGCATCCTGAAATCGGTGAAAAATAAAGAGAACGTGCACCAGTTTTGGACTCGTGGGAAATGACTCATAATTCGGATTGTTCTATCGGCAAGGTCTCATGAGAACTGTGATGCCGCCTTAGATATATCAAAGCCGGAATGACGTCATAGTTCTCATCCGACCTAGTGCCGCTCTATCACATCAGACCAGAGAATACGCTCAGTTTGAGAAAACCATTTCCCGCTAATCACAAGGAATAACGAGAAAGATCTGAAAAACATCGAATTCACTCGAGAAGACGAGTGAAGTATCGCACTGATGACGACCAGTAATTGGAAAATGGTCGTTCCCTCTTATTGGAAAATTGGTCGTTCCCTGTTCGGATATGTTTCTGATGCCTTATGTAGCGGATACGGATACTTGGATACTCGACTGTTGATCACATTCACTCCATCAATCAACTTATCGAGAGAACCACCGAGTACAAAATACCCATTCACCTGGCACTGATAGATTTCAAGAAAGCGTTTGATAGCGTTGAATGGCCAGCCGTTTGGCAAGCTCTCCAAACCCAAGGAGTCCATTCACGTTTGATCGATGTGCTTCGAAGATTGTATGAAGGAACAAATACCCGAATTCAAGTAAACGAACGTGCGGTCGAAGTGAGAGTGAAGAGAGGAGTGAAACAGGGCGACACAATATCTCCGAAACTTTTTAACTGCGTCTTACGTATGGCTCTCGACAGCGTTGATTGGGATGGAGATGGGATGACTATTGATGGAAAGCAGCTGACCACCTTATCATACGCAGACGATGTCATTATTGTAGCGAAAAACAGAGTTGAACTGAGGAGAATGTTGACAAAAGTTATTCATGCGGCTGGAAGAGTTGGACTCGAAGTTCACCCACGAAAATCCATCTTGCTGACTTCGAGTGCAACAAATAGAGAACAGATCGAAGTCGATGGAGGAATCTTTGAGTATAAAGATGGTGCAAAATATCTACGAAGTTGGATCTCCCTCCCATTGGACCCCTCAATTGAAGTCAAACGCCGGATCCAGTGTGCTTGGCTCGCTTGGAGAAACATTGGCCATTTACTCAAACACGTGACTGTCAACAGAGAGATAAGGAAACGCGCCTTCAACGCTTGTCTCATGTCGACCGTGCTTTATGGCTGCGAAGCTTGGACAATGAGAGAGTCAGACAAACAAGTGCTGCGAGTTGCGCAGAGAAAAATGGAGAGGCGCATGATTGGAGTAACATGGATGGATCGATGGAGTAACGAACGAGTGCGAATGGAAACAGGAGTCGTTGACTGGGTAGAGGAAGCAACTAGACGAAAGATGAACTGGGCAAATAAGATCCGAAGAATGGACGAACGGTGGACAAGGAGGTTAACAACATGGATCCCTTACACCAGAGCTAACAGCAGAGGACAGGGAAGACCTCGGGAGAGATGGAGAAACGAGATAGCAAGAGGGAAGGGCAGGAAATGGTGGAGCTTAACTGATGAAGAATGGACCACCTAAAGCCTGATCAGCGCAACTTTGCGACTCCTGATAAATATTCTTCTGTAAAATATTCTGTATGTAGCGGATGACCATTTGATTATGTAGTACACATGAAACTTATCTTAAAATTCTACGAAAATTTTCCAATAAGAGAACCCTAATAGTAACATCCACCAGCCAGCCTTGATGCCTGTGCGGCACAAGATCGGATGAGCTATGTCCGATAAGTCAATAAGGCACGACCAAGTGCCACAGTAATGGACGATAACGGCATTGGAGAGCAGTGGGCACCACCAAGCACAAAGCAAAACGGGGGGGGGGGCTATTGCAGGAGAAAGGAAGGGATATTTCTTGCCACCTCAGATTTGCGTGGATAGAGCCACGCCTCAATAGATGATCAATGATTTGCCGAGCAATCGTCTGCCTATCTTCAGTTTGTACGCTCTCTCCTTTCTGTGACCGGTGAGAGAGCGTGCAAATCGAAGAGAGTCAGACGATTGCTCGATTTGTCTATTCCTATTGCATGTGTTTCCACGGGAATTCACGGGCAGTT
Source organism: Pristionchus mayeri (assembly GCA_036245805.1). NCBI lineage: Eukaryota > Metazoa > Nematoda > Chromadorea > Rhabditida > Neodiplogasteridae > Pristionchus > Pristionchus mayeri. The sequence goes on from BTRK01000005.1 coordinate 6,994,883, forward strand.
GTAGAGAGGATGAATCGGTGATATGGAAAGGAAGATCACGACACGAGCTCAAGGTAAATTATCGATAAATTCGCGAGCTCTTTTGCTGATCTATCTCGGCTTTGATTTCGGAGATTCTGGAGCTCTCGGCGAAGTTAAAGTACTTCCATTTCAGCTTGCGCCCTGTACCGAGCAATTTGGGTACGCAGGCCGTTCCTCAGCCGGAGATAGGCTTTCCCTTTCTCTCCCCCTTGATTTGCGATAGCTCAACTATCCTTACAGAGATCTCGTTAGGGATAATGAGCGGCTCTCACACCCGCATCCCAATACCTTTGCCCTTCCCCTCGTCGTGATCAATAATTATCTATTGTTTCTGATCATAAATACACAACGCGGAGATTTGCTCTATGCTGAGTGCAGTGTAAACAATGAGAGCACGAAAATTGCGCGCTGCTCGAGAAACAAATTGACTCTGAACTCATGCGCGCCCGCAGCTTCAATCCCTTTGCCCTTCCCCTCGTCGTGATCAATAATAATTCATTTTTAATTATTAATTATTGATTGATTGATTATTGATTAGCGATACTCACCGGGGAGCAATCGCCCGGCTCTCTTCAGTTTGCACGCTCTCTCGTCTCTCTGACCAATCAGAGAGCGTGTGATTTGGAGATAGTCAGACTATTCCTCCATCGGGGATGCCCGTCTCCTGGAGTGCGCATGGGAGCGCACGCCCGATGCGAACCAGGGGAGGAGCGAGAGAAGGAGTGAAAATCATCCTTCGGTAGAGTGATCTTATTTGACCGGTGAGAGAGCACGCAGAATGAAGAGAGTCAGATCAAACGAAGTCAACACTATAAATGGAAGGATGATGAAGATCATAAACTGGGATTCCTTTGGCGAGGAAAGCACATCTCAGGCAGTAATGGTAATATTGTAGTAACGCCACATCGTCAAACAAAAGCGAAAGGGAGTGCACAAGTGATTCCAAGTTACAAACTCTACGTATATTGAGCAGTTTTAATTTCCGTTTCCTTATAATACGCGATAAATCGAGAACAGTTACTAACTACACGTGTAGTATGATGAGTAAGATTGTTTTCGTATCTGGTTTATTGAACGGAGTGTGTAGCCCCCCGATGAGGAATCGAACTTCGTTTTCTAGTCAATGTCACTGACTCACACCCAATATCTATATCGCTAGTGCTCTAGTGCGCGGCACAAATTTGGAATATCCCACGCTCAATAATTATTTGCGCTAGGTTACTAATCAGCAGGTTCTTCATACTCAGCCTCGTTACTAATTCATTTTAGACATATTATAAGTTTTGGGAAACACGACAGACGAAATCACATTCACACTAATGATGCGACTTCTCATTGTGTTGTGTCTCTCCTGCCTTGTTGAAGCTCGTCACACGCTAAGCCCTGAAGAATGCCAGGTGAGTTTACTTTATGACTAGTTCGAAGTTCGCATCCGAGATTCTTCATAGTTTTATAATCTCTATCATAATTAATCGCTGGTTATGTAGATTCTGCAAAAGACGATATTCTTCTATTCCACTGGCCTATCTCGAAAAGGCGAGCAGGCGATAGCATTCACACTACTCAATCGATGGAAAGCGAATCGAGAGGAGTTTGGAGGCAGGAACATTGCAGGTAGTAAAAGAAGTCTTATTACATTGAATTTCTAATAACAATTATCTCACTATTGCCGTGAAGATTGCATGATCGTGGGAGATGATCTTTCCATATTTCGAAAATGTATTAGTAACTACATATAACGAGGAGGGATATGCGCTTGATCAGTAACTGGAGGGGGGGGGGTGTGAGAATTTGGAAAGGCCTGGCGCTTTCGCCGCATCAAGCAAACTACTTTGACTTTACTTTATTTGCACCGATATTTGATTGTAATAGCATCCGAAACAAGTTGAGGCGATTCCTGGTCGGTTTTGCGGAATAGTTGTTGCGAATGGTGCTTTTTCGCATAGTTCTAAAGTCGGGTAATCGTTTACTCGTCAATCTAACCGTCTAGGTAGTGCGTAAAGTGAAGATGTAGATTTCCCACTTTAGTACTGTGGCGCATGCACTACAAATGGTTTCAGATATTTGCCTTCAATTATGGGAGAATGCACGGCCAGAGGAGGTGGAGCTTCCAGAGAATGTCCAGAAGGGCATGAACAAGTGGCTACCGCTAGTATGGAATGGGAATATTTACGACATTACTAAAGGTCAGAGTGTTTGCGAACAACTATGTATGTTTTGACCACAAATCTCCAATTGATAATATCGTGTATCATAACATGGGTTGTAGGGGTCGCTATTATTGCTACATATATAATAATCTGAAATGGTTTTTGTCTGGCGCGTTAGTGTCGAACGAGATTTTGATAGTATATCCCCATCCGGAATACAAGGTCAGCAGACGAAAAAGATTTCAGAAATTTCCAGAAGAAAAATTTTTACGACCAACAAATAGGTGTTGGTTGGTTTGTCCGTCCGGGTACCGTAACCTTGGTGTGGCGTTGGAGCAGATGTTGTGTCAGACTCATGATTTCATCAGAAGATCGAAGGAAAACATCAATACCGTACTCTTACAGTAACCGAAAGCTACAGTAATCCGTAGCCATGGTTCAGCCGCTGGGTCAGATTCATGATTTCGTCTGCGGATTGTTTCAAAAACGCGTGATAACCATTATTTTGCAGGCATTTTGCAGCAATCAAATGGGATTATTTACTAAATATTCATGGAACTTTAAAAGAGGCGTAGTTGCCCACTAGTTGCTGCTTTACCATAACCCGATAGCTTTTTCGACGTGGAGGAGGTGGGGAGCTGTGCGTTTTGGTGCGGGTGCCCATCGGTATTGTAAGGTCAGCACACATGAAACCTAAGAAATTTCGTTGAACACAAATGTAGGAGGTGGGAAAAGGTGTCGTCTGTTGGTCTGTCTGTCCATTACCGTACTCGTTTCTTTGAAAACTTGAGTTTGAGAAGACAACGAACAGCGTATGTAACACAAAAAGTGCTTTGAAGCTAGCTTATCTGGCCCAAATATGCATTTCATCATATAGTCGAATCGATAAATTACCGTACACCCCAAAAGTCAACTGGGGCAACAAGTATTCGAGGGGGCGAATTTGTGATTTTTTGGGATACTCATTATTTGAAATGTTTCTATAGTGCATCATGATTGTCTTTTAATTTAAGTATTTTTAAATATACTGTTGTCATTTTACCATGGCCGAGTGGCTAACGCAACGGGCTGACAAACGTAAAGGTGGGGGTTCGATTCCCGCCACCGTCAAAACGTTTTGCTACGCTTCGAGCAGCTTGGGCTTGTTTGGCAAAATACAGTATGATTGTCGGAAGCTACCGTAACCGAAAGCTACCGTATACCGTGGCGTTGGGTCAGACGATGGGTCAGACTCATGATTTCGTTGGCGGACCGACGCAAAACTTCAATATCATACTCATAGCGAGTTTCCGAAAGCTACCGTATACCGTGGCGTTGGGTCAGACGCTGGGTCAGATTCATGATTTTGTTGGCGGACAGACGCAAAACTTCAATAACATACTCATAAAGTGTTTCCAAAAGCTATCGTATACCGTGGCGATAGGTCAGACGCTGGGTCAGATTTCTGATTTCGTAGTAAAATTAATACAAAAACTTCAATAGTGGATATACGAAAGCTACGAAAGCCACCAATTTTGCCATGGTAAAGACGTAGTTACCCGCTAGTTGCTACATTACCTTAACTCAGTTTTTTTGATCTAGAGGAGGTGGGGGATGGCATGTTTGGGATCGTGTACGCGAGCGGCCTACGTGGTCTGCAGACACTTAACAATTGAAAAAATATTTGAGGAAAGTAGAAAAAAATGCCAAAATATGATGTTTGTTAGTCTGTGTCCGTCGGGTACTGTAGATTTGGGCTTTTAGGATTCCTGCGATTACAACGCATAGCATCTGCAAACCAAAAATGCTGAAAGGCTTGCATGGCCAGACTAGCATTTTCCACCGTACCAAAAACCAATCGATTACCGTATTCCTTGAAAGTCAACTCGGTCAGATCTTTTTCCGTGGGGCAACCAATTTCGACTTTTTGAAAAACGGCGTATTTAAAATGTTTGTTTGGTAAATCATGATTGTCCTTGGATTCAATTTTTTTTGAAATATATTTCAAGATTTTATCATGGCAGAGTGGCTAACGGGATGGACTGGAAAACGAAAAGTTGGGGGTTCGATGCACGCCACCGTCAAAACGTTTGCCACGTTTCGAGTAGCATGGACACGTTTAGCAAAATACCGTATACTTGCGGTAGGCTACCGTAGCCGGAAGTTACCGTATGTCATGGCGTTGAGTCAGTCTCTGGGACAGATTCATAATTTCGTCGGCGAATCGACGGAAAACTTCAATACCGTACTCCTACAGTATCGGAAAGCTATCGTATACAGTGACGCTGGGTCAGACGGTGGGTCAGATTAATGATTTCGTTGGCGAATCGATGGAAAACATTAATACCGTACTCCTACCGTAACCGAAAGCTACAGTACTCCGTGGCGTTGGGTCAGGAGCTGGGTCAGATTCGTGATTTCTGTGAGTTTCCTTCAAAAATTTAACTGGACTGTTTTATATAAATTAAAAACCTACATCTCCCAACGAATAGACGTAGTTCCCCGCTAGTTACTATTTTACCTTACCCCGTAAGAAAATCGTTCTCCGAGCAGCCAGGAAGCTGAAACTTTGCAAGCTTGCGCGCACGCGTTGTATTTAATCGGCAGACACAAAAACAGGCGCCTAAATTGAAAAATAATGAAGATATTTGCGAAAAACAGGTGTGGGTGTTTCCGTCTGTCCATAAACGGGGCGAATCCATTACCTTGACTTTTGCCGAATGCAACAAAACGCTGAGTTTTAGTAATTTATTAGGTTAAAACATTGGAAAATATATTATGATTAATTGAATGCATCATTATATCGCTAATTAGCGGCTTATTAGCTGAAATGATGCGTTCGAAGAATCGCGAAATTGTGATTTTTTGTAATTTATTTTAAAATTCTAATTTTGCAGTTTTCCTTTGTTGAATAATTCATAACTCGATTTACGATAATTTATGAAAGTCATATAGGCCTATTTCCATCGCCAAGTGTCTAAAGCAGTGGAATAGAGAACCGAACGTTGGTGGTTCGAATCCCGGCGGCGTCAAACTTGTTTTGCCGTTCCTCGGAGTGTCCCAGGAAGTAGCTTATCAAAGTCTCGTAAAATTTAGCGTAACTTAGTTCCCCGCTAGTTTTTTTTCAACAGATTACAAGTTTATCACATAAGAACAGGGACCAGATTATTTTTCTCTTTTAATTGCGAGTTTTCACAAGTAGCCCTTGCTCAGTCAGTCACTACAGGGTGTGAAGTTGTTGTAAGCCACATTTCAGGTGCGCTCTACTTCAAATTCCCCGACGAGAATGACTACTGGACGAAAGGAATGGATAAAACTGCCTCGATTAAGAATATCGAATTCTACAAGGATTAATTCAAGTTATCCTTGAAAATAACATTTTGGACTAATCGCGATTAACAAGTTACTAATCAATATTTTGAATAGTTAAAAAAACGTAGGTGACATTATTATTTCGGAAACTGAATAAAACACGATCAGTATTATTTCCTTGTAAAGATGCGGCAGACACTCCAAACCATTCATCATGCCCACTCTCTCCCTTTTTCCTATGACTTAGGAAGAGTAGGTAATGTGGGGCACGGACTCTTTTGTAGAGAGGCTGCCATCTGGCTCTCTCCTTTCCCGGAATAACATCGTTGATAATCATTCGTTGTGCTTTACGTTGCATGTATTAGGAATAAAGATGTTCCATGTCACATCGCTCACATTTCTGTGGTTCTCTAGGATTGTCCATACTTTCACTCCTCTGAGCAGTTTCTCCGGGGGGGGGGGGTGACATTTGCACAACGGACATTTGCACAACAAATCGCCGCACGCTTGCGATTTGAGGTAGCGACTTGGGAGTAATTCATTGTTACTATTATGTGCTCCTCTACATTTGCATATATTAATCTTGTTACCAGGCGATCATGAGTTTTCACGTATAGGGGGTCATGGAAATGCACATTCCATGAACCCGGGGTCGTTGATTTGCAGTGAAACTCAAGTTCACCTGGTAACACGATTTATATATGCAAATGTAGGGGAACACATACTGGTAACAATGAACCAATTCCCAAGTCGCTACATCAAATCGCAAGCGCGCGGCGATTTGTTGTGCAAATGTCACCCCCCCCCCCCGTTTCTCCCGTGGTTTGCTCGGTCTCTGACCTCTCTCGCATGCTGGGTTTCTGGGGTTACATTTGCCGACTTCCACCCTTATTCTTATCCTATTCCGGTCCTAAAGTTTAAGTGTCTCTTCTCTTCTCTCTCTAATTCGATCGTCTTGTACTCTTGCTTCCGGGATTAGGTTCATTGGTATTTATTATTAATATTTACGCGAGATATCAGCGGTAACAGGAACTCCGCCTGTTGAACGAATTGGAGCACAAAGCCTCGGTCGCACAATTCCCCCAAGCATTTGTGATATTTTCCCTAAACGCAATCTACCACTTTCACCCACTCACGAGAGTGTGAATTTGAAAATCTCGTCAACAGTTTTGTTTTTCACCTGTAGTTTTAGTTCACCTGTCCATCTTAGCTTCGACCTAACGCTCTATACTATCGCGACATTTCATCGATGGTATCAAGTGTGTATCTTTCGCTTGAAAACGAAAAGAATCTATTACTCGCCGAAAGAATAATATTTTGTCTGTCTTGCCTGCTCCATATCGCTGCCCTGGTCTGTCTCATTCGTGAGACACCTCGGCATCAGGCTGTAATAAGACAGTATCTACTTGCACTTCAGGTGTTGGAACATTTTATTAACTCTACTCATAACTACCTCTTTTATCGGAGGATGAATTTTGCAGATTTTAGTAATCGCTTCTGACTTCTACTTCTCGGTGCTATTCGAGCCTTTCCCAGTCATTCAAGTTTTCGCTGGTTATTGTGTTGAGGCTATGTGCCAATTTCTCCAACCTACATTTGTAGGGGTAAGCACTCAGAGAAACGGTGATACATGTTAATGGAATGAACACAACAAATGCAACACCATCAATGGAAACAAAATTCCTTGCGAATGACTTGTATTTTTGGAATCAATTTAGGGCGTCTATCTTTCAATACTTGGTGCGATGACTTCGGTTATTGTCCTTTGCGGAATACACCGGCATCAAGTGATGATGAGAGGTCCATGGGTGCTGAGTAAGGTGAACGGAACTAGTATCTTCATGTTATTAATACACGCTTTATCATCTCAACCGGCCAATAAAGTGTGTAGAATGAAGAACAAATTGTCCGCATTTCGAATGGTAACATTTTCAGCGGATTCGTACTCTGTTGCTTGTAATATTACCGATCTCTTTTTGCTGTCCATTCATCGCAGTTGCATCGTATCCTTTCGATCGCGAAGAGTCAGAGCGGCTACTGAATCAGGTATGGCGAAGAACTAGACGTTGAATGCCCAATTTCCGTTTTTTCACTAATTACATAGTTCGGACATAATCGTCCGAACCTACATTTCAGAGCGTTCCCGATGTGAATTGGATCAAAGATCGCGGCAATTATTTCATGATGGAGCGCACCCCTCTCACGATGTCGTTGTTGGCGGGCGGTCTCATGGTTGTGTATGCATTCTAACGTAAACAAATGACAATTTTCAGTTCATTGCCTTATGTATCATTCTTGACGCCCTCCTATTTTCTCACGCGATTTCTAGAATTAAAGCAGATGTATGTTAGATTATATTCGCATATTATCCGATATTAGATGTTACAAAACACATTTCATTTCAGAATATCAAAAGCTAAACGCTTAAAAGAGCCATCAAATCTTCAGTAATTCGAGTGTTTGTTCAAGTAAAAAATTTGATTATTTTTTTAAATTAAATATTATATGCATTATAAACACATATCATAGAGAGTGTGTATAGAGAGTTTACGAAAATACTATACTACGGCGCGTTTAAATCCATTACGAAAACAATTTTAAAATTGATTTTTTTTTAAATATTTTATTTATGCTATTAAATTTATTTTAAATTTATTTTATTAATTTCATTTTCTTCGCTATGGCCCATGCTCCAGTTCTCCTCCTTCTCTTCCCACTGCTAATGTTTGCCCTGGAAATAGCTCATGACTTTCTCAGTTTCGGTAAGCGATCAGAACTCGGCACCGACATCTGCATTCTCTCTTCAGATCTTTGCATCATACTGATTTCCCTGATTCCCTTTCATCCCATCGTACACAACGTCGTTCTCATTCTTATCGTACCTGAGTATCGCGCTTTTGTCGCGAAATGCCTCCATATGTCATGTGTAGAGAAAACTGTCATCCCTACCCCAGTCACCCCAGTCTTGCCTCGTAAGCGTCAGACACAATAGGCCCGGCCTCGCCAACACTCCCCAATTATGTCATTGTCCTATGTGTAATTTATAGGCTGGAATATTATGTTGTAAATTTTTAAAACATTCGGGAGAATTGTGAAATACACAACTTTCTCTATGGTGCGCATGACACTTTATTTTTAAATAGAACCTTCGTGCGCCGCCATCATCGCCTCTTCGGCCTCAGATAAATATTTATCGTCTCTCACATACCGCGTTCTCAGAAATACAATAAATTATTGTTTGATCGGCGCCCTATATGGTCGTTGATACAACATTCCCTGCTATGTGTTAACTAAGATACTAATACCAGCGGCCCACTTAAATGCATTGCCTTTATCCTGGCGCGTCATGCTTCACATATATTATATTAGTCCTCCAATCACTATTGTTGCGTTTAGTTGAGTCAATCTGCATGCTTAGGCGCCATTTTCTTTTCAGTATTTTATTAAAATTATGATTTCAACAGATCTTTGTAGCACATTAATAATTGTCATGATCTGATTCCATGTCGATGTGCTTGATTTCGAATATTTTACGCCGCCCCCATCCGCCAACTCGAATTTCGATCTCATATTCACCATCTTGCTTATAGAAGTTGTAGGTTGAATCGATTTCAGCAGCAAAGTAGACGTGCTTGCCCGCTCCTAATATATGCTGAAAATGATCTGACTAGACCCTTTATGTCAAATATTGCATCATAAATATCACGCGTGTCACGTAAGAATCCAATAAAATCAGTGGGTCTTGTTCACAGTTTTTGACCCCATTGTTTCCCTGCATTTTTCGATAGCCCATAGGGTCCCCTACCAGATGCCATCAAGCATTGTACCAAATATTCGGTTTCAAAGGATTGGTAGGTCATGAAAGTTTAAAGGGGCCGAAAATTGCCAATTTTGAGGCTTCATAACTTCTTTCAAAGGCAATATTTTTACGAATTACTTACAGAGCGTGCTCCTACCATCAGTGGGAACATACGTATTTCGTTGGTTCATGCGAAATCTAATTTGCATTTTTGTAAATCGAATTAATTTATTCATTTTCACCACAACTCGAAGCCGAAGGTTTTCAAGAGCTCAATCGATAGAGCTCGTCAAGACGAATCGAATGATATGCTGAATGTGGTAGCTACGGGGGTGCGGAAGCGAGATATTTGCATAATTAGACAATTGTCGACGCCTAATTCCTCTGTTATTTCTTGCGCGACGTGTCATTTCGCCCTCTTATTATAGTGATAGTCCGCGAATGTAGCGGTGAGGGATATCAATAGTTTCCCGTTCAGACCTAAGTAGTTTATTTGGCGTTTCGAACATAGCAGTCGTGGCCGAGTGGAGTGGATGCGGAAGTGTCGCCCGAACGCCGACGGTTCGCACCCCATGCATGACGTTTTTTTTTTTGCTTTTTGTTCGTACATCCGTGATCACTGTCAATGCGTAAATAATAATTTTACAACTTTTAATGTCATTTGGTCACCGAAGCATCTGAAAGTTGAATAAATGACGCTCCTTTTGCACGAAGAATCAACAATTGATTTTTTCAATGACCTATTTGGCAGATCTTGACAATTTATCAGTGAAATCTGAGATAGCAACACAACGGAGACAGCTATCGAAATACCTCGTGATGTACAAATATTTTTTTAATTATTTTTCGCTCGCCTCTGAGAATCTTTTTTTTTTTTAAAATGTTTGTGTGTCAAAACATGATAACCACAGAATAAAATGTTTTAGTAGAACGTAGAATAATATTAGTGTGCGCAATTATCGACATGAAAACATGGACGTAATCGGTTGAAACAATTCCGCTCCTCCGCTCCGCGCGACGATGAGTGAGAGGGCGAATGAGAGGGAGCAATGAGAGGGCGAAATGACACGTCGCGCAAGAAATAACAGAGGAATTGGGCGCCGAAAATTGTCTAATTATGCAAATATCTCGCTTCCGCACCCCCTAGCTACCACATTCAGCATATCATTCGATTCGTCTTGACGAGCTCTATCGATTGAGCTCTTGAAAACCTTCGGCTTCGAGTTGTGGTGAAAATGAATAAATTAATTCGATTTACAAAAATGCAAATTAGATTTCGCATGAACCAACGAAATACGTATGTTCCCACTGATGGTAGGAGCACGCTCTGTAAGTAATTCGTAAAAATATTGCCTTTGAAAGAAGTTATGAAGCCTCAAAATTGGCAATTTTCGGCCCCTTTAAACTTTCATGACCTACCAATCCTTTGAAACCGAATATTTGGTACAAAGCTTGATGGCATCTTGTAGGGGACCCTACTGGCTATCAAAAACCGGTGTCTATTAATTTTCGACGTTTTCACTGTGAACAAGCTTATTGGATTCTTACGTGACACGCGTGATATGTCCGTTTACGTACCTTACTAATTGTTTCAGAATCCTCAATAGAGATACGCACTGCGTTTCTCAGATCGATAACCGAGCATTTTCGCAATAAAATATCGACTACAAACGCGATTAAGGAGCTCGATTCGCTAGTGAAAGGATGCAATGCATAACATACAATCCTTGATTTGATGTCCGTCACTCGTCTTAGAAATTTATCTTAAAATACTCCAAATTAGCTTAGACGGAGATCTCTCTATGCAAACTTCAATATTTATGAGTAAACACACATGGCAAAACCAAGTCTTTCATGCAAGATATTTTCCAGAGATTCCCACACACGAATTTGCCAATGAATGCCAATGTGTTATCCCTGAAAGAAATTAAAATTACGAAACTTTATATATATGTTGTTTACATCAGTCAGTGATACGGATTTAATTAATGCGTTTTCGAAAAATATCGATGAAATTGTAAGGAAATCATCATCGCCATGCCTTGGCTTAAGTCTGTCAACAGTAAATTGATTCAATAGCGGCTTCATGGTATCAAGAAGCATTTGTTGTCCAATAGAACATCGAATGATAGGAATCACGTTAGCTGAATGGTATTATCATATCACGAGTCTTCTGATAGAATGCATGAAAGCGGACAACTAGGAGTCCCAACTGAGTACACTCCTCGAGATATGTATACTCTAGCATAAATATGTCGAGGAGTTTGCTGAAACTTTTTCCGTCCCTAGTGCCGGGGGCTCATGCAATGAGAAGGCACGTGCTTTATTTAAACATAATATGCAATTGTATTACGAATAAATCCGAGAAATCCTCTGACAATTCGTTTTGCGTCAGACCGAGAACGATTTACAGCGACCGCGATAAATGCTCGGATTGGTGCAGGAGGGTCAATAAACGTGAATTCCAAGTCAAATTCATGTGGTGAGTAATGGAAAAATACCAAATTTAAAAGATAGTAACAGTGCATGAAGGGTTGATATTTTGAGGGAAAATGAGTATTGAGAAATATCAAAATATATAATGTGGCTAACTCTGCAGATCATGCAATTACTCATGTGTATATCAGGTTTACGGTTGGCGATTATATTGTCAGCGTTGTTCTTGATTGTCTTACACGACTGAATGATGATTTTAGCTGTTGTTCAAAGATTGAAGTATTTAAACTTACCGTTCTTATCTGCATGAGTATATTGTGGTCTAGGTTGTGCAAGACTGTGAGTAATGCTTTCGAATCATGCGAAAACATTGTCGATACTGATGGAAAAATCAGAAGGTGAGATTTAAACAAATTTAAAAATAATCGGGAACAATGCATCAAAAAGAATCGTATCGTGTCAGCCCCTCACAAGGCGACCATCATAATCGAATATGCCTCAAATTAGCTTATCTGATGAATTCTCGGCGGGTTTCAAGCAATCGACCACTCATGAGATTCATTGCTTCCATGTGACATAGCTTAGGCAGTTGACACAGACCCAACAGTGGTCTCCCGCTTTCCCAATCTCGAAGTCGATAAGGATGTGTCATTGATGTTATATGCTTACTGAAATTAGTGAACTCATGTATGCATTTTCCCGAGCTGTCAGTTAGCAACGGTATTCACTTAACTTGGCCATACTTATCGCTTCACAGCTGTCCCTGCAATGAGCTGTGAAGATGTCCCCATGAGAACTCTCGTGCTGGATCTACCAAATGAGCCCATAGTAGAGATATTCAAGTATCTCGACGTCCCCACTAGGTTCATGATGCGTCTGAACAAACGATTGGATCGTCTTCAACTTCCAGTTCCAAATCATCTGGATATTATTAAATTCGGGGTGGGTTGGTTGCTTATGCTTGGAATATATAATACGCTCAGATCATTGGCATAAACAAAAGCACGCTATTCATACGATTGTGAAATGGGAAAATGATCTTTCGAACTGAAACAACATTCAATGACTGTAAGCACACACTTGGTCGTTTATCAGCAAACACAATCCTCAAGGAACTCAATGTTTGTTCCGACCAGGTGCCATTATATCTAAATATTCTTCGGGGAACTATATCTTTCAGTTACACGTATCGCGATGCGCCGATTTATTCTTCAATTTCAAATTCAAACAGCTGAAATTCGAACATGTTAGTGAACATATGATTACTCGCTTACGATTTTGATGTGTTTTCCAATTGTTTTCAGTTGCATTCGTGTGAGACCTTCCAACTTCCTTCACATCGTTTGCGAAATCTAGCAAATAATGTTGAAACGATTCAAATCAACTGCATATGCACCTCTTTCACTGTTGAGAATTTGTTCGAACTAAGAGAGGTTACACAAATTTAATTTTAGCAGTATTGTAATCAAAATTATATGAATGTCCTTTGTGACGAGTTATATAATAGATACTTTGAAAAGCGGTGATGATTAGTATGAATCAGCGAAAACTAATGCAAGCAATTGTTTTTTTTCAGGCAATGTTGCAAGGAGACTGTAAACTGTGGAGGTTCAGCGCGCGCATTAGGGGGGATGTGGGGGACCAGTTCCTGGAGACTTGCTTCCGAGTTGCATACGATGCGGACGGTAAAAAGCATGGAAGAGCACGTAGAAGAACATTTTACGCTGTTGACGAAGCGATTAAGGTTAGTTATGATAATTTTTGAATAATTAGCCATTAGTAGAACTGCACTTTACACTTCAGCTCTACGTATTGAATCCATCTCGCAAAAATCTCGAGATAACCCACCGTGAAAGTGGACTTACGACGCTAAAGTGGAGTGACGAGCATGTTGAAATTTTTTTGGACACGCGCATGGAGTTGAACAATGATCATAATTATCAAATCTTGCAATTCAATCATCAGTATCAGTAATATTGTACTTGAAAATAATGTCAATTCGTATTTATGTAATCGCAAAATGGATTTTGATCACAATTGTGCTTACGAATGCTCGATGGCAACATGTAAATGATATTATGGTATTGTTGCAGATGAACATCAACAAATAAAAATGATGAATCGATAAGTATTTACAAATGAATATTTAATGGAACTGTGATGATTGAGATCAAGATGAAAGAGATTTCGAGAATTTAAATACAACATCGACATTGAATAATCCCACGTGATGTCATGCATCGAACATGCTTCATTGGATATTAACTTGTACATCCATCACACCTCAATTCTGACTAAATGAAAGTTTCTGAAACTTCAGCCAAGTTTAAACAAATCTCAATTTAACAATTGAGATTTGTTTAGAAGGGATACTTGTAAATTTTCAATGAGTGCAAAATTGTTGACCACGAATGAACCATCGCAATCGACTAGTGTTATCGAAATGGTTTCCCAACAGTACGATGGATACGACATACATTGCGCCGGAATAATTCGTGATCACCCTCACTTTTTTCCATTTTACGAATTCATAAACTACTAATATTCTACATGTACACGCGTATCATCAAACGATCAATCTCTGCTCTGAACTGGGATATCGCAACTTGGCTGATTGCCAGCCAAGGACATCATGATAAATTGCTCAGGAAACGAGTGAAAAAGCGCGCGAGAGGCGCGAGAGTGACCCTCTCGTTTCTCTAACCGCGCGCGGTTGCTGAGACTCATTCTTTAAGGTCTACATAGAATTATTATACTCGAGAGGTGCGCATACAACTTACAAAGTGTCTTCCATCTCCAGATTTGTCGTCTACCCTAACAATATGACAATAGTGAACACGAATTGAGTCCGCATATACAATCACCTAAGCTCCATGAGCAAAATGGAAATAAATCATGTCTAAACCATATCATCACAGTGCGGGAAGCACCCTCTGTCAGGGTACTGTAGATACGGTATGCCGAGAGCCTGAATGTGAGAAGTTACGGTATCAATTATCGATGATGTGTACCTGTTGAGGGTAACGGCCGGCGTAGTCAATTTCATATGATGCGAGGTGCCACCTGAGCTCCTGGAAGATCATCATTACGTACTCTGAGAGCTAGTATTGGCAAAACGATGAGTCTCGCTAACTCTCTCCGAATTGCGCAATCAGTATTGAGTTTCAATTTACAGAACAATTTGCGTATTTCTTCGGTTAGGTAGCAATGGATCTAAATTGCTGCTCATGAACTATGGGTCGCATCATCTACTCGAAAATGATGCAAAAATACTTGAAAAGTGAACCCCTTAATCAGAAATTCGCATTGGCAAAACCAGAAGTGATCTACCTTTACAGTGAGCATTTTCTCCTTCCTCCATGGCCATCCATTCGTGTGCGCTCCACATTTCGACG
This sequence comes from Pristionchus mayeri, assembly GCA_036245805.1. NCBI lineage: Eukaryota > Metazoa > Nematoda > Chromadorea > Rhabditida > Neodiplogasteridae > Pristionchus > Pristionchus mayeri. The sequence goes on from BTRK01000005.1 coordinate 7,009,975, forward strand.
GGTCTGGCGACTCCTGAGCAGAATATATATTGATTATTGATTAGGTTTGCTTGATTATTGATTTGTTGAATTGATGTGTGGTAATACCTATTCTCCAGTCCCCTAATCAATACAATTTGCTCACTGTGAAGGGACTAGCCCATCCATCCTCTCCCACATTCTGCTTTTTGTATCCATGCAACATGAAGTCAGACTCCGCCCATCCATCGTCCGCAAGGTGGCTATCGCGTACCTGTACGAAAGGAGAACACACTGCAACAAATCACAACCGAGTGCTATCTTACAACAGGTGACGAAGGCCATGTACGTCTCGTAGTCGGTACCCTGAATAATTAGTAATTAGGGACTATATCGTCACCTCTCATAAAGATTTTCACGCTCTGCAGACGACGACATGAAAATGCACATATTATAGATTTCAGATTCTTAAGCAAACGGGCTCGACTCGCCTTGCGCCATATCTCATCGCAGGTGCTGATTTCTTGATGGTTCAAGCCTGAATAAGACGATATGTTACTATCAGCACGAAACCGCCCGTCTTCATGCCGCTAAACAAATCAAGCAATAAGTGACTGGATATGGATGGTTTGTTCTCCCCCATCCCCCGAATTCTACTGACTTGGCCCCACAGGAATACTGGCTTTTCGCAGACCTGACACATTCCCTTAGAGCTATGGCCTCAATTCCCGTGGAAGTATCGATGCTGCAACCAAGCAATACTTTGCTTGGTTGCAGCATCGCGCCCAGCTGGGTTCTAAAGGGAGGGGATACATAAGTTGAAGGAACGTTGAACACGTATTGGCAATAATGATGGTAAGTATCATTGAAGTCGTGATATTGTATCCTTAAAGAAATAATTTTTTGAAAAAGTGACAAAGACTTTCCGGACAACCTAATAATATCGATCGTATTTTATTCAACGAGTTTTTATAAATTTTTTTTGAATACATTCAGGGCTTCTATCTGGTAATCCTTGTCGCGATGGGCTGTGTTGTAATCATCTGCGGAATCCACAGACACCAAGCGATGATGCGGGGACGCTGGGTGCTCACTGAAGTAAGCTGCATTTTTTTAAAAATTTCAAATCGTTATCATAGAACAATGTCTTTGTTGCACAGCAAAACAAATGATTATTTCTACTTTATCAATTCGTAATTGCTTATAAATTATAATGTTTTCACGTATTCTGTCCTTTTTAGCGCACACGTACGTATGTTAACGTTGTACTGCCAATCTTGGCATGCAGTCCTTACGTTGCCTATGCAGTGTTCCCGTTCGATCGTGAAGAGTCGGAGCGACGTGTGAATGAGGTTCGGAAAAACAAATATGGATTTGTACGCATTTGGTCACTTCTTGGATTACTGGTAACGCCGCCCACCTTTCTCTACCATTTCCCATACCTCGGGTTGTGAGTAGAGTGTCGAAAACGACTGGTTTTTCAAATCCAAAGCGTTGCGAATGATATTATCCAAAGCGTTGTTTCATACTCAAATCAAATATCCAAAACGTTGTTTATTTGTCAACATGTCCCGACAAATCAAAAAACAAAAACAACGTTGTTCAAACTGATCGCAAACAAAAGTTTTTGAATTGTGTTTCAATCACCAACCGTCAATCCCTCTGGTGTAGTCGCACAAGTTGTAAACAAGTGTAAAACAAGCATAGAACAAGTATGAGCACAAGTTGTAAACAAGCACGCCTCTCCCTACGCTATATATAGTTTACAAGTTGCAAACAAGTAATAAAATTTACAAATTGCAAACAAGTAATAATACAAGTATAGAACACGCCTGTTTACAACTTGTGCGACTGCACCAGAGCCTGTGGGACAATTTCGGTGAGAGAGAATAAACAACACGCTGGTAAATACAGAACACGTTGATTAGCATTATTTCCAAAGCGTTGACTATTCATCGCACTTTGAAAACAATTTGTTGTTTAAAAGTTTGTCGACAAGTTGTTTGTTGTCGACGCTCTAGTTGTGAGACCGAGAGTCAGGGAGGGATAGGAAGACATGAGTAGGGTATACGAAAAAAGGAGTGCGGCTGTTTTTAAACGAATTCGAATTAGGGTTGCGCATTCGCAATCGCTTTCACATTGCCAACCCGAATGCAAGATGATACCAAAACGGCGCGTGCTCTCCTCGTTTCACACGTTCCCTCGCTCTGTCTGACCGGCGAGAGAGCGTGTGAAACGAGGAGAGCACGCGCCGACTTGGCATCACTAAAACAATACATTCCCAGAGCGTTCCTGACGTAAAGTGGATCAAGGAACGTGTCAACTATTTTATGATGGAAAGGAATTCGATCACCATTACTTTAATTTCCGGCATGCTCTTGGTAACTATTATTCTTTCCGGACTAAATTGTACAGCATCTGTTGCAGTGTATTGCTATTTGACTCATACTTGACGTTTTGCTGTTTTCACATACGATTTCATTCCTAAATGCTGAGGTTTGGATAAAAAAACACATTTTTGAACAAATTAAAACTATTTTTTTTCAGAATGTAAAAAACCAAACTCTTAAAAGATCGATAAAATCTTCAATAATTCGCGTGTTTATTCAGGTGCTGAACAAAATATGTGCCTTATGAAGTGCTACTTTATTAAGGCCCATGGTCCCGTAGTCCTTCTGCTTTTTCCAACTTTGATATTTTTGCTGGAGATTATTCATCACTTCATTAGTTTCGGTAAGACGAAAATAGTAAAACTGAATTTGATAATAATTGCAATATGTGAACTTTCAGATGTTTGCCTCATACTATTATGCTTATTTCCCCTTCATCCCATCGCTCACAACATCGTTCTCATTCTTATCGTTCCTGAGTATCGGGCGTTCTTTGCGGAACGCCTCCATATGTCATGTGGAGATAAGGCAGTAATGCCTACTCCAGTCACACCAGTTTTGCCTCGTAATCTGTCGACGCAATAGGCCACATTCCCAATCCGTTCCTGTATCACATCGGGTTACGTGAAGTAAGCAAGCTGGAATTTATTGTCTCTCTAAATATAATCGTACCTGAGTATCATGATTTCTTCGCAAACCGCATCTGCTCGATGTTCGGAGACTATTCCTACTGATGATACCAAAACGGCGCGCGCTCTCCTCGTTTCACACGCTCTCTCGCTCTGTCTGACCGGCGAGAGAGCGTGCGAAACGAGGAGAGCGCGCGCCGACTTGGCATCACTAATTCCTACCCCAGTTACGCTCGTATCGATTCGTAATCGTCAAAACACTAGATCTCATTCCCAATCCTTTCCCGTTATCACATCTCTAACAATTAGGCCAACAAATGTAAATATAGTCAATTGCACGATTCCCTTCCATCCCATCATTCACAACATCGTTCTCGTTTTTATCGCGCCTGAGTATTGCTCATTCTCCGCGAAACGAATCCTTATGAGATGCGGAGACAAGAATTTGCCTACACCAGTCACCCCCGTTTTATACCGTAATCGTCAGACACAATGGGCCCGGCATCAGTAATAGTCCCCAATTATATCATCGCGTTATGTACAATTTATAGGTTGGAAAAATATGTTTTTATACGTTAGGTGAATTGGGAAATGTGTATCATGAATGTCCATATGATTTTTTTAAAAAACCTTCATGTGTCACCATCACCGCTTATTCGGCATCAGATAAGCATATCACTATTCTCACCAACTTCGTTCGACTCAAAAGTACAATTAATTCATGTTTGCACGAACCCTCCACGGTCGTTTATGCTACTCGTACTGCATGATATTTGTTAACTAGATTAAGTGGGTACTGTTTTTATCCGAATTGCAATTGTCTTTTCAGTATTTTATTAAAATTATGATTTCAACAGATCGCTGTAGCACATTAGTGATCATCATGATCTGAGTCCATGTCGATGTGCTTGATTTCGAATATTTTACGTCGCCCTCATCCTCCAACTCGAATTTCGATCTCATATTCACCATATTGATGATATAAATTGTAGCTCGCATCGATTCCAGCAGCAAAGTAGATGTGCTTGCCCGCTCCTAATATATGCTGAAAATTATCTGACTACACCCTTTATAACATGGTTTTATGCACTTTGCTACCTGATTGTTGTGAAATCGTTGAGAACACATAATTAAAATGTGTCAGATTAGGCAAATATTACATCATAATTATTTTCGTTTACGAACCTTAGTAATTGTTTCTGCATCTTCAATTGAGATGCGCACTGCCTCTCTCAGATCGATAACCGAGCATTTTCGCAATAAAATATCGACTACAAACGCGATTAAGGTGCTCGATTCGCTAGTGAAAGGATGCGATGCATAACATACAATCCTTGATTTGATGTCCGTCACTCGTCTTAGAAATGTATCTTAAAATACGCCAAATTAACTTAGACGGAGATCATATCTCTCTTTGCAAACTGCAATATTTATGAGTAAACGCACATGGAAAAACCGTGTCTTTCATGCAAGATATTTTGCAGAGATTCCCAGACACGAATTTGTCAATGAATGCCATTGTATTATCCCTGAAAGTAATTAAAATTATGAAACTTTGGATAGCAATTATTCCGCACAATAGTTCATCGTCCATGTTGTTTACATCAGTCAGTGATACGGATTTAATTAATGCGTTTTCGAAAAATATCGATGAAATTGTAATGAAATCACCATGCCATAGCTTAAGTCTGTCAACAGTAAATTGATTCAATAGCGGCTTCATGGTATCAAGAAGCATGTGTTGTCCAATAGAACATCGAATGATAGGAATCACGTTAGCTGAATGGTATTATCATATCACGAGTCTTCTGATAGAATGCATGAAAGCGGGCAACTAGGAGTCCCAACTGAGTACACTCCTCGAGATATACATACTCTAGCATAAAAATGTCGAGGAGTTTGCTGAAATTTTGTCTGCCCCTAATGCCGGGGGCTCATGCTATCAGAAGGCACGTGATTTATTTAAACATAATATGTAATTGTATTACGAATAAATCCGAGAAATCCTCTGATAATTCGTTTTGCGTCAGACCGAGAACGATTTACAGCGACCGCGATAAATGCTCGGATTGGGGCAGGAGGGTCAAAAAACGTGAATTCCAAGTCAAATTCATGTGGTGAGTACTGAAAAAAATGCCAAATTTAAAAGATAAATTTAACAGTGCATGAAGGGTTGATATTTTGAAGGAAAATGAGTATTGAGAAATATAAAAATATATAATTTGGCTAAGTCTGTAGATCATGCAATTACTCATGTGTATATCAGGTTTACGGTTGGCGATTATATTGTCAGTGTTGTTCTTGATTGTCTTGCAAGACTGAAATGATGATTTTAGATGTCGTTCATGCTGAATGCTGAAGTAATGATCGTACCGTTCTGATCTGCATGAGTGTATTGTGGTCTAGGTTATTCAAGACTGTGATTAATGCTTTCGAATCATGCCAAAACATTGTCGATACTGATGAAAATCTGAGAAGGTGAGATTTAAACAAATTTAAAAATAATCGGGAACACTGCATCAAAAAGAATCGTATCGTGTCAGCCTCACACAAGGCGACCATCATTTATACGCGAATATGCCTCAAATTAGCTTATATGATGAATTCTCGGCGACTATTCAAACATCATACGGTAAATAAGCGTTTCTCTCCGAGATCCCTTGACCAGTCAGGTCACAAGGGGAAGAATTGTTGCCCTGTGGTCGGGTTTCAAGTCATCACTCTACACATGAATGAGATTCATTGCTTCCATGTGACATAGCTTAGGCAGTTGACACTGACCCAACAGTGGTCTCCCGCTTTCCCAATCTCGAAGTCGAGAAGGATGTTTCATTGATGTTATATGCTTACTGAAATTATCGCATCTTGCAAAAATCTCGAGATAACCCACCGTGAAACTGGACTTATGACGACGCACATGGAGTTGAACAATGATCATAATTATCAAATCTTGCAATTCAATCATCAGTATCAATAATATTGTACTTGAAATCATGTTAATTCGTATTTATGTTATCGCAAAATGGATTTTGATCACACTTTTGCTTACGAATGCTCGATGGCAACATGTAAACGATATTATGGTATTGTTGCAGATTAACATCAACAATAAGCAAGCGATAAGTATTTACAAATGTATATTTAATGAAACTGTGATGATTTATATCAAGATGATCTCAATTTAAAAATTGTGTGTTACGACAAATTGCCGTACATATCCAGATTTTGTCGTCTTGAACACGACATGGGCATCATATATAATCACCTATGCTATAGTGAGCAAAAGGGTAATCAATCGTATCTAAACCATATCGTCACAGTGCGGGAAGCAACCTCCAATGTCGGGGTACTGAAGATACGGTATCCCGCGTGCCTGAATGTGACTAGTTACGGTATCGATTATCGATCTATGAAGCTCACCTCCTGCGGGTAACGCCCAGCATAGTTAGCTTCATATGAAGCGAGGTGCCACCTAAGCTCCTGTAAAGCGATTTGTATCAATACGATGCGCTATTGCGAAGACTCCCAAACACTATCCGAATTTCGCAATCACAGACCAAAGTGGTTTCGTATTTTAATAGCAAGTTGTTATTTTGTATTACCAAAAGTTCAAATGAAGATACGATGACCCTAATTAAAACTACTTTACCCAACACTCATAAAATCTTTGACGTGATTTTTGATCTCGAGGTGATCTACCTTGACAGTGAGCATCTTCTCCTTCCTCCATGGCCATCCCCTCGTGTGCGCGCCGCATTTCGAAGGGTCTGGCGTCTCCTGTGCAGAATATTGATTGAATTTCGATTATGTATACCAAATATGTATGCATAGTTCAGCGATGGTCTACATTCGAATGATCGTCGAAAGATTGATTGTCTTTTAGGTGTTTTGATTATTGATTCGTTGAATTGATGTGTGGTAAAACCTCTGTTCTCCAGACTCCCCAAAAAAAGAAAATTTGCTCACTGTGAAGGGGCTAGCCCATCCATCCTCTCCCACATTCTGCTTCTTGTATCCATGCAACATGAAGTCAGACTCCGCCCAGCCATCGTCCGCAAGGTGGCTATCGCGTACCTGCAAGAACGGAGAATCCACGTCAACATATCAACTCTAGCTAGGACAACATGTGCTTGTGCAAAGTGCGTTTGTGTACTATCGGAGAAAGTAAATATGATACAATATAAAAATTACACTTACCCATCCATGCGCCCTCCTGTATATCCTTACTTTGCCCGGCCAGAGTCTCGTGGCTCCGAGTGCTATCTTACAACAGGTGACGAAGGCCATGTACGTCTCGTAGTCGGTACCCTGAATAATTAGTAATTAGGGACTATCTCGTCACCTCTCATAAAGATTTTCGCGCTCTGCTGAAGACGACATGAAAATGAACATATTATAGATGTGAGATTCTTACGCAAACGGGCTTGACTCGCCTTGCGCCATATCTCATCACAGACGCTAATTTCTTGTACGGCTGAAGGCATCACTGTCTCGAGGATATGGATCTGCACTATGTAATGATGGGAAGTTTAGCATAATGCTGCACAAAAGATCATTTGTTTGAGTCCGTCAGCGCACTGGCGAATTATTTTTGTTTACAATTTCATTCGATGTCTAAAATACTATCGACATTTCGTTTTCATTCACAATACAAATTCTCACTTGCAACACTCCATTATCAGCCCCATTCCAATTCGTGGGCTGAATGAACTCCCAAGCGCCCCATTTTTTGAGGAAACGACGCGCAAACTCCGTATTCTTCGCCTGAAGAAAATATTTTGAAAACAAAAATTTTACAATTACACTCTCGAATAATGAATATTGCATATTTGCATATGCTTGAAAACTCTATGCATCCACTAAATATCGCAAATACCAGATAATTTCCCGAGGCGATTTCCCAGTTGAAGAATCGCTCGTAGAAGACGAGATCGGCTCGAGTATCAATCCATTCTTCTGAAGTTTATTTAACTATCCACTTTAATACATTAAATGAGCTTCTGATAAAGTAGCTAATTGTAAGCATTTAGAGCCATTACTGTACCGGACAATTTGCGATACACGAATAGGACGATAAGATACAAATCAAAGATCACTTGCCTATGCAGTGATTGGGATTGACGACAGCGGTGTCTGCATCCAGCACGAGCATCCAGTCGACCTAAATCGTCGTTTATTGCTGACATTTTTTTGCAGATTGCAAATAGCTTATCGGAACATGGACACTCACCGTCACATAATGGAGAAAAAGGGAACTATAAAAAAGAAACATAATATACCTTGATGAGATAGACAGAAGCTGCACAGTGCTTTCGGAAGAAGAGCTGAGTATTCGTTTATCATTTCTATCGCAGGGAGTTTATCTTTCTAAACAAAATTTCCAAACTCATTTTTTAAAATCAGATCCGGTGGAAAATACACTTTGTTCCTCAGTAATGTCACGAATTACGTTCAATAACGAAAATGTATTCACCTGTTTGTTCTTGTCGCATGCTTGCTTCACCATCTCATCATTATCGAGATCCACCTTGAATACTGTGTAGTTGACGGATTTGAGGTAGCACTCGAGAGAGCGCTGAGCGACTACATAGTTTCTATGAAAACAACGATTGTTCGAGACGGATAATCATTTATTAATTTAAATTTTAATGTGCGTCGAAAATATCTACGTACTTGCCAATGCTGCTCTTGGAATAGGCGACAAATACTCCGATTCGCCCGAAGATCGGAGGACATGGAGACATATTATGCCGCCGGGGATAATCCTGCCGAAGAATACGAGATGAGCGATCGATCTGAGTGAGAAACGGCTAGAAGATGACTGCGATATTTTTTTCATTCTATTTGACTTAATTTTTTGGGTTACTTTCTGGTTATGTTTCAGGGTAAAGAAAACGAGATGCGAAAATGATGTTGCTAGTCTGATTAATTCATACGAATCGTTTGGAGGAGTTTTGTGACAGGAAATGGCCTAATAATAATGGGGGTACGACATTTCGTCAACCGACATTTCCGCAACGGAGTGCCGTTTGCTTGAGAGTTGGGGTAGCAAGTTTGGAGTTGTTGCGTTGTTACCAGTATGTGCTCCCATACCTTTGCATATACAATTCTTGTTACCATGCGATATTGAGTTTCAACGTAGGGGGTCATGGAAATCCATATTCCATGAACCCCGGGTCGTTGATTTGTAGTAAAACTCAATGTCGCCTGGTACCGAAATTTATATATGCTTATGCATGGGAGCACATACTGGTAACAATGCAACAACTCCCAAGTTGCTACCCCAACTCTCAAGAAAATGGCGCTCCGTTGCGGAAATGTCGGTTGCGGAAATGTCGTACCCCCATAATAATAATAATAATAATAATAATAATAATAATAATAATAATATCAGCTAATGACATCTAACTACATCTCACAATGTAGTGTGTCTATTATCTTACCTTCCCTCCTTCTTCTCTTCGATTCCCGATACCATCCGTTTCCCTCATGTACTCCAATATCGCAGCACTGAACGATGAATGCTTTGACATAATGTATATGTTCTCTTCGACGAGCCGCTATCCCCTCTTAAGAATGGAAACACACCCTCTCCATACAATTGAGATGTAGATAAAGAAGTGATTTTAGATCAGTTACAGTATCGGAAGGTCTGCTCACCGATCGATAGCCCGTTGTCGATTGACGAAGAGCAAGTAGAGGATGCATGCACAGAGAGTACACATCAGACATAGCAGGTACATTAGTGCTCGCACAGCTCTCATCCTTAAAAAAATCGCAAATCGGGTAAACATTATATTTTGTGTGTATAAATTAGTCGTTGCGACGCGCTGTAAGATTGATATGATAAAGTGCGCAAAAAGAGAAGACAATTGCCCAAATTTGCGCACTCGACTGTAATAGAACACCGATCCAGACAGAATACGGGGGAACAATGCGAATATTAATGAAGACATACAATGAATTACTATGTTTGCGCACGTTTCAGTGAACTTTTGCAAACAATTAGCTTATTCAGGCAAGCATATAAGGTAATGTGCGCAGATAAGTACATATGAAGAAGCGCACACAAGCCATTCCTTCCTATCTTTTGCACACCAAGCGTTTCTCACTCTCGTTTCTCAGACTGCCGAGAGAGCGTGAAGTATATGACAAATATGGGGAAGGCAAAGCATTGGTGAATCGACCAACGCGCCCCTCCTAAGCATTGATCTGGTTCTCATCATGTTGTACGCTCTTTTGCCGGTTAGAGAAGGATAGAGAGCATGCGAATGTGAGCGAGTCGGACTATTGCTCACTCGCCCGAATGATAACGGACACTCGGCCCTTATCACTCGATCGTGGTTTTGAGCGTGTGCTCGGAGAAAAATCTTAGAAAAACAATAGTATTGTATCAATTCGAAATTTAAAAATGTTTCACTTTTTTTTCAACGAATTTGGTTTTGCTATTCGTCTTCGTTTCAGTTAGGAAGCCTATTCGATAACTGCACAACACGATGAATCTCCTGCGCGTCAAATCATTTGTACTACTTGTAAAGTTAATTTCACTTTTATATTGTGTTCAACTTATTCTCTTTCCTATTAGTTCATTCAGCCTGAGGCACGATGGATCTACTGATTGTATCTGCCTCTGAATACACCATTTATTCAGTCCATGAGAACAATTTCATAATTCGTCTGCACAGATTCCTCAAGGTGTTTGCTCGTAAATCCCCCTTTCTGAGGAAGAGTATACAGGGTGCGCCATAATTTCCCGGACTATTAGTTTCATACGATTATCTGCTTTATAGCGGGACTTGAGTGATCTTGTTCACATGAAAGATTGTCATCAATATTGACAATAAGAACATACTAGCTAATTTTGATGGGGGCTCGTTTCGCTTCCACACAGGTCTTTAGAAATTTTCATCGATTTCGTCTCACGCTATGAGATGGGTGATCTTGAGCGAGATTACTGTTGAGTTCTTGGTAGAGGACTTCTTTGCCTACAACACCCCATAACATTGCAATCGAGGGGTTGGGATCGGAGGAGTTCGAAATTATACCGAATGGGACCCAGAGGCAGGTGAAATGAGCACTCATAATACGATGAATGCGTTTTCCAGCATTGCAATCACGATTAACGACAGTCACACTACTTCGTATACAGAACTGCAAGACTGACGCCATTGATCTGTTCGCTCACAAATTGCACTGTATCTGAACAATTTGTTTGATAAACATGATTTAAAGGAGGAGTAAATGCAAACGTGCATCCGGTTGGCATATGTTTCACCTAGGGACGCACTCTCTTCAAGTCGCGTGCTATCTCGCCCCCTTCCCTGAGCTTTCCCTGATCTGGTTCCCAGCCAATTAGCTATAACTCTGTTCGGAATGGAGATATCAATGTGAAAATTTCGGAGCTTCTTATCGTTATGGAGCTCTAAGCAGTGCATATGATAGCTTCAAAAATAGCATTTTGAGTTTACTCCTCCTTTAAGGACTGGTAATTTCACTACTTGGTACGTAGAGGCAAAGGCACCCAGTGGCAGGTGACATTCGCATTCTTAAAGTAGATATTAAAAATGATATCGAAAATACTGTAATGGCATAGCTCTGGTCGTCCATGTTGTTGAAGCCAAATTGTGTAAAAATTACAAACCTTGTCCAACTCGTTGATGGTACTATTGTTCTCACCGCGTATCAAATAGTGTTATCTTATTGGAGTGGTTTTGAATCATTCTCAGATATGTGCCATGTGGCTCATATGTATCGCGAACATGATGCGTCCTGAATGGTTGTTCTCATAAAAGGGGGAGCGAAAACAAAGCTAAAAACTCGACTCTTTCATTACATTGCTTAGATTAACTATACGATATTCTAAAAAAAATCACTTTTTTACATCTTCGCTGAACTGAATTATCGTAATTTGGCTGATTTCCAGAAATGGAAATCAGAGAAGGAGCGAGAGAGAGAGATAGTGACTCTCTCGTTTCTTTAACCGCGCGTGGCTAAACTCCTCATTTGAGAGTCCAGATCAATAGGGACAGGGGTCACTGGGGGGAGGCTGAACGCCCTCTGGTCCATCCTATCACTCTTCTAGAGACTGAGACTCATTACTTTATGCATTCTCCTCATGAAATCTTAACTAGCGTGCTGCTTTTTGGGCGCGTATTTATGCGTTGATTGTATTTAATGATTTTTTTTCTTTTGATATTTATTACGCTTGTGCATTTGTTCCATTGCAGTCACGTTTCACATGGGACACACTGTTTCAAAAGGTCGAAAGGATAGGAAGGGAATACCAATTATGGACTTGCCGAATGAACTAATCATTGAAATATTCAAATATCTGGACGTACCCAGTAGATTCAGAATGCGTCTGAACAAACAATTAAACGGCATTCAGCTTCTAGTTCCAACTCAACTGGATCTTATACAATTCGTTGTGAGATATCCTTATTTCGCTTATTTTTTAAAAATAATTTTTTAAAATAATTTTCTTAAATAATGCATTTCAGGAGTAATCATCTGACTCTCTCCAAATTGCATGATCTCTCGTTTCTCTAACTTGCGAGAGACTGTGTGATATGAGGAGAGTCAGACCATTGCTCCATTTCAGATTGTTTGTCGAAATCGAAGTAGATTGATCGTGAGACAGTGTGATGGCACTGAATTCAGTCAAAATAAGGGCTTGTTCGACCAGTGGGAGCTGGTACTTCAACGTTTGGCAAACGATGGTTGCTACGTTAAAGAACTCCGATTGTCTTCGTTCGAGGCGTGCTTATATACAGAAACAATTTCACAAAGTTCTTACAAATTTGCAGTCAAAAATGTCAAGATGCATTGATTTCATCTTCAATATCAATGTTCATCAGCTGAACATTTCACCCGTGAGTTGTATATGAGTTAACTATTTGTTAACTGCCAATTTTGCATCAATGATATACAGGGTGTCCAAAAAGTATTGTTACACGGATAAAACCATGTATCTTTCTTTAAAAGCAACATAGACAACTCAAACGGGGCACAGTATTTATCAGTGACCATATGAACATAACAATGCACGATCACTCGATCTGGCCTCCATTGGCCGCGATGACCTCTCTGAGACGACGAGGGACCGAGTCGATGACGGCCCGCAGGTAAGGGACGTCGATCTTCTCCCATGCCTTGAGAAGGGCTGCCTTGAGGGAATCGCGGTTCTTGTGGCGAGTAGAGCAGGCCTCCTTCTCCAACACTGACCAAATGCTGAAGTCCAGAGGGTTGAGATCGGGGGAGTTCGAGGGCCATTCCTCACTCGAGATGAAGTCGGGCAGATGGGCGCGACACCATGCCTGCGTCACTTTTGCCGAGTGAGCAGGCGCTGAATCCTGTTGGAAGGTCCAGCGAGCCCCTTTGAAGTGGGAGCGGGACCAGGGGAGAAGGGCCTTCTGGAAAATTGCCCTGGTGTAGTACTCCTTGTTGATCTTGACCCCGGGATCCACGAACACGAGAGGAGTCTTGCCCGTCGAGCACACACCAGCCCAAACCATCAGTGCCTGGGGGTGGGCAATGCGAGAGATGGTTCTACCTCTGGCGTCAGCTTGCTGAGGAGACTTGGCGATGATCCTGGTGTTCTGACTGTTGTAGACCTCCTCGACTGAGAACAGCTTCTCGTCAGAGTAAACGGTAGTCAAGTGCTCCCCACGATCGGCCCGCTGAAGGAGCAGCTTGCATCTCTCCAGGCGCTTCTGCTTGTGGACATCAGTGAGGCCATGGCCCTTTCTCATCTTGTAGGGGTAGGACTTGAGAAGAGAATGAACGATGGCACACACGGATCCTTTGGAGATCTTGAGATCCTTAGCCATCTTCCTGATGGATCGTTTGGCATTGCGATTCACTCTCTTCTCCACGATTCTCCTGTTCTTCTGAGTGAGAGCGGTCTTGGGTCTTCCTGATCTTGGACGGTCCTTCGCAGTGCCCAACTGCTTGAAACGGGAGATGGTGCGATAGACTGTCATTCGGGAAATACGAAGCTTCCTCCTGATGGAATCTGGGGGGTCGCCGAGGGTCCAAAGGTTGATAATAGTTTGACGATAGCGATTTGGACGAACCATGACTATGGGAAACTAATTAGTAGGTTCCCTCAACGCACCGAAGGGTGGGCTTAAACGTGTTATTACAGGTTTTGACAACTCGACCTACATGTTAAAAAAATTCGCGTTTCAAAAGTGTAACAATACTTTTTGGACACCCTGTACAGGTGAATTCGGATGAACTTCTTCACATTACGTCGTCGCAAATATTTGCGGCCGCTCAGCGCATGGAAAAGATTCAAATCACGTTCACATGCGTATCGCTAACTTACCATGCCTTATTCGAACTTCGAAAGGTTTGACTGATATTATTTTCTCATATTCAAATCATGTCCGAATTTAGTTGGTACTGAGTAATGAGAGGGGAGCGACCGGAATCTACTATCACTAAACAATTTCGAATACGTAACTTCGTTTCTTTAATTTGTTAATTCATATGATGTTTCACGGTAAGTGCAAGCTTCGGAGATTCAGTGTACTAGTCGGCAAGGACACAGGCAATTCGTGCCTGGAGACATGCTTCGGTGTCACATACGATGAAAACGTCAACTTTCTTGGATGCCCGAGGATGTTTCGCGCTGAGGACGAAATTATCAAGGTGAGAATGCATTAACTAATCAATAATTGATTTATGTATTTACATATATATGAGAGAAAATCATAAGTCGAAATTCATAAGTCGAAAAACTTTATCTGAATATACATGGTAATTCCGGGTTTCGCATTCCTTTTTAGGTCCCGTTAAAAGTGGTACAGCTCTTTTTATTCATACAAATTTTTCATCGGTCCCGTTTCAGCCAAAACCAGCAATTGTACTCCACAATGGTATATTCAGATTTATTCGAAGAATCCCGCAGTCGCCAATCTCGATATTACGCATCACACAAATGATTTCGAAACAAAATTCGAGTGGAGTTCCGATAGATGTTACGTTACATTTGAGAAGGGTCCCAATAAGTTGGAGATCGACAGAGGACTGACATTTATTCAATTCAATCAGATTTATCCTTGACCATTTGCAGCAATTATAATATTTCTCAATTATCCTATCAGTTCTTCAGAAATTTTAGCAATATTATCACTGTTGTTTTACATTATGACTCAATATTTGCACATTAACAGTCTTCAATATTTCCGGGCCTATTCAGCATCAATTGGACTTATCATTGCCTGAAAATATTTAAAAAAACAAATCCAACTATTGAGTTGTACCTCTACAATTTCTGCATTTGCCCGAAGTTGAGACCTCTCAATTGTAATGTACTGAAATTTTAAATCATTTTTTCATGAGAATATAAATTTTTGTTTGCTTACCTCTGTGCAAATCAAGATGACCAAGTATAGTATTATGCAGACGAGGAAAATCGAGAGTAAAAATGGAGCGAGTGCTAGCGCGGCGAAGAGGGAAGTTTCTTCATTAAAAGCTGCGCTAGCAACTTTCACTTGTGATATTTCCGGTGGAATTGGCAAAAGTGTGCCTATTGCCGCGTTCGTTTGCTTATCGCGCAGCTGAATTACTGATTCAACCGAAAACATCTGCAATGGCTGAACTAGGTCGAATGAGAACTACGACGTCATGCCGCCTTTGCTATATCAAAGGCGGAAGGACGTCATCGTTCTCGTTCAACCTAGTGCCGAAATTGAGTTGTTTTCTTGCTAAAGTATGCTGACAGGTCAGCATCAAAGACGCTTCAGAGAATTCACCAAATGAAAACATAGTTATTCACCAAATGCAGAGAAAACACGCTAGTGATCAAATGGAAACCAAAATAGCTAATTTAGCACTGATCGAAGCGTGTTCAATGCGAGAAAAAAACTCGATACTTTCACTATCTCGACAAGATCCCTATCGACGGAACCGATACGTTTATTTCTCATCTTCTCTCAATCTCTTGAGATTTCCTGTTTTCACTATTGCTTGTGATTATAAAAACGGCATATACGAGATGTATGCAATCTGGGAGTTCAACTATGGAAATCTATTCGAACATAGATTCAGATTTCAAAGTGGCAATTGCTATGCGTATCTTGCCATCTTCACTTTGATCCTCCGTCACTGAAAGGAAGATCAGCTCTTTACGGATTAGTATGGGTTCTGGGCGAATGCTGAAAAGAGTGCCTATACTAGTGGTTTCTAACATGGTGTGCGTGAGTGAGGCGAGAGAGAAGAAGGGAGAGAAGAGATGGAGACTAGAGACAAGTAGGGAGGGAGAGGTCACGTGACACCCATGTGAGGGTTACTAATGCGTTAGTAGCGATTACTAGAGCGGTTTTCATATAATGCCCATGGTCTCATCCACTGGCCACTATCCTCATCTTGGAGATGCGCTCAATATTCTTCTCTGCTGCTGCTTTCCTACTTCTGAACACTGTGAGTACTAGCCAACAGTTAGGTCAGCATTTTTATAATTTGTTTTATTGACGAATTAAATATTTGTTTATATTTATTTTGATCACCTTCAGATTTCGTCGACTGCAGCTAGCATAGAAGAAATGGCTGTGGGAGAAGATGTCCCCAAGGTCGCCTTTGTCATCAGAAGTATCGCTGATGATGCAATCGATGAAGACGGGCTAGAAAGTTAGTTTTCAATTTGTAGCTTGGCATGAGCAAAATATACCGTCGTTTCTAATACTTTATTATAATTCATTTTCAGCTTCCGACTCCGATGTCGCAAAGGATGATTATGATGATGCAACTACATCTTCACCAGCTATTTTGCAAGGATCTACCGAAGGAGATGATGCGGACTCACGATATTTGCTAGCACGCAGATTATTGGCTAGAACGTTGAACAAATTAGGCTCGCTCGAGCTCAGGTCAAGTAAGTATTATATATTTTTAATCAACATATCACTATTTCCCTATAGACTCCATTATGATTAATTTTCAGCTTCCGGTTCCGCTGAAGAAAATGGCGAAGTTGATGTAACTACTCCTTCAACCACTCCTTCAACCACTCCTTCAACTACTAGTTCAACTACTCCTTCAACTACCCCTTCCCCAGCATCATATATCGCTGGTAGACACTGCATCAGATCGCAGTACGGTCCGTACCTTCGAGGGTGAGATTACTACGCCAATGTATCTACAAACATTCACACAATTGCAATTTCCGGAGAATCTCAGAACCGCTTCACATAACCACTTTATTAGTGAGATAAATCATAGCGTGAATTAGCCTTTAAAATTGTAGATGGGATAACGGCACGGATTATTACGTGGGAGTGGGACAGAGTTGCGGCAAGTGCGAGCAGTGGACAGTAGAGGAGCACGATGGAAAGGTTAGTTACAGCTCAAATCCTCCTTAAAAGATCACTGGGACATTTACACAGAACTAAAGTTACATATTCGTGATTTGGTCCGGTTCAGGTATCTCTCAGAGAATCCTGCACCGGCAAGTACTTGCGTGCCAACATTGAGCGGTAGGAATCACTTTATATATCTCCGTATCGACGTGTTAGGATAAGAATTACCCAATTTCTAACAGTAAATAGAAATTGGGTAATTATTATCCTTTACTCACGATTCGTATTGGAATCTTGTGAAATTAATCGTAATCAATTCAGGTACGTCGATCTGGCCGATATCGCTCTGGGTCACGAGATGTGGACGCCAGTGAAGGACGGCTACTCGTGGTCCTTCAAAAGCGCATTCAATACATTCCTTCGCATTCAACCCCATGGCCGAGTGTCCCTACAGGATCAGGCCAATGGAGATGAGAAGTTCCGACTAGAGTCATGGGCAGGTATAATTGTTTTTGCGGATACTGATTGAACTTCAAATGTTCTATGTATTTGATTAGATTCTAAAATTATTCTTATAATAGAATAATTAAGAACCTGGAACAGAGCGACCGACAACTACCACCGCGCCTGCCTCAACAACAACCGCAATTTTATCAACTACAACATCAACAACTACTACTACTTCTACTACTACCGAGAAGCCCGCAACAACATCAACGGTCGCCTCGACAACTACTACCACAGAGACACCTGTTGCAGCATCCATCATTCTCCCTTCCAATGCAACCGATGTTTGTACATTTCAATCCATGTTATCGCTATGAAATGCATATTGTAGACGGTCCAGCCTCCAACAAAGGTTGCGGATACCCGGGATATGACTTATTTGTCCGAAATTCGTCTACTCCTGGCGATATGCTTGCTGTTCAATGTTACCATACTCTACCTGATATTCAATCCCCGCAGAAAGGTAACTAATTCATCGATAACAGTCTGAATTACATGTTTTTTTACAGAACAACACGACAAATGCTCCTCCAAAGTATCGAGAACTCGTCTCGAAGTTTCCCATAACTCAGTACGCCTAATGGCAAATTGTTGTGATGTAAATTGTTGAAAATGTATTATAAACGCTAAATATATTGTTACGAACTTCGATCGATGGATACATATTTCGTACATCTAATTCACTCTAATTAATACTAGTTTACAACAGCAAGTGATTGCACCTTCACATCATATTTCTCATTTTTAGAATTTTCGTTAAAACGCGTTGCTGCCCACCACATACGTACAATTGGTCGAAGATGATTGTTGACACTTCGAGGGTGACAATATATTGATCCTCCCTACGCTGTAATGTGCTGTGTGTTCCATTCTCTTCCGTTTACTCATAGATGCGGAACATTTTCGTCGCGCTTCTTGTTTTTTCCTACGCAGCTGCCGGTTAGTTTGCTAAATTGCTCATTTTTTGTTTTAGAAGTGTTATATTAGGTTGTAACATAAGTTTTGTCGCATTTCGGAGGTTCACAATATTTCCATGAAGGATACTTCTCAAACATTATCAATGCCTGACCTCCTAGTATATGTTTGGGGTGTTCATGCACATTCAAACCATAGGGTAGAGCTGAACTGCGCACGCTGGCTATGCGAAAAATATTAATATGAACTGATTTAAATTTGGTGCAGATTTTTTTAATTCGTTTGATCAGGTGCTAGTTCGCAGAGATGAATAATGAACCAAACTTCTACAGCATGGTGATATACCCCGTCAATGCTCTTTCGAAATATACGCCAGATATGGTGCTATGTTGAGCGGAATCAAAGATATACTTCACTGAGTGTAAGGTTAGCCGCTGATTCGTAGCCAACTTGACCAACTCTTCTGAATCCAGAATTGCAACAACAGTGACTAACATAAGTGCGTTCCAATTACCACTCATGGAGGTATAATTTATCATTAAACAAGTGAGAGAAAGAACACTCCACTTGTGGGAAATTTGAATTTTTATTAATTCAATTCGCGCACAATTTTACCAAAATATGCAAGTTTAGGTGTTTCGAATTAAAGATTGTCATTCAAAAGCTATTTATTTCTAAACTTATCCCAAGTAGATACTAGTAAGGGAAGGGTTTATGGTTAGGATGGACACAACAAATCAGATATTGAACATGTGTGCGAGGTAGGAATATGAACAAAGTGCCGATTTCATTAGTTTAATTTACATACCATCGTTCTGAATGAAGCCACTTATCTCAACAGAACCCAATCTACCCCAAACTTTGTCTGCATACTGACCACTTTGGGTGAACTATATTCCACCACTATTTGGATCTGGATATCTATTGAGAAGAAAATTCGGCTTGCGAAAGTTTTCGCGACCGTCACCAACCATCCACATTATACAAACTCGTCTACATTTCTAAAACGATTTTCGTTTGTCATTATCCGTGAGTGGTTCAAAATTATGCACATGTGTAGGACTTTACGCAAATCACACAAAATCGGCATAATTTATCCTTTTCAAGAAGAGCTGATGCGTGAAAATGATTTGTAATCCTTATCTCAGTACAACTTTGTCTGACTAATGTGCCTCCTCAACTGCCTTGAAAGGACTGAAGTAAAGCGCGTAAGAAAAAGTACGAAGGCCCTCACTGATGATGAATAACGAAATTGAGATTAAATTAATACGAAGAATTTCTGAGGTTAAAATGCATAAGAGATTGGACGCGACAAAACTTATGTTACAACCTGATATAATAAGGCCTGCCCCCCTCTCGGCGAATGCACCCGATCTAATATGGAAGTGCGTTGGGGACCAGGTCGCGCGCACGGAACTGTGCATATAAATGCAAGCGGTGCCACTTGCGCAGGAGCAACGCCCCAGTTCGTATTCGCGAAAGTACGTTCGGAAATGAGGTATTTTCAAATCATATACTTGATAATGGAATGTTGTTGAAAGTGTGAATAGTTGACATGTTGTTCATCACGGATTATAAAATTTGTAGAGTAACGGGGTCCTAATTGTCGCACAATCGTTCAAATGCATCAATCGAGAGTGGCATGTTGAATACTGCTTCGGACCTTGCAACACTCATAGTCTCAAGGAGTATCAAGGCATTAGTTCAACAGAAGTGTGCTGTATGAGTAACTAGATTATGACACATTCTCCGAACGCACAGCATGTCAAAGGGGGGAAGAAAGCTAATTTGCGTGGCAGGGCCATCCCTTTCATTCGGGGATCAAAAAGAGGAGAGAGCGGTGAAAAATGCAGGATTTTAAGTACATTTGTGTGTGCTACACCTGAATAAGATCGAAATCGGAAAAACTGAAAACCACAAATTGTGCGCAAAGGATTTAGGCAACTTTCTGCTCAAACGCCATCTCGATAGCTTCACTATCCTTTGAGGTGATAGCTCTGGAGTAGGGAAAACATCAGTTTTTGGCTCTTTTTGGCTTCTTTTTGCACACTACTCAACAATCAGATCGAAATTCGAAAATCTAAAAACCACAAATTGTGCGGGAAGCATTTGTGTTATTTGCTACACAAACGCCATATCCATAACGTTATTCGCTTTTGAGTTGATAGCTTTAGACTGAGCTGAACTGCCGCTTCATCGCCATTTGTCACTGCTTTCATTTGTGTTTCAGCAAAAGCAGAATAACCAATGTTGCAGCCCTTTTGATTAGGTTGTGTTTTAACTGTGTTTCAGCAATCAATAATGCCAATATTTTTTGATTTTATAGAAATGTTGCCTAAAATAAAGAACTCAAATATGTTTCGCAATATCGTTAATACTTTTTGCCCACTATTGTCGAAATTGGGGATGAAATTCCATCGACCGACTGCATGGGTGATAATGATCCACAGTGAGAAGGCCAGTTCGGTCCAAAAATCGATCTGCCACGCAAATGAACTTCCTTCCCCCCTCTGACATGCTGTGCGAACGGTATGATTTCGTCATGATCATTTTTTTACTCACTCGCATATCAGATAATACATGGTGTTATTATATTCTGTCTATATGGCTCTTTGTCCCACTGTTTCATGTTTTCCATTGCAAAATGACAAATGAACCAATGATCAAATTGTTGTTGACATACACTAAATTTGCAACCAACCTTCCTTGATAATTTTTTTGCGCCGTATGTGGTTCACTATCAACAACATCTCGATGCGTGCTATTATCGTACTGATCGCTATCTTACCTTCCGTGCTTTCCGGTGAGAATGATTGTGCATTAGTCATAATTATTGCCATATTTGCCGGAAAAAATCAAATATATTGAAAAAATATATTTTGAAAAATACATTTCTGCATTAATTCTCATCTTCGAATCCAGAGTGCCCTGCTCTCGGCAACTGCACCCAAGCGGATCTCGATGAGCATATGACCGGCAAGACAAGGCATGCGCACATCCCTGCTACCATCACAACCGAATCTGCTCATTGCATGTGTACTATAGGGGTACCCCCAGTCGTTATTTATACCCCATGCTGTGAATAACAATATAATAATTCAAGATTTCGAATAGAAATATAATTATCGGAGTTATATCGAATTTAATGTTCCGAATGAATTCTTTGTTTCCGCCTATGTAAATTATGTCCGTTAGCGTACAGGAATACGATCGGACTCGTATAATAATTCTGACTTACGAAATTCGTTGTTTGTTGTTGTTCCGTTTGTTTTGCCTCGAGATTATTGATTTTGTTTGCGTCAAATATTTATAAAATTGCTTCGTTCACTCCGTCTTACATTCTGAGTTTCAACTAGGGTCGGGAAGCGGTTTACTCGGGGTAGCTTTCGCTTTTCCGTCGGCGTCTCTTCTCGAACATCTCCTTTTGCTCTTGTCTTGATTTCTTGATTCCTTGATTTCCTTTTTGTGGTCTTTTTGCACTGACTGTGGCAGCAGTGTGTTCTAGTAACTGTGGCAGTTACTCACTGGTTGTGGCAACTAGTGGCAGTCGTTGTGGCAACGACTGGGCATTTCTTACTGAGTGGCTCAGTAAGGTTACTCACTAGTTGTGGCAACTAGTGGCAGTCGTTGTGGCAACGACTGGGCATTTCTTACTGAGTGGCTCAGTAAGGGGTGTGTCATTTGCGCTCTGTGCAGGCGTTAGGTTCTCAACTCACGAGTAATAAGGGACACCTAGAAACCTGGCATAGAGTACACATGTCTGAAGCCCGATTCGTCTATTCGAGCGTGAGTTGGAAAATGAGATGTTTAGCATGCGTTGCATATTCGTTAAATTGATACTTTAGTAATGGCTGAAACTATACTAGCTTGGTAATCATGTCAATGTATTGTGATATCGAACACGAGCACGGGGCAGACATATGTTTCTGACGAAGCTGTTCAAATATATCCTAATATAACCTGAACAAAATGTATACCATCAATGGAACTAACGAATGCTATTCAATTGTTCAGAACGACGGTTCCATCATTAGTGCACTCGCGTTTACATGTGACAATGGGAAGTGGACGATCCGAGGCTTCCCCACGTCGTGGGATCTCCAACGCAGCGAGCATACCGATACAGTGAAAGTATGCTGCGTGAAACGGGAGAATGATAACTCATAATAGGTGATACTAAACTAACTTGATCAACATGTTACTTTCTCATGAAATCCCGATAGTCAGAACACGTCATCATGTTTTAATTGTTCTTTATACGTTTTCACCGTTCATCTAACTTTATCAGCTAATTTGACTCTTAAAATCTGACAAGGTAGTTTTGTGACTCACCAAAACCTCACTGGAATCCCCAAAATCTTCTTATATTTGACGCAAGTTACGACTAGTTGGCTGAGTGCCAAGTGACCCTGAAGGGCAGGCAACGAGAGAGAGAGAGAGTGCACACGACTTGAAGAGAGTTCCCTCCCTATTTGAAACATAATAATAATAATATTATTAATATTTGAAACATATTCCAACTGTCCTATGTTTGCTGAGAATTCCTCTTTAACTTTCTCAATGCTCTTATGTTGGGCTCATTTCACATGTATCGATAAAGGTATATTATCAAATCCGAGAATCATACGAAGGGAATGAAAGACACGGGATGATATTGCACAATCTTCCATAAAATCTGTACCGAATTTGGTGTACATTCGCACAATTACACCTTCTCCAGCAAAGGATGCAATCGTGCACCTCTTAGTTGTTTTGTATTTCCACTAGTCGTTGCAATTGGTCGAATATTGTTGTTTATTCTACGGAGGGTCAACGATTACATCCTTATATTCAGGTGTATTCTGATTGCCACACTTCATTCATTGCCACACTTCAGATAGAGACCCCGTTTCGAGGAATGTTTTTACATGATTTGAAAGAACTTTAGTGCAAAAGAGCCCGCAACTTGAAAAAGGTCAAGATATCGATTTTGAAATTTTCGGTCAGATGAATATTTATGACCACTGAAAGTGTGATAACATGGGGGGAAACAACTTTAAATGTTGTTTCAGATGATTTTGGATGATTTTGAGGCCAGATGTGATCAATTGAAGATACGGAAGTACTGTTGTCCGGAACTCATTTTGGGGTCGTTTCACCATAATGAGCCCGCTTTTTTTTTCCATACTCCGATTTCCCTAATTTTTGGCGTGAAGTGAGGCACATACATGTACTACAACTTAAGCATGACAACTCAAAAGGTATTTCCGATTTCCAAAGTTATGGATTTTTTGGTTCACCCGACCGCGCCGCACCAGGATGAGCACGAGGAATGATTTTGTCGACATAAAAGTTGTAGAGCATGTTCTTTCTAAGCAAAGAACGACTTTCTATCTTTATTTTAAACGGACTTATGATCATTCATGTGAGCCCGATTTGACTTTCGAAAAGTGATAGTACCATATTTGGCCTTCTGAATCTCGATGATGACGACAGATATCAAAATTCTGACGACGCAGTTTGAAAGAGCATCATTTGTAGTAATTGTAACCAAATTTGTTTCCAGATTGAACAAACTTTTCCCCTACCGCCGCAGCGTGGTCGATTCTCTCGCGATTCCTCTCTTTTGCAATATTTGACAGATTGGCACGTCAGCATCTACTTGTTCATGCAGCACACTTTCGTTGCACCAATGCCTTCCGACTCCTTGAGACTCTGCTCTTTGCATGGTCCGAAGCAGAATTCGATGTGCCACTCTCCTTTGGTGCACTTGAACGAGTTCGCAACGATTACGCTCCCGTCACTCTAAAAATTTGAGCAACATACATAATGTTATCAGCTAGATTCTACTACAACTTGGTGGCTTCTTTCATTTTCGTATAAAACATAAATACTGTAAATTTGTGAATTTAATATTCTCGTCCTTTCACATGTGCTTACCTTAGCAAACACGAATTGGGGCGTCTCTCCGTCGCACGCGGCGCCACTTTCCGTGATTTTCGCGATACCATGAGTTCGTCCTTTGCCCCATCTCGCATCAAGATCCGACTGAGTGCATTTGCCAAGGGTAGGACAGGCTGAAATTAATTGGCCCAATTTACTCAATCAAGCATTCTTACAACAGACTTATGCGCTATATCGCGCTCGGAGTTGTATGGGAAAAGTGCGGATATTGGGGTGGATTGCACGCCCGGATAATACAATAATCATGAATGCAGAAGACTGACCAGCGGCTGCACAAGAGAAGACAACCAACAATACAAGTAGGGTACGCATCGAGGTGGTAACTGTAGAGAATGAAGTGTGGCAATCACAATACACCTGAATATAAGGATGTAATCGTTGACCCTCCGTAGAATAAACAACAATATTCGACCAATTGCAACGACTAGTGAAAATACAAAACAACTAAGAGGTGCACGATTGCATCCTTTGCTGGAGAAGGTGTAATTGTGCGAATGTACACCAAATTCGGTACAGATTTTATGGAAGATTGTGCAATATCATCCCGTGTCTTTCATTCCCTTCGTATGATTCTCGGATTTGATAATATACCTTTATCGATACATGTGAAATGAGCCCAACATAAGAGCATTGAGAAAGTTAAAGAGGAATTCTCAGCAAACATAGGACAGTTGGAATATGTTTCAAATATTAATAATATTATTATTATTATGTTTCAAATAGGGAGGGAACTCTCTTCAAGTCGTGTGCACTCTCTCTCTCTCTCGTTGCCTGCCCTTCAGGGTCACTTGGCACTCAGCCAACTAGTCGTAACTTGCGTCAAATATAAGAAGATTTTGGGGATTCCAGTGAGGTTTTGGTGAGTCACAAAACTACCTTGTCAGATTTTAAGAGTCAAATTAGCTGATAAAGTTAGATGAACGGTGAAAACGTATAAAGAACAATTAAAACATGATGACGTGTTCTGACTATCGGGATTTCATGAGAAAGTAACATGTTGATCAAGTTAGTTTAGTATCACCTATTATGAGTTATCATTCTCCCGTTTCACGCAGCATACTTTCACTGTATCGGTATGCTCGCTGCGTTGGAGATCCCACGACGTGGGGAAGCCTCGGATCGTCCACTTCCCATTGTCACATGTAAACGCGAGTGCACTAATGATGGAACCGTCGTTCTGAACAATTGAATAGCATTCGTTAGTTCCATTGATGGTATACATTTTGTTCAGGTTATATTAGGATATATTTGAACAGCTTCGTCAGAAACATATGTCTGCCCCGTGCTCGTGTTCGATATCACAATACATTGACATGATTACCAAGCTAGTATAGTTTCAGCCATTACTAAAGTATCAATTTAACGAATATGCAACGCATGCTAAACATCTCATTTTCCAACTCACGCTCGAATAGACGAATCGGGCTTCAGACATGTGTACTCTATGCCAGGTTTCTAGGTGTCCCTTATTACTCGTGAGTTGAGAACCTAACGCCTGCACAGAGCGCAAATGACACACCCCTTACTGAGCCACTCAGTAAGAAATGCCCAGTCGTTGCCACAACGACTGCCACTAGTTGCCACAACTAGTGAGTAACCTTACTGAGCCACAGTAAGAAATGCCCAGTCGTTGCCACAACGACTGCCACTAGTTGCCACAACCAGTGAGTAACTGCCACAGTTACTAGAACACACTGCTGCCACAGTCAGTGCAAAAAGACCACAAAAAGGAAATCAAGGAATCAAGAAATCAAGACAAGAGCAAAAGGAGATGTTCGAGAAGAGACGCCGACGGAAAAGCGAAAGCTACCCCGAGTAAACCGCTTCCCGACCCTAGTTGAAACTCAGAATGTAAGACGGAGTGAACGAAGCAATTTTATAAATATTTGACGCAAACAAAATCAATAATCTCGAGGCAAAACAAACGGAACAACAACAAACAACGAATTTCGTAAGTCAGAATTATTATACGAGTCCGATCGTATTCCTGTACGCTAACGGACATAATTTACATAGGCGGAAACAAAGAATTCATTCGGAACATTAAATTCGATATAACTCCGATAATTATATTTCTATTCGAAATCTTGAATTATTATATTGTTATTCACAGCATGGGGTATAAATAACGACTGGGGGTACCCCTATAGTACACATGCAATGAGCAGATTCGGTTGTGATGGTAGCAGGGATGTGCGCATGCCTTGTCTTGCCGGTCATATGCTCATCGAGATCCGCTTGGGTGCAGTTGCCGAGAGCAGGGCACTCTGGATTCGAAGTTGAGAATTAATGCAGAAATGTATTTTTCAAAATATATTTTTTCAATATATTTGATTTTTTCCGGCAAATATGGCAATAATTATGACTAAATTATGCACTATCATTCTCACCGGAAAGCACGGAAGGTAAGATAGCGATCAGTACGATAATAGCACGCATCGAGATGTTGTTGATAGTGAACCACATACGGCGCAAAAAAATTATCAAGGAAGGTTGGTTGCAAATTTAGTGTATGTCAACAACAATTTGATCATTGGTTCATTTGTCATTTTGCAATGGAAAACATGAAACAGTGGGACAAAGAGCCATATAGACAGAATATAATAACACCATGTATTATCTGATATGCGAGTGAGTAAAAAAATGATCATGACGAAATCATACCGTTCGCACAGCATGTCAGAGGGGGGAAGGAAGTTCATTTGCGTGGCAGATCGATTTTTGGACCGAACTGGCCTTCTCACTGTGGATCATTATCACCCATGCAGTCGGTCGATGGAATTTCATCCCCAATTTCGACAATAGTGGGCAAAAAGTATTAACGATATTGCGAAACATATTTGAATGAGGTACATATATGTTCTACAACTTAAGCATGAAAACTCAGAAATTTTTTTCCGATTTCCAAAGTTACGAAAGTTTTTGTACACCCGCCCGCCCCTCATCAGGGTGAGGTCCAGGAATGTTGAGGTCAGCATAAAGTTGTAGCGCATGATGGTAGCTTTCATTGGAAAAAAAGAACGGCCCTCTATCTTCACTTTGAACGGATTTATGATCGTTTAAGTAAGAGCAATTTGACTGTCGAAAAGTGATACCACCATGTTTGACCTTCTGAATCTCGACGATGACGACAGATATCGAAATTCCGACGACGCAGTTTTGAAGAGCATCATTCAACGTACTTATCACCCAAAATTATAGCAGGATAGGACAAACTTGATTCCTA
Source organism: Pristionchus mayeri (assembly GCA_036245805.1). Lineage (NCBI taxonomy): Eukaryota > Metazoa > Nematoda > Chromadorea > Rhabditida > Neodiplogasteridae > Pristionchus > Pristionchus mayeri. The sequence goes on from BTRK01000005.1 coordinate 7,037,846, forward strand.
CCGCCGCGGCGTGGTCGATTCTCTCGCGATTCATCTCATATATATTTCCCTGACATTGGTTTTATAATTCCCACAACTTTTCAATGTGTACACTGACAGAATCTCTGGTAGATGCACCAATCTTTCTTTCCCTATCGCTATCTCTCTCATCACTCTCTTTCTCACATTTATGTAGATCACTGCGAAGCCACACTTCTGCATATTACGAAGAATTGCACAATTGCTCATAATATCGCATTCCTTCCGCAACACAATTGCCCATCCAATAAAACGTTTCACATTCTTTGACCAATTAGTAATCATGAAGAATAGTATCCAATTAATTAATATGGCAAATGGCCATTTTCCACTGTCGTATACGTACACGTACACAAATGGTCACACGACATCACTTAATATAGTCCCGGAAGCCGAAACGGGCATATTTTGGAATGCTCGTATTTGTATGTGCATTTTTTTGCGTCGGCAAATAAAACAATCATTTATTTATTGCCTCATAAGAGCAAAAAGACATTGTTTAGCACTCTCTGTTTCCCGCTTGACACGGCGTGAACTGGCACGCGTACGGGAAGCCGATCCGACAATTACCTGCGCCCCTGAAATGATCAATTTGAACTATTCTTAACCTTTTTTAATTTAAAGTATATTTTTTAAACAATGTTCGCATGAATTATGATGTTTCGCGCTAATCTAGTCCGAAGAAAGAGTGCGCCTTTACATGCGTATGATTTTAAACATGCATTATTCTAAACACATAGACATTGTTTAATGTGTTCTTATAAGCTCATAAAAGCCTGTGGCTAAGGCGTACCATTGAGGTTGCAGAAGATGTAAATACAAATAAATAAATACGAATTCGAGAAATACTTGCGCTCACCATGGCAGAATCGCTTTGGTAGTGTCCGCGTAGGCACACTTGGCAACAGCCGCGGAGCTCGGCTCGTCCACGTCCCAGTTTGTATAGGGATCAGTTGACTAAATGCATTATTTCTCTGTTGTATTTTTATAATAAATCATTCTTGATATCTTTCATTATAGCCAATACTCTTTTTCACACTGATATGAGACATAACTTTTACCCATTTTTAGGCTAACCCCGTCTTCCCATGTCCAATCGTCGCTGTTCAACTTCTCGTAGCCAATCCAGAAATAGTCCGACTTTGAACTCGGCATCACTGCAAACGTATAAATCAGTGAACAAAATCTGGAAAGAATCGCCAAAGCAGGGAAGCATAGACATCAGAGGTATCAAACTAGGCAAAACTTGTACGCCAGCGAAAGTGTTTATCTATTTTACCTTGCTGAAGGAATGAAGCCTTCTGCTCGTCGTGAATCTCCGCGATAACTCCATGACCATCGAAGCAGTTAGTCTTCGCCTGATTGAATGGCAGACCCTTCGACGAGGCAGTGTAACACCCACCTGTGAGAGACTCACACTGTTAGAGGATGACACACGATACAACCATAGTTACCCAACACTGGCGTGGTTAAGCTCTTCCCCTATATGGGAAGTGATTAACGATGCATGCTTAACTATGTATAGGGGGTCATGGGGGTCGCCGCCGGCGTGGGCAACTATGGATACAACCATTGTCCATACTTTAGTGTGATATCGTGTTTCGAACTCTCACGCTGATTCAGTAGACCGGACAGACTGTTCAATTCGGAATAATCAGGGTACCGGTTGGAGAAGCGGCTGGGGCATACAATATAAATGGCTCACCGGAAGCTTTTACGGCGGGATCATTTCCTCCGTAGGCGATCTTATCCGATGTGCAGAAGCAGTTGGCTGAACACGTTAATTAATGCCCACACGACCAATGAATTAATGACCCCATTCCATATTACGTTTTGACCTGTTCCTCAAAACAATCCACTCATAATATCATTTTAAAGACATAATCTTGTGAAATTGTCTAGATGAGGAAATTATAAAATGAATCGCAGTTAGAATGTTGCATAACGACATACCCTTGCAGAAGGCCTGAAGGCCGGCTGTCATGTAATCGCCGTTTGTGAAGTAGTATCCATATGATGCAATTGCTCTCAAATCCGGCACCTCCGTCTCATCATCCTTGAGGAAATCTGAAATGTATGTTGTCGAAGTGCGAAATTAATGAAATTGTCTAATATTCGAAATGAAGAAAATGTTTTTGAAATGGTGCGCAACTTACTGTTCACTATGATGACTCCATTCGAAGCTTTGAAGTGTTCGAGGGCAATGCTGCTGTCCAATGCCAATATGTTGCTGGAATTATGCGTGCATTTGATTGAAACATGTTAAAATTGCTCACGGCTTTGAATCTGTCATGTAGTAGATCACTTGACGGGTGTTAGCTCTTTCCTGTTTGTCTTCCACTCCTCCTTGGAGCATTTTCACTGCGGCATCGAAAGCTCTGAAAAAAAACGAATGTTCACTTTGGGTAAATATATCTCACTTTCCCTACAACCGCAACACTCTAGTGCGTAGATATACGTATGGGACTGTCAATATCAACAAAGTCTCACGTCACATAGTCCATGTCGGTTACACTTTGCTTGATCGTTGCCTTTCCTTCGAGTGTATCATATCTGGTCATATTGAGGTTGTAGAGAATCTGAACTATTTATCGTAGAATATTCGAAAACAATCAGATTCTCCACAAACATTCGGGTATTCAAGCGCACATAGCTGAACTATCCCTTCATCGAAAAATTCTTTGAGCCCAAACATTTGCGAAACTAAAATCCACACACCCCACTTCTCAATCTTGACTAGGATTGTTTTCTCGCGCTTCGGGTGTATATATAATTGTTCTTGTTAATTGCATAACACCAACCTTTGGATTATCGTCCATGGTGATCACTCCGAGTCTCGAGTAGAAGGCAGAGTTGGTGTTCGTTTCGAGAAACCAAGCAATTCCGTCACTTAAAAAGGACTCGGTCAAGCGTTCAGCCTGAAAAATAAATGATATACCCACTATATAAATAATGTTTTAAAACACGTAAAGACACCTTGCCCAACGCTGCATCTCCCATGGCTACAGAAGTGTCCAGAATGACGACGATATCCACCCAAATCTCCATTGGGTCCCATCCAAATGGCATGTTCCATTTGGTATCGCAATTACAGTACGGGGCTGAACATTAAGTGTATGTCATTCCCAGGTTTAGGTAAAGTTTCAAATGGTGCAACCAAGCTATTTCACAGTCTTCAAGAGACGTCCGAGCTATGTCGAACAGTATCCATTTTTTGAGATGGAAACTGAAAGCATTACTCGGTCCGGACAGGCTCGAGGCAGCTGCGGTTGTTGCGGGTTTCGCAGAGGTTTCGGCTTTGCGCGTGACTGGTCTGATCGTCGTCGCATTCCACAGTGGCGCGACTTAAATATACATTTTTAATTTAAAAAGTGTCATAATTAATCATTATTTGTGATATTTATTTTGGCTAAAAGACATGCAGAATGCGCATACATGTACAACAATATTAATGAGATGATAATATCGACATTTGGAATATATTAAAACACCATGTACTTTGGCATGTAGATCCAATTTTATATCGTGGTAAATAAATTAGTTGCACGGTCTTGGACTATTCATAATGCCGATTTCCTTTGCGTGCGTATCAAATCGTAATGTCTTCGAAGCATGTTTTCAAATATATAATCTGAGCTTACAAATTGCCAAACTAGATCGTCTGACCTGTGTCCTGGAATATATCGATTTGCAGTGCGAACAAATCCATGCTGTTCTCGATCCACGCGTCTCCCAAGCTCCAGTAGAACGACATGTCGAATGCGAGCGAATCGTACCTCTTCGAGATGCTTCCAGTGCCGTATAGACTGAAAAGAATCAAGTTGAAGGGTAAACAGTGAAGCTGCTCCGAGGCGAGATGTGAAGATACGGCATTGTGAAATCTCTCCTCACTTCAGGACGTCGTCATTGACAGTAAGCCTCATGGCATCAGATTCTCGCGCGATTGCGAAAACGCCGTTGATGTTTACTTCGAATGGGCTAAATATCGGAAATATGAACTTTTTTTGTAAGTTGAATAGTTTAGAAATCCATTTCCCTGAGAGTACAGTGCGGAGAAAAACCGTGAAAAGCCTTATTGTAAACTCGTTCCAGTCGGTTTGCTTAGCATGTTTTGTCATCCCTTATAGGGTATCACAATCAATCGTTGAATTTAGCGTACTGTCCGGAGAAATAGTCCTCTTCTTTGATCATAGATACTGCCGGGTGGGTCGAGTATGTCGTGTTTACGGATGGGCAACCGACGTAGCCTGTCACAATAATATATGCATTATTCAAATAGCCAATTAATGGCAATTCTAAAAAGCCAGTTAGGCTAAACTCCAAGAAGCCTGGAATAAAAATCATTAGATCATAGCCAAAATTACATGGCTACAAGCATATTTCTGAGTATTGCATATATCGTAATGTTGCCGGCCAATGTTGAGCCTACATAGGCATATTTTGTTCAAAAGTTTCAGCAAAAATAACAATAGCATCATAACACCATAACAAAAAAATATTCAATGATAAAAGCAATATAATATTTACTTGCCTGGCGCAACGTATACAGCACTGGTGCCTGGTGACATGGACGACCACTCAGCTGAACATTTTTTTTGTTTGCTTTATATTTTTTAAATTTTTTTTTGTAAATGTAACATTGAAAATCGTTTGGTTCTCATCCTACTGAAATATCCAAATCGCGTGTGAGACTTCTGACTATAGGAAGTAACGTTGATGCGGCCGTTCTTCGACGCCCCGCGTTGCTTGTAGTAGACAGTTGCGATGGGCGAGTAAACGGAGAATGAGGTTTCCTTGAGTAGATCGTAGCTGAAGTCATAATAGAGTCAGAGAAGTGGCCTACGATGATTTGACGATTGTTGCTGTTTAGAAAGATTCATCAATAAACTTGCTCACATTGGTGTAAATACCGGGCGAGAGTAGGCGACAGCGTCAGCTCCAGTAGTGTAGACGTACGGTAGCGAATCGAACTGGAGAGCAATGGTATGACTCTCTTCAGTTTGCACGCTCTCTCGCCTGTCAGGGAGACGAGAGAGCGTGCAAACTGAAGAGAGTCAGACGATTGCTCGAACTGGAACATTAATGCAACGATTTAGCGTAGATTGTGGGGCAACATTCTGCAAGTGAAAAAACACAAATTTCTACAAAATTTGCGAACTTCTAAAGCTATCGAACGAAGCATTTGGGATATATATTACAGATCAACGATCAACGACTAACGGGCTCGAAACCAGTGAATCTCCAGAAGTGAATTGAGGCTGAGGCGGACATGTACGTGCTGTTGTCCCAGGCGTCATTTCGAGGAATCATTCCGGAACCCACGTAGTACACTTTGCTGTCGTAGTTGTCTACAATAATGCATGTTTATTCGAAAATATTGCCAACGTCTCCATTAACAAAACAATCGGTAAATATTTTTTCTCACCAGCGCCCTTTTCTACAGCGTAGAATACGAATGAGGGCGCGAAGTGGTTGTTGTTCTGCAGCTTGTAGTTACCACCCTGTAAAAAATATTGTTCAGAAAACATCTGCGTAAATAATGGAATTTTGTTACAAATTGCGATCAATGATTCATTGGCGAAAAATGATGTTAAATGTATCTTTGTAGTATTTCGATAGAGGTATCGATTTGTATTCATGACGCATCATTGTTAAAGCCGAAATCGGGCTTACCGGGAGCTCCTTAACTTCCAAGTCGGAATTCATGTTTGCAAGTTCGAGCAAGCTGAAATTATACACTTATTTTTTTAAGGAAATGATTAAAGAAATAATATAAAAATGGAGTAAAAGCATATAAATATTTACCTGGCTATCTTTCGTCCGGTCTCGTCCACTATCACGATGTTATCGTTCATTGTGGGAGAATAGACGCGACATCCACCCGAGCAACGAAATGTAGCCTGAAACGAGTGCGATTCGTTCCTGTCAGGCAAAGTCTGCCCGAATTAACTTTCGGGGGTGGGGTATGTTTGCTACAATTTCACGATGCGGAATTGACGTTTCTAGCACAAATTTGTGCTACTCTTTTCAATACAGGTAAATTGTCAATCAACGAATCCAGAATGGTCCATATTAGATGGAAAATAAGTTGACTAACCGTATCAGTATCCTTTAAGTCAATATTGTCCAGAACCTCAGATTTGAGGAAGGTCACTCTAGCATCGATTACCCCAGTAGAGAGAAGGATGAAGAGACAGAACCACATCTGATAAATATCAACCCAAAATGTTAGCACAATAAGCTGCAACACAACAAATTTCAGTCAAAAGACGCAATCGAGAAAATGGATGATACGACACAATACATAATGTTGTGATCCCACGTCTTGTCTGAAGAGAATGCTAATAAATGTTACAGGGGAAAACGATAAATAAATAATTATTCGGTCAGGAGTAGCGTCTTGAAGAGGGCGCAATTTCTAGGACTATTGTATTTAGTACTCCTTATCTTCTAATATTGCATGTTTGATGTCGATGAGACCTTTAAATCACGGTTTAGAGATCAATGACATGGTGTGCGAATTTTGAGTGATGATTTTGTTCCCTGGGGTAGTTTTCGATGATGAACAACATGGTCCACTTAATTTTACATGAATCTTTCATATTGGGTCGGGGTGGTACCATGTCACTTCCGGTAAAAACTGGTTTAACTCTCACTGGTTCTCAAGTTATGACGACTTTTTGACTCGTTGTGTGCGAGTGTGCGAGTGGTGACCTAGCTCAAGTGATCCGCCTTTTCTCAATCATAGACCTGACAGAACAAGCTACAGAACGCTTTCAATAAGAAGCTTTTCATTCTTCAACATTTCATGGAATAAATAGTCCCTATTACTGATCCATCGGAATTAAATATATTTACATCATCACATAGTCTTCAATTTTACGCTAGATCAGCTCGACTGCACCTAAGCTCCGAGTTGGCAGAATCAGGTGTCCTTTGCTGTGAGCGCATTTTAACTGATTCTGCGCCAATGTTGATAGCAATACAGGTGGAGATACAACATGCAGAGATAATTTATCGAATCACTGGAACATGTATTCTGGAGGCATGACTCTTCACTCAGCATAGTCTGTTTCCCACTTGACAAACAAATAAGAAGCATACCCAAAAATACAACCACATTAGGTAGGTTGGAAGATTTCGGGAAAAAAACTAGAGTTGGGGAAACGATACCGCGTTCTTCATTTTACGATCTCTCTCGAAGGTGGGTCGGCGAGCATGTACGTGCAATTAGCGATATTGATGTAGTTTTCCGAACCCTACAAAGAACTCCTAAGATTACAGGACAGCTTATCGATAAAATGCATGCCAGTATGTGTGCAGTATAGGCGTGGCCGTGGTCAATTTTTGTACCCGCCTTATCGCTTTCGTTGAGCACTGGTCTGACTCTCTTAAGTTTGCACGCTATCTCGCCGGTCAGAGGGACGAGAGAGCGTGCAAACTGAAGAGAGTCAGACGATTGCTCCATTTTGTTGCTGATCTCGGCACAATAGCATGTTGCTGAAGCTGGCTACATCTCGTCTGTGACGTGTATTGAGGAAAAGCTTGATTGCGGACTAATATATGATGACGCGGGAGGGGCACTTCCGGAGCAGACAACACGCTACAATCTCTTAGCTGTCATTGTCCGAGGTAGGACACGGGAATGTCCTTTTTTTGTTTGAATGTCCGTGCAACGTGTGAGACTCAAATGACGGAAATGATTAAGAAAGTCAACGGGATAGTTCGGTTCGAAACTTTATGTGAATGCAGACCCGAAATAATTTGTAGACCTTCGGAAAAATCATATTTCGAGAATGTCACCGAAAGTGTACTTCAAAACCTCTAATTAGTGATTCCATGAAAGTAAAACCAAATCTCGCGACAAATGGAAGAGAGCCCACCGAAGTAGGCATGTATGGCGTGCACTCGGTGATTGTGTTCCTGTCGCGGGTCGCTTCAATGGCAAACTCCGGATGTATGCCCTGTCTACTTGAGTACTCCGAACACGAACAATTTTGTAATCGCAGATTTCCATATTAAAGTAAAGCTAATTATGAGCTTTGCCCCTTTGCACGCCTACGACGAGATTTTACGAGCCTTAAAAATCCATTATTTCTTGTTCAAAAGCGATAGAGCGAGCACAAAAATTTACCCCGCCCCCTCACTCGCAAGAAAAATCATGCACACCGTGTCATTGAAATTTTTGCTGAAGCGTGATTTGGACGACATTTGGACGGTGAAATCAAAAATTCAACGGAGAAAGATAAGGAGTTCTATAAGGAGTGCTTAAAGGAGGACAATTGCAGAAGGAGTGTCAGTTCCGTGAGTATAGTCAGGTTCGCGTATTACAACAAAAATTATCGTCCAATATTATGTCGATTCCGAGTAGTTAGCCTTCGATATGTTGTTATAGTTGTTGTTATTATTATTTGCATTAATAATAATACTGTTAATATTATTATTTTTAGATGTGGTTATATCGTATCCTCCTTCTATCGATCGTGGTAGTTGAAGCACGAGTGACATTCCTCAAATCGGAAGTGCTGGAAACGTATGACCTAGTGAACACTGACACGGTTGGTATACTTATCTAAATGAAATATTCCAACGGCACGTACCATCACCCCTGGCCAATATACTTTCAAAGTTAAATATTTTGCAATTATTCAAATATTTGTAATAAAGCGTACGAAATCGAAAACTGTTATGCGTTGACAATTCTATGATGTAAAACTGTCGTAGAACACGTTGTGGAGATGCTTACATTAGTACTGTTAGTACTATCAAAAAGTCAAATTCTTCCCAAAATTGATATGTATGCAGCGACTTAAGATCTTAATTTTATGCAAAGGAAGATTCGCAATCATTTCAGGCTTCCTTCCGATGCTCTGATGGATGTCGCGTCTATTCTCCCTCAGCGACCGACAGCATAGTGAATATGGATGAGGATGGAGGCATAATAGCAAGGCAATCATCTAAATTTTAAAAAAAAACGATATTTTATTAAAACATGTTAATACATTTCAGCTTGCTCGACCTTTCATACATGAATTCCGACATGGACATTAAGGAGTTGCCGGTAAGATCTGTTCCGTCGTTTACAATGATGTGTCTTTTATGGTAATGGAGAGTACGAAAACTGCATCTATCAATAAATATGCTACCATTTAAAAAATAGAATTTGTGAAACTCGATTCATTAACTTTCCTTATTTTTTTCGGAAATTCGGAAATCTGTTTAGAGTAATATATATATATGAATATTCGAAGTGGACGTACAAATTTTTGATAATTTCATAAACAAATAAGATACTCATCACAGGGAGGAAAGTACATGCTGCGTAACCTGGATCAGCATGCAACGATGGAATTCGTTTTCTACGCTGTTGAGAAGGGCGCAGGTAAAATATCGATTAGAAAATCTGTTGATGTGATAAATCAATGTGATAGTTTGTGTAGGCCTAAGTGAGTAAATTCCCTGGCAATGCATGAGCTGTAGTGTTGTCCACATAGGTGTCCAGAAATGACGGCGAGGGGGGGGGGGGGGTGGGGGGGACGAGGGGGGCGAGGGGGGCGAGGGGGGTGCTGCGCACCTCCTTACATGTGAGGCGGCGTGGACATCTATGGATGTCCGATTGGGGCTGAAAGAACCGCTCTCCGAAAATGTATCTCTCTTCAGACACAATTATGGCTCAAAACTTTGGGACACATTTGACAAACGAGATCGGACACAAATTGCCAATATAAATATGTGCTGATTAGAATTCGATAGCCCCCCCCCCGCCATCAGAGACTTTGAAACAAGGCGCGAAAGTAAATTATATTATTGCATGCGGAATGCTACACCGAATCATTGGAATACAGAGCCGTACGCTCTAGCATCGTTAGTTAGGTCGCATCACTATTGGATTTGTTTGCAGAAAACTACAACAGCAAGGTGTACTATGTGGGGTCGCCAACGATCCCTCGGAATGACGCATGGGACAACAGCACCTACATGTCCGCTACACGATCTATTCACTTCTCGAAATTCACTGGTTTCACTGAAGTATTTTTTTCCAAAATTGAACAGATTTAATACTCCAACCCTGCATTACGAACAATAATTATATGCTATTATACAATTGGATAGTCGTCGAATACGGCTTCCCGAGTCTGGTGAAAACATGTATGCTGACTCTGGGGAACTACAGGACGATTCTCTGCCGTTCGTTTACACAACTGGAGCTGACGCAGTCTCCTACTCTCGTCCAGTATTCATCCCAGTGTAAGCATGATGAATGCATATTGTACAGTAATACAACCTCTTTCACAGTTTTAATGATCTAGTGCAACGCTGTTGTATCATGTATCATACGATACAAAGTTCACGTATCATTATGCACTACGCTCATTTAATATTTCTATTTGAAATAATGCAATTTTGACGACCATTACTATGTAACATGTTGTGCAATGAGGCTCAATCAAATTTGATCAAAAAACGTTTGAAAAACGTTTGCGTTTGAACAAAAACCCTGCACAAATCCAAGCCTCGCTAGGATCCGTTAGGGTTAATAACAATTATCTTTCAGCACGTACGACCTTCTCAAAGACACCTCCTTCTCCGTCTACTCGCCCATTGCAACTGTCTACTACAACAAACGCGGGGGATCGAAAAACGGACGAATCACAGTGACCGGAGACAGTGAGAAAAATAATAAATATATATTTTTTAAAAATATTTTTACAATTATGTTCACGTATATCTAGCATAACTAAGTTCTAAAACTTAAAAAAATTATTTCAGGAACAGTATCTTCCCTCTCAACAGGTTCAAGCTCAGTTTACAGGTCCAGGCACGTTTCTTGTTTCCAACAAAGTTCGACTCTATCTGAAACCTGAGTTCCTTTCAGAAACTCAATAATATCTTGCAATTCGATTTTTTTTCTCACATCGCCTAGACAACCCAAAGTTCGCACTCGAAATGTATAGCTTGCTAGAAGTATTCACTGTATAGAATCATAATTATTTTAATTAAAAGTTAATTCAATTAATTAAACAGGCTACGTCGGTTGCCCTTCCGTCAACACAGCTTACTCTACCTTCCCAGTGGAGATTAACGAGAGCGTAAATTTCTCCGGATCCAGCTCACAGTACGCCACTTTCGACTGCCATCTATGCACAACTTCACTGCACAGCGCAGTAGTCTCTAGTATTGTTCCCTCAGGCGTTTATCGCGAGCGCTCGCCGCTAGAGCGGTCAATCGCTCGAGCGGTAAAATTCATTTTCGAGCGTGCTGCGCTATTTAAAATCGTTCGCGATTGAGGGGAATTGGGGACTCGCAGCTATTCATCTTGCTATGGAAAGTGAAACATATCGTACTCTCATTCATCTCATTCCTCTCAACCCGGTCATTTCCCCGCGCTCGCTAGCAATTTTGCATAATCGCTCGCATTTGAGGAAATCTATGCGCATTTTGTATCGAATTCTCATTGAATAAACGCCTACACTTGCTAGTATTAGTATCATTTGCCCGTAGACGCACCACATATCATGCCATGTTCAGCTTGTTCGAAGTCAACATCAACGGTGACTTCGCAATCGAGCAGCCATCCGATGCCGTCGTGCTTACAGTCAATAACGACGTGACGAAGTGAGCAACCGGAGATATAAAATCACTTCCAGCGTAATGGTACCTTGGCTTCTTGAAAGGACCGCGTACCTAAGTGGTTTTAACGCTGCAAATTACAAAATGTCATCAAACGTGGAAAAAAATGTGATTGTGTGGATTTATAGGTACGTAAGTTCGTAGAAGCAGAAAAGGGAAACGAGAACCTTATGTACACTCATTCTTCCTAGAGTTAGAGAATTGTTTTACATTATTGTAATTTTCAGATATATTTCATGTTCGCTATACATAGAAGCGATATAGTATTCTAGAGATATGCTCCAACAAAATGTACTGAAAATCCTCGTTTGTTGACTGTTCAGGGAATTTGCTATTTTCCTAATTTCGAATGCAATCGGGAAGCGATTTTAACACAATGCAGAAATGAACTAGTAATACCCTTACTCGTATTAAACAGAAGACCAGGGCTGTCGAAGTTTACAAGAAGAATCTTGGAAAACCAAAAGGAAAGACACCTTTGAGACAACCTAATATTAAAGACAACGTAAAAACCCATGGGGTTTCTCAATTCAAGTAAATCTAGTTCGGTAATTCAGACGATAATTCAGACTAGATAATTCAGGCTGTGCGGAACACGCGGGGTCTCGAAGACTTACGATGCTAATGAGTTCAACATCTCAATATCATGGTCAAATGCAGACGCCAGGATCGACGATCGCGTAGACTTGTTCGCTATGCAGATCGATATACTGAATAGCCCAGGTTCGGACAGTTAATCTTAGTTTTATATCAAGAAAGAAAACATGGCATGCAGTTACAAGGAATCTAGACGCATGCGATACTAGAAAAGTAGCCCGAAAGTGTTACCATATTCGCTAGGTCTTTGATTTGCGTGAATTTGTAGTAGTGCTATTTCTATATCCAATGCCAGATTTCCAAAATTGAACAGATTTAATACTCCAACCCTGCATTACGAACAATAATTATATGCTATTATACAATTGGATAGTCGTCGAATACGGCTTCCCGAGTCTGGTGAAAACATGTATGCTGACTCTGGGGAACTACAGGACGATTCTCTGCCGTTCGTTTACACAACTGGAGCTGACGCAGTCTCCTACTCTCGTCCAGTATTCATCCCAGTGTAAGCATGATGAATGCATATTGTACAGTAATACAACCTCTTTCACAGTTTTAATGATCTAGTGCAACGCTGTTGTATCATGTATCATACGATACAAAGTTCACGTATCATTATGCACTACGCTCATTTAATATTTCTATTTGAAATAATGCAATTTTGACGACCATTACTATGTAACATGTTGTGCAATGAGGCTCAATCAAATTTGATCAAAAAACGTTTGAAAAACGTTTGCGTTTGAACAAAAACCCTGCACAAATCCAAGCCTCGCTAGGATCCGTTAGGGTTAATAACAATTATCTTTCAGCACGTACGACCTTCTCAAAGACACCTCCTTCTCCGTCTACTCGCCCATTGCAACTGTCTACTACAACAAACGCGGGGGATCGAAAAACGGACGAATCACAGTGACCGGAGACAGTGAGAAAAATAATAAATATATATTTTTTAAAAATATTTTTACAATTATGTTCACGTATATCTAGCATAACTAAGTTCTAAAACTTAAAAAAATTATTTCAGGAACAGTATCTTCCCTCTCAACAGGTTCAAGCTCAGTTTACAGGTCCAGGCACGTTTCTTGTTTCCAACAAAGTTCGACTCTATCTGAAACCTGAGTTCCTTTCAGAAACTCAATAATATCTTGCAATTCGATTTTTTTTCTCACATCGCCTAGACAACCCAAAGTTCGCACTCGAAATGTATAGCTTGCTAGAAGTATTCACTGTATAGAATCATAATTATTTTAATTAAAAGTTAATTCAATTAATTAAACAGGCTACGTCGGTTGCCCTTCCGTCAACACAGCTTACTCTACCTTCCCAGTGGAGATTAACGAGAGCGTAAATTTCTCCGGATCCAGCTCACAGTACGCCACTTTCGACTGCCATCTATGCACAACTTCACTGCACAGCGCAGTAGTCTCTAGTATTGTTCCCTCAGGCGTTTATCGCGAGCGCTCGCCGCTAGAGCGGTCAATCGCTCGAGCGGTAAAATTCATTTTCGAGCGTGCTGCGCTATTTAAAATCGTTCGCGATTGAGGGGAATTGGGGACTCGCAGCTATTCATCTTGCTATGGAAAGTGAAACATATCGTACTCTCATTCATCTCATTCCTCTCAACCCGGTCATTTCCCCGCGCTCGCTAGCAATTTTGCATAATCGCTCGCATTTGAGGAAATCTATGCGCATTTTGTATCGAATTCTCATTGAATAAACGCCTACACTTGCTAGTATTAGTATCATTTGCCCGTAGACGCACCACATATCATGCCATGTTCAGCTTGTTCGAAGTCAACATCAACGGTGACTTCGCAATCGAGCAGCCATCCGATGCCGTCGTGCTTACAGTCAATAACGACGTGACGAAGTGAGCAACCGGAGATATAAAATCACTTCCAGCGTAATGGTACCTTGGCTTCTTGAAAGGACCGCGTACCTAAGTGGTTTTAACGCTGCAAATTACAAAATGTCATCAAACGTGGAAAAAAATGTGATTGTGTGGATTTATAGGTACGTAAGTTCGTAGAAGCAGAAAAGGGAAACGAGAACCTTATGTACACTCATTCTTCCTAGAGTTAGAGAATTGTTTTACATTATTGTAATTTTCAGATATATTTCATGTTCGCTATACATAGAAGCGATATAGTATTCTAGAGATATGCTCCAACAAAATGTACTGAAAATCCTCGTTTGTTGACTGTTCAGGGAATTTGCTATTTTCCTAATTTCGAATGCAATCGGGAAGCGATTTTAACACAATGCAGAAATGAACTAGTAATACCCTTACTCGTATTAAACAGAAGACCAGGGCTGTCGAAGTTTACAAGAAGAATCTTGGAAAACCAAAAGGAAAGACACCTTTGAGACAACCTAATATTAAAGACAACGTAAAAACCCATGGGGTTTCTCAATTCAAGTAAATCTAGTTCGGTAATTCAGACGATAATTCAGACTAGATAATTCAGGCTGTGCGGAACACGCGGGGTCTCGAAGACTTACGATGCTAATGAGTTCAACATCTCAATATCATGGTCAAATGCAGACGCCAGGATCGACGATCGCGTAGACTTGTTCGCTATGCAGATCGATATACTGAATAGCCCAGGTTCGGACAGTTAATCTTAGTTTTATATCAAGAAAGAAAACATGGCATGCAGTTACAAGGAATCTAGACGCATGCGATACTAGAAAAGTAGCCCGAAAGTGTTACCATATTCGCTAGGTCTTTGATTTGCGTGAATTTGTAGTAGTGCTATTTCTATATCCAATGCCAGATTTCAGCCGCCCCAATTCCCGCCACGACTTCTACTTCCGGAACCACGACGAAATCCGCACCTACCACATCCGATTCAAGTAATGCTAATTCTTCTAGGTCACCAGGGCTAAGTAGTGCTGATACTAATTTGATACGGACATCAAGCATAATGCTATTTGTTTTTCGTGTTGTATGTACATTGTATTATGTAAAATTGCAGCAACACCGAAAAATGCATCAACGACAGCTTCAAGTGAAACCGGACCAAGTACTGCTTTGAAATGGCTCCTCAAATGATATTTATCATTTTTGGCCCCTACTGCAACTGCGAAACTAAATGGGGACTGCCGGTTGGGTGGAACTTCAACGACATTTGGGTGGATATTGTCGTCGTTGTGGACACTTCCGAAGCCATGGGCGAAGCCGATTTAGCCGATGTGCGTCCAACATAATTTGTTGTTTGATATTTCAGATATGATAGATAACAATTTTAACATGAAATATTGCTATTTTAAAGACACTTTGAGTTGTCAATATTAGGTGGTACAGGCATGCATCTTCAGGCTGGAGAGATGATTGAGTCATTCCTAAGTGACGGTGAATCCGACTTTCTCATCACCTACACAAACGCCGCTTTCTATACGAGAGTGGGGGTGATCGCGATGTCCGACACAGCCACGGTTCGTTTGCATGCATTGTTCGGTTCAAAATATAAATGTTATTACCTAAACTAAACTTATTGACATACTATACGTTCAGACTCTGTACAACCTCAACATGACCAAGAACGATAAAATGAGAGGAAAGGCAACGATCAAGAAAGGAGTGGCTGGAATTGACTTCGTGAAGTGAGAAGCTTTTTCTCGAAAATATATGCAAAAGTGAGAAACATTTTGCATAGATTGCTAAATCTATAACAACATAAAAAAGCTCTGTTTGTAGCAAAACATTTCATTTATTAACTTTCATATCGTCACGACCTCAATCGTATACATTACACATATTTTAGAGCGTTCGACGCCGCTCAGAAAATGCTTCAAGAAGGTGTGAACAGCAAACCAGAAAGAGCTAATGCCCGTCAAGTTGTCTACTATATGACTGATTCTAAGCCGTGAGTTGTTTCCAGATAGTCAGATCACAAATGACATAATTCTAGCTACCTATTCGGAAAGAGTGAATTTGATGTCATTGACCAGTTCAAGGCTTCGCAAGGAGTCGTCATAGTGAACAGTGAGTTGACAGTTTCCATTCAGGTTGATTCACATTATTCGATTTCGAAAATCGTGTAATCGTATCTTGATTATTCAAAACACTGCCTTTGCAAGTCGAGTGACGATATATTACATGAAATGCCCACATTACCCCAATTACCCAATATTGTCAACAAATAAAATATGATACTAGCATACTCTCCTTTTCAGATTTGCTCAAGGATGGAGAGACGGAGGTGTCCGATTCCAGGGATCTTGCGTCGGATGGGTACTACTTCGCTAACGGCGACTACGTCACAGCTGGGCTGCAGTCCTTCTGCAAGGGTTAGTTTATTTTGTATCGTTGGTATGTTGCTGATGTTTTGATAGATCTCGACGTGGAGATAGTCCATCGCACTTTCAAATCACGATTGCAAATTGCGTTCAGCCAATTGCTTCTGCGCCTCGGACAAGACCGCGTACGGAGGAGGAGGAGATGTCGCCATCGAAGCTGCTGGTGAGGCGTCATATGCATCGTTATCGGACACATTGGTGTGATGATTACTGATGGATTGCTGAGAAAAACAATAGTTCATGATAATCGCAATGGACTATATATATTGGGAAGGTTATCATCCGACGGTGATCATAGTCTGCGATTGATCGGAGGTGTATCGCCGTAGAACAGGCCACTTTAGAACTCGCGTATTTTAATTTAGTGATCGATTTGGGACAGTTATGTGCAAATGATTAATGTGAATGTGTCGCAGGTGGATGCTACCGTGGCTCGTCGAAGGGTCTTCCCTTCAACAAGGCGAAGGATAGCTGTGTAGATGGAGGTGGAATCCTGGCGGTGATTCACGATCAACCCAAGGAGGTCTTCCTCCAGCAAGGTATAAATTTGTTCATATCTATCTGGTTCATATCACTCTTTTTCGAGGTCTTCACCGTATAGATTATTATCAATTGCATTTTTCTTTAGCAGGTATGATCATATTAATTGGAAGCCTATTTCCTACCTCAAGTGAATTGTTCATTGATCACTTTCAGTTATGTCGAGCTCAAAGTCAGACTACTTCTGGATCGGATACGAGAAGTCGGACAGTGGAGAATGGAGCTGGGAAGACGGGGCAAGTCTGAAAATGAGTTCGCAATATTCATTGAAATCATGTGTTGTGCATCCTACAATGTCTCATGCCAGCTTGAAATGTGTCAATTGAATGAGCGATGATCCAATACATGCAGTCTTCTGACCCGTACACCAACTGGGACGTGGACGAACCAAGCTCCGCTGCTGTTGCCAAGTGCGCGTTCGTGGACACCACCAAACCGCACTTGCCTTGGTGAGCCAAGATAATCTGCTTCCTCTTGTGACTTGGCAAATTAAGGAAATGCATGAACACATAATTACGATTTCAACCGATGAACTGCTAGATTTTGAAAATGTGTTTTTTTAAAAATTGTTTTGATCATAGTTAACGGCAATCTGGCATAATCTAAATGAAAATTTGAGGGGCGCCGGCAACTGCCGGATCGGCTTCCCTCACGTATGCCAGTTCGCCCCGTGCGCAGTGGGGAAGAAAGACTGCTAAGTCGAATGCCATCGTCATATCGACATATTATGATCTATCGATTCGATAAATCATCATTCAGTTTGACAAACTGCGCATTATAAATAACACATCTTAAAAATAGTCAAACTACACCTAGTTTGGTTATCGACATGTTGGCAAGTCGATTTATAATATCAATATTTATCACAATTTCCGAACATCATATTGCATCATATGTTAATCTTCAGTATCGTCTACTGAAATGCGAATGAATCCAGGTAGTTTACTTTATGCACGATGCCATTTGCGATACCACATCTTCTTAGTTTTGCACTCAGTAGAGTTCGAGAAATGATACCACTGTCTCTCCATTCTACACACTCTCTCGCCGTTCCACCGGTCGAGAGAGTGTGTAGAATGAAGATACGGTGGCCCGAATTACGAACTCTAGTACCCAGGCAGACTCGTTATGAGGTGCCTCATTATTTCTATGCCGTTATCTCTCGCATCTCCCACTTTCACTCTTTTGTATTGCTCTCTCTCTCTCTCTCTCTCTCTCTCTCTCTCTCTCTCTCTCTCTCTCTTCTTGATCACAATGTCAACCGAAGTCACACTTTTGCACATTACCGTACAGATACACCTGACAGAACATGCTACAGAACGCTTTCAATAAGAAGCATTTCATTCTTCGACATTTCATGGAATAAATAATCCCTATTACTGATCCATCGGAATTAAATATATTTACATTATCACATAGCCTTCAATTTTAGATCAGCTCGACTGCACCTAAGCTCCGAGTTGGCAGAATCAGGTATCCTTTGCTGTGAGCGCATTTTAACTGATTCTGCGCCAATGTTGATAGCAATACAGGAGATACAACATGCAGAGATAATTTATCGAATCACTAGAACATGTATTCTAGAGGCATGACTCTTCACTCAGCATAGTCTGTTTCCCACTTGGTACGGAGTGTACTGAGACATGTACGGGAAAGCGACCTGACAGTTGCCTGAAAGTCATCAATTGAACTCACTAGCGGCGCATGCTTTGATTAGTGTTGTTTTATTGTCGGGTATATTTCAGGGTCGGTAAATTGAGTATCGGCTCATAAACCATTTAGTGCACCTGAAAATGATGTAAAATTCATACACTCGAATGCCCGGTATTAGAGTTAGAAACGATATGTATCGTCATCCTATACAACATCGCCACTCACGAGAGTGCGAAGAGATGGATGTATAGCTTCTTGATCTCTACTCACCACGTCAGGTTCCGAAGGTTGGTATTGTCCGCGCGCATTTGGAGACGGTGTTGGAGCTCGGCTCGTCCACTCCCCAGTTCGTGTAGGTATCAGCAGACTAAATAATTGTAATTTTTTTCGAAGTCTGAATGATGATCCGACAAATTGACACAATATCATATAATTCCTTCCCCAGAGCGACAAGACTGCATGTTATAACACTACCATAGCAGTTCCATGTTTGAAATTTGTCAGTCAGTTCGTGAATCACAACAATAACATTAATCTTTTCTTGCATTATATTTATCTTCTTTCTCGCGTTTCTACCTGTGCCACATATTTTACCACAGAAATAGTGAGACTGACCCCGTCTAGCCAGGTCCAATCGCCACTGAAGGCCTTCTGATACCCAATCCAGAAGTAGTCCGTCTTTGTGCTTGCGAATACTGAAAATAAATCTGTGGATCGAGGGTCAATAAATTTGACCTAACTTATGAAATGTGTAGAAGAAATATGTATCTCTTTTCTTCGGGAATTTATGTTAGTAATGTTTAATTTTGCTATGTATTGTTCATGAGAGCTGCTAAGTATACTGATGTAGCGAGTAATGATCGCAATACGCTAATAAATACCTTGCTGTAGCAAGTTCGCCTTCTTTTCGTCGTGAATCTCCGCGACGATTCCGTATCCATTAAAGCAGATTTCATTCGCCTGATTGAAAGGAAGGCCCTTCGACAAGACAGTGTAGAATCCACCTTAAAATATGAAAATTAGAAATAACAACAAATATGATATAACAAATAACATAAATCACAAACACATTAACAACATCAACAATTTAAACATGCATTATTGTTGTTATTGTTGTTGTTCCAAGAAGTGGCTCAAGGAAAGAAAGGTCTGGCATTATGCCAACAAACTTCCTCACCTGCGCCGCCTCCAGACCTCCAGAGTACGGAATCTTGTTGGAGGGGCAGAAGCAATTTGCTGAACAATGCACTTTTAACCGAAGCAAGCAACTACCGTTGAGGAAATGGTCGGAGTTGAGACGAATGTAGATGTCGATACAAAATCTACTGAAAATTGAGTTGTAAATTCAAGAACAAGCACCACATATGTCTCCACAAAACACATGCAACAAACATTCATTACTGTATTGATCGCTACTCGCATAATCAATTTTACTTGAGATACAACTCAACTATATCGCACTCGTGTAGAGCGCCCAAATTCTACGTCGCGACCCGTGCATACATAACTTACACGATATTAGAGCAATACAAAATACATTACTCTTGCAGAAAGACTGAAGCCCGGCTGTGACGTAGTCGCCGTTGGCGAAGTATTAGGTTGATGCAAAAGTTTCGTTACAAGGTTAATTTAACGATTACTCGTACATGGCTTGCTCGTCTCCAACAGTACTTCGGCATTATTTGAGGCACCATTCGTACACTACAACACTTGGGTTTTGTTGATTCGGTTCAGCTTCTTTCGGAAGAAAAATGCTGGTTTACAAAAAAATGGCAAAATGTCCCATTTTTTAGTATTATGTTCAAAACTCCATAAAAAGTATACGAATTTATTGCAGCTCCTATTTTGTGAAGTTAATGCATAAGGGTTGACGCTTCCAGTAAACACTTGAAATTGGAATTTCAAACTCTACCAGAAAATTTGTACGTGGAAATATGCTGATCTCGGCTTCCAAAATTCAATTTTGGGGAGCATTATGAATGTGATTATTGAATGAAGAGGTCAATCTTCACCAAATTTAAAAGGTATCATCGACTTGATATGCTCTTTAATTATTGATTAAATACGTCTAGACCCTACTCCAGAAATGCCCAGCTCGAACATGATTTTTTTTCCATTTTTACGAACTCAAAATTTTTTAAATGCGTGAGGATTTTGAAAGGCGTTTTAAAGCTGACTCCGTGCACTTCAGGAATTATAATTCCTATACATCACTCTTTACAAAAATATAGTCTATGTAGAGGAATTATCATTACTCAAAGACTGCTGTTGCGTCAAAATGTCAATATCAGATTTCAATTTTGCGATACTTTTCATCCTACCCTGTCCGTTTATCCGATTGGTGATGGATAACGATAGGTGCGCTATGGAGAGCACACATACGCTAACAATATGCAAAAATGCATGGAAAGATTGATAAAGTCTGAAGCGAGATATAACTCTCTGTAGCTCTGTAGCACGCTTCAACGAGAAAATAGAGACTCACTTTCAACGGACGAAATGTTTAGCTCTTTCTGCTCTACATTTCAGCCGAATCTCTATGACTACTTTGACATAATGTACAGTTTTGCGCTTTTCCTTCAATTCCTCAATTTCTCTTGAAAACCATTTAGTGCATTAGGGCCCACCCCCCAAGTTGGAATAGGTCAAAATATCGATTTTGAAGTTTTGGGCCATATGAGCATTTATGGCCAATGACAGTGTAATGATATGGGCGGAAACATTTTTAAATGTTGTTTTGGATGTTTTTGGGCGATTCTGACCGCAAATAAGGGTAATTGAAGATACGGAAGTATCCGAGTCCGTAACTCATTTTGGGGTCGCGTCACGAAAGTGCGCCCCCTTTTTTTTTTCTATACCCCGATTTTGCTCATTTTTGGGGAGAAGTGAGACACATATATGTACTACAACTTAAACATGAAAACTCAAAACGTTTTTCCGATTTCCAAAGTTACGAAACTTTTGGTACACCCGACCGCCCCTCACCAGGGTGAGGTCCAGGAATAATGACCTCAACATAAAAGTTGTAGCGCGTGATGGTAGCTTTCATTGGAAAAAAAGAACGGCCTTCTATCTTTATTTTAAAGGGAATTATGATCATTTAAGTGATCGCGATTTGACTGTCGAAAAGTGATAGTACCATCTTTGGCCTTCTGAATCTCTAAGATGACGACAGATATCGAAATTCTGACGACGCAGTTTGAAAGAGCATTATTTGAAGTACTTGTAACCAAATTTGTTTCAGGATAGGACCAAATTTATTCCTACCGCCGCTCACCCCCCTCAAATGGTCGATTCTCTCGCGATTCCTCTCATATGTAATACCGTTTACTATGATGACTCCTTTATCGTGCTTGAACATGTCAATTGCATCGGCGATGTCACCCGAGAATATGCCTTTCCTTAAATAATGAAGCAGTTAAAAACAGATTCAAAAAGAGTCGATATTGTGAAGCTTCATTTGGTCATGTTCATGTTGCTAGAATCATATTATCATTTGGCTATGCGACGATAAAATCATCGCAAAAATTTGATTTTTTGCAGCGATTTTAACGCCACATTAGATCGAAGTATGACAAATTGTGGCTTACGGCTTGGAATCGCTCATGAAGTAGATCACTTGACGAGCGTCGGCTCGTTCTGCATCGGATTTGGATCCTTTGTTGAGCATTTCCGTTGCGGCGTGGAATGCTCTGTAATACGAGTATGCAGGGACTAGAACTGATATCATCCGATATTTACATCTAATAATCGCTCTATCTCCATCATATTCACTGGAGTCTCCATAAACCGGACTTTTAGCCGATGCAGACCAAACATAATTCTTACGTCACAAAGTCCATTGCGGCTACTCCTTTCTTGATGGCAACTTTTCCTTGGACTTTGTCGTTCTTGGTCATTTCGAGGTTGTAGTGTCTGAATGTAATGTGTGATGAGTCGTGCATTGATATGTGAGTTTTACATTTATTACGTTTTTAGGTGCATATTTTACAAATATTTTAATAGTATCCAAATTGAATATATTAAATACAAACCTTACAAATGATAAATAAATATAAAGATCACCGACCGTGGCTGTATCCGACATTGCGATTACTCCCATTCTCGAGTAGAAAATCGCGTGCGTATCCGTGATGAGAAAGTCGGATCTGCCGTCACTTAGGAAAGACTCAATCATGCGTTCAGCCTATAAAATCAACTGTGTATATTTGCCTTAATTCGCAGCAAAAATATGCGCATTTCAAGAGTTTTTTGTAAACTGTTAGATCATTGATTCGATTCTCTACATTGTAAACGAAGTTCCACTGACATAATTCAAGGATGTGCTTGTTTCCATTTATTATAATTTTTATAAACTCACTTTGTCCAAGGATGTCTCTCCCATGCCTTCGGAAGTGTCCAGAATGACGACGATATCCACCCAGATCCAGTTGAAGTTCCATCCAACTGGCTCACCATCGGTAGTATTGCAGGGACAGTACGCGCCTGCATGACAACGCTTCATGAGTTAAGCCAGATGCTATTGTTTGCTGTGAAAATACTGATCGGGCAGTCTTAGTTACTCGTAACAATCTTCTGCTGTCGATATTGTGAGGAATTTGAGTAATAATTGCAAAGCATTACTTGGACCAGATGGGACAGAAACTGCGGCATTTCCCACTTGAGACTTGAGGGGTGCAACACGGGCATTAGCCGCGACAGCCGCGATTGATAGCAGGAGCAGTATGTGTGAGAGATACATCTGGCAAGTATTCATAATACTACGCCGGAATCACGACGAAACTATGTGAAAATTATCTAGACCAGAAGGAAGAAGCGGTAGAGCCACTTCTGGTTATATTATCTCAATAATTAATATTGCAATACGACAGTTCGATGTCGAAGAAACGCGACAGCATAGCATGTACAAATTTAAATTTGACATTGATTCAGCCGATGGAACAATCGAGAAGTGGACGATCCAACAGAGCTGTGAATGAAAATTCTCCATGATAATGGTTTTTCGATACAATCCATTATAGTGTAGACTTGAAGACTGAAGCTTTATCTACGCATGTTCTCTTTAGTACTCCATGTTTTCTAATATTGTTGTTTCTAGCCTCTACATCACGGTTTAGAGATCATTGCCATGGTGCGCGAATTTTGAGTGGCGAAGGATGATTTTTTGGGCGCGGTCGCCAAATCTTGCTAGAACGTGTAATCAATCACTGCTTTTTCCTCTGTTTGGGTAATTGATTCAACGTTTCGGGTTGAATGCATTAGCGCTTAATGGCTTAATGTCCATCAGTAATTTAGCGCGCCACAAACATAATCGAAGGCAATGTGCACTTTCCCATGAAGGGAAGTGCGTTCTCATTAGTGATGCCGAAACGGCGCGCGCTCTCCACGTTTCACACGCTCTCTCGCTCTGTCTGATCGGCGAGAGAGCGTGTTAAACGAGGAGAGCGCGCACGGTTTTGGCATCACTAGTTCTCACTAACCAGAACTAGAGTTCGAGAAACCATAACATGATCTCTTCATTCTATTAGGTTGGTAAAAAAGTTCTGTCGCGTCTCTCGTATTTTACATTTTGGCTTATCCTGCCCTTCAAAGTTGATCAATCTTCATACGATCTTCAGTAGTCTAATAGTGCTTGGTTACTCTTTCGAGAAAACGTTATCACAGTATTCTCCAATTACTAATTCTGGCATAGTGGATTGCCAAATTCAGCGAAATTGATGAAAAAAACCCTATTTTTTATTTGCTCATAGTTGAAAGAAGAATTGTGATATGGGTATAACTAACATGCTGTTGTAGAGTGCAACACGTGGGCATGTTTTATGTTGCATAACAATAAGAAAGACCCATTATGCCAACTTGGTATCAGCGCTAATTCTGAAAATTTCACTGAATTGAATTTTGTTGTTAAGCATTTCTCATCCCTGAAGATTTAGCGATTGATCCAGTAAGCTCAATTGTAGTGAGTAGTGAAGTACTCGGTATTATTAGTGTTTACCTTAAATTGGACAGTGGTGCACCTACCTGTTCGTAAGCTACAGTTTTTCAAAGATGAAACCGGAAACTGTTCTTTGAAATCAGCCTTTTTTGCAATCTACAGCTTCCCACACATATCGAATGCCGGATGTTATGTGATAATATGGACGTACAACTCTAGTGTTATCACCCTTCAAAGCAGTAGAAGCAATCGGTAGCTCTTATTCAAACGGCTGAGTTCAAAAAAATACACCATAAAATCGTCATTTTCGGAATTTTTGAGATTTTATTTATTTACTCGCTTTATATGCGAAATAGAATCGACTTAAACCTGTTGACGTATACTACTTACATCACTTCACTTTATGTTCAATTGAATTTCCAGACAATTTATTCATTCAAGAAAAAATGGAAAAATAGTACGAGACAGAACTTTCTTACCAACCTTATAAAAGCTTTTTGGACCAGTCAATCGACATCGTTTTTCGAACATTGTATTACAGGACGGTTTATCGATAAAATGCGTGCCAGTATTTGTGCAGTATAGGCGTGACCGTGGTCAATTTTTGTACCCGTCTTATCGCGATCTTTTCATTATGATTTTTGTTCTCAAGCTGGCCTCATCTTGTCTAGGGTGTGTTTAGAATCATAATGCATCAGGAGGTAATGGTCCAGTCATTGCCACACTTCCGTGCAACTGCGAAAATGTGTAATATTAATGAACGACATCGATGCATCGTTAAAAACAATTTGTATTTTTTTGGATATCATTGGGGCGGCAGAGCACACCCAGTCGTGATTGCCGTATGAAACTTGATTTGTTCTCTCTTTCGTTTCTGATGTGCTACTAGAAGCCTACGGTATCAGTATCTAAGTAGGCTGTAGAGTTAATGTCGATACAGTACTCAAGAAACACCTTGGAGGACGGAATTGTTAGGACTTCACAAAAAATACCGCAAAGTGGGAGTAATACGTTCCATTTGCATAGATAATTTAAGATAAAAATACGTAAGTCTTCGCAAATCCGTGTAAGGTGTTGAATTTCAGACTCCTTCGGGATGTGAATGTTCCATTGCAGTAGTAACTGGAACAAAACAAAGAAAAATTAGAAAAGCATACGCTAAAGTTCTGAAATCGAAAACATTCATTGAGTGGAGTACAGTTGTGTTTTTTCTTAAGCCGACATTGGCCGCTCTGTCATTCCAAAAGTCTTGAATTCGTATTTTCGGGTCAATTAATTATGCAAATTTACGAGTAAAATCTGTGGGCCTAGATTTCAGGCAACTGAGAAAATGCACCAGTGCACCCCTCCCCCTCAATGCCTATCGTAGATTTCAATGCGTAGATTTCAGCACATTGGTGAATGATATCAGTTTTTGTTTGTTTTGCGCCGGTTAGGTACAACAATGCCGCTTATTAATCAGGAAGGATTCTAAAATTCATCAAATTTTGCGTATTTGCGAGGACTTACGTCTTCGTGGATTGTCGTAAATGGAACGTATTACTCCCATTTCACGGTATTCTGAGGTCAGAAACGAAAGCGATAATACGACTACAAAAATTCACCTCGCCCACTCACTCCAATCGCGCACTCTATGTCACTGATATTCAGGAAGAAACGTGACTTGAGCAATGGTATGACTCTCTCTTATTTGCATTATCTCTCGCTTTCTCTGACCTGCGAGAGAGCGTGTAAAATGAGGAGAGTCATACCATTGACTTCGCTGTCTCGCCGGAACCAAACGATCAATTTCAAAGATAAGAAGTGCTTAAAAACGAGAAGATTCGGGGAAAGAATATCAGTCGATCAAAATGTGGAGACTTCTCATCCTCGTTTCCATATTGCGTGAGTTAGGAATAAAATCGATTGTGATTTTAGTTAGATTCACAACTGGGGATCCAATTTCGAGGAAACTGTGAGACTTTCCGGGTAAATGTACGCTAAATAGATCATGCACAATTTATATAACTTAAAAATTATCTGAAAATCTCGCTTAAATATGTATCTGAAAATTGAAATCCTATTCAGAATTCGCCTACGGCTCATGCCCTCCTGGCTACGATCTGGTGAAGAACGGCGAGTGCAGAGGATATTTTGGTAGCAAACTACTCAACTTCGACGATGCGTCAAAGATCGCCGTCGAGACATGCGACAGGATTGAGGGCAAGCCCGTGATCATTCATGATAATGAAGTGAGCATTTAGAGGGCGATAGGCCGGGTGAGAACTATGACGTCATGACTTTGAAATATCAAAGGCGGCATGACATCATAGTTCTCAGCCGACCTTCTCAGCCGGTTCTCAGCCGCATTTTAGAGTGAGCTTGAATTTTAAATGATTGTTGTATTCAGCACCAAACTTACTGGAAGGGACGCACATCTTCGGATAGCGACGGCTTAATGGTTCTCGGTACGTTGATTGTTTGAAGAGTGATTGATTCATTATTTTGTCTAGATGGGTATGGACCGGTCTAACTTTGCTGATATACTTTTCTTTAGCCATCGTATGCAACACAACTACGAAGGAGTGGGTCTGGACTGATGGATCGCCCATTGACTTCAAACCGACAGAAGGCTACACCGAAGGTCGATGTTTTCATCGTTTTTCTCTTAGGTTGAGTTATGACTCATGGAAAAATGGACTTCTCACTTATCTTGAAAAATGCGCAATTTGAATTACCACAATTATTAATTTTCTTCATGTTATCGCTTCCTCGTGAATCAATCGATCTGAACCTTGGTTACGGTGTTTTTCGATGCTAAATAACCTAAAAACGATTTCAAGTTGATAACTGTCTGGAAAAAACGTAAATTATGGGAATTCAAATCTCGTGTCTTTTCCTGAAAATGCCCGTTCAGAACTAACAATATTTTACCTTTTCTCATGTTTTTCCATGAGAACTAGCATTTCACTAAACTATGTGCATACTTGTAATGAACACAATATAAATCATACACATATAATGCATATTTTTCAGATCTGACCTCAGCGTGTTCAACGGGAAACAATTGGTTTATGAATGAAGGACACTTGACTAAAGGTGATTTAAAAACAATATTTCAAATAAGGTTATGTATATATCAGAAACAACTAGAAAGTTGCAGATTCGCAATTGAACCTCAAAGTCTGGTCCGGATAATAATCCACAAGAAGAGTACATGGAAATACTTAAAATAAGAGTAAATATCGATGTATATTTTCTGTAGTAAAGTCCGGAACAACTGGGAGCCACATTGTAGTCAAGTCCGGCACCTCCGTCAACGCGCTCTTTTTCTGCACCACTCAGCTCGAGCAGCAAGTGCCCGGCGGCCATGGATGCAAGGAATTCGCTGATGATGAAGAAGACAATGTCTGCTTCCAGGTATGATGATTATAGATGGTATTGACTTCCAGGTATGATGATTAGAGATGGTATTGACTTCCAGGTATGGTGATTAGAGATGGTATTGATAACGCATACAATCACTAAAGATTGTCTACACACATCGGTAGGATTAAATTTTAGCATATTACAGGTTTAAAATAAGCGTTTTTTAAACAGGTCGGAACAGCGGCGCAAAACTGGAAAGACGCTCAGATGACCTGCAAAAAATACGGAGCTGAGCTGGCATCGATCCACTACAAATCGGTTGGAATATTTTTGATGTATCTCGCCAACGTATAACACGATGTATGCATGTTGGGCACAAGTGTGCATACTATTGTGGAAGGTGAATGAGTGGAGGGAGGTTAGAACCAACAGTGAGATAACACTTCAGGAGAATGATTTCATTCGCCGTCTGGCTGTCTCGAGAGGCGTTAAGGATGGCCTGTTCCTGGGCGCACTCCAGAAGGATGGCTCTTTCTCATGGGCTGACGGATCCGAGATGACCTTCAGCAACTTCTTTCCCGGTATGGTGTTTGTACATAGGCAGAACCGAAATTTCATCTTTGGAATCATTTATTCAGTTACTCGCAACTTACGACTTATTTCGATATATTTGCTAAAGTCATGCAAACGAATGATGATTATGAACTCGATCGTTAAGGCTTCCCTAAGAAGAACTTCGGTGACTGCGTTGCCATGGACGCGAGCTCAACAAGCGGCCAGTGGATGAACGTCGATTGCGACGCCAAATTCCCGATTGCCTGCGTGAAACCGCGTAAATTAGCGAATTTGACGCAGGGTGTATCATTGTATTGCTGGTAATGTTAACTCTTTGTTTTTTGAGTCAGTGAAAACTTTGGCTCATATAGTTTGCGTATTTAATATATTGTTTATCCGAGGGCGCCAACGACACTACGTCATAATAGTATAAAAATAATTCGAAAGACATCAACAATACATTTTAGAAGGAGCATCCAGCGAGCCCGTATGCACAGGAGAGGATTACGATGAAGGAACCGTTGTGAGTGCGCCTATTTCTAAATTCTAAATCACAATTCATTCCTTTTCGAAAATCTCGAGCCCGTTGCTTCTGGAAGTTGGTCACTAAAAAGGAAATGATTCAAAATGTTTAAAAAAAAGTGAATTTTGTTTGCAGTTCACCTCGCCTGGTTACCCCTACAGCGCCTCAACCGCCTGCGATTACTTCCTCTCGGCGCCTACTGGAAAGAAAGTGCAACTTGAGGTGATTTCTTTGTAAATTACTGTTTTGTACGATGAAGACGAGTCGATACACCAGACGAGTCGATCATCGTATATATGGAATGTAATAGTGATACTAGGTAAAATAAGTTTGGTAGTCAGACTAGTTGAACCTATTTCGCATTCCAGGTCCTCAACCTCGAGGCGAACTCCTGCTGTGACTCCCTCGTGATCTACGACGGGTACATGGGCGGCAGTGTGATCGAGAAGTTATTATTTTTACGATTTATTCAAAATCATGATTCAAAAGCATGATTCAAAAGATTTTTTCAAAAGAGTGATTCAAAATTATGGTTCAAAATAATTATTCAAAATAACGATTCAAAACGCTGGTTCAAAACATTCAGGGTCACCGGAAGCATGGCGAACCAGACATTTACCACCACGACTTCCAACATCATGCGCGTGTCGTGGCAGCCAAATGGAGGAGTTAACGTGAAGGGAGTGGCGGTGAGCGATTTATTGATTGATCCTTCATTGCCTTGAATGATTCAGATGGCCTACCGTGTGGTTTAAGCACGTCCACTAACCTTTCTGCAAGATAAGGCATAGCGATATTCTACATTCATTTCGCGATAAATATTTCGAAACAGTTTATACGATTCATGCAGTTTTCATTATACACATATTGGGTTTCTAGGAATTCAGCTGTAATAAATATTGATGTTGTATCAAGCACTGAAAATTATTTCATTGCATTTATCTTTGGAACCATACTTCTTCCCATGTATGAAAGGACGTGGATCATAGCTGCCCAACACTGGCGGCGACCCCCATGACCCGCTATTCATGCTTCCCCTTTTGGGAGGGGGGACCCCGGGGAAAAAATCTATTGGTAGGTCAAGACTAAGTACCGTACCCAATCGATAGTTCATCACTATGTGAAACCATACATGATTACCGTAACCTACCGTAACCTACAGCAACCCTCACAGCTGACCTCGCCGGATGCTACTTCCATGACCCCCTCCCTATTCATGCTCCTTTTTGGGGGAGGGGGGACCCCGGGAAAACAATATGTTGGTAGGCCATGGCTAAGTACCGTACCCAATCGATAGGTCATCACCCTCCGATAACGTGTATGGTTACCGTAACCTACCGTAACCTTCCGTAACCCAATAACCCAGTAACCTCGATTATCATAAATTCGCTTTATTTTCAAAAAGTCAAAGTACCATGCCAAATCGATAGTACAGTACCCCGTGATACCGTACGTGGCTACCGTAACCTACCGTAACCCACCGTAACCCCGATTATCGCGAACTAACTTTATTTTCAATAAAGTGAGATACCGTACCCAGTCGATAGTACAGCATCCCCAGATACCTTAAACCGCTACCGTAACCTACCATAACCCCAATACACCACGGCGGTCAATCAAAAACTGATTTTTTTCGAGGAATGCTTTTTAAAAAAATATATGATTTGCTCGATAATAAACAGCGTTGCAAGCACATTTTTTAAAACTTATTTTAAAATTCAAAATCATCGCCGAGAGGCTATGGCGCTTGTATTGAAAACATACAGCTGTGGATTCGGTGCTCGACGGAGCATAATCCATGCATAGCTTCCGCCCTTAGCGTCCGTGAGTACACTGTATTATCCCACCGTACACATTGCTACCGTAGCAAGTTTGGTTATCGTGACATGACCTTTTCGCTAATTATTTAAGCCTATTTTTGATCATCGGTGACATTCTCTTTCCATTGCTACGCATTTGAAAGTTTTTTTTGTTGTTGTTAATGGTCCAATAGTATGGCGACGGCAGTGTCTACGGCCCTGAAGAAGATATTTTCGACGGAATCATTGTCTACGGGCACGATGTAATCTTCTCCGGACCATTCAAAAATTTCAAAGGCTCTCAGAAATATCGAACGGCATTCCGACAAATCTGGTGTTTTTAGAAATTGCTGACGATCTTCGGGAAATTTCGGCGGCCCTCAGAAAAATCCTAATGTCCTCAGATACATTAGACAGACCGAAAATAAATTATTACAGCTCAAACAAAAATTCTTTTTTTTTCCCGAAATTTCTAGTGTTCTCAAATATCTCACATTCTTTATAAAATTTCAAATGAAAACATTCTTTATAAAATTCCCTCATAAAAACGGTTCTAAAAATTACGGCATTCCGAGAATTTAGCCTGTTATTATCCCATGGTATTTAGAAAATTATGACGACCCTCTGAAAATTGAACGAATGCTAAATTTATTAGTGCTACTAAAATTTGTATAAGGCGTTTAGAATTTTGGGGGGGGGGGTGACAAAACGAAAACCGACAAAACGGAAGCAATTCACAGCTCCCTCGGAATTTGACCTAGGGACATGTGAGTTATTGCATTGTTACCAGTATGCGCTCCACTACTTATGCATACGTAAGTCTTGTTACCAGGCGATATCGAGTTTCAACGTATAGGGGGTCATGGAAACGCATAAACCATGACCCCCGGGTCATTGATTTAGAGTGAAACTCATGATCGCCTGGTAAGAAGACTTGTGTAGGTAAATGTAGTGGAGCACATACTGTTAACAATGCACCAGCTCACGCGTCCCTAAGTCAAAGCCCGAGGAAGCTGTGAATTGTTTCCGTTTTGTTGGTTTTCGTTTTGTCACCCCCCCCCCCCGAATTTTCTGAAGGTTATCTTATGTCTATGACTTGTGAATACAATTGGATTGTTCTGAGGGCCATCATAATACTCCAAGAGCCGTAGATTTTTTAAAAGTCATCAGAAATCTCTGAAGGACCTGAGTAATTCCTGAAGATCGCCAGCAAATTCGGAAGACCTCCAGATTTAGGAGGTCGGAATTTTATCATAGCCGTTGGAATTTTTTGAATGGGCAGTAGAAGTCGTGTCGTATCCGCGTCGTAGAAGTCGAAGAAGTCGTGTCGTAGAAGTCATCGTGTCCGTAGACAGTGATTCGGTTGAAAATGTTTTCTTCAGGGCCGTAGACACTGCCGTCGCCAAACTATTGGAGAATTCACAAACAATTTCAAATGTTTAGCAATGGAAAGAGAATGTCACCGATGAGCAAAAAGAGGCTTAAATAATTAGCGAAAAAGTCATGTTACGATAACCAAACTTGCTACGTTAGCAATGTGTACGGTGGGATAATGCAGTGTACTCACGGAAGCTAAGGGCGGAAGCTATGCATGGGTAAGGCTCCGTCGAGCACCGAACCCACAGCTTTATGTAGCCTCTCGGCGATGATTTTGAATTGTAAAATAAGTATAAAAAATTGTGCTTGCAAAGCTGTGTATTATCGAGCAAATAATCTATTTTTAAAACGCATTCCACGAAAAAAGTGAGTTTTTGATTGATCGCCATGGTGTATTGGGGTAACGGTAGGTAACGGTAGGTTACGGTAGCGGAATACGGTATCTGGGTTGCTGTACTATCGATTGGGTACGGTATCTCGACTTTTTTGGGAAATAAAGTTAGTTCGCGAGTTTTTTTATCGGGGTTACGGTGGGTTACGGTAGGTTACGGTAGCCATATATGGTAGCAGATGGTGATGTACTATCGATTTGGCATGGTACATTGACTTTTTCAAAATAAAGTTAGTTCGCGATAGTCGGGGTTACGGTAGGTTACGGTAACCATATACGGTATCACAGAGTGATGAACTATCGATTGGGTACGGTATTTAGTCTTTACCTACCAATATATTTTTTTTCCCGGGGTCCCCCCTCCCAAAAGCGGAATCATGAATAGCGGGTCATGGGCGTCGCCGCCGGCATGGGCAGCTATGACGTGGATAGTCTCCGACACGTAAAAAAAAGGTACTTGAAAAAATATTGTTTTATTTTATGTTCGAACTAGTGGGCTACTACTCCTCTTTTAAAGTTAGGCGTTTCCGGAATATTAAGAAAATAACCCTCTATTGACGCCGGCAAAATCATGGTTTTCATGCCGCGTCCGTCCCAACGCTAGAGGTTACTGAAAGGACATGATATATGCTATATGTATTTTTTTATTAATTTACCATCGAAATCATGAATCTGACCCATCGTCTGACCCACGGTTACGAGTTACGGTAGCTTTCGGTTACGGTAGGAGTGCGGTATACGTTTTGTTTCGATCTTCTGATGAAATCATGAATCTGACACACCACCTGACACAACTCCACTTCCAGGTTACGGTTGCGCACAGACGGAAATATCAACGCCTATTTTTTGGTCGTAATTTTTTTCTTCTGGAAAATTCTGAAATCTTTTTCGTCTGCTGATCTTATTTTCCGGATGGGGACATACAGTCGCGCTCATAAGTGAGTGCGCACTTTTTGAATTCGTTGCAACTGTTTGCCCAGGAAAAGCATCATTCTGACACTATGGTATGGTGTACCAAATTCATTGTAGACTATTACCATGGTATTTGGGCATGACGTAATTTACTCGTTATTGCGTAGTGATGACGCAATCAAAATGTATTTTTTCAAAACGGCATTATTCTTACATGGAATTTTTTCAACTCGCCAAACTTTCTGAGGTTAGAGATATGCACGGGGCATACCCAGAAAAAAAATCTAAAGCACGTTTTCAGCAGCCTTGCTGCAAAAACAAGGTCTACATTTTGAACTCAGCTCCTAGTCTAGCTAGAGACTCGATCAAAACGCCAAAATGATAGCTATCTTGGGTAGCGTTGATCCTGAGAATATGAAAACAATATCTCATAAATTGCCCTCAGAGCATGAAAAACCACTTTTTTGCATGACCATTATTTGGACTTTCATAACTTTATGGAAAAAATGTTTTTTGCAAAATGTATTGGAGACTGGATTCCCAACTTTTTAGAGTGATTGGGCATCTTTCATGCCCGCGGCGTGCGTTGTTCGGAGGGTAAAGAAAAAAGAATGCAAGAATATTTGAACACTCGATCACTGTCCACTTTAGTTCTCCTTATCATATAATAATATTAGTTGATGTCGATAAGTGTTCTAATTCGCAGTGTAGAAAGCAGTGGGATGGTATGCGAATTTCGACCCACGGATGGTGACTTTGGCGATTGTCTTGAAAGTCCTGCTCGAGCAATCCTAGTATTGGCTGTAAAATTACAGGACGGTTCAGCGATAAAATGCATGGCAATTGTGTGCAGCGTGGGAGAGAAAGCGGCCAATTTGTATACCCGTCTTATCACTATGCCTTTTTTCTGAAGCTGGCTACGTCTCGACTAGTGCGTGTATAGATGCAAAGTGGATCAGTACGCAGTCGGCAAGCCATTTGCATACTTCCGGTGTGAATGTATGTGTTATTGTGGAAGGATATGCGCGCGATAACGAATCACCGCGAACGAATACTCGATTGCGATGTGATTGCAGCCTCGGTATCTTAGCAGGGAAGCAGCATGCCTCGGTATCTTAGTAGAGAAGCAGCATGCCTCGGTATCTTAGTAGAGAAGCATCGGATGATGCGGTAGGGATATTTTCGGTGCAGTTCTAAAGCAAGCGCATTTAAGGATGTACTTTATATAACTAACACAATTATTTTTTGAGGTCCATAACGAAGGCGATAAGCCGGGCACAAAACACATCTCGGCCACTCACACCAATATCGCGCACAAATCTCACTGATATTCTGGAAGAAGCGTGCCTTAGTTGTCTCGCCGTAATCAAACATTCAATTTTCGAAGATAAGGAGAGCTTAAATACGAGGAGATTCCAGGAAAGCATATCAGTCGATCAAAATGTGGAAACTTATTATCTTCGCTTCCATATTGCGTGAGTTGTTTTAGCATTAAATTTGATTGTGTTTTAATTAGATTAAAATCTAGGTATCCAATTTTCAGGCGAAATAGCTCATGCACAATTCATACAACTTGAAGCCTGTCTGACAATTTGTCGAGACATGCGACAGGATTGAGGGCAAGCCCGTGATCATTCATGACAATGAAGTAAACATTTATAGTTCTTAAATTTGAAATTCTTGTTGTATGCAGCACCAAACTTACTGGAAGGGACGCACATCTTCGGATAGCGACGGCTTAATGGTTCTCGGTACGTTGATTGTTTGAAGAGTGATTGATTCATTATTTTGTCTAGATGGGTATGGACCGGTCTAACTTTGCTGATATACTTTTCTTTAGCCATCGTATGCAACACAACTACGAAGGAGTGGATGTGGACTGATGGATCGCCCATTGACTTCAAACCGACAGAAGGCTTCACTTTTGGTCCATGTTTTTATCGTTGTTCTCTTAGGTTGAGTTAGCTATCATGGAAAAGCGGACGGAAACGGAAACAAATCCTAGTTCACCAATCCATTCCTCGGAAAAGGGACTATTTAAGTTCCAGAATTTATTGATTTTCTTCATTATATCTCTTCCTTGCGAATCAATCGATCTGAAGCCTTGGCTATATTTTCCGATACAAAGTAACCTAAAAACGAAGTAATCAAGTAGATTATTGTCCGGAGACAAAAAAAACAAAATTTGCTGGAATCAATATTTTGTTCCTTTTCTAGAAAATGCTCATTCAGAACCAACACTGTTTTCTCTTTATTCATTTATTTTTACAGAGAACTAACATGTCACTATAATATGTGCACGCTTGCAATAAACACATTATAAATCATAAACTTAAAATGCTTATCTTTCAGATCTGATCTCACAGTGTTCAACGGAAAACAACTGGTTCATGAATGAAGGGCACTGGACCAAAGGTGAATTTAAAAAAATCACATAAGATGAATAGTATATCAGAAACAACTAAAAAATTCCCGATTCGCAATTGAATCTTAAAGTCTGGTCCGGATAGGCATCCATAAGACGAGTACAAGCAAATTCTGAAAAAAATAAGAGTGACAATCTATGTTTGCACATACAATTATGTAAAATAAATGAGAGGAAATAGAAATTTAAAACCCAAACAAAAGTGATGCCCTGTTAGTTCTCAGGAAATGGAAATGGAAATGACTTCAGATTTGAATTCCTCAATTTCATATCTCGGCTTCCTGATGAGCTGGAGTCTTGAAAATTGGAAAATAAGGTTCTGAGGGTCAATAAAACATATATTCCTATTTTCAAGGATATATTAACTTGCGGGAATTCAAATCTGAAGTCATTTCCATTTCCATTTCCATTTCCTGAGAACTAACACCTCATTAGAAAACACTTCAGGAGAATGATTTCATTCGTCGTCTGGCTGTCTCGAGAGGCGTCATGGATGGTCTGTTCCTGGGCGCACTGCATAAGGATGACTCTTTCGCGTGGGCTGACGGGTCCGATATGACCTACAGCAACTTCTTTCCCGGTATGACGTGTGTACATAGATAGAACCGAAATGTAATTTTATGAATATTTTATTCAGTTATTCACAACTTGAGACTGATATCGATATCTTTGATAAGGCTATATAAATGGGTGTTGATGATGATCAAATCGATCGTTAAGGCTTCCCTAAGAAGAACTTGGGCGACTGCGTTGCCATGGACGCGAGCTCAACAAGCGGCCAGTGGATGAACGTCGATTGCGACGCCAAATTCCTGATCGCCTGCATGAAACCTCGTATGTTAGCAAATTTGGACGCAGGGTGTATCATTTTAGAGCCGGTAATGTTAACTCTTTTTTTCGAGTCAGTGAAAAATTTGGCTCATATAGTTTGCGTATAGTCTTCTGCACCACTCAGAAGACTCGGCGACTCAGACTCAGAAGACCACTCAGAAGACTCAGGATTCTCAGTCGGCGCTGAATTCCCTGCCGGTCGGTTCGCTTTGCGCTCCGTCATTTTTGAATCCCTTGCCAAGCCGGAGTGGTCACCGTGGTATTGTATGACCATGCTCATGGCTGTTTTATCGCTGGCTACGCTCAACTGCCTAACGCTATGCAAGGATGCTCGTATCGTGGAATTGGAGAACGCCCTAAGCAAGATCAAGGC
This sequence comes from Pristionchus mayeri, assembly GCA_036245805.1. NCBI lineage: Eukaryota > Metazoa > Nematoda > Chromadorea > Rhabditida > Neodiplogasteridae > Pristionchus > Pristionchus mayeri. The sequence goes on from BTRK01000005.1 coordinate 7,075,062, forward strand.
GGACATCGTTGGACTCTCTGAAGTTCGAAGATCGACAGAAGAAGAGAAGGATCTCACGTGGAGCAATGGAAGACTCTATCATTCATCGCGCCTTCCTAACCGTACTGCTGGAGTTGGTTTCATCGTGAGTGGGGAGGTAAAGCAGAAGGTAGTCGGATTTTGCGTTCTAACTCCCAGGATCTGTTTCCTTGATGTAGCGGTGTCGGATAAGGTCCTGATTCGCTTATTCCAGATCTACGCACCCGCCTGCGATGATATGGTCGAGTACAGTAACTTCATCCATGAGGTTGAAAGAGGATTCCACGTTCCAGTCTCAGGTAGACACCGGTATCGATTCGTGCATAAGGTCATCCTGGACGATTTCAATGGGAAAGTGGGATACTGCGAGCCAGGAGAAAGTGCAGTGGGGAAGTTTGGATATGGGGATAGAAATGTAAAGGGCCAAATGGTTGTGGATCTCTGCGAGAGGTTGCAACTACGGGTTGGTAACAGTTTCTTTCAAAAACGGGGTACTAGAAAATTCACATGGTTTCACCCAATGGGCGCACTAAGAACGAGATAGACTACATTCTGTTCCCAAAGGGTCTTCGGGTGCTGGATGTGGGAGTGGTTAATCGGTTCGACTTCTCGTCCGATCATCGATTGGTTAGATCTATCATATCATTCTCATTCAGATTTCGGCGTGGTTGCAATAGACCGGCAAGGGGGGACTCGCACCTCAACAACGATTTATTTATATTCAGCTTAGGCATAGAATTGAAGCGCAGAGGAGCGAGTATGGATTACGGTAACGTGGTTTCGGCAGTGCAAGAAGCGGGGAGAATTGCAACATCATTCAGACCGCCGGGCAGTAGGTTATCCCAAAAGACCAGGGATCTGTTGATTCGTAGGAGGGAACTAAAAATGGACGCGGTGGGGGTTCCTCGAGTGGAATGGTTACTTGTCAACAGGGCGCTTAGGGAGTCGTTTAAAAACGACCGGGATAAGGCCCTCCTTTCCTACGTAGACGAGGCCATAGCGCTTGGGAAAAGTTACAAAAGGGCAACTAGAAATTTAGCAATTGGGAGGGATAGAATTTCACGCATTAGGGACGGTAATGGGAACTTAGTCTTCACTCAAACGGGCATAGAGGAGGCATTCAAATCTTTCTACAATGCTCTCTATAGTGGGGATGGAGGGGTTGGATACCGCGAGGAGATAGCAAGGGATCCTTTCGTTCCCATCGTAGAAGCCGAAGTCGTTCAAATACTTCGGTATTTCAAATCAGGCAAAGCTCCGGGAAGGGATGGTATCACAGGTGAAATGCTCCGAGTGGGGGTAGATCAGTTAGTTCCCACTCTCACCAATCTCTTTAACAACATCATTTTGGGTTCTATTCCTCTGGGATTTGGGGATTCTCGCACAATTCTTCTACCAAAATCTGGGGATCCAACTCTTACAAAAAAATACAGACCTATTAGTCTGCTTCCTGTTTTGCAGAAAGCGCTAACTGGGCTGCTCAACAAGAGGCATGGATCGGTACTGGATGGAAATAGAAGCTGGGAACAAATGGGATTCAGACGTGGTCATTCCACAGTTGACGCTATCCACACTCTAAACTCTGTCATTGCTCACTGTGTCGACTATAGGCTGCCGATCTATCTGCTTTTTGTAGACATTTCGAAGGCCTTTGACAGTGTATACACGGAAGCGGTGTTCAAGGCGATAGAGTTAGAAGGGATTCCCTCGGAAGTCGTTTCTTTCCTCGCAAGCCTTTCCCAGGAAAGTAGAAATGTGGTGGTGGTTAATGGCAAGGAGGTCAACATAAAGGTGGGAAGGGGTGTGCGACAAGGTGATTGTTTGTCACCTAGGCTATTCACTGCGGTTCTAGATATGGCACTCCGTCGGCTAAATTGGGCAAATAAGGGAGTAAGTATCAATGGTCGGTTTCTGTCCCATATTCTTTTTGCTGATGATGCCGTTCTCATTTCTCACGATGAACGACAGATTCAGACGATGGGAAGGGAATTAGAGCGTGTACTTGCTACAGTGGGATTGGGTCTCAATGGCGATAAAACTGTCGGAATGAGTTCCAAGCCTGATCCAAGGGATGTAAGAATAGGAGGAAAAGTAGTAAAATTGCAAGATAAGGTGGTCTACTTGGGAAGCGCAATCGCAGTCAGCGGAAATGATGACTGTGAAATCACCCGACGCATTCAAGCTGGTTTTGGTGCTTTCCACAAACACCGCACTTTTCTTATCAACAAGGGTATTCCAATGGCACATAAACGTCGGCTTTTCAACGGCTGCATACTTCCCGCTGTGGTTTACGGTTGTGCTCGATCATGTCTCTAATGAGAGGTTGCGAGATTCAACTAGAGTTCAGGACTTCGTTCGCACTGCTCAGAAAAGGAAATGGTTTTGGTTGCATAAGATCGCGAATGATGATTGCCGGAAGTGGAGCCGATCTGTGATCGAATGGATTCCGCGGAGAAAGAGGAGCCGCGGCCGCCCAATCACGAGATGGAGCGACTCTTTCCGCAAAGCAACAGGCCCAAATTTTCTCAATCAAGCACGAAGCTCTAACTGGAACACCATGCACATCAGAGCTCTCGCCTGATCTCCCGAGAATCTAATGACCTCTAGATAAATGTGTTAAAATCGTAAAAAAAAATCATCGGTTCTCAAGTTATGACGACTTTTTGACTCGTTGTGTGCGAGTGTGCGAGTGGTGACCTAGCTCAAGTGATCCGCCTTTTCTCAATCATACACCTGACAGAACAAGCTACAGAACGCTTTCAATAAGAAGCTTTTCATTCTTCGACATTTCATGGAATAAATAATCCCTATTACTGATCCATCGGAATTAAATATATTTACATCATCACATAGTCTTCAATTTTACGCTAGATCAGCTCGACTGCACCTAAGCTCCGAGTTGGCAGAATCAGGTATCCTTTGCTGTGAGCGCATTTTAACGGATTCTGCGCCAATGTTGATAGCAATACAGGTGGAGATACAACATGCAGAGATAATTTATCGAATCACTGGAACATGTATTCTGGAGGCATGACTCTTCACTCAGCATAGTCTGTTTCCCACTTGACAAACAAATAAGAAGCATACCCAAAAATACAACCACATTAGGTAGGTTGGAAGATTTCGGGAAAAAAACTAGAGTTGGGGAAACGATACCGCGTTCTTCATTTTACGATCTCTCTCGAAGGTGGGTCGGCGGGCATGTACGTGCATTTAGCGATATTGATGTAGTTTTCCGAACCCTACAAAGAACTCCTAAGATTACAGGACAGCTTATCGATAAAATGCATGCCATGATGTGTGCAGTATAGGCGTGGCCGTGGTCAATTTTGTACCCGCCTTATCGCTTTCGTTGAGCACTGGTCTGACTCTCTTAAGTTTGCACGATCTCGCCGGTCAGAGGGACGAGAGAGCGTGCAAACTGAAGAGAGTCAGACGATTGCTCCATTTTGTTGCTGATCTCGGCACAATGGCATGTTGCTGAAGCTGGCTACATCTCGTCTGTGACGTGTATTGAGGAAAAGCTTGATTGCGGACTAATATATGATGACGCGGGAGGGGCACTTCCGGAGCAGACAACACGCTACAATCTCTTAGCTGCCATTGTCCGAGGTAGGACACGGGAATGTCCTTTTTGTGTTTGAATGTCCGTGCAACGTGTGAGACTCAAATGACGGAAATGATTAAGAAAGTCAACGGGATAGTTCGGTTCTAAACTTTATGTGAATGCAGACCCGAAATAATTTGTAGACCTTCGGAAAAATCATATTTCGAGAATTTCACCGAAAGTGTACTTCAAAACCTCTAATTAGTGATTCCATGAAAGTAAAACCAAATCTCGCGACAAATGGAAGAGAGCCCACCGAAGTAGGCATGTATGGCGTGCACTCGGTGATTGTGTTCCTGTCGCGGGTCGCTTCAATGGCAAACTCCGGATGTATGCCCTGTCTACTTGAGTACTCCGAACACGAACAATTAATTATGAGCTTTGCCCCTTTGCACGCCTACGACGGGATTTTACGAGCCTTAAAAATCCATTATTTCTTGATCAAAAGCGATAGAGCGAGCACAAAAATTTACCCCGCCCCCTCACTCGCAAGAAAAATCATGCACACCGTGTCATTTAAATTTTTGCTGAAGCGTGATTTGGACGACTCGGTGAAATCAAAAATTCAACGGAGAAAGATAAGGAGTTCTATAAGGAGTGCTTAAAGGAGGACAATTGCAGAAGGAGTGTCAGTTCCGTGAGTATAGTCAGGTTCGCGTATTACAACAAAAATTATCGTCCAATATTATGTCGATTCCGAGTAGTTAGCCTTCGATATGTTGTTATAGTTGTTGTTATTATTATTTGCATTAATAATAATACTGTTAATATTATTATTTTTAGATGTGGTTATATCGTATCCTCCTTCTATCGATCGTGGTAGTTGAAGCACGAGTGACATTCCTCAAATCGGAAGTGCTGGAAACGTATGACCTAGTGAACACTGACATGGTTGGTATACTTATCTAAATGAAATATTCCAACGGCACGTACCATCACCCCTGGCCAATATACTTTCAAAGTTAAATATTTTGCAATTATTCAAATATTTGTAATAAAGCGTACGAAATCGAAAACTGTTATGCGTTGACAATTCTATGATGTAAAACTGTCGTAGAACACGTTGTGGAGATGCTTACATTAGTACTGTTAGTACTATCAAAAAATCAAATTCTTCCCAAAATTGATATGTATGCAGCGACTTAAGATCTTAATTTTATGCAAAGGAAGATTCGCAATCATTTCAGGCTTCCTTCCGATGCTCTGATGGATGTCGCGCCTATTCTCCCTCAGCGACCGACAGCATAGTGAATATGGATGAGGATGGAGGCATAATAGCAAGGCAATCATCTAAATTTTAAAAAAAAAACGATATTTTATTAAAACATGTTAATACATTTCAGCTTGCTCGACCTTTCATACATGAATTCCGACATGGACATTAAGGAGTTGCCGGTAAGATCTGTTCCGTCGTTTACAATGATGTGTCTTTTATGGTAATGGAGAGTACGAAAACTGCATCTATCAATAAATATGCTACCATTTAAAAAATAGAATTTGTGAAACTCGATTCATTAACTTTCCTTATTTTTTTCGGAAATTCGGAAATCTGTTTAGAGTAATATATATATATGAATATTCGAAGTGGACGTACAAATTTTTGATAATTTCATAAACAAATAAGATACTCATCACAGGGAGGAAAGTACATGCTGCGTAACCTGGATCAGCATGCAACGATGGAATTCGTTTTCTACGCTGTTGAGAAGGGCGCAGGTAATAATCGATTAGAAAATCTCTTTCTACATCATGAAATCAATGTGATAGTTTGTGTAGGTCTAAGTGAGTAAATTCCCTGGCAATGCATGAGCTGTAGTGTTGTCCACATAGGTGTCCTGAAATGAAATGACGGCGAGGGGGGGGGGGGGTGGGGGGACGAGGGGGCGAGGGGGGCGAGGGGGGGTGCTGCGCACCTCCTTACATGTGAGGCGGCGTGGACATCTATGGATGTCCGATTGGGGATGAAAGAACCGCTCTCCGAAAATGTATCTCTCTTCAGACACAATTATGGCTCAAAACTTTGGGACACATTTGACAAACGAGATCGGACACAAATTGCCAATATAAATATGTGCTGATTAGAATTCGATAGCCCCCCCCCCCCCCCACCATCAGAGACTTTGAAACAAGGCGCGAAATTAAATTATATTATTGCATGCGGAATGCTACACCGAATCATTGGAATACAGAGCCGTACGCTCTAGCATCGTTAGTTAGGTCGCATCACTATTGGATTTGTTTGCAGAAAACTACAACAGCAAGGTGTACTATGTGGGGTCGCCAACGATCCCTCGGAATGACGCATGGGACAACAGCACCTACATGTCCGCTACACGATCTATTCACTTCTCGAAATTCACTGGTTTCACTGAAGTATTTTTTTCCAAAATTGAACAGATTTAATACTCCAACCCTGCATTACGAACAATAATTATATGCTATTATACAATTGGATAGTCGTCGAATACGGCTTCCCGAGTCTGGTGAAAACATGTATGCTGACTCTGGGGAACTACAGGACGATTCTCTGCCGTTCGTTTACACAACTGGAGCTGACGCAGTCTCCTACTCTCGTCCAGTATTCATCCCAGTGTAAGCATGATGAATGCATATTGTACAGTAATACAACCTCTTTCACAGTTTTAATGATCTAGTGCAACGCTGTTGTATCATGTATCATACGATACAAAGTTCACGTATCATTATGCACTACGCTCATTTAATATTTCTATTTGAAATAATGCAATTTTGACGACCATTACTATGTAACATGTTGTGCAATGAGGCTCAATCAAATTTGATCAAAAAACGTTTGAAAAACGTTTGCGTTTGAACAAAAACCCTGCACAAATCCAAGCCTCGCTAGGATCCGTTAGGGTTAATAACAATTATCTTTCAGCACGTACGACCTTCTCAAAGACACCTCCTTCTCCGTCTACTCGCCCATTGCAACTGTCTACTACAACAAACGCGGGGGATCGAAAAACGGACGAATCACAGTGACCGGAGACAGTGAGAAAAATAATAAATATATATTTTTTAAAAATATTTTTACAATTATGTTCACGTATATCTAGCATAACTAAGTTCTAAAACTTAAAAAAATTATTTCAGGAACAGTATCTTCCCTCTCAACAGGTTCAAGCTCAGTTTACAGGTCCAGGCACGTTTCTTGTTTCCAACAAAGTTCGACTCTATCTGAAACCTGAGTTCCTTTCAGAAACTCAATAATATCTTGCAATTCGATTTTTTTTCTCACATCGCCTAGACAACCCAAAGTTCGCACTCGAAATGTATAGCTTGCTAGAAGTATTCACTGTATAGAATCATAATTATTTTAATTAAAAGTTAATTCAATTAATTAAACAGGCTACGTCGGTTGCCCTTCCGTCAACACAGCTTACTCTACCTTCCCAGTGGAGATTAACGAGAGCGTAAATTTCTCCGGATCCAGCTCACAGTACGCCACTTTCGACTGCCATCTATGCACAACTTCACTGCACAGCGCAGTAGTCTCTAGTATTGTTCCCTCAGGCGTTTATCGCGAGCGCTCGCCGCTAGAGCGGTCAATCGCTCGAGCGGTAAAATTCATTTTCGAGCGTGCTGCGCTATTTAAAATCGTTCGCGATTGAGGGGAATCGTAAAAAAAAAAATCATCGGTTCTCAAGTTATGACGACTTTTTGACTCGTTGTGTGCGAGTGTGCGAGTGGTGACCTAGCTCAAGTGATCCGCCTTTTCTCAATCATACACCTGACAGAACAAGCTACAGAACGCTTTCAATAAGAAGCTTTTCATTCTTCGACATTTCATGGAATAAATAATCCCTATTACTGATCCATCGGAATTAAATATATTTACATCATCACATAGTCTTCAATTTTACGCTAGATCAACTCGACTGCACCTAAGCTCCGAGTTGGCAGAATCAGGTATACTTTACTGTGAGCGCATTTTAACTGATTCTGCGCCAATGTTGATAGCAATACAAGTGGAGATACAACATGCAGAGATATTTTATCGAATCACTAGAACATGTATTCTAGAGGCATGACTCTTCACTCAGCATAGTATGTTTCCCACTTAGTACGGAGTGTACTGAGACATGTACGGGAAAGCGACCTGACAGTTGCCTGAAAGTCATCAATTGAACTCACTAGCGGCGCATGCTTTGATTAGTGTTGTTTTATTGTCGGGTATATTTCAGGGTCGGTAAATTGAGTATCAGCTCATAAACCATTTAGTGCACCTGAAAATGATGTAAAATTCATACACTCGAATGCCCGGTATTAGAGCTAGAAACGATATGTATCGTCATCCTATACAACATCGCCACTCACGAGAGTGCGAAGAGATGGATGTATAGCTTCTTGATCTCTACTCACCACGTCAGGTTCCGAAGGTTGGTATTGTCCGCGTAAGCGCATTTGGAGACGGTGTTGGAGCTCGGCTCGTCCACGCCCCAGTTCGTGTAGGTATCAGCAGACTAAATAATTGTAATTTTTTTCGAAGTCTGAATGATGATCCGACAAATTGACACAATATCATATAATTCCTTCCCCAGAGCGACAAGACTGCATGTTATAACACTACCATAGCAGTTCCATGTTTGAAATTTGTCAGTCAGTTCGTGAATCACAACAATAACATTAATCTTTTCTTGCATTATATTTATCTTCTTTCTCGCGTTTCTACCTGTGCCACATATTTTACCACAGAAATAGTGAGACTGACCCCGTCTAGCCAGGTCCAATCGCCACTGAAGGCCTTCTGATACCCAATCCAGAAGTAGTCCGTCTTTGTGCTTGCGAATACTGAAAATAAATCTGTGGATCGAGGGTCAATAAATTTGACCTAACTTATGAAATGTGTAGAAGAAATATGTATCTCTTTTCTTCGGGAATTTATGTTAGTAATGTTTAATTTTGCTATGTATTGTTCATGAGAGCTGCTAAGTATACTGATGTAGCGAGTAATGATCGCAATACGCTAATAAATACCTTGCTGTAGCAAGTTCGCCTTCTTTTCGTCGTGAATCTCCGCGACGATTCCGTATCCATTAAAGCAGATTTCATTCGCCTGATTGAAAGGAAGGCCCTTCGACAAGACAGTGTAGAATCCACCTTAAAATATGAAAATTAGAAATAACAACAAATATGATATAACAAATAACATAAATCACAAACACATTAACAACATCAACAATTTAAACATGCATTATTGTTGTTATTGTTGTTGTTCCAAGAAGTGGCTCAAGGAAAGAAAGGTCTGGCATTATGCCAACAAACTTCCTCACCTGCGCCGCCTCCAGACCTCCAGAGTACGGAATCTTGTTGGAGGGGCAGAAGCAATTTGCTGAACAATGCACTTTTAACCGAAGCAAGCAACTACCGTTGAGGAAATGGTCGGAGTTGAGACGAATGTAGATGTCGATACAAAATCTACTGAAAATTGAGTTGTAAATTCAAGAACAAGCACTGTTTATTTACCACATATGTCTCCACAAAACACATACAACAAACATTCATTACTGTATTGATCGCTATATCAATTTTACTTGAGATACAACTCAACTATATCGCACTCGTGTAGAGCGCCCAAATTCTACGTCGCGACCCGTGCATACATAACTTACACGATATTAGAGCAATACAAAATACATTACTCTTGCAGAAAGACTGAAGCCCGGCTGTGACGTAGTCGCCGTTGGCGAAGTATTAGGTTGATGCAAAAGTTTCGTTACAAGGTTAATTTAACGATTACTCGTACATGGCTTGCTCGTCTCCAACAGTACTTCGGCATTATTTGAGGCACCATTCGTACACTACAACACTTGGGTTTTGTTGATTCGGTTCAGCTTCTTTCGGAAGAAAAATGCTGGTTTACAAAAAATTGGCAAAATGTCCCATTTTTTAGTATTATGTTCAAAACTCCATAAAAATTATACGAATTTATTGCAGCTCCTATTTTGTGAAGTTAATGCATAAGGGTTGACGCTTCCAGTAAACACTTGAAATTGGAATTTCAAACTCTACCAGAAAATTTGTACGTGGAAATATGCTGATCTCGGCTTCCAAAATTCAATTTTGGGGAGCATTATGAATGTGATTATTGAATGAAGAGGTCAATCTTCACCAAATTTAAAAGGTATCATCGACTTGATATGCTCTTTAATTATTGATTAAATACGTCTAGACCCTACTCCAGAAATGCCCAGCTCGAACATGATTTTTTTTCCATTTTTACGAACTCAAAATTTTTTAAATGCGTGAGGATTTTGAAAGGCGTTTTAAAGCTGACTCCGTGCACTTCAGGAATTATAATTCCTATACATCACTCTTTACAAAAATATAGCCTATGTAGAGGAATTATCATTACTCAAAGAGTGCTGTTGCGTCAAAATGTCAATATCAGATTTCAATTTTGCGATACTTTTCATCCTACCCTGTCCGTTTATCCGATTGGTGATGGATAACGATAGGTGCGCTATGGAGAGCACACATACGCTAACAATATGCAAAAATGCATGGAAAGATTGATAAAGTCTGAAGCGAGATATAACTCAAAAAGCACAAATTTTAAAGTCGTAACGAAACTTTTGCATCAACCTAATAGTACCCAGTTGAAGCAAGGTTCTTCAAATCAATGTTATCCAGAGTCGTCTCTCCGTCCTTGAGGAAATCTGAAAAGTATGTAATAATTTGAATATTATGAGTTTTGATCAGAATTTTATATGACTCCTACATGAAGTATGACTCAGACCTCGAGAAAATTTTTCCACAATGCATTAGTATGTAACAGAAGTTCTCCAGATCATACACCGTATTATTCAACTCTTAGATTATCATATGAGAGGAATCGCGAGAGAATTGACCACGCCGCGGCGGTAGGAACAAAGTTGGTCCTATCCCGAAACAAATTTGGTTACAAGTACTTCAAATGATGCTCTTTCAAACTGCGTCGTCAGAATTTCGATATCTGTCGTCATCTTCGAGATTCAGAAGGCCAAAGATGGTACTATCACTTTTCGACAGTCAAATCGCAATCACTTAAATGATCATAATTCCCTTTAAAATAAAGATAGAAGGCCGTTCTTTTTTTCCAATGAAAGCTACCATCACGCGCTACAACTTTTATGTTGAGGGCATTATTCCTGGACCTCACCCTGGTGAGGGGCGGTCGGGTGTACCAAAAGTTTCGTAACTTTGGAAATCGGAAAAACGTTTTGAGTTTTCATGTTTAAGTTGTAGTACATATATGTGTCTCACTTCTCCCCAAAAATGAGCAAAATCGGGGTCTTCAAAGCTCTGTAGCACGCTTCAACGAGAAAATAGAGACTCACTTTCAACGGACGAAATGTTTAGCTCTTTCTGCTCTACATTTCAGCCGAATCTCTATGACTACTTTGACATAATGTACAGTTTTGCGCTTTTCCTTCAATTCCTCAATTTCTCTTGAAAACCATTTAGTGCATTAGGGCCCACCCCCCAAGTTGGAATAGGTCAAAATATCGATTTTGAAGTTTTGGGCCATATGAGCATTTATGGCCAATGACAGTGTAATGATATGGGCGGAAACAATTTTAAATGTTGTTTTGGATGTTTTTGGGCGATTCTGACCGCAAATAAGGGTAATTGAAGATACGGAAGTATCCGAGTCCGTAACTCATTTTGGGGTCGCGTCACGAAAGTGCGCCCCCTTTTTTTTTCTATACCCCGATTTTGCTCATTTTTGGGGAGAAGTGAGACACATATATGTACTACAACTTAAACATGAAAACTCAAAACGTTTTTCCGATTTCCAAAGTTACGAAACTTTTGGTACACCCGACCGCCCCTCACCAGGGTGAGGTCCAGGAATAATGACCTCAACATAAAAGTTGTAGCGCGTGATGGTAGCTTTCATTGGAAAAAAAGAACGGCCTTCTATCTTTATTTTAAAGGGAATTATGATCATTTAAGTGATCATTTAAGTGATTTGTGGAAGTAATTGCGGCATCAGTCTTTTCCCGGGGGCGGACAATCCGGCAACGGATAATCCGGCAACGGATCGCCCTTCGCTGGAGACTCGAGCTAGCCACTTGGATGTTGTTTCATTGTGACCAGTATGTGCTACCCTACCTTTGCATATACAATTCTTGGTACAAGGCGAACTTGAGTTTCGTTCCATCTCTATGTATAGGAGGCCGTTTGCCTAAGAATCGAGCAAGTCTCAGCACAGGCCAAAAATCTCAATTATCTCTAACCTCGTGATTTGGGCTAATCGAGGGTGATGAAAACGATAGGCAAACTCATTTTGCTCATGTAGCCTTCGTTGGCTCCAGACGGCGTCACGTTGAAATCACTTTTTTACAAATATCTGACCTCTCGATGGTGCTAATTTCACGCGACTAAGGTTCCCGGGGTAGAATTTGATGGTGATCACGCCTATGTAGTTCATTTTTTCATGAATTATTAAAAGTATTTTTTAAAATTCAACTTTTCGCATCGGCAAAAGTAAGATGTGTGACATACATCAATAGAACCGGCTTGACGATAGGATTCAGAATCTGTGTTTGCAGCCAATTTCATTCACGGGCTCGAATTATTGAAACGAAATAGTGAGCTCAGATAGGCTAGAGAGGTGAGAGAGTGTGTGGATGAGAGAGAGCGGGGAGGGGGCTGTACACTGCCAGGGGGATGAGCGGAGGATAGAGGACGGGACGCTTTAGATTTCGTCAGTATGGACTCACTTTTTCATTTCAATAATTCGAACCCGTGGACGAAATTGGCTGCAAACACAGATTCTGAATCCTCTCGTTAAGCCGGTTCTATTGATGTATGTCGCACATCTTACTTTTGCCAATGCGAAAAGTTGAATTTTTAAAAATAATTTTAATAATTCATGAAAAATGAACTACATAGGCGTGATCACCATCAAATTCTACCCCGGGAACCTTAGTCGCGTGAAATTAGCGCCATAGAGAGGTCAGACATTTGTAAAAACGTGATTTATACGTGACGCCGTCTGGAGCCAACGAAGGCTACATGAGCAAAATGAGTATGCCTATCGTTTTCAGCACCCTCGATTACCCCAAATCACGAAGTTAGAGAGAATTGAGATTTTTGGCCTGTGCCGAAAGCACTGAGATCTGCTCGATTCTTAGGCAAACGGTTCATGGTCCAAAATTGAGAATTTGAATGGAAAATCATAGTTAGTTAAACATCAAATATCTTAACCAATCGATACACATGTTTCCGGGGGGGGGGGGGGGCGGACAATCCGGCAACGGAACGCCGTTCGCTGGTAATTCGAGCTAGCCGCTTAGGTGCTGCTTCATTGTAGCCAGTATGTGCTACCCTACCTTTGCATATATAATTCTTGTTGCCAGGCGAACTTGAGTTTCACTCCATATCTATGTATTGGGGTTCATGGCCCAAAAATTGAGAATTTGAGTGAAAAATCATGGTTAGATAAACGCCAGATATCGTAACCAATCGATACCCATGTTACCGAGTTACAATAGCTACTGGAATACGGGGATATAAATTGGTTACGATATCTGGCGTTTATCTAACCATGATTTTTCACTCAAATTCTCAATTTTGGAACGTGAATACATAGATATGGAGTGAAACTAAAGTTCGTCTAGTAACAAGAATTATAAATGCAAAGGTAGGGTAGCACTTACTGGTTACAATGAAACAACACCCAAGTAGCTCCCAAGTAGCTAGCTCGAATCTCCAGCGAAGGGCGATCCGTTGCCGGATTGTCCGCCCCCCCCCCCCTGTTTCCGTGTTACAGTAGTCACTGGACTACTGGACTCTGAATTGGTTACTATAGTAGGTGTTTATCTAACCATTATTTTCCACTCAAATTCTCAATTTTGGACCATGAACCCCATGGACCATGGACCATGGACCATGCACATACATAGATATGGAGCGAAACTCAAGTTCGCCTGGTACCAAGAATTGTATATGCATAGGAAAAAAACTAAACTTAATCCATAACAACACGTTGGAATTATCAATTTATCCCTTCTCGTTTTGTTTGATGAAACAGGTATAAAATGTACGGCTGCTATATCAGCGGATGCAGAAACAATAATCTCAAAGTTGTTTTTAAGTTGTTTTTCGATATCACGATTCATGTGCGGAGTTATGGAACATATATCAATAGTTTCCATCGCGTTGCAAATGCGTTTTTATGTTTCAAAAAACATCCTTTCACCACTGAAATCACAAATTTCCCTGTTGCTAACTCAACATTTCGAGATCATTATACGTGTTACCTACATAAATAGAATAGTATACATAGCCATGAATAAGAATTGGTGGCATAGACCTCCAAAAATGTTTCGATGCTCCGATTTGTGACGAACACATATGGAAAATCTATTGCTTCGGAAATGCAAACCAGCCGTTTTTGAGTGAGACTGTGTGAATTCTAATGAGTTATATGTTTGGAAATTTTTTTCGCATGCAGATTTATCAGTTATTGACGAAAACGAATCACATTTCGAGATTTTCCGACTTCGAAAAATTGGAAAATATAGGTAAAAATGAATATTGGCGCTTTTATCGTTGTATTACGATTAATTAGCTTTTTTAAACATTTTTCACAACATATAACTTATAAGAATTCACACAGTCTAACTCAAAAACGGCTTATTTGCATTTCCGAAACAATCGATTTTCGCTATTTGAACGTCAAAAATCGGAGCATCGAAACATTGGTGAAGGTCTATGCCACCAATTCTTATTCATGGCTATGTATACTATTCTATATGTGTAGCTAACACGTGTAATGATCTCAAAATGATGACTTAGCAGCTGGGAAATTGGTGATTTCGGTGGTGAAAAGCATATTTTTTGAAACATAAAAACGCATTTGCAACGCGATGGAAACTATTGATATATGTTCCATAACTCCGTACATGAATCTTGATGTCGATTTGGAAGCGTATCAGTAGTGAACAGTGAAGAATAATTGGTCTGAAACTTCAAAAATCTTCGGAAGTCGTCATTTCGAGCGATATTATCAGTTCTTCGTCACTGAAAATATGGCGATTTCATAAGTTATTCGTTTTCTACGATAGATTTTGCACAAAATATGTCGAAAATGGAGGGTGGAGGTGACTTTGAGAGGGGTAGTTCCGCCGTTGTATGAACAAATGAGCGAAAAATTGCATATTTTGATCGTTTTCAGGAAGCCAGTGGTGAAAGGATGTATTTTGAAACATAAAAGCGCATTTGCAACGCGATGGAAACTACGAAAACGTAGATTCTAGAATAACTTTTCAAGCTCTTTCGAATGATCTATATTACAAGGTCGAAATCTAAAATTTGAAATTTTCGATTTTTGTAGGTCAAAATCGATATTTTCCTTTCAACTCTCGAATGAACGATTACTGGTCCCCAGTGGTCCTATTCTGAAAGTTTGAGCACTTGGCGATCATTTTGACGGAGTTGTGCCATACCCACTGCACTCTTACAGAGAACGCGTTTTAAATATACATTTTCCGTTATACGATGAATCGATGCCTTGGAATCAATTTTTCTTTCAATGATATTCCTTCCGATGGTGTATTGCAATTACCGTTCGATTAATGGACCTTCGTTTCTTTTTTAACGGACTCTTATAAAAGTCGACCTGTTAGAGTATTTGTAATTCAGAAACGACGATGTCCCGTTTATCGAAAAAAATCTTACATTTAGTCGATCTATATTGGTAAAAAAAACGTTCAAGCGTTTTTTTGAACTACTGGGGCGGTATTCTTTCCTCGATTTCGGCCTCGCCGAAATTTTTGGCTGCCCGAAATTTTCGGAAATTGCCGAAATATTTGAAACAATGAAAGCAAAATATCAACGCAACGGAGGGGATCGAACTGATGACCTCCGCGTTGAAAGCTAAAGCGATTCCACTTCGACACGGATGGTTGTTCCGGGCAGGGAAGAGATGATCAATAAGGAATGGGAACTATTTATCGGTCTTCGATGGGCCATAACTACCACTTTTCGATCGAAATCCCGCAATAAATCTAGATCTGTTCTGGTTCATCAAATTTCCGGGACCGTTTCAATGTGTTTCCATCACATCTCGGCCTTTGAAGGACGGCCCTGGAGTCCTCGACCATTGATAAGACGTGACGCATCGAGCGTATTTTTCACACGCGATCTCGAAGTCAAAATGTGCCCAATGTGCTAGTTGTAGTGTTCCAGACAACGGAAGAAGGCAGAAAACGGGAGAGTGAAATATTTTAGTTAGATGCTATCAGTTCAAGTGATGAGAAAAGACGGGGGTGGTTCGCAAGACCAATTTCACGCTTGTCTCGCTCATAAGTATTCCTTTTAAGAGCCCGTTTGCGTAAGACTCGGACAATTGTTGACATCGGCCAAAAAAGTTGATTCGCCGAAACTCTGTATTTTGGAGTTTTCTGGCATGTTGATGACGATAGGCATATTAATTTTGCTCTAAAATTTGTCGTTGACCTCAGATGCCGCGACGTTGACATTTGCACGTATTCTGATTCAGGATATCGCTAAAATTAAGCGAGAATACATACAGGGGTCAAATTTCAAGACGCTATATCCTTTTTCACGATTTTTTTTAAAAATTAACTTTTTAGTCCATGAAAAGTACTCGGAGAGGCCTAGACCAATATGACGAGAGGAATCCAAATCTGTATTGAAAAGTGAAGAAAAACATCGCGGTAGGATTTATGCTGCCATTTAGTGACTATTCTTGTACAAAGGTGAATAGGAAAAGGGGCTGGCAAAGCGCAGAGGCGCAGAGAAGGGAGATAATAAGGGGTGACGAGGCAGAGAGAGTGGGTAGGTCAAGGAGAGGGCCGATGAAAACATTGTGTTTCTTCACAAGATCAGTCACTAAACGACAATATAAATCTTACCGCGATGTTTTTCTTCATTTGTCAATACATATTCTAGATTTCTCTCGTCAAGACGGTCATATTGGCCTAGGTCTCACGGAGTACTTTCCACGCACTAAAAATTTCATTTAAACAAATATATTTTAATATTTCGTGAAAAAATGGATCGTATTGAAATTTGACCATTGTGCTTATTCTCGCTTAAATTTAGCGATATCCAGAATCGGGATATGTGAAAAAGTAGATTTCGACGTCGTGTCATCTGAGGTCAACGACAAATTTTCGAGCAACATGAATATGTCGTCATCAGCATTCCAGATGCACCGATGAGTTGGCAGAATATTGTGAGAAATGGACACTTTGTCAAGATTTGAACAAAGGGATTTCTGGAAATTCCTTTGTTCAAATTCTGACAGTGTCCTTTTCCAATAAAATTTTCACATCTCATCAGTACACCAAAGACAGAGTTTCGGCTGATCGACTTTTTTGGCCGATGCCAGTTCTTGCCAGAACTGCCCGATTCTTATGCAAACGGGCTCTTAATCAACTATCGCGAGTTTCAGTCTGGCCCTTTTCGTAAAATGAAGTTTCGTGTTTTCGTAATTTTTTGTCATGCTTTAGGATCACTCTTATTCTCTTATAAGCTCAAAATTTGCGCACCATGTCAATGATCTCTGAGCCGTGATTCAGATGTCTCATAGGCGTCATCAATTCTCCACAAGAAGATAAGGCGTGCTTAGTGAACGAAGAGAAGATAAGGAAGAGCGAAAGTCTACGAGTCGCGTCTATTAATCGATTGTTTTCTCGTTTTTACTTTGCCACCTGATTAGGACATCGTAGCATGGTTCTAATTTCCCAGTAACATTTGATTGCGATTATCAGATGTGGCTCTGTCGCAACCTCGATCTCTCGAATTTGACCATAGATTTTACCAACGCATGCTATCGACATTTCGTTGTTTTCCGGAAACTTTAGCGTGTGTTCGACTATCGCAATGTGTTTGTAATGGCATTATTATCAGATGTGGCTCTGTCGCATCATCCTTCTCTCCATTGTCGCGATCCATGCCCGAGGTGCATTCTTCCAATCGGCACTTCTGGATAATGTTGCACCTTCAAGTGCCTCTGGTCCAAGTAATACTTAGCAATTGTTCCGGTGTGTGCACATATAAGTGTGTATAGAAGTTCACATTGTTAGCATGATGACGAGATGTAATTGAGTTCGAGAAACGAGCCTTCGTTTTCCCCATCTAAATCACTATCTCGACCGATAGAGTTCCGACATAGTGTATGGATTGAAAATATAGTGTTATCATTTTTCAAAATCTAGTACTTTTCAGGTTCGTACTGTCCCTGCGAGACGAATGGTGGTCAGCCTGTGGGATGGAACCCTAAAGAGATCTGGGTGGATATCGTCGTCGTGTTGGACACTTCGGAAGCCATGGGAGAGGAGGCGTTGGGCAAAGTGAGTTGAACATCATTTTCCACTAAACAATTAATGTAATCATATCATTCGTAATAGTAATATTAACTTTGAATTTCTAAGATATTGTCATCTAGACTTCCCGATTAGGGGTGTGCAAAAAGTGTCCCGCACTCCTCATTGCCCATGTTCACTCGTCACTCTTCCCGACGAGAGAGCGTGGTAAATGATGAGTGTGGGAAACTGTTTACACACCCCTGTTCCCGATATGCTTCTTTATATCGCCTACTCACTGACACATACTTTTGTATGGACATTGAATGGGTACACCATTTGCTAATGTAGGCAGGTCGCTTGACTGTGTCATTCCTAACTGACGGAATTACCGACTTTCTCAACACCGATACAGATGCAACATTCTACTCGAGAGTCGGAGTTATTGCTATGTCGGATACGGCCACGGTCGGTTTAACTAAGTTAAACCTAAATTACAATCCTGTGATTTCAGACGCTATACAACCTCAATATGACCAAGTATGACACAATCGGAAGCAAGGCAGCGATTAGGGAAGGAGTTGCTAACATGGACTTTGTGAGGTTAGAATTGTGCAAGAAATACTCCGTCACTAAAAAATAAAAAAAATAAACCGTGTTTTCTTGTTGATCGCAGTGATGATTGAGCAAACAGCACGAATATGAAATTTAAACAAAAAAATAATGAAATGGAGAGAGATCATGGAAGCAATAATCGGCACTAGGCAGGATGATCAGCGTCGGAAGGTGATAACCAACAAGTGAACCCTTCTGTAGAACTTTCACATAATCATTTTTTGAGACTTTGGGAACCTACTGTGAAACTTCTACGGAAGGGTCCATTTTTTGGTTAACAGCCAGTAGGTTACCATCCGACGGTGATAATACGACATGTTACCAAATAATCGTTCATCGAATCGACAATCATTGCAGCGGGTTCTTCGCCGCTCGACAAATGCTCGCAGCGGGGAAGGAAGGCAATCCGGAAAGAGCTAGTGCCCGTGAAGTGATCTACTATATGACCGATACAAAGATGTAAGTATAAAAGTTTCCGAATTTGATGATCGCATGATGGAGAGAGAGAGAGAGAGTTGGAGTGGGAGAAGGCCACAGATTTTAATAACATTTCAGACAATTGTTCAGCGATGACGACGTGACTAAAATGGACCAGTTCAAAGAATATCTTGGAGTCATAATAGTGAACGGTATTTCATACTATAGTGTAATGCTTGTTCTATAAATATTTAAACTTATTAATCCTATCAATATATTATTATTTGTCATCTAAACGCTTTTTCAGATTTCCTCAAGGAAGGAGAGACACAGAGTCCTCTTTCGAAGAACGTCGCTTCAGAAGGTTTCTACTTCGCCAACGACGATTACATGACCGGGTTGCAGTCCTTTTGCAAGGGTTGGTGTTCGCGCTACACTATATATTGCTTAGTGATTTCGGTCGCGAAATGTAACGTTCCCTAGAAGGACTTTGGACAGCAGGGTTGCGTAATCCTAGCAGCCTCATCACACTGCGTCACCTAGTGTAGTCGTTCACGACTGTAACATCGCTTGGCGTGGCTGCATCTTACCTTTTTAGCCTTTGTTAATATATTGCGTGTATACCTTTCAGCCAACTGCTTCTGCTTGCCGTCCAAGACCGCATATGCAGGCGGTGACACCATCGTCAAAGCTGCCGGTGCGTCTGATCGAACCTTGCCAAGCAACACCTTATTTCCCTTCCTAGGCAGTCTTTTGCAACCGCCACATGCGGATAAAGAAGGAATGTCATTAAAGCAACATTTGAACTGGGCGTCATTGGTCCAAAACAAATTGTCCTCCCTATCACGGATACTGAATACTTTCCATTTGTCCTTCTACTTCTTCTTCTCATTCTTCTTCCTGTCACTACTTCGTTAAGGTGGATGCTATACCGGCTCTTCGAAGCTCACTCCTTACAAGACGGCGAAGACAATCTGCTACGATCTCGGCGGAGACCTTGTGAGCGTTCACGACAACCAGAAGGGAGCCTTCCTTGGGCAGTGTATGGTTTTACCTTATCTGGTCCCATCCCACTCCTTCCGATCTTTTCATAATAATTTATATGGGTGATGTAAGCATTGCACATGAGGCATCATTCTCTCAGAACTGTTAGTGTTACATAAATAATCAAATACCCCCTTTAATCCTATCTGCACTCTAATAGCATAACGATTCACCTAGCATTTTAGTAATGTCGGGCACAAAGTCGGACTACTTCTGGATTGGGTACGAGAAGTCGAAAAGTGACGAGTGGTATTGGGAAGACGGGGTAAGTCCGGCGATTAATACATGCTATTCGTGATGGCTTTTGGTGATAAATCGCATGTAAAACCGACCAAACTGGTTTGAAAAATGAATACAATGAAAGATGTCAATATCAATTGAATGCAGTCTACCGATCCGTACACCAACTGGGGTGTTAATGAGCCCAGCCCCGCGCCCATCGCCAAGTGTGCCTACGTGGATACTACTAAGCGGACTTTACCATGGTGAGCAGTGTATTCATGCATCTTATTGTTAGCACCATTCACTTTCCGTGGTAAAGCACAACACATGTGGCATGACAGTGCGAACCACAGAGAAAAATATTTTATAGAAACATTTGAAACAATGAAAATAGTTCAACATGCACATTCGAGATATGTAGGCACTGAAATAAATACATTGTATTTATTAATAAACAATTCCAAGATTTTAAATTATAATTGCCTAATTTGAGGGGCGCCGGCAACTGTAACACCGGCTTTCCGTACGCGTGCCAGTTCGCTCCGTGCCAAGTGGGAAACAGGGACTGTTAAGAGTACTTCCTAATTGTGTTTGTTCTCGTGATGTTATAAACCGTTATCATTGTCTGATTCTCCATTCGTGCGCGGCTGAGAGGCGGTCGGTCTTCACTCCCCTCTCTGTCCGCAATCGAGTGGGAGTCCCCCGACGTCGCCTGGACAACCGTCGGTGGTAGCCTGTCCGTCCGGATGCAAGTCACTCTTCGAGTCGGGACTGTCAACGTGCGCACTCTCAAGAAGGACGACCGCGTTGCTGAGTTGGAGGAGGCTGTGAGTACGATCCCCTTTGACGTTATTGGCCTACAGGAAACGAGACGGTCGGGCTTGACCTCTCTAACCCTAGGAGCTTCCAATCACCTCCTAGTGGGCTTCGGTACCCGTTCCGCTTACGGGACTGGATTCCTAGTAGCCAGTCATTGGGCTTCTAACTCCATATTCCACTCAGTCAGCGAGCGTCTATCCTACCTTGACCTTCCTCTCCTCCAATCAATCAATCAATCAAGTTTATCACGTCAGGCGATTAACACCAGATGAGGAATAGGTCTATTCTTCGGCAGTTGCATGCCACCAGTTCGCGCCAAGGGATCTTCTTAGGTCATCTTTCCATCGCGCTCTAGGTTGTCCTTGGGGGCGGGTCTTGTTGTAAGGGACCCAGTCTGTAGATGCGCGGCTCCACTGGTCAAATCCCATGCGTCCCAGCTTCCGAGCCCACTTAGTCTTCCTTCTGAGCGCTTCTTCATTCCAGTCGCGCAGGTTGGTCGCTTTGCGGATGTTCTCGTTCCTCCATCGATCTCGTAAGCTGATTCCAAGCATTTTCCGCTCCATCTTACGCTGCGTCACACTAAGTCTCTCCTTCTCACTTGCTCGCAGTGCCCAAAGCTCGCTCCCATAGAGTACTGTAGAAGAGACGCAGCTCTCAAATAGTCGTCGTCTAGTCTTCATAGGAAGCAACCTTGTGGAAAGGAGGTGGGACAATTTACTCCAGGCGAACCATCCCAAGCGAATCCTATGTTCAACTTCAGCCAGGTGATCGAGGGGGAGGGTGATTCTTCCTCCAAGATAGGTTGCAGAATCGGCGAAATTGAACACTTGATTATTGATGATGATTGGGGCTCGGGTTGTTGTACATGATGTAAGGAGCACTGTCTTTCCTGAGTTAACTTCCAATCCGACACGAGCACATGAATCCATCAGTTTCCGCAACATTCTTTCAAGTTCGGGGCGTGTCTTGGCAACGAGAACCACGTCGTCAGCGTATTCGAGGTGGATTAAATTTCTTCCATCGATCCTCAGTCCATCTTGCTCCCAGTCTATGTCGTTCATTGCTTGTCTCAAAACGGCATTGAATAGGCTGGGGGAGAGAGTATCTCCTTGGCGGACGCCTCTTCTCACATTCACTTCGACGAACTCGAACTCGAATTCTTGTGGTGGATGACTCGTACAAACGTCTCAGAAGATGGATCAGTGTGGGGTGTACTCCGAAGGTCCAGAGAGCTTGCCAGACTGCACTCCACTCAACACAATCGAACGCCTTGCGAAAGTCGACAAAACCGAGGTACAAGGGAATACCGAACTCATGTGTTCGTTCAACAATCTGTTTGACGGTGTGAAGGTTATCGAGAGTGCTATGTCCTCTGCGGAAACCAGTCTGGGTGGGAGACTCTGTTTCTCCTAGCGTCCTTTCGATTCTTTTCAAAATCACGCGCGTACATGTCTTGAGAGTGACGGTGAGTAGCGAGATAGGTCGAAAGTTATTGATGAGGGAAGGGTCCCCTTTCTTGTGTAGAAGTGAGACGACAGCTTGGACCATATCTTCAGGAACTTGATCTCCAGACACTAGGTGATTGAGTAGATCAGAAAGGAATGGAGCAAGGTGAGCTCTCGAATGGTAGAGCATATCGGGGAGAACACCATCTGAACCAGCAGAGTGACCACACTTGAGATGAGAGAGGGCATCATAGGTCTCATCAGGAAGGAAAGGAGGGAGAGAATCGATAGATTGGGAAGGGATGGCAAGAGGAAGCTGCACTGCTGGCTGGTAGATGGACCCGAAGAAACTTTGGACAGCAGTCTTAGTTGCAACTTGTGAAAGAGCACCGGTGACCGGGTCCGGAACTTGAAGTCTCTTGCGGTAGGAGTGAAGATTCAACATTGCTTTGACTATGCTTCTTCCTTTGCGTACTGCTTCTATCGCTTGGCTTTCTTTCCTTCTCTTGATATCCGTGATGATGCTGGTTCTGGCCATTTTGCAAGAGATGGAGAAGGCGACATTGGATTGTGGAATTGATCGAAGGAGATGTCGCTGGGCCAGGAGGTTTTGGGTTGCAGGGGAGATCCAGGGTGGGGACTGCTTCTTCTTCCAACAGTTTGTTGCAGCCGTCTTTGCAAACGCTTGTATCTTGTAAAAGGCGTCTGTGGCTGAGGTCGGGCGAGCAAGGGGCATCGATGCGAGAAGACTCGCATTGGCAGTAAAAGCGACTTTATCGAAGACCAGTCGCTCCCTGCATATTTTATGCCGCACCTTGTTGGGAAGAGAGAGGGCGAGTCGGACGAGGCGATGATCCGAGTTGAAATGGAAGTTTCCGACGACACCACAGTTGACAACTCGTGCTGTGATGGGCGAAGCAACGAAATCAATTTGGTTGAATGTGGTGCCGTTGGGCGATCGCCAAGTCCAGATCCTGCCCCGACGCCGTTTGGGGAAGGTGTTTTGAATGCGCAACTTGTTCCGTACGCAGGTCTCTGTGAAAGAGCGCCCACGTGAGTTCGGGGTCGGAGAAGCAAATTCGCCGACAAATCTTTCATTGCCAGGCTCCTTTGCAACTCTACAGTTGAAATCCCCGACCAAGATTGGCATGAATCCCATGAATCAGATTGGCATGAATCTCTCCTCCGAATACGCATTATTAATGTTTATATGCCGACTTCTGCTCACCCCGATAACGAATACCTCACGTTAATGAATGACCTCAGTACAGTCATTGCTAATTCGACACGTCGTGATCTGCGCCCGGGGTGTGGAAAATGGCAGTTGATTGTGCTGGGTGATTTTAATGCGAAGGTCGGGTCGAAGCTATCTGAGGATGAGGACTACATTGGGCGTCACGGACTCGGTACGAGAAACGACAGAGGCCAATTGTTACTCGAATTTTGCGCTGAACACAAGTTACACCTCCTGAATACTCGATTCCAGAAAAGAGACAGTAGAAAGTGGACATGGATGCCCCCTAATATGAACTCGAAGAATCAGATCGATTACATCCTTTCAAGAGCCCTCTCGAACGTGTTGGATGTGTCGATTGTGGGGAGCTTCGACCTGAGCACTGATCACCGATTGTTAATGGCCAAGTTCCGCTTTAAGACAAGAATACGCCATCATCGACGTAAAGCTCCGAGACCCCTAGAAATGTCGAAAGCGCAATTTGTATCAACCATCCACACAATACCAACCAAGGAGCTCGATACTTACAAAAACATTCAGCGAACTCTATTAACAACTGCTCAATCATCAATGATTCCAATACCGCCTAAAGAACAATTTTCTGTAGAAACCCGAAGTTTATTTGCAGAAAGGAGACGACTGAGAATGGCCGATCCCAATCCCCTCAACAGAATCAATTTTTCCTTGACAGGGAAGGCTCTTAGAATGTCAATAAAGGAGGATCTCTATCGAGGACATCTGGAGACTGTGCGTAAAGCCGTCTATTATGGGAAAAGTACTAGAAGAGCCCTGCAAACATCTCAGATTGGCCGAACTCAAATAAACCAATTGGAGAAAAATGACGGAACTGTCGCGAGTTCCAAGGATGAAATCAACAGTATCGCTCAAGCTTTCTACAATAAGCTATTTTCCCAATCGATGCGGCCACGACGGTGTACTTTCCGATGCAATGATCGCTTTTTGCCCATAATGGATAGTGAAGTTAAACGAGGAATCGAGAAGCTGAAAAATGACAAGGCAGCGGGACCGGATAGAATCAAATCTGAATATCTGAAATGCGGAATTGAGGTTCTAACTCGTCCATTGAGAGTTTTATTCAACAAGTGGATAAACGACGAATGTGTCCCTGATGATCTACCGGAAGCGATTATTTCATTAATATTCAATAAATGAAATGCCTTGGATATCGCTAATTACCGTCCGATTTCATTACTGAACATCATCTACAAATTATTTGCCACCGTACTCGATTCACGAATAGAAAACCAATTATCTGCAAATTAAAGTAGAGAGCAAGCAGGATTCCGGAGAAATTTTTCTACCATTGATCATGTATACGCAATCTCAGAACTCATCAGTCTCTCAGATGAATATCGTTTCCCGGTGTATCTCTCATTCATTGACTACAAGAAGGCCTTTGACTCAGTCGAGTTCCACAAGGTTTGGGAGGCACTATTCAACCACGGCATTCATCCACAAATAATCAATACTCTACGGTTCATATATAGCAGAAGTTGTGTATCCGTTCGAATAGGGAGAGACAAAGTTCCAATAGATATCAGACGTGGAGTGCGGCAAGGCGATCCTCTAAGCCCACATCTTTTTAATGCGATCATTGAAGAGATTTTCCGAAAGCTGAGCTGGGAGCAATACGGTATCAAAATAGACGGAGAGCGATTAAACCACCTATGATACGCCGACGATGTTGTATTAATATCGCACTGTCCCAAGGAGATTGAAAGAATGTTGGAGGAGCTATGTGCATCAAGTAAGAAAGTTGGATTAGAGATAAATCAAAGCAAGACTGTAATGATGACGAACGATGTACCTGTCCCCCAATCTGTTGACGGAAATAACCTAAAATACGTGAATTCCTTTATATACCTCGGAGTGCGACTATCATTCGACCAGAACTTAATGCTTGAGTTGAACAGGAGAATTGGCGGTGCTTGGAAATCGTTTAACAAATTCTATGATTTCATGACGAGCCGAGGAGTCGGAATGTCACTTAAGACCAAAGTATTCAGAATGTGTATTGAACCGAATTTTCTGTACGGATCTACTGAACTATGGAATTCAACTAAGAAGGAGAGAAAACGGCTAATCGTAACGCAGCGTGCAATGATGAGAAAAATGGCTGGAGTCACGAGACTGGACAGGAAAACAAATGAGTGGCTCAGCTTGAAAGTTCCCCTACCAGATATCCGTGTGCGAGCAATGTGCAGAAAATGGAATTGGGCCAAGCGAATTGCCACTAGTGTCTGTGTAATAAATACATTATATTCACAATAAAAACTCCTTGACATGCATTGAATGGCGAACATTGCGAAATTCGTGAAAGCGTCTCTTCATTTCCCGCACTCTCTCCTCCGGTCGAGCGGCTAGAGACGAGCAAATGCAAAGAGCTCGAATTTCGAAACCCATTGTCGGAATGACAGTTGATGTGATGTTGAGAAATCGTAGATCTGTACAACATGCTTCGCTTTCGTTTTTTTTTCCATGAGAGCTTGACGTTGAGCTTGGAACCTGCATACGTCTTCGAGGTGCCACATCTTTCCGAATTGTGGTCCCACTCGCATTTACAAACATATTTCGAACAATTATTCAAGTCCTGTTACCGAAAATGCGCGTCGAAACCATTTCGACGCGCATGGCGTGCGAAAATTCTAACTGATGATCTGGACACGCCCATTATTTCCTCCGGAGAAGGGCGGGATTGATGGAAACATGTGCTTTATTATGTTACCGGAAACATGTGATATATTATGTAACATTTTCGATGCACAATGGAAAATGCGTGAAATGTGTTCCTACGAGATAATGCGTGCAAAATACATGCGATCATGGGCGTTTCCAGTCTCAAGGGCTAGAATTTTCGCACGCCATAAATGTCCAGAAGGGCGTGTTCCGCATGGGTCGTCGTTAACCGAAGTCGTTAAATATTGCTCGAAACATGCTTATAAGGGCGAACGGATCTGACAATTGCATCATTCGTATACCATATTCATACACTCGAGCCTGTCTACTTGTATTACACATTATTAAGTCGTATTTAACCGAAGTCTTGTAATTCGATTTATATTCGAAACTATGTGGCGCCTCCTCGTCCTCCTTCTCTCCGCGGTGGCTATTGAAGCGCGAGTTTCGTTCGCAAAGTCGGAAGTCTTGGACAATGTGGACCTGCAGGGAACAAACAAGGTGAGATGCATGATTATTGTTTAGATCAGGTTCAATCATAACTCAACAATCGTTTACAAATATAGTTTGTATTTCATACAGAGTGCGAGAAAAGACAGTCCGTGAAGAAACGGCGGCCCGAATAACGAACTCTAATTGCAAACTTGCCCATTGTAGGCGGCGTTCCGTTGCTCCGCCGGCTGCCGCATCTTCTCGCCCACGAAAACCGATCAGATCGTCGTCATCGACGGCGCCGGCAATAAAGTTGCCACGTGAGTTATTCGATTGTATGATTCACTACAAGTCACGTTTCAAGTTGTTTGCCAATTAATCACCCACAATAACCCAGTATCAATGTAGATGATACTGGGTCATTGTGCGAAAAATGCAATACTTATTAACTTTTAAGTAGACTAAATATTAACTAATTGTTCAAAAAATTGATTTCAGCCTTAGAATGCTCTCAGAAGTGAACTTGGCCGTGGAAAGGTTCGATCTTCCGGTAAGAGGTTTTCATATTTTTTCCCCCAGAAAAACAGAATTTGCAATAAACAATCGATCGTATGCAAAGGGAGAGAATCATTATTTTCGAATAACGCACACATATTTCAGGCCGGCAGCTATGAGCTGAAGAATGTCGGTCCGCCCAATCCCTCGTTTGTCTTCTACGCTGTGGAAGTTGGGGCGGGTGAGCGAACATACCTCTGACTGCATACACGAGCGCATTCGGCCGGCGATCGTTGTTTGCATTACAATGGCACAATTTAGCATAATAACGATATCATTAGCATGTCTTCTGCATACAAACAGTGCCGGTGCAACTGGCAAATTGAGCACCAATTGGTTGAATTTCATAATGCTCATAATTACAGCCAACTTCGAGACTGAAGTGCACTATCTCGATGACTTTCTCTCGGCTTTCTTTTCGGCCGAGGCCACCGGGAACATCACGCTCCTCTCTACCAGCGGCACCGTGTCATTCTACAATTTCCTCGGATTCAGCCAGGTAACGAGATTGAGCAAAAGATTAGAGTTCGCAATTCGGGTCGCCGTCTCTTCAGTTTCCACATTCTCTCGCCAATCGACGAGAGAGTGTGGAAACTGAAGAGACGTTGACCCGATTTGCGAACTCTACTTGGGATGGCTTCGACCGAAATGACATCATTATGAGTCATCTTTCGGCGCTTAATACGATAATGTATCTGCGAGTCACTTCTTACGAAGAAAGCATTGCTCCCAGATCCCACGTTGAAAGCATTGATTGTTTGCGAACATTCCTCAATGATGCACAATGCCGATGCTTGATGCTAAGGATAGTACTGGTTTGGGATGGTAAATATGTATGAATTTACAGCTCGACTCCCTCCCTACCATCTACGCAGCTGGCTTCGATTCGGCCGATGCTTGCCGCCCCGTGTTCACAGC
Organism: Pristionchus mayeri; assembly: GCA_036245805.1. Taxonomy (NCBI): domain Eukaryota; kingdom Metazoa; phylum Nematoda; class Chromadorea; order Rhabditida; family Neodiplogasteridae; genus Pristionchus; species Pristionchus mayeri. Next base: position 7,103,370 of record BTRK01000005.1, read on the forward strand.
GAGGTGCTGTTTGTTATTGCACAATTTAATCACGACCTAATAAGCCGCTCGATATATTTTTGATCATATTCGAGCTCGTCTCACACGAATATTCTGAAATAATTGGGAAATTTTATCTTATATTTTATCAGATCCGCCGTCGGTCTTGCTCGTCTTTATTCTTCGGTCTATATCCGGCCTTTATTGTTCTGTATTGTCGGTCTTTAGACCAGAGCAAGACCAGACCAAGCAATAGAAGCAAGATTGTTGTCGGTCTTTATTGTTGTATTTATCAGATCCGCCGTCGGTCTTTCCCGCACCGCGTTCGTTGTTAATTCGCCCATCGCAACGGTTATGTTCGACAAGCCGGCAGATGGAAGATGGGTGCTCGTCAACAGTGATAGTAAGTGATTATATATTACTAGTCCGGCTGCCCCCCCGCCTTCGGCGGGGTCCCCGTCCTAGCGGAGTAGGTTTCGCAACCACTCATTTCGCAACTTGTTGACGCGCGATCTCTCTCCCTCCCCATTTCGTAATCGTTTCGCAACTGTTTCGCAACTGTTTCGCAATCCGGACATACGGACACACACTGCGCTTTATATATAGGTATAGATTGAAAAGCCGGATTGCTCGACCAGGTAAGATTACTTCCGAACTAAAATGCTCTATTCTAATTGATCGAATCAACATAATATAGTTTTCGCTATAGTGTGTACCCATGTCCGTATAAACATCAAAAACAATTATTTGATTGGCTCATTGTGACTACCTTAGCAGTTCAGAATGTTAGTGCATGAAAAAAGAAAGGAACTTATGGACCAACCTGATAATTTTATAGCGGCATAAACCCCACGTGTCATCCTTCTCAAGACAGGGCACAAAGTGTGACTATTTCTGCAGTATCCTTATTTATCGATACCATTGTATCGCTTATCATTTCAAAAATATATAGAACATCTAAATGAGTAATTTATCTAAATACGCCTCACAAATTTCAGCCGAAGGCAAGAAGCAACTGACCAACGTGGACTCGAGCGCTGTATACACTACACCAGGCAAGCTTACATTTACGTTTTCGGTTACCATAATAACAGTACAATCCCTGATATTAAGTTATTTTGTATGTACTGTTTTCATTCATGATTTGAAATATTACAATGCAGGATACGTTGGGTGCCCATCAGTCGGCGATGCGCTCTACTCTCTCGTCCCGCCACTTACGAAAATCGATGCAGATGCTACCCTAACGAACGACACGTAAGAGTAAACTTGCACTTCTCACATCTAAATGAAAATTATATATTTCAAGTTTCTATATTTCCGTGGTCCTGCATCGTTAGTGAGATCATTAGTGCGCGTGACTCTATGCCAGATGCCAGATTTTCGGCCCCGCCACTATTTTTACGGCCCCGCCACCAAAAATACGGCCGCGCGGGGCCGATAAAAATTTCATCTGCTCCGATTATTCAGACAGAGCCAAATAATTATGTTTTCAAAAAGTCCAAGAAATCATCAATTCAGCGGACTCCATATCATCGTCAACGGAGACTACTCGATTGCCGACCAAGCTGACGCCCTCTCGCTCACCATCAACGATGACGTGATGAAGTAGGTCCATAACGTGAAACTGCGAACAATTCGTAGTTCACCTTTCATACACTTGATTCATTTTCAAACCACTAAAAATATTAACAAAACATAATACAAATACTCCATAAAGGCTGTACGGCAAGAACTCGATCTCGAAGTCGTATGACGGATCGAAGGTCGACGTCAAGCTCGCCTGGAAGAAGAATGAGAAGGCGAAGGATGCATTCGCCGTGCAGATCGATGTTTCCTCGACGGGAAATCAGTGATCATGTCGACTTACATGCCTGATAAAGAGTCATCACAATTAGTAGCAAATGATTTGTCAAAAAATGCTTCTAACATGTACAGCAAACTTTTTTTCAGAATCCAAAACAAATTCAAATTTGGGTAAATATTTTCAAGGAGGAGGAGAAGTGCAGATCGATATTCACTCGGTGTGAAATTGCCTGTGATATTATACATCATGCAATATCTGATAACGAGTGATCAACCCTGTTCGCTTACTTAGTCAAAAACGACCCGCCTTACTTCATCTATGTTTCACGGTTGAATCCGAGATTTCAAAGTTTGGTAATTTCAATGTCAGAGGCCAATATAGAGTGTGTTTAGCTCAGAACGCAGAAGTTGAGACAAAAAGGCCGCAAAAGAGGTGGCCGCTGAAGTGGCAGAAGTGGAGAACAATTGGAAAGAAGTGTGAGTGGAGGTTGCCAAGTCGGAATGTATCCTCCGTATCACCGGTCAGACAGAGTATGTTAAACGAGGAGAGCGCATCCTGATTTGTCATCACTACTCCACATGTGCAACGTCCAAAATTACATCGACAGTCTATGTATCGCGGCGAGGACTATTCACTTCCTCTTATAGATGGGATGAACCGGGATCGCAACAGCAAGGATTGCAAAGTGGGGAATGATTCAAAAAAAAAGATCACAACTGGAACAGCATCAAGCTTTGTTGACAGAATAACGAAGAATACTACATAACAATACAATTCAGAAACCACATTGATCTTGTTGTTGATCACACTTCGGAAGACGGAGCGACGCTTACACTCCGACGTTATGGTGATTTCTGCAATGTAAGCTGATTTGAATTGTTGTAATACAACAATAACAATGACAGTAACAATAACTCACCGTTGCGCCTTGAGCAGCTTGTAGCAGCGAAAGTGGCATTCAAGAGCAAATCCGGAACCGATGATTGCGAGTGCATAGAGTACGCATTGGCAACTGTAAAACGAAAGGCAGTAGAGAGAGCGCGCAATTCGCGTAATCATCGTATAAATTTTCTTGATAGGCGCACATTTTCTTGATAGGTCGAGCGGTTAGAGTGTTGGAAATGGAGACACGCCAATCAACAATGTTATCAGACATATGAACTCAGCTGTCACACTGCTATCGAACAAATTGTTGCCGTGATTACACAATATTCGACTGATTCAAAATTTCACTCACATGAATGCCCATACGGGATAATTCTTGCCTCTAAAGACCAGCTGGTAGATGGCGTTCCCGACGATGGACACGAAGGCGATGAACTGAGAAGAGGAACGTGGTTAAATAATGATTAAAAAATAATAAAGTGAGTCTACGATGCTATCCCCTGGGGGCTGTATCATTTTAGAACTGGTCATTTCAGTACTCTACTGAGGGTGAAACATTAAATGCTCCAAATTCATCTGAGATTTCAAAAAACAGAGGATTATAAAATGGCCAGTTCAAACATGATATCGCCTATCCGTGTACCTGAATGATAATGATGGGTATCATGAGGGACGGATTTCGCTTTGAGCACGCGAGGAAGACCAGCACACACGACAAGGCGAGCGCAACGAGGATGATACCCTGCATTGAATTACTTATTATGGAAACGGTGCCGCGTAGCGCCTCGCGATGTGTGAGGGGCATTTAACGGATACGTGTCATCGTTTGGCCATTGTGCTTATCAAACCTTACAAATCCTTGGATATTGTGATTTCTTCGGGGTATTTCACTTATTGCTCTTCCTTCCCGCACTCTAATTTAGACGATGAAAAATCATGTGCTCCAACAATGAGTTCAAAAGCAAAGAGTTCTAAAATGACCAGATCTAAAGTGACACATCCTCGCATCCATTTCCCGCCTGCGCTCACCTCCCATATGCCCACGTATATGACCTGATATGTGAATCATGCTTCAAAGCAGGCTCAACCTGTCACGAGGAGAGCCACGAAGGCCATGGTTTTGGAGGCAACCTGTATAGGTGATTTCGAGGAATTACTGATTATGAACTTGCATATTTAGATTTTCAATGTTTTGTATCATCCGAACATGCAGACTCACAATGGTACTGCAGCAGCAAATTCGGCTGATGTCCACCATGGTTGAGGGAGGGGAGCAATGGTCTCGCTCTCTTCAAATCGCACACTCTCTCATCGGGTAGAGAGACGAGAGAGCATGCAAATCGAGGAGAGTCAGACCATTACTCAGGGAGGGAGATTGCTTCTTCACCTAGAAATATTACACTCGAATGAGAATATCCAATTATGGAATCGCATGCGTACTCTGAACTTAGTATTGAAAAAAACATGAAAGCAATCACGTACATATTTTTTAAAAAATGAGTCAGTAGGGATGGGGTTAGTATTTCATTTTAAGTGCGCATTCAGCCTATCGTTATCAGTCGTGGACATGGAGGGAAGAAGAGAGCGTGCGCAAGTAAGGCACGGTGAGAAAGAGAGAGTGTGTGTAAATGTCAAACACACCTCAACATTCGTAAAATGAAATGCAGAACAATAATGCAAATAAATTGTAACATAAATGGGAAGATGTGAACAGGATAAATAAATAAAAAACTGACATTGATGTGATTAGGGTGGCAGAAACAAGTCAACGGTTCGACCTATAGAACCGATCGGCGGGTCGGAAAAGGTTAGCCACCTTCCAAATACAGAACGAACATGAATCGAACGAGTGAGTAAAATAATGAGATGAAACAATATTGCAAGGGGAAAGATAGAAATAACTCACAGAGGGATTTTAGCGAATCCCTACTACGTAAATAGATTCTGACAGTAGTATTGTTCAATCAAAATTCTGTGCGCGGAACTGAAGCATGATCAGGAAATTTATCTGATGAACCATTCATATCGTCTTGTAATATTAAGTGCAGTAATATGGCTTATTCTAATCTTACGTGATACGCATGCTATACTAGGAGTTGCACATGCTATAGATAACAATGATTTATCGCGATAACAAACTCATGATACATAACATACGTAGTCTATTTAACAGTCTTTGATTCCCGCTTGGCACGGAGGGTACTCGCATATGTACGGGAAAGCGACCTGACAGTTTCCGGCGCCCCTGAAAGTTTTAAGTTAAACTATGCTTAAAGTTACCCTACAAGGACGAAATTGACTCATTATTTTGTGTAGTCCATCGGATAGCTGGTTGAATTAGTATAAAATGAATATACAAAAATGCTAAAAAGCAATAATAGCCTCAAGGGAAAGCCGGAAATGATCAGCGTAATCCAGAGCTCTCTCAATTTTGCCTACTCTTTCGCACACTCGACGGGATCAGCCCAATTGGGGGAACCGTAATCTACATCCCGGTTTGAGCGCGGAAGGATACTGCTCAAGGGGAGAATGCTCACAACTTTTTCCTTTTGGTGTTCAATTTTGTTACACTTTCGAGTTTATTTAAGGGTCGCTAAATTTGTAATCAGTACTTCATGAATTTAGGCCACCTGAATCTAGTGCACTATAACAGTGCAAAGATTACACAAAAATAAAAATATTGATGACCATATCAGATTCTTCGGATCCCTGTTGTCCGCGTAAGCACACTTGGCGACTGCGTTGGGGCTCGGCTCGTCCACGCCCCAATTCGTGTATGGATCACTAGACTAAAATAGGCATTTATATTTAAGTCTGAACATTTTCGCCTCCGAAAGCTCAAGGCGAGATGATAACTAAAATACGGACTTTCAAGTGACCCTGAGTGGTCGCCCTTCATATCGCTCGAAAATGAAAAGAGTTTGTGATACTGACCCCGTCTTGCCAGTTCCAGTCACCACTGTCCGACTTCTGGTACCCGATCCAGAAGTAGTCGATCTTTTGTTCTGCTGAAAAACAGTGAATAATATGTGGATGAAGGAAACGCACATAATTGACCAAGCATTTGTTAAGATGACATCAACATGTGCATCTGTTAACCTGAGTGTTAGGGTGCCAATAAAAAGTTGAGCTTAATATATATTTGAAGAATGATGTTACTTTCTGTGATGACAGCTACTAATTATACAGTAGGAATAATTAAATTAGCACAATATATTACCTATCTGAAGGAGTTTGGCCTTATTTTGGTCGTGAATCACAAACATGATTCCGCCTCCAGTCGCGCACATTTCCTTCGCCTTGTTGAAAGGAACATCCTTCGCCGGCCCACGATAGCACCCTCCTAAATATGCCATGGCAGTTGTCATTACGTTATTTTAATGTTGTTGTTGTTGTTGTTGTTATTGTGTTATATATAAAAAAAAGCACATTGACCCACCGCCGGCCTTAGCAGCATCGCCTCCAGAGTATTCCATCTTCGACATGCAGAAGCAATTGGCTTAACAATGACTCATATGCAGCTAATGTAAGTCAGATATATACGACCGGGTTAGCGCAGTGGTTGTGTGCCAGATCTGCGTTCGAGGGGTAATGAGTTTGATCCCCGCCCGCGTCCACACATCCACCCACACCAAGGGTTAAGAAATGTTGGTAGTGTTTCAAAATCATGAAAGTAAAATCCCCCAGCACGTGCACACAACACTACTATTGTAATCTTTAAAAAAATACCCTTGCAAAAGGGCTGAAATCCGGCCGTGATGTAATCGCCATTTAAGAAGTAGTATCCAATTGATGCGAGGTTCTCCAAAGCATAGTTCTCGCCAGTCATATCTCCCTCTTTCCGGAATTCTGAAAACCATATTATTGGCAACTGCAAAAAAACATAGAAGAACAAATATGAGGATTCACCATTCACAATGATGGCTCCATAATAGTCTTTGAACGTGTTAATTTCTTGACCGATGTCACCATCTGATATGTCTTTCCTGTAAGAAATTGCGGATCAGTAACATATTATTCTATTTTTTTTTAAACTCCCGGCACTCATATTATATTGCCCGTACCAATATGTGCATTTCCTGGCAAATATTACTTCGTATGTTCTTTCAACGCAGTCAAGATAATGTTATCAAACTTGTGTACGGTATCGGAAATCATGGGGGGCGGACAAAACCGCAACGGACAAAACCGCAACAGATCGCTGTTCGATGTGGATTTGATGAAGCAACCTGGGAGTTGTTCCTTTGTTATCAGTATGCCCTCTACTACATCACCCTAATTAGATCCTCTAATTAGACGATCTTGCGTTTCACTCTCTATCAACGTTTACTATTTGCGTGGAAAATCATGGTTAGATAAACACCGAAAACCAATTAATCATGTTGCTGGGTAACATGTGTTCCTTGGGTGCCGGAATATATTTTAGTTGTATTTCTAACCATGATTTTTCACCTAAATATCGAATTTTGGAGCATGAACTACACTGATATAGAGTGAAACGCAATATAGCCTACTTAGAGGATATAATCAGGATGATTTAGTAGAGATAACAAAGGAACAATTCCCATGTTGCTTGACCAAATCTTCAGCGAACGGCAATCCGTTGCGGTTTTGTCCGCCCCCCGAAATCATCAATGATTATGATGCCGATATGAATATGAGTTATTGTAAAATATATATATATATATATATATATATATATATATATATATATATTGCGTAATGGTGAAGTAATCACTACTTTTTTGAAACGGCATTGCTTTAACAACGATTTGTTCTCAAGTTCTCATTGAGTTCAGCATTGCTTCACAGTCACACACAAATACTAGAACCCAGTTCAAGACATCTAAACGATGATCCTGAGAATGCGATATTGATAGCCCAACATTTACTCTCATGCAAGAGATAAATTGATTCGAAAAAAATGATGACGCTGATCTATGTGTTTTCATTTTTTTAAAAATAATAGTAACAGTATGTTTTTCTCGAAATGTTGCTTACGGCTTGGAATCAGTCATGAAGTAGATCACTTGACGGGTGTGATCGCGTTCTGGTATGCTCAATCGTCCTTCATAGTGCATTTGAGTAGCGGCGTGGAAAGCTCTACAAAGCGTTAATAGTTTTGTTGTTGCAAAAACATGTAGCACAAATATATGAGGCGAATCGCGAGAGAATCGACCATTTGAGGGGGGTCAGCGGCGGTAGGATTCAAGTTTGTACTATCCCGCTATAATTTTGGTTATAAGTACTTTGAATGATGCTCTTAAAAACTGCGTCGTCACAATTTCGATATCTGTCGTCACCGTCGAGATTCAGAAAGTCAAACATGGTACTATCACTTTTCGACAGTGAAATTGCGCTCACTTAAATGATCATAAATCCGTTCAAAGTGAAGATAGATGGCCGTTCTTTTTTGCCAATAAAAGCTACCATCATGCGCTACAACTTTTATGTTGACGTCATCAATCGTCATCAAGGACTACACCCTGGTGCGGAGCTGTCGGGTGAACCAAAAATGACATAACTTTTCAAATCGAAAATACCTTTTGGGGTATCATGCTTTTTCGCACAGTCGCACAGTCGTTGCGTAGTGATGACGCATTCAAAATGTACTTTTTCAAAGCGGCATTATTCTTACATGGATTTTTTTCAGCTCGTCAAACTTTCAGAGGTTAGAGTCATGCTCGAGGCCTATCCAGAAAAAAAAATTTGAGGTTGCTGCGTTTGCAGCAGCTTTGCTGCAAAATCGAGGTCGAAAATTCAGATCTCGGCTCCAAATCAAGCTGGAGACTGGTTCAAGGCATCAAAATGATCGCCATCATGAGTCCAGATAATCCTGAGAATATGAACACAATATCTCGAAATATGCCCTCAGGGCATGAAAAAATCACTTTTTTGCATGGACATTTTTTAGACATTCATAACTACACGGGAAATGTAAAAATATGGTTTTTGCATAGGAATGTTCATAATGTATTGGAGAACTGATTCCCAACTTTTTAGAGCGATTGGATACCTTTCCTGCCCGCGGCATTCGTTTATAGAGGTATACTAGGGCCGGGAAACACCTTGTTTACGCCTGTACCCTCTCGCTCCTAGGGGTAAACATGGTGTTTCACCGACACCAATATACCTCCGAAAAACGTTCGCCGCGGGCAGGAAAGATATCCAATTGCTCTAAAAAGTTGGAAATCAGTTCTCCAATACATTATCAACATTCCTATGCAAAAACCATATTTCTACATTTCCCGTGTAGTTATGAATGTCTAAAAAATGTCCATGCAAAAAGTGATTTTTTCATGCCCTGAGGGCAAATTTCGTGATTTTGTTTTCATATTCTCAGGATCATCTGGACTCATGATGGCGATCATTTTGATGCCTTGAACCAGTCTCCAGCTTGATTTGGAGCCGAGATCTGAATTTTCGACCTCGATTTTCCAGCAAAGCTGCTGCAAACGCAGCAACCTCAATTTTTTTTTCTGGATAGGCCTCGAGCATGACTCTAACCTCTGAAAGTTTGACGAGCTGGAAAAAATCCATGTAAGAATAATGCCGTTTTGAAAAAGTACATTTTGATTGCGTCATCACTACGCAACGACTGTGCGATTGCGTCATACTCCAATATCAAAAAGAAAAATCTCTGATGAATTTGGTGCATAACATCCTACTAGCAGAATTGAAATTGTCCTGGTTAAAAATTTCAAACCCATTCCAAAAGTGTCCGATGACTTATGCTCGCGACTGCATGTGCTTCACTTCTCGCCAAAAATGAGAGAAATCCGAGTATATATTAAAAAATTTTTCGTTTTCTGCCATCTCCCAGGCTCTGTAACTCGCTTCAACGAGAAGATAGAGACTCACTTTCAACAGATGAAATGTTTAGCTCATCGTGCTCTACATTTCTAGCCATAGGCCGGATCTCTATGACCACTTTGACCTATTGTACAGTTTTGCGCATTTTCCTGAATTCCTCACATGAAAACTCACATTTATAGATGCCAAAGTTGTAGCGCATGATGGTAGCTTTCATTGGCAAAAAAGGACGGCCCTCTATCTTCACTTTGAACGGATTTATGATCATTTAAGTGAGCGCAATTTCACTGTCGAAAAGTGATAGTACCATGTTTGACCTTCTGAATATCGACGATGACGACAGATATCGAAATTCTGATGACGCAGTTTTAAAGAGCATCATTCAAAGTACGAAATTATAGCGGTATAGGACAAACTTGAATCCTACCGCCGCGACGTGGTCGATTCTCTCGCGATTCCTCTCATATGTCACGTCAAAAAATCGTCAAAATCGCCTGGTTGGTATAACTGTGTTTCGAAAAATGTGGCAGCTATATCAAGACACGTTTGGTAATTTGCTTAGTTGCAAACGTCTATATTTTCAATAATATCAAAGTTTTGGTATGCATTCCCGGACTAGCAGCAGTGAATCCTCACTCCTCAAAGTTCATTTCAGCTACTCCTTTCTTGATTGCAACTTTTCCTTGAATTATGTCTTTCTTGGTCATGTTGAGGTTGTAGAGCGGCTGAATATAGTATGTTCTCATGAGTACTACATTAATAGATGCTAATTTCACAGATAATTCTTCAGACACAATTTTGGATGGGAAACAACCGGAAGAGAACATGAACTTTTTTCTCTAATATTATATTTTGATAATATTTTAAAATATCACACGTTATGACACCGACAACAATGATTATGCGAACATTAGATAACATAATGTCTTTGGCTTTCTTCCGAAGTCTTCCGAATTATTTTATTTTTTATTTGAAAGAAACAATATATTTGGTGAGTTATTAAGCTTATAAAAACAAAAATAAATACGAGTGAAGTTTCGATCATATATAATCGAATACTATAAATATATACCTACGGTAGCTGTATCCGACATCGCGATCACTCCGACTCTCGAGTAGAAAACCGCGTCTGTATCGGTGTTGAGAAAGTCGTTCGCACCGTCGCTTAGGAAAGACTCGATCAAGCGTCCGGCCTATAACAGTGAACGCATATATTCCATCATTTTTTTCAAAGATTTTGTGGGTGTTGTGTGATCACATTTTGCGAAAGAATAAATTGCAAACCCTCACATAGTACAACGATGCCTCTCCCATGGCTTCCGAAGTGTCCAGAATGATGACGATATCCACCCAGATCTCGTTGAAGTTCCATCCAACCGGCTGACCCCCGCTCGTACCGCAAGGGCAGTACGGACCTGGAGAGTAAAAACAACGATAACACGGTCTCTTTCTACTCCGCACTCTCTCAACACTGGTTCGCAAATGCGTTTTATCTCAAACCAGGAACTGTTTTGAAATAATTTGAGGTTTTCAAGCAACTGATGAAGAAACTGCACATTAATTTACACCCATAATCATTTTAAGCAGGTCGAAATGTAATGGTTTTACACGACAATAATGAGGGAATACTACGTTCCGTCTCGTATAGCCTCGTGACTAATTTGATGATCAATTAATTGCAAAGCATTACTTGGCCCTGAATGACTTGAGGCGCTATGGACTGGTGCGGTGTTATTCAACAAGCCAGAAGTTAGGAGTGCCACTCGTGCATCGGCAGCTGTGATGTAGCACAGGAAGAGGATGGACAGGATCCACATCTGATACATGTGTAATAATAATTATATGAATGATAACAATAACAATTATACGGTTAATACAAATAATAATTATTCGGATAATAACAATAATAATTGTACGGATAATAGCAATAATAATACCCCGAAGAGCGACATAACAATATACGCATTATGCTGAAGCATGTCAATGATGATTAGACAGATGAATCTGTGATAAATACCATGATTTAAGGGTGGGCAATCCAAAAAAGAGAATAATATTATAAACGAACTATTTACTCGGTATAGAGCAACGACTGTCTGATTTAGTACGCATTATCTTCTGAAATTGCACAGACATGGTGTGCGAATTTTGGGCCGTGAATGATGATTTGGGCGGCGGTCTTTTTAATCCTGCGAGAATGTATAATCAGGAAAGCGTGACAAATTGTGTGCAGCATGTGAGCGACATTGATCAATTGTTGTGCCCTCCTTATCGCTATCTTTGTGAATTTTGGCAGCATTGAATTTTGGCTAATTGATGTAGCACGTATCTTCAGAAAGATTGTATGAATCCGAGACCCTTGTTTGACAAAATGTGCAAACTGCTTCGATCTCTACTAAATTATCAGGGTTAATGTATCTGAAGATAAGAAACTTTCAGTTTAAGTTTTAAAGCCGTGAAACGAAAATTGCCTAAAAAAAAATTGTCTCTGAAATTTTCGAAATTTCAAAATTTTGTATTTTCGTTCAACGTTGAGCTACAATGAAGTGAGAGAGTGCAAAATGGCCAATATGAGAAGCGGAACAACTTTTAATTTTTCAATAAATTTTAATTTTACACTAAATTTCATGTTAACAATTTTGAGAAAGGAAAACATTGAATGGGTGAAAATTTTGTACATTCATTTTTTCGAGTTGAAATTCCAAGTATATTTTGATGCATTGAAAACAAGTTCCAACTAACCACGAGATTATTTCAGATTCGTAATCTTCGCCTTTTTTATCCCTGAAAAATGTTTTCCTTCCAGATTATGAATGGTATTCGTTCTCATATTTCGCCTTGAATGTGCCAAAATCTCAACTTTTCTCGTTATTTCCAAATTTTTATTTGACTGTAAATACTATTTACAACCACCAATTGCTTTAGTGGTGACAAAGTTCAGCACGGCCAATTCGAAAGCTGCCAAAAAAATGAAGTAGTTAATTCGTCGGTTATAGACATATTGATCTTAAAATATGTGATGTTCCTTTTTTTCTATTTCTAACCACTTACATGAAAAAAACATAATCTCCCCTCAGCAAGGTAGTAGATACGGCTTGATAGAGTCCACGTAGGCACACTTAGCGACTGCAGTAGTGCTCGTCGACGCCTCAGTTAGTTTAGTCATCAGTAGACTGAACGGATTACATTGTTAGGCGTACATTAAGGATTGTCACTAGGGTGGTAAACACGGATCAATGGGTATATGCAATTGTAGGGGAGCGCATACTGGTAACAATGAAAGAACTCCCAAGTCGCTGCGCCAAATTGCAGGCGAACGGCGACGAGATGAGCAATTGCCGTTTTAGCAATTGTCACCCCCCCCCCCCCCAACATATCAGCGAACAAGTACGCATAATTAGGAGTCAATTTCCCTACGTAAGAGCACTAAAACTGAATGAGTGCATATCAATAATCGTGATATATGCCGTAGTCTCGAGTTCGGTTTTATACGTTTAGTGTAGATCTAATACACTGATGAATTTAACGAAATTCGAAGTGGAATGTGCTAAAAAAGTGTTACCAAGGCATGAGCCCACCTCAGCTCGTTCGTGGCATCACCGGTCACACAGAGCGAGAGAGTATGTTAACCGATGAGATCAGATCCTGACTTGCCATCATTACTCCCCATCTGCAACGACCGACAGCCTACCGTCGCATTATCGTCTCGAATGGAGAATTAGATGCCTAGTAAGTAATCGTCTGACACTCTTCAGTTTGCACGCTCTCTCGTCTCTCTGACCGGCGAAAGAGCGTGCACACTGAAGAGAGTCAGACGATTGCTCTGCCTAGGAAACATCTAAATCGCGGATTAGAGATCAGTGACATGATGCGCAAATTTTGAACTTTGGAGGATAGATACCAGTGACATGCTTGTAACGCATATCCCTTATCGTTTCCTTGCTGGTCTTTACATGATGACTTTAGCTGAATCTGGCTACATACCGTCTATGACGTGAAACAAAGTTAGATTACAGAGTGAGTATTTGTTCACGCGTGAGGGGCACTTTTCGAAGTAACACCATGACTCACTCGACATCACTCTTTCAAAAAGTTAATATGATTTGTGCATGTGTGAGAAAAGGAGATCCCGAAACATAGTTTCGCGAGCCTCAACACACGTTTAATAAGATATAGACCGATCCAGTCCCCTCAACACGAAAATCGCACACAGCTACAACATGCATTCTGAGGGCTTGGCCTGTGCCTGATATATACTCCGTCTCTCCGATAAGAATATTTATACACGCAACAATAACCTTGTGAGGTGGGTAGATCGAAACACCCGGATGCGCAATTTTAGGGAATATTTGTTGTTAGGCCTGATGAACATGTGCATATTTGACTGTTCGTCGATATCATTTCCAGAGTGGGCAAATACTTGTCGATATGTGGCGACTGCTGATTTTCGCTACTTTAACGCGTGAGAGGGATTTTAGCGAATCCCTACTACGTAAATAGATTCTGACAGTAGTATTGTTCAATCAAAATTCTGTGCGCGGAACTGAAGCATGATCAGGAAATTTATCTGATGAACCATTCATATCGTCTTGTAATATTAAGTGCAGTAATATGGCTTATTCTAATCTTACGTGATACGCATGCTATACTAGGAGTTGCACATGTTATAGATAACAATGATTTATCGCGATAACAAACTCATGATACGTAGTCTATTTAACAGTCTTTGATTCCCGCTTGGCACGGAGGGTACTCGCATATGTACGGGAAAGCGACCTGACAGTTTCCGGCGCCCCTGAAAGTTTTAAGTTAAACTATGCTTAAAGTTACCCTACAAGGACGAAATTGACTCATTATTTTGTGTAGTCCATCGGATAGCTGGTTGAATTAGTATAAAATGAATATACAAAATGCTAAAAATCAATACTAGCCTCAAGGGAAAGCCGGAAATGATCAGCGTAATCCAGAGCTCTCTCAATTTTGCCTACTCTTTCGCACACTCGACGGGATCAGCCCAATTGGGGGAACCGTAATCTACATCCCGGTTTGAGCGCGGAAGGATACTGCTCAAGGGGAGAATGCTCACAACTTTTTCCTTTTGGTGTTCAATTTTGTTACACTTTCGAGTTTATTTAAGGGTCGCTAAATTTGTAATCAGTACTTCATGAATTTAGGCCACCTGAATCTAGTGCACTATAACAGTGCAAAGATTACACAAAAATAAAAATATTGATGACCATATCAGATTCTTCGGATCCCTGTTGTCCGCGTAAGCACACTTGGCGACTGCGTTGGGGCTCGGCTCGTCCACGCCCCAATTCGTGTATGGATCACTAGACTAAAATAGGCATTTATATTTAAGTCTGAACATTTTCGCCTCCGAAAGCTCAAGGCGAGATGATAACTAAAATACGGACTTTCAAGTGACCCTGAGTGGTCGCCCTTCATATCGCTCGAAAATGAAAAGAGTTTGTGATACTGACCCCGTCTTGCCAGTTCCAGTCACCACTGTCCGACTTCTGGTACCCGATCCAGAAGTAGTCGATCTTTTGTTCTGCTGAAAAACAGTGAATAATATGTGGATGAAGGAAACGCACATAATTGGCCAAGCATTTGTTAAGATGACATCAACATGTGCATCTGTTAACCTGAGTGTTAGGGTGCCAATAAAAAGTTGAGCTTAATATATACTTGAAGAATGATGTTACTTTCTGTGATGACAGCTACTAATTATACAGTAGGAATAATTAAATTAGCACAATATATTACCTATCTGAAGGAGTTTGGCCTTATTTTGGTCGTGAATCACAGACATGATTCCGCCTCCAGTCGCGCACATTTCCTTCGCCTTGTTGAAAGGAACATCCTTCGCCGACCCACGATAGCACCCTCCTAAATATGCCATGGCAGTTGTCATTACGTTATTTTAATGTTGTTGTTGTTGTTGTTGTTATTGTGTTATATATAAAAAAAGCACATTGACCCACCGCCGGCCTTAGCAGCATCGCCTCCAGAGTATTCCATCTTCGACATGCAGAAGCAATTGGCTTAACAATGACTCATATGCAGCTAATGTAAGTCAGATATATACGACCGGGTTGGCGCAGTGGTTGTGTGCCAGATCTGCGTTCGAGGGGTAATGAGTTTGATCCCCGCCCGCGTCCACACATCCACCCACACCAAGGGTTAAGAAATGTTGGTAGTGTTTCAAAATCATGAAAGTAAAATCCCCCAGCACGTGCACACAACACGGGCGGTTATCCTTACGCATAGGTCGCTGATAACCTAAGGAAAGACTGAACGCTGAATTGGCGTGGGGAGGCAAAGCACGCCCTGTCGAGATTGTAGAATTCGACTTTATTTCACCTTTTTTTATATAAGTCCGAATGCACGCAAACAATCATTGCAACACTCTTGCCTTCCGAAAAAATACTCCTACATCTATACCCAACAGTTCATCTGTCATATTCAAGGTCGCTCCTGGAGCACATACACTACTATTGTAATCTTTAAAAAAATACCCTTGCAAAAGGGCTGAAGTCCGGCCGTGATGTAATCGCCATTTAAGAAGTAGTATCCAATTGATGCGAGGTTCTCCAAAGCATAGTTCTCGCCAGTCATATCTCCCTCTTTCCGGAATTCTGAAAACCATATTATTGGCAACTGCAAAAAAACATAGAAGAACAAATATGAGGATTCACCATTCACAATGATGGCTCCATAATAGTCTTTGAACGTGTTAATTTCTTGACCGATGTCACCATCTGATATGTCTTTCCTGTAAGAAATTGCGGATCAGTAACATATTA
Organism: Pristionchus mayeri; assembly: GCA_036245805.1. Lineage (NCBI taxonomy): Eukaryota > Metazoa > Nematoda > Chromadorea > Rhabditida > Neodiplogasteridae > Pristionchus > Pristionchus mayeri. The sequence continues at coordinate 7,119,663 of BTRK01000005.1, forward strand.
TTCTATTTTTTTTTAAACTCCCGGCACTCATATTATATTGCCCGTACCAATATGTGCATTTCCTGGCAAATATTACTTCGTATGTTCTTTCAACGCAGTCAAGATAATGTTATCAAACTTGTGTACGGTATCGGAAATCATGGGGGGCGGACAAAACCGCAACGGACAAAACCGCAACAGATCGCTGTTCGATGTGGATTTGATGAAGCAACCTGGGAGTTGTTCCTTTGTTATCAGTATGCCCTCTACTACATCACCCTAATTAGATCCTCTAATTAGACGATCTTGCGTTTCACTCTCTATCAACGTTTACTATTTGCGTGGAAAATCATGGTTAGATAAACACCGAAAACCAATTAATCATGTTGCTGGGTAACATGTGTTCCTTGGGTGCCGGAATATATTTTAGTTGTATTTCTAACCATGATTTTTCACCTAAATATCGAATTTTGGAGCATGAACTACACTGATATAGAGTGAAACGCAATATAGCCTACTTAGAGGATATAATCAGGATGATTTAGTAGAGGGCATACTGATAACAAAGGAACAATTCCCATGTTGCTTGACCAAATCTTCAGCGAACGGCAATCCGTTGCGGTTTTGTCCGTTGCGGTTTTGTCCGCCCCCCGAAATCATCAATGATTATGATGCCGATATGAATATGAGTTATTGTAAAATATATATATATATATATATATATATATATTGCGTAATGGTGAAGTAATCACTACTTTTTTGAAACGGCATTGCTTTAACAACGATTTGTTCTCAAGTTCTCATTGAGTTCAGCATTGCTTCACAGTCACACACAAATACTAGAACCCAGTTCAAGACATCTAAACGATGATCCTGAGAATGCGATATTGATAGCCCAACATTTACTCTCATGCAAGAGATAAATTGATTCGAAAAAAATGTTGACGCTGATCTATGTGTTTTCATTTTTTTAAAAATAATAGTAACAGTATGTTTTTCTCGAAATGTTGCTTACGGCTTGGAATCAGTCATGAAGTAGATCACTTGACGGGTGTGATCGCGTTCTGGTATGCTCAATCGTCCTTCATAGTGCATTTGAGTAGCGGCGTGGAAAGCTCTACAAAGCGTTAATAGTTTTTTTGTTGCAAAAACATGTAGCACAAATATATGAGGCGAATCGCGAGAGAATCGACCATTTGAGGGGGGTCAGCGGCGGTAGGATTCAAGTTTGTACTATCCCGCTATAATTTTGGTTATAAGTACTTTGAATGATGCTCTTAAAAACTGCGTCGTCACAATTTCGATATCTGTCGTCACCGTCGAGATTCAGAAAGTCAAACATGGTACTATCACTTTTCGACAGTGAAATTGCGCTCACTTAAATGATCATAAATCCGTTCAAAGTGAAGATAGATGGCCGTTCTTTTTTGCCAATAAAAGCTACCATCATGCGCTACAACTTTTATGTTGACGTCATCAATCGTCATCAAGGACTACACCCTGGTGCGGAGCTGTCGGGTGAACCAAAAATGACATAACTTTTCAAATCGAAAATACCTTTTGGGGTATCATGCTTTTTCGCACAGTCGCACAGTCGTTGCGTAGTGATGACGCATTCAAAATGTACTTTTTCAAAGCGGCATTATTCTTACATGGATTTTTTTCAGCTCGTCAAACTTTCAGAGGTTAGAGTCATGCTCGAGGCCTATCCAGAAAAAAAAATTTGAGGTTGCTGCGTTTGCAGCAGCTTTGCTGCAAAATCGAGGTCGAAAATTCAGATCTCGGCTCCAAATCAAGCTGGAGACTGGTTCAAGGCATCAAAATGATCGCCATCATGAGTCCAGATAATCCTGAGAATATGAACACAATATCTCGAAATATGCCCTCAGGGCATGAAAAAATCACTTTTTTGCATGGACATTTTTTAGACATTCATAACTACACGGGAAATGTAAAAATATGGTTTTTGCATAGGAATGTTCATAATGTATTGGAGAACTGATTCCCAACTTTTTAGAGCGATTGGATACCTTTCCTGCCCGCGGCATTCGTTTATAGAGGTATACTAGGGCCGGGAAACACCTTGTTTACGCCTGTACCCTCTCGCTCCTAGGGGTAAACATGGTGTTTCACCGACACCAATATACCTCCGAAAAACGTTCGCCGCGGGCAGGAAAGATATCCAATTGCTCTAAAAAGTTGGAAATCAGTTCTCCAATACATTATCAACATTCCTATGCAAAAACCATATTTCTACATTTCCCGTGTAGTTATGAATGTCTAAAAAATGTCCATGCAAAAAAGTGATTTTTTCATGCCCTGAGGGCAAATTTCGTGATTTTGTTTTCATATTCTCAGGATCATCTGGACTCATGATGGCGATCATTTTGATGCCTTGAACCAGTCTCCAGCTTGATTTGGAGCCGAGATCTGAATTTTCGACCTCGATTTTCCAGCAAAGCTGCTGCAAACGCAGCAACCTCAATTTTTTTTTCTGGATAGGCCTCGAGCATGACTCTAACCTCTGAAAGTTTGACGAGCTGGAAAAAATCCATGTAAGAATAATGCCGTTTTGAAAAAGTACATTTTGATTGCGTCATCACTACGCAACGACTGTGCGATTGCGTCATACTCCAATATCAAAAAGAAAAATCTCTGATGAATTTGGTGCATAACATCCTACTAGCAGAATTGAAATTGTCCTGGTTAAAAATTTCAAACCCATTCCAAAAGTGTCCGGTGACTTATGCTCGCGACTGCATGTGCTTCACTTCTCGCCAAAAATGAGAGAAATCCGAGTATATATTAAAAAATTTTTCGTTTTCTGCCATCTCCCAGGCTCTGTAACTCGCTTCAACGAGAAGATAGAGACTCACTTTCAACAGATGAAATGTTTAGCTCATCGTGCTCTACATTTCTAGCCATAGGCCGGATCTCTATGACCACTTTGACCTATTGTACAGTTTTGCGCATTTTCCTGAATTCCTCACATGAAAACTCACATTTATAGATGCCAAAGTTGTAGCGCATGATGGTAGCTTTCATTGGCAAAAAAGGACGGCCCTCTATCTTCACTTTGAACGGATTTATGATCATTTAAGTGAGCGCAATTTCACTGTCGAAAAGTGATAGTACCATGTTTGACCTTCTGAATATCGACGATGACGACAGATATCGAAATTCTGATGACGCAGTTTTAAAGAGCATCATTCAAAGTACGAAATTATAGCGGTATAGGACAAACTTGAATCCTACCGCCGCGACGTGGTCGATTCTCTCGCGATTCCTCTCATATGTCACGTCGAAAAATCGTCAAAATCGCCTGGTTGGTATAACTGTGTTTCGAAAAATGTGGCAGCTATATCAAGACACGTTTGGTAATTTGCTTAGTTGCAAACGTCTATATTTTCAATAATATCAAAGTTTTGGTATGCATTCCCGGACTAGCAGCAGTGAATCCTCACTCCTCAAAGTTCATTTCAGCTACTCCTTTCTTGATTGCAACTTTTCCTTGAATTATGTCTTTCTTGGTCATGTTGAGGTTGTAGAGCGGCTGAATATAGTATGTTCTCATGAGTACTACATTAATAGATGCTAATTTCACAGATAATTCTTCAGACACAATTTTGGATGGGAAACAACCGGAAGAGAACATGAACTTTTTTCTCTAATATTATATTTTGATAATATTTTAAAATATCACACGTTATGACACCGACAACAATGATTATGCGAACATTAGATAACATAATGTCTTTGGCTTTCTTCCGAAGTCTTCCGAATTATTTTATTTTTTATTTGAAAGAAACAATATATTTGGTGAGTTATTAAGCTTATAAAAACAAAAATAAATACGAGTGAAGTTTCGATCATATATAATCGAATACTATAAATATATACCTACGGTAGCTGTATCCGACATCGCGATCACTCCGACTCTCGAGTAGAAAACCGCGTCTGTATCGGTGTTGAGAAAGTCGTTCGCACCGTCGCTTAGGAAAGACTCGATCAAGCGTCCGGCCTATAACAGTGAACGCATATATTCCATCATTTTTTTCAAAGATTTTGTGGGTGTTGTGTGATCACATTTTGCGAAAGAATAAATTGCAAACCCTCACATAGTACAACGATGCCTCTCCCATGGCTTCCGAAGTGTCCAGAATGATGACGATATCCACCCAGATCTCGTTGAAGTTCCATCCAACCGGCTGACCCCCGCTCGTACCGCAAGGGCAGTACGGACCTGGAGAGTAAAAACAACGATAACACGGTCTCTTTCTACTCCGCACTCTCTCAACACTGGTTCGCAAATGCGTTTTATCTCAAACCAGGAACTGTTTTGAAATAATTTGAGGTTTTCAAGCAACTGATGAAGAAACTGCACATTAATTTACACCCATAATCATTTTAAGCAGGTCGAAATGTAATGGTTTTACACGACAATAATGAGGGAATACTACGTTCCGTCTCGTATAGCCTCGTGACTAATTTGATGATCAATTAATTGCAAAGCATTACTTGGCCCTGAATGACTTGAGGCGCTATGGACTGGTGCGGTGTTATTCAACAAGCCAGAAGTTAGGAGTGCCACTCGTGCATCGGCAGCTGTGATGTAGCACAGGAAGAGGATGGACAGGATCCACATCTGATACATGTGTAATAATAATTATATGAATGATAACAATAACAATTATACGGTTAATACAAATAATAATTATTCGGATAATAACAATAATAATTGTACGGATAATAGCAATAATAATACCCCGAAGAGCGACATAACAATATACGCATTATGCTGAAGCATGTCAATGATGATTAGACAGATGAATCTGTGATAAATACCATGATTTAAGGGTGGGCAATCCAAAAAAGAGAATAATATTATAAACGAACTATTTACTCGGTATAGAGCAACGACTGTCTGATTTAGTACGCATTATCTTCTGAAATTGCACAGACATGGTGTGCGAATTTTGGGCCGTGAATGATGATTTGGGCGGCGGTCTTTTTAATCCTGCGAGAATGTGTAATCAGGAAAGCGTGACAAATTGTGTGCAGCATGTGAGCGACATTGATCAATTGTTGTGCCCTCCTTATCGCTATCTTTGTGAATTTTGGCAGCATTGAATTTTGGCTAATTGATGTAGCACGTATCTTCAGAAAGATTGTATGAATCCGAGACCCTTGTTTGACAAAATGTGCAAACTGCTTCGATCTCTACTAAATTATCAGGGTTAATGTATCTGAAGATAAGAAACTTTCAGTTTAAGTTTTAAAGCCGTGAAACGAAAATTGCCTAAAAAAAAATTGTCTCTGAAATTTTCGAAATTTCAAAATTTTGTATTTTCGTTCAACGTTGAGCTACAATGAAGTGAGAGAGTGCAAAATGGCCAATATGAGAAGCGGAACAACTTTTAATTTTTCAATAAATTTTAATTTTACACTAAATTTCATGTTAACAATTTTGAGAAAGGAAAACATTGAATGGGTGAAAATTTTGTACATTCATTTTTTCGAGTTGAAATTCCAAGTATATTTTGATGCATTGAAAACAAGTTCCAACTAACCACGAGATTATTTCAGATTCGTAATCTTCGCCTTTTTTATCCCTGAAAAATGTTTTCCTTCCAGATTATGAATGGTATTCGTTCTCATATTTCGCCTTGAATGTGCCAAAATCTCAACTTTTCTCGTTATTTCCAAATTTTTATTTGACTGTAAATACTATTTACAACCACCAATTGCTTTAGTGGTGACAAAGTTCAGCACGGCCAATTCGAAAGCTGCCAAAAAAATGAAGTAGTTAATTCGTCGGTTATAGACATATTGATCTTAAAATATGTGATGTTCCTTTTTTTCTATTTCTAACCACTTACATGAAAAAAACATAATCTCCCCTCAGCAAGGTAGTAGATACGGCTTGATAGAGTCCACGTAGGCACACTTAGCGACTGCAGTAGTGCTCGTCGACGCCTCAGTTAGTTTAGTCATCAGTAGACTGAACGGATTACATTGTTAGGCGTACATTAAGGATTGTCACTAGGGTGGTAAACACGGATCAATGGGTATATGCAATTGTAGGGGAGCGCATACTGGTAACAATGAAAGAACTCCCAAGTCGCTGCGCCAAATTGCAGGCGAACGGCGACGAGATGAGCAATTGCCGTTTTAGCAATTGTCACCCCCCCCCCCCCAACATATCAGCGAACAAGTACGCATAATTAGGAGTCAATTTCCCTACGTAAGAGCACTAAAACTGAATGAGTGCATATCAATAATCGTGATATATGCCGTAGTCTCGAGTTCGGTTTTATACGTTTAGTGTAGATCTAATACACTGATGAATTTAACGAAATTCGAAGTGGAATGTGCTAAAAAAGTGTTACCAAGGCATGAGCCCACCTCAGCTCGTTCGTGGCATCACCGGTCACACAGAGCGAGAGAGTATGTTAACCGATGAGATCAGATCCTGACTTGCCATCATTACTCCCCATCTGCAACGACCGACAGCCTACCGTCGCATTATCGTCTCGAATGGAGAATTAGATGCCTAGTAAGTAATCGTCTGACACTCTTCAGTTTGCACGCTCTCTCGTCTCTCTGACCGGCGAAAGAGCGTGCACACTGAAGAGAGTCAGACGATTGCTCTGCCTAGGAAACATCTAAATCGCGGATTAGAGATCAGTGACATGATGCGCAAATTTTGAACTTTGGAGGATAGATACCAGTGACATGCTTGTAACGCATATCCCTTATCGTTTCCTTGCTGGTCTTTACATGATGACTTTAGCTGAATCTGGCTACATACCGTCTATGACGTGAAACAAAGTTAGATTACAGAGTGAGTATTTGTTCACGCGTGAGGGGCACTTTTCGAAGTAACACCATGACTCACTCGACATCACTCTTTCAAAAAGTTAATATGATTTGTGCATGTGTGAGAAAAGGAGATCCCGAAACATAGTTTCGCGAGCCTCAACACACGTTTAATAAGATATAGACCGATCCAGTCCCCTCAACACGAAAATCGCACACAGCTACAACATGCATTCTGAGGGCTTGGCCTGTGCCTGATATATACTCCGTCTCTCCGATAAGAATATTTATACACGCAACAATAACCTTGTGAGGTGGGTAGATCGAAACACCCGGATGCGCAATTTTAGGGAATATTTGTTGTTAGGCCTGATGAACATGTGCATATTTGACTGTTCGTCGATATCATTTCCAGAGTGGGCAAATACTTGTCGATATGTGGCGACTGCTGATTTTCGCTACTTTAACGCGTGAGAGGGATTTTAGCGAATCCCTACTACGTAAATAGATTCTGACAGTAGTATTGTTCAATCAAAATTCTGTGCGCGGAACTGAAGCATGATCAGGAAATTTATCTGATGAACCATTCATATCGTCTTGTAATATTAAGTGCAGTAATATGGCTTATTCTAATCTTACGTGATACGCATGCTATACTAGGAGTTGCACATGTTATAGATAACAATGATTTATCGCGATAACAAACTCATGATACATAACATACGTAGTCTATTTAACAGTCTTTGATTCCCGCTTGGCACGGAGGGTACTCGCATATGTACGGGAAAGCGACCTGACAGTTTCCGGCGCCCCTGAAAGTTTTAAGTTAAACTATGCTTAAAGTTACCCTACAAGGACGAAATTGACTCATTATTTTGTGTAGTCCATCGGATAGCTGGTTGAATTAGTATAAAATGAATATACAAAAATGCTAAAAATCAATAATAGCCTCAAGGGAAAGCCGGAAATGATCAGCGTAATCCAGAGCTCTCTCAATTTTGCCTACTCTTTCGCACACTCGACGGGATCAGCCCAATTGGGGGAACCGTAATCTACATCCCGGTTTGAGCGCGGAAGGATACTGCTCAAGGGGAGAATGCTCACAACTTTTTCCTTTTGGTGTTCAATTTTGTTACACTTTCGAGTTTATTTAAGGGTCGCTAAATTTGTAATCAGTACTTCATGAATTTAGGCCACCTGAATCTAGTGCACTATAACAGTGCAAAGATTACACAAAAATAAAAATATTGATGACCATATCAGATTCTTCGGATCCCTTTTGTCCGCGTAAGCACACTTGGCGACTGCGTTGGGGCTCGGCTCGTCCACGCCCCAATTCGTGTATGGATCACTAGACTAAAATAGGCATTTATATTTAAGTCTGAACATTTTCGCCTCCGAAAGCTCAAGGCGAGATGATAACTAAAATACGGACTTTCAAGTGACCCTGAGTGGTCGCCCTTCATATCGCTCGAAAATGAAAAGAGTTTGTGATACTGACCCCGTCTTGCCAGTTCCAGTCACCACTGTCCGACTTCTGGTACCCGATCCAGAAGTAGTCGATCTTTTGTTCTGCTGAAAAACAGTGAATAATATGTGGATGAAGGAAACGCACATAATTGGCCAAGCATTTGTTAAGATGACATCAACATGTGCATCTGTTAACCTGAGTGTTAGGGTGCCAATAAAAAGTTGAGCTTAATATATACTTGAAGAATGATGTTACTTTCTGTGATGACAGCTACTAATTATACAGTAGGAATAATTAAATTAGCACAATATATTACCTATCTGAAGGAGTTTGGCCTTATTTTGGTCGTGAATCACAGACATGATTCCGCCTCCAGTCGCGCACATTTCCTTCGCCTTGTTGAAAGGAACATCCTTCGCCGACCCACGATAGCACCCTCCTAAATATGCCATGGCAGTTGTCATTACGTTATTTTAATGTTGTTGTTGTTGTTGTTGTTATTGTGTTATATTGGGGTGTCCGGAAAGTTCGTATAATTTTTTGTTTTTATTTTTTAGTCAATGCTTTACAATTCTCAGTGACCAATGTATGCCCCCTTCTTTCTCACTACCTCCCTCCAGCGATTGGGCAGGGTCTCGATTCCTCTCTTCCAGAATGCGGGTTTCTTCGAGACCGCCCAGTTCACGAAAGCCCTCACAACTTCATCTCGATTCTTGAACTTCTTTCCTTTGCAGAAGTCAGAGAGAGAGCGGAAGCAGTGGTAGTCGCATGGGGAGAGATCCGGGGAATACGGTGGATGGGGAATCCTCTCGATCTTCAGCTCGTCCATTTTCTTCTGGGTCATCTTCGCTCGATGTGGGCGGGCATTGTCCATCAGAAGAAGAATTTTGAGCTGGTTCAGGAGTCTGGGAGGGACTCTGATCGCGACTTCTTCCAGTTGTTCAGAGAAGAGGTCGGCATTGATGGCGGTTCCAGTAGGAAGGATCTCTTATTAGATCGGAACAAGTAATGATAGAAAGAATCAGTGAATTTCCTCATTTTCTTCAAGGGAACGGGTTTGTGCTTCGCATCGGTGTCGAAACACTGTTGTCTCTTCGCTGGGTTATTATACATGATTCACTCCTCGCACATGTCTATTATGGAATCTGTCCATCGAAGATCCGATCTACGATAGAGCGATTTCCGACAGTAATTCAACACAACTGTATCAAAATATCGGCTATACTTCACCACTTCAACAAGTGTAGAAACTACGAGACTGATCCAACCCACATCCCACTTAACGTCAGAGTGACGCAATACATTGTTGACAAACAGATTGCGCAATCACTGCATTTGATCGCGAACTGACTTTTTTCCGAAGCATTATACGAACTTTCCGGACACCCCAATATATAAAAAAAGCACATTGACCCACCGCCGGCCTTAGCAGCATCGCCTCCAGAGTATTCCATCTTCGACATGCAGAAGCAATTGGCTTAACAATGACTCATATGCAGCTAATGTAAGTCAGATATATACGACCGGGTTGGCGCAGTGGTTGTGTGCCAGATCTGCGTTCGAGGGGTAATGAGTTTGATCCCCGCCCGCGTCCACACATCCACCCACACCAAGGGTTAAGAAATGTTGGTAGTGTTTCAAAATCATGAAAGTAAAATCCCCCAGCACGTGCACACAACACGGGCGGTTATCCTTACGCATAGGTCGCTGATAACCTAAGGAAAGACTGAACGCTGAATTGGCGTGGGGAGGCAAAGCACGCCCTGTCGAGATTGTAGAATTCGACTTTATTTCACCTTTTTTTATATAAGTCCGAATGCACGCAAACAATCATTGCAACACTCTTGCCTTCCGAAAAAAATACTCCCACATCTATACCCAACAGTTCATTTGTCATATTCAAGGTCGCTCCTGGAGCACATACACTACTATTGTAATCTTTAAAAAAATACCCTTGCAAAAGGGCTGAAGTCCGGCCGTGATGTAATCGCCATTTAAGAAGTAGTATCCAATTGATGCGAGGTTCTCCAAAGCATAGTTCTCGCCAGTCATATCTCCCTCTTTCCGGAATTCTGAAAACCATATTATTGGCAACTGCAAAAAAACATAGAAGAACAAATATGAGGATTCACCATTCACAATGATGGCTCCATAATAGTCTTTGAACGTGTTAATTTCTTGACCGATGTCACCATCTGATATGTCTTTCCTGTAAGAAATTGCGGATCAGTAACATATTATTCTATTTTTTTTAAACTCCCGGCACTCATATTATATTGCCCGTACCAATATGTGCATTTCCTGGCAAATATTACTTCGTATGTTCTTTCAACGCAGTCAAGATAATGTTATCAAACTTGTGTACGGTATCGGAAATCATGGGGGGCGGACAAAACCGCAACGGACAAAACCGCAACAGATCGCTGTTCGATGTGGATTTGATGAAGCAACCTGGGAGTTGTTCCTTTGTTATCAGTATGCCCTCTACTACATCACCCTAATTAGATCCTCTAATTAGACGATCTTGCGTTTCACTCTCTATCAACGTTTACTATTTGCGTGGAAAATCATGGTTAGATAAACACCGAAAACCAATTAATCATGTTGCTGGGTAACATGTGTTCCTTGGGTGCCGGAATATATTTTAGTTGTATTTCTAACCATGATTTTTCACCTAAATATCGAATTTTGGAGCATGAACTACACTGATATAGAGTGAAACGCAATATAGCCTACTTAGAGGATATAATCAGGATGATTTAGTAGAGATAACAAAGGAACAATTCCCATGTTGCTTGACCAAATCTTCAGCGAACGGCAATCCGTTGCGGTTTTGTCCGCCCCCCGAAATCATCAATGATTATGATGCCGATATGAATATGAGTTATTGTAAAATATATATATATATATATATATATATATATATATATATTGCGCCTCGATGGGTCGTCCATTCAACATCGGCACGCTGAACGCCCGGACACTCGCACCCAAGGAGAAGCTCCTCGAGATCGAGCTGGCCCTCTCAAAGATCAAGTGGGACATCGTAGCTGTTCAGGAGGCGAGGATTGTGGGTTTAGCTTCCTTCAATCTTGCGGCCTCAGGCATCGTCGTTTATCACTCAGGGGGTGCCACTGCAAGACATGGTGTCGCTTTCCTGCTGCAACCGCATCTTGCAAAAGGAGCCGTGTTTCGAGGTCTTTCGGATCGTCTCGCAACCCTGCAGCTACCACAACAGAAACTCTTCCTGGTCAATGCTTACGCCCCAACATCGGCTTATGATGATGCCGTCTACGACGACTTCCTTGACCAGATCGAGAACGCGCTGCACGACGCTCCGGCAGGATACATGCCAGTTTTGGTCGGGGATTTCAACTGTAGAGTCGCAAAGGAACCTGGCAATGAAAGATTTGTCGGTGAATTTGCCTCTCCGACCCCGAACTCACGTGGGCGCTCTTTTGCAGAGACCTGCGTGAGGAACAAATTGCGCATCCAAAACACCTTCCCCAAGCGACGTCGAGGAAGAATCTGGACTTGGCGTTCCCCTAACGGCTCCACATTCAACCAAATTGACTTCGTAGCATCGCCCATCACAGCGAGAGTTGTCAATTGTGGAGTCGTCGGCCAGTTCGAATTCGACTCCGACCATCGTCTCGTCCGACTCACCCTCTCTCTCCCCAACAAGGTGCGGCATAAAAGATGCAGGGAGCGGCTGGATTTCGATAAAGTCGCTTTTACTGCCAATGCGAACCTTCTCGCATCAATGCCCCTTGCTCGTCCATCCTCAGCCACAGACGCCTTCCACAAGATACAAGCGTTTGCAAAGACAGCAGCAACCAACTGTTGGAGAAAGAGGCAATCGCCACCTTGGATCTCTCCCGCAACCCGGAAACTCCTTGCTCAACGCCATCTACTTCGATCATCCCTGCAATCCAATGTCGAATATTCCTTGTCATGCAAAACAGCCCGAAGCAACCTCGTAGACGATATCAAGAGAAGGAAAGAGAACCAGGCAAAACAAGCTGCAATGAAAGGAAGAAGCATCGTCAAAGAGATGCTCAAACTGCGCTCGTCTCGTAAACGACTTCTCGTTCCTGACCCAGTCTCTGGCGCCCTTTCCCAAGATGCGACTAAGACTGCCGTCCAAGTTTACTACGGGGAACTCTACAAACGCGCAGTGAACATTCCCTTGGCCGTGCCTCCTTCTCCCGAACCATTGCCACTCTTCCTTCCAGATGAAACGAGGCATGCTCTCTCGCTTCTCAAGTGCGGGCATTCCCCTGGATCCGATGGTATCCTCCCTGACATGCTTTACCACTCAAGAGAGCACCTTGCCCCATTCTTCGCTGATCTACTGAATCGCCTCGTAGCAGGAGACCAAGTACCTGGAGATTTGGTTGAAGCAGTTGTGTCCCTTCTTCACAAAAAGGGCGACCCAACAGATATCGGAAACTTCAGACCAATCTCGTTGCTTAACGTATCCCTCAAGACAATCACTCGCGTTGTTCTCAAACGAATCGAATCATCAATTGAAGAGGCTGAATCGCACACTCAGACCGGATTCCGGAAAGGTCACTGCACTCTCAACAATCTTCACTCGATCAAACAACTCGCAGAACGCACGCACGAATACGGAATGCACCTCTACTTGGGATTCGTGGATTTTCGGAAGGCATTTGACTGCGTGGAATGGAACTCTGTTTGGCACGCATTGTGGATCGCTAGAGTGCACCCGACTCTAATCCATCTCTTGCGTCGCCTCTACGAATCTTCCTCTACTCTCATCCGTGTCAACGAGGATTTGGTTCCAGTTGAAGTGCGGAGAGGAGTTCGCCAAGGAGACACTCTCTCCCCATGTCTCTTCAATGCCGTCTTGAGATACGCTATGAATGAAATCGATTGGGAGAACAACGGAATATCGATCGATGGCCGCAACCTGAGTCACTTAGAGTACGCAGACGACATTGTTCTAATCGCAAAGAGTCGCCCCGAACTGGAGAACATGATGAAGAAACTTATGGAGGCTTGCGCGCGCGTTGGTCTTGAAGTAAATCCATCCAAGACCGTACTTCTAACCTCGTGCACCTCCACCCGAGCACCCATTGTCATCGACAATCTGAAGTTCAACTTTGCCGAATCCACCACCTATCTAGGCGGAAGAATCTCACTTCCCCTTGACTACTCAGCAGAACTTGAGCACAGAATTCGTCTGGGTTGGTTCGCATGGAGCAAGCTCTCGTACCTCCTCTCTTCACGCATTCTACCGATGAAAACAAAGCGGCGCCTTTTCAACAGTTGTGTCATGTCTACGATACTCTATGGCAGCGAGCTATGGGCCCTACGAGCAAGTGACAAGGAGCGACTAAGTGTGACTCAGCGTAAGATGGAGCGGAAAATGCTCGGAATCAGCTTGCGAGATCGATGGAGGAACGTGAACATCCGCAACGCAACAGGAGTCCGTGACTGGAATCAGGAGGCTATGAGAAGGAAGGCAATTTGGGCGTTGAAACTGCGACGAATGGATATGGAAGAATGGAGCAGAGCGACTACTATGTGGATACCTTACAACAGGACGCGCTCACCGGGTCAGCCTAAACCCCGATGGAGAGATGATCTCAGAAGAACTATTGGAGCGAGATGGTGGAACGCAACTGCTGAAGAATACCGACCCTTCCTCATCTTGCGTTAACGCATGACGTGATAAATATTGATTGATTGATTGATATATTGCGTAATGGTGAAGTAATCACTACTTTTTTGAAACGGCATTGCTTTAACAACGATTTGTTCTCAAGTTCTCATTGAGTTCAGCATTGCTTCACAGTCACACACAAATACTAGAACCCAGTTCAAGACATCTAAACGATGATCCTGAGAATGCGATATTGATAGCCCAACATTTACTCTCATGCAAGAGATAAATTGATTCGAAAAAAATGATGACGCTGATCTATGTGTTTTCATTTTTTTAAAAATAATAGTGTTTTTCTCGAAATGTTGCTTACGGCTTGGAATCAGTCATGAAGTAGATCACTTGACGGGTGTGATCGCGTTCTGGTATGCTCAATCGTCCTTCATAGTGCATTTGAGTAGCGGCGTGGAAAGCTCTACAAAGCGTTAATAGTTTTGTTGTTGCAAAAACATGTAGCACAAATATATGAGGCGAATCGCGAGAGAATCGACCATTTGAGGGGGGTCAGCGGCGGTAGGATTCAAGTTTGTACTATCCCGCTATAATTTTGGTTATAAGTACTTTGAATGATGCTCTTAAAAACTGCGTCGTCACAATTTCGATATCTGTCGTCACCGTCGAGATTCAGAAAGTCAAACATGGTACTATCACTTTTCGACAGTGAAATTGCGCTCACTTAAATGATCATAAATCCGTTCAAAGTGAAGATAGATGGCCGTTCTTTTTTGCCAATAAAAGCTACCATCATGCGCTACAACTTTTATGTTGACGTCATCAATCGTCATCAAGGACTACACCCTGGTGCGGAGCTGTCGGGTGAACCAAAAATGACATAACTTTTCAAATCGAAAATACCTTTTGGGGTATCATGCTTTTTCGCACAGTCGCACAGTCGTTGCGTAGTGATGACGCAATCAAAATGTACTTTTTCAAAGCGGCATTATTCTTACATGCATTTGTTTCAGCTCGTCAAACTTTCAGAGGTTAGAGTCATGCTCGAGGCCTATCCAGAAAAAAAAATTTGAGGTTGCTGCGTTTGCAGCAGCTTTGCTGCAAAATCGAGGTCGAAAATTTAGATCTCGGCCCAAATCAAGCTGGAGACTGGTTCAAGGCATCAAAATGATCGCCATCATGAGTCCAGATAATCCTGAGAATATGAACACAATATCTCGAAATATGCCCTCAGGGCATGAAAAAATCACTTTTTTGCATGGACATTTTTTAGACATTCATAACTACATGGGAAATGTAGGTAAAATATGGTTTTTGCATAGGAATGTTCATAATGTATTGGAGAACTGATTTCCAACTTTTTAGAGCAATTGGATATCTTTCCTGCCCGCGGCGTGCTCTAAATTTCTAGCCATAGGCCGGATCTCTATGACCACTTTGACCTATTGTACAGTTTTGCGCATTTTCCTGAATTCCTCACATGAAAACTCACATTTATAGATGCCAAAGTTGTAGCGCATGATGGTAGCTTTCATTGGCAAAAAAGGACGGCCCTCTATCTTCACTTTGAACGGATTTATGATCATTTAAGTGAGCGCAATTTCACTGTCGAAAAGTGATAGTACCATGTTTGACCTTCTGAATATCGACGATGACGACAGATATCGAAATTCTGATGACGCAGTTTTAAAGAGCATCATTCAAAGTACGAAATTATAGCGGTATAGGACAAACTTGAATCCTACCGCCGCGACGTGGTCGATTCTCTCGCGATTCCTCTCATATGTCACGTCGAAAAATCGTCAAAATCGCCTGGTTGGTATAACTGTGTTTCGAAAAATGTGGCAGCTATATCAAGACACGTTTGGTAATTTGCTTAGTTGCAAACGTCTATATTTTCAATAATATCAAAGTTTTGGCATGCATTCCCGGACTAGCAGCAGTGAATCCTCACTCCTCAAAGTTCATTTCAGCTACTCCTTTCTTGATTGCAACTTTTCCTTGAATTATGTCTTTCTTGGTCATGTTGAGGTTGTAGAGCGGCTGAATATAGTATGTTCTCATGAGTACTACATTAATAGATGCTAATTTCACAGATAATTCTTCAGACACAATTTTGGATGGGAAACAACCGGAAGAGAACATGAACTTTTTTCTCTAATATTATATTTTGATAATATTTTAAAATATCACACGTTACGACACCGACAACAATGATTATGCGAACATTAGATAACATAATGTCTTTGGCTCTCTTCCGAAGTCTTCCGAATTATTTTATTTTTTATTTGAAAGAAACAATATATTTGGTGAGTTATTAAGCTTATAAAAACAAAAATAAATACGAGTGAAGTTTCGATCATATATAATCGAATACTATAAATATATACCTACCGTAGCTGTATCCGACATCGCGATCACTCCGACTCTCGAGTAGAAAACCGCGTCTGTATCGGTGTTGAGAAAGTCGTTCGCACCGTCGCTTAGGAAAGACTCGATCAAGCGTCCGGCCTATAACAGTGAACGCATATATTCCATCATTTTTTCAAAGATTTTGTGGGTGTTGTGTGATCACATTTTGCGAAAGAATAAATTGCAAACCCTCACATAGTACAACGATGCCTCTCCCATGGCTTCCGAAGTGTCCAGAATGATGACGATATCCACCCAGATCTCGTTGAAGTTCCATCCAACCGGCTGACCCCCGCTCGTAAGGGCAGTACGGACCTGGAGAGTAAAAACAACGATAACACGGTCTCTTTCTACTCCGCACTCTCTCAACACTGGTTCGCAAATGCGTTTTATCTCAAACCAGGAACTGTTTTGAAATAATTTGAGGTTTTCACGCAACTGATGAAGAAACTGCACATTAATTTACACCCATAATCATTTTAAGCAGGTCGAAATGTAATGGTTTTACACGACAATAATGAGGGAATACTACGTTCCGTCTCGTATAGCCTCGTGACTAATTTGATGATCAATTAATTGCAAAGCATTACTTGGCCCTGAATGACTTGAGGCGCTATGGACTGGTGCGGTGTTATTCAACAAGCCAGAAGTTAGGAGTGCCACTCGTGCATCGGCAGCTGTGATGTAGCACAGGAAGAGGATGGACAGGATCCACATCTGATACATGTGTAATAATAATTATATGAATGATAACAATAACAATTATACGGTTAATACAAATATTAATTATTCGGATAATAACAATAATAATTGTACGGATAATAGCAATAATAATACCCCGAAGAGCGACATAACAATATATGCATTATGCTGAAGCATGTCAATGATGATTAGACAGATGAATCTGTGATAAATACCATGAATTAAGGGTGGGCAATCCAAAAAAGAGAATAATATTATAAACGAACTATTTACTCGGTATAGAGCAACGACTGTCTGATTTAGTACGCATTATCTTCTGAAATTGCACAGACATGGTGTGCGAATTTTGGGCCGTGAATGATGATTTGGGCGGCGATCTTTTTAATCCTGCGAGAATGTGTAATCAGGAAAGCGTGACAAATTGTGTGCAGCATGTGAGCGACATTGATCAATTGTTGTGCCCTCCTTATCGCTATCTTTGTGAATTTTGGCTAATTGATGTAGCACGTGTCTTCAGAAAGATTGTATGAATCCGAGACCCTTGTTTGACAAAATGTGCAAACTGCTTCGATCTCTACTAAATTATAAGGGTTAATGTATCTGAAGATAAGAAACTTTCAGCTTAAGTTTTAAAGCCGTGAAACGAAAATTGCCTAAAAAGTCTCTGAAATTTTCGAAATTTCAAAATTTTGTATTTTCGTTCAACGTTGAGCTACAATGAAGTGAGAGAGTGCAAAATGGCCAATATGAGAAGCGGAACAACTTTTAATTTTTCAATAAATTTTAATTTTACACTAAATTTCATGTTAACAATTTTGAGAAAGGAAAACATTGAATGGGTGAAAATTTTGTACATTCATTTTTTCGAGTTGAAATTCCAAGTATATTTTGATGCATTGAAAACAAGTTCCAACTAACCACGAGATTATTTCAGATTCGTAATCTTCGCCTTTTTTGTCCCTGAAAAATGTTTCCCTTCCAGATTATGAATGGTATTCGTTCTCATTTTTCGCCTTAAATGTGCCAAAATCTCAACTTTTCTCGTTATTTCCAAATTTTTATTTGACTGTAAATACTATTTACAACCACCAATTGAAATTTCCCTAAAATTGCGCATCCGGGTGTTTCGATCTACCCGCCTCACAAGGTTATTGTTGCGTGCATATAAATATTCTTATCGAAGAGACGGAGTATATATCAGGCACACGCCAAGCCCTCAGAATGCATGTTGTAGCTGTGTGCGATTTTCGTGTTGAGGGGACTGGATCGGTCTATATCTTATTAAACGTGTGTTGAGGCTCGCGAAACTATGTTTCGGGATCTCCTTTTCTCACACATGCACAAATCATATTAACTTTTTGAAAGAGTGATGTCGAGTGAGTCATGGTGTTACTTCGAAAAGCCGCAACCGGAAGTGCCCCTCACGCGTGAACAAATACTCACTCTGTAATCTAACTTTGTTTCACGTCATAGACGGTATGTAGCTAAAGTCATCATGTAAAGACCAGCAAGGAAACGATAAGGGATATGCGTTGCAAGCATGTCACTGGTATCTATCCTCCAAAGCTCAAAATTTGCGCCGGTCAGAGAGACGAGAGAGCGTGCAAACTGAAGAGAGTCAGACGATTGCTCTGCCTAGGAAACATCTAAATCGCGGATTAGAGATCAGTGACATGATGCGCAAATTTTGAGCTTTGGAGGATAGATACCAGTGACATGCTTGTAACGCATATCCCTTATCGTTTCCTTGCTGGTCTTTACATGATGACTTTAGCTGAATCTGGCTACATACCGTCTATGACGTGAAACAAAGTTAGATTACAGAGTGAGTATTTGTTCACGCGTGAGGGGCACTTTTCGAAGTAACACCATGACTCACTCGACATCACTCTTTCAAAAAGTTAATATGATTTGTGCATGTGTGAGAAAAGGAGATCCCGAAACATAGTTTCGCGAGCCTCAACACACGTTTAATAAGATATAGACCGATCCAGTCCCCTCAACACGAAAATCGCACACAGCTACAACATGCATTCTGAGGGCTTGGCGTGTGCTTGATATATACTCCGTCTCTCCGATAAGAATATTTATACACGCAACAATAACCTTGTGAGGTGGGTAGATCGAAACACCCGGATGCGCAATTTTAGGGAATATTTGTTGTTAGGCCTGATGAACATGTGCATATTTGACTGTTCGTCGATATCATTTCCAGAGTGGGCAAATACTTGTCGATATGTGGCGACTGCTGATTTTCGCTACTTTAACGCGTGAGTTCTGCATAAAACGTCGGCACATTTAAGGCACTTCTTAGATATTTGGCCACCCCCCCCCCCTTTCCCCTATCATTTCTCATTCCCTCCCCATCGCAGAGGGGTTGTGTGACCGGAAATAAGGAAAAATTCCTAGAAATAAGTGGGGTATGACTGGAAGGTAGGGGGTGGACCAAATACCAAAGAAGTGCCAAAACGTCTTTCGACTAGGGTTGGGTTCGCGGGAAATTGCGAACAATGTGTGTGATTGCTGATCGGCGAAAAAGTGTTTAGACTGATTTTTTATCCACAAAGCCTACGCTACTTTCGATAAATGTGCATTATATTCAGAGTTCGCTAATGGCACCTGTCCTGACGGCTTTGATCTCGTAAAGGATGGAGAGTGCAGAGGCTTTGCATACAAGGAGGTCGTTTACTACGTCGATGTTCCACGACTCGCAGTCGAAACCTGCAGCAAGATTCAAGGACAGCCGGTGATCATTCACGATGAAGAAGTAGGTATTCTGGCTGGATTTCAGTATAAAATTCCCTTTTGGAAATTGGCACTTACTATATCAGCATCAATCGTACTGGAAGGAGCTCGCGCCAGAACTTTTTTCACTCGACAACGGTTTCTACAATTTCATGGTTCTCGGTAATTCGTATTCTTTATTGATTAAGATTGAGCAAGAGGGGGGATCACTCTTTGTTTTTGAAATCATTGATGAATTTGGAACACGATGTTCGCCCAATTTATAATTATAAACTTACCAGTTTTACAATAATACACACTCGAAAAAGATACTCAATGAGTGATGTGTGTCAGGCACTCTACTGGGTGATTTCAGGCATTGAATGCAACACAACTACGCAGGAATGGATGTGGGCTGACGGATCGCCAATTGATTACAAACCACCGAAATACAGTGAAGGTTTGAGCAATGGTCTCACTCTCTCCATATCACACACACACTCTCGTTCACTCTGAACGACGAGAGACCGTGTGGTTTGGAGAGAGTCAGACGATTCTTCGAAGGTTTGTTTACCATATGTGTAATAAAGTTGACAATTCGGTCATCAATCTACACATTTTACACAGATTTTACGAGCTGTGTTGATACGATACCGCGGTATATCATACTTAAGTGCGCGTTACATGTGAATATCTTGTCATGTGCAGAGTTGGACGGAAGATGCTCGACGGGCTGGGGATGGTTTATCGTTCCGGATGGATTATGGGACTATGGTTAGTCGGACGAGTACAATTTGCGGGTTTATGCGTTATTTTATTTTGTGGATTATTTACCAATTCGGTTCTGAATTGTGATATTCAAATGCGGGGGTACGACATTTCCGCAACGACATTTCCGCAACGGGACGCCGTTTGCTTGAGAGCAGGGAACTTGGGAGTTGCGTTGTTACCAGTATACGCTCCCATACTTTGCATATACAATTCTTGTTACCAGGCGATATTGAGTTTCAACGTATAGGGGTCATGGAAATCCATATTACATGAACCCCGGGTCGTTGATTTGGAGTGAAACTCAAGATCATCTGGGAACAAAATTTAAAACAAAGCAACAACTCCCAAGTTGCTACCCCAACTCTCATGCAAACGGCGCTCCGTTGCGGAAAAGTCGGTTGCGGAAATGTCGTACTCCCTCAAATGCGCATTTACAATTGTTCCCTCGTCGCTTTCAGGTATCGGCAGTCAGGTCATTACGGGTTCCGTTTACTGCACCACCCAGCTTGAGCAGCCTGTGCAGGCGGACGATGGATGTGACGGTTTCGCTGATGATGAGGAAGACGGCGTCTGCTATCAGGTTTTTGTTAATAAATTTACAATTTCATTATTTATTTTCTATTGCTAAAACAAAAACATTTGTAATAGGTTGGAGCTGTAGCTCGGGACTGGACGGGACTATTTATTATATATTCGCTGAAAATACTCAATCACATCAACACTAAATGCAATTGAGGAATAAACTAATTTAAAATGCATTCTAAAATAATTTGTAGGTTGGAGGTACGGCTCGAGATTGGAAGGATGCTCAGATGACGTGCAAGAAGGCCGGAGCTGATCTGGCGTCGATTCACAATAAACAGGTTTGGAAACATTTTTAAATTAAAAATACATTATTTTTAAAAAATACCTTATTATTTTGATTAGCTTCATGATTTCATACAATCGCACCAAAATTATTGTTGATAAGCGTGTTTTTCGACACCCTAATGGCTGTCATATTATCGGCGCGAAGTCTACCATGGAATATTTCTGAACTATCGATCTCAGGAAAACGACTTCGTACGCCGTCTGGCGACATCGAGAGGAGTGGTGGACGGTTTGGTGCTAGGAGCAACGGCTCAGCAGGATGGAACATTCGGCTGGATCGATGGATCCAAAATGGACTACGAGAACTACTTTCCAGGTATGCCACTTTCTGAGACCCATCAGAGTGTAGTTCCTACATAACTTTCTGTGAAAATTTCGTAGAAGGGTTAACAAGTTTGACACATGTGCATACATGTTTGTGGTTTACTTTGCTCATAAGCACAAACGTTAAACGTGCGCTTGAAATATACGTGAAAATGAATCAAACATACCCTAAAGGAAAAACCCTACAACGTAGTGTAAATATTTCACAGGTTTCCCGAAAAAGAACATGGGTATTTGCATCGCTATGGACGTTTCGGAGACAGCCGGACAGTGGCTGAATATTGACTGCGCATTTAAATTCCCGGTCGCCTGCGTACGTCAACGTCAGTTTTAATTTACAAATTTTAATTATTAATAATGAAAATGACAATTAAAAACGTTCAAAACAACGAATAGTACATTTGTGGTCATTCTGACGGTTTCCTGCATAAATTTAATTGCAATCATTATATTCGAAACGACTTTATTAGGTTTTCCAAAGAATAAATTGATTATCTTTCAGAGCGTCTCTCAGTTGAGCCGAGGTGCTCCGGCGATGATTACGATGAGGGTCAACTGGTGAGTTTCCATAATACTATCAATAATATTAATATTAATAATATTAACATTGTTAACAATTGGTTTTTTGATCGTCTCGCCCGGGTTTCCCTACAGTGCGTCTACACCGTGCGACTACTACCTCACCGCGGAGCCAGGAAAGAAGGTGGAACTGGAGGCGAGATTTTTGTTATTCATAATGCTTTTGTTTTTGTTTTTCTTGTATTATTATTTACATTATTACAGTGTTATCTTGCTCTTGCTGATTATGTTGTTGCTAAAATCAATAAAACGTTCCAGATCATCTCGCTCGAGGCTAACTCCTGTTGTGACTCGTTGATTCTATACGATGGGTACCTGGGCGGAAGCGTGATCGCAAAGTGAGTAGTTGTTCTTTAATTTTTAATAGGATTCATGATTCAAAAGTGATGATTCAAAAATCTTTGAAAACAGGCTCTCTGGAATTGTCGAGAACAAGAATTTCACGACCACCTCATCGAACATCATGCGCGTCAGCTGGCAACCGAATGGAGGAGTGAACGTCAAGGGAGTAGCGGTACGTTGAATCTTTATTGTTTATGCATATTGTAAAACCTTTAATATACAGTAGCGCTGATAAGTCATGGGACACTTTTTGCTTTTATTGTAACTTTTTGCCCAGGAAATGCATCTTTCTGGAACTAAGGTAGGATGTACCAAATCCATTGGAGATTATGCTTATGAATTTGGGGCATGACGCAATAGCCTAGTTATTGCGTAGTGATGACGCAATCAAAGTGTACTTTTTCAAAACGGCATTATTCTTACATGGATTTTTTCTTACTTGCCAAACTTTATGAGGTTGGAGATATAACTAAGGACTACCCAGATAAAAATTTTTAAGTTGCTGCGCGACCGCACATTTGCTGCAGCCTTGCTGCAAAAACAGGGTCGCAAATTCAGAACTCGGCTTCGAGATGAGATAGACACTCGTTCAAAGAATCACAATGATCGCCATCATGAGTACGTGTGATCCTGAGAATGAGAAAGCAATATCTCGAAATTTGCCCTCAGGGACCATTTGAACATTAATAACTATATGGAGAATGTGGGTAAAAATCAGGTTTTTGCATAGGAATGTTCAACATGTATTGAAGAACTGATTCCCAACTTTTTAAAGCGATTGGATATCTTTCCTCCCTGCAGCGATAGTTTCCCGGAGGTATACTAGGGTCGGGAAACATATTGTTTACCACGCGTATCGCGAGTGAGTGAACGTGTGCGGGAACATTTTGAAAATATTTGTGGCAGATCTGAATCATATTATTATGGTATAATTCTTAAGACATGAGATTTCGAAAAATGTCCCAAAGCCGGCTTTTAGGAATTTTCCGGTTTTGCACCTGGCTATACTGAATATAAGCTCCCAGAAGAGCTAGAGAGATGGTATTGAGCTCAAAATGTGCGGAAAAATATTTCCAGAAACTTTCCTGTTGAACACAATACGATTGGGCAACAATTAAAAATCATAAAAATAAAAAACCGTTTTTAGATCCAAATTAAAAATCTTTTCTATGTCAAGCTGAGGAGCTCATTAGATTGTTAATGCAGATTAAGAAACAACAAGTCCTGATGTATGAAAGAAAAATATAAAAACCGAACTAGAAGTGACTCCAAATCAGCAATTTTCGATCAAAGTCGCAACTATGTGGTTGCAGAATCTACATAAAATGATAAATCGGAAATGTCAAATACAAATATGCCACATTTAGCATCATTTTGCGTTTTCTGGCTAGATAAGTTGGATGACGTTCAAAAACGCGAAATTTCCAAACTTTGAAAAATTCGATTTTTTCAACCTCCTAAATTGCCAAGTTTACAAGTTTTCAACTTCCGATTTTTGTTTCTATGGACATCTATTCAAAGTCGAAATAAGAATAGGTGCCACCCTCAATACATAATATCATAATTGGCTTACCAAAGCTTTCCTTCTCCATGATTGATGTGCTCAAACTTACAATTCCAGAGAGTACGATTCGGAATATATTTCGATTTTGACTTAATTTGCATGAACGATTGCATGTTTCGATGACTAAAAATGATTATTGGCCAGAAAGAGTAAAATACTCGCACCATATTGAGTTTTGGATGCTCTTAAAAACAAGTCGAAAATTTATATCTTCGAAATTTTCATTTTTCGAATTGTAGGGAACATTGCGACTATTTCAAGATTTTTCATTATTTTTGCTTACAAAATGATTTTTAGTGATTAAAGGATGCAATAGTTCATGCAAATTAAGTCAAAATCGAAATATATTCCGAATCGTACTCTCTGGAATTGTAAGTTTGAGCACATCAATCATGGAGAAGGAAAGCTTTGGTAAGCCAATTATGATATTATGTATTGAGGGTGGCACCTATTCTTATTTCCACTTTGAATGGATGTCCATAGAAACAAAAATCGGAAGTTGAAAACTTGTAAACTTGGCAATTTAGGAGGTTGAAAAAATCGAATTTTTCAAAGTTTGGAAATTTCGCGTTTTTGAACGTCATCCAACTTATCTAGCCAGAAAACGCAAAATGATGTTGCGACTTTGATCGACTTTGATAGTTGCGACTTTGATCGAAAATTGCCGATTTGGAGTCACTTCGAATTCGGTTTTTATATTTTTCTTTCATACATCAGGACTTGTTGTTTCTTAATCTGCATTAAAAATCTACTGCGCTCCTCAGCTTGACATAGAAAAGATTTTTAATTTGGATCTAAAAAAGTTTTTTATTTGTATGATTTTTAATTGTTGCCCAATAGTATTGTGTTCAACAGGAAAGTTTCTGGAAGTATTTTTCCGCACATTTTGAGCTCAATACCATCTCTCTAGCTCTTCTGGGAGCTTATATTCAGTATAGCCAGGTGCAAAACCGGAAAATTCCTAAAAGCCGGCTCTGGAACCCATGACCCAGATTTTTCGAAATCTTATGGCTTAAGCATTCTACGATTATAATATGAGTCAGATCTGCCACAACTTTTTTTCAAAATGTTCCCGACGGTGTCAATTTTCATCCACTGACTCGTGATACACGTGTTACACCTATGGGCGAGAGAGTGCAGACCACGAGAGTGCGTAAACAGGGTGTTTTCCGACCATGGTATCCCTCCGATAACCTGTCGCCGCGAGCAGGAAAGGTGTCCAATCGCTCTAAAAAAACGGGGAGTCGGTACACCAATACATTTTGAACATCTCTATGCAAAAATAAGATTTTTAACTGCATTTCCGAGAAAGTTATGGATGTCCAAAAATGGTCATGCAAAAAGTGTTTTTTCATGCCCTGAGGGCAAATTTCGAGATATTGCTTTCTCATTCTCAGGATCATATCTACTCATGATGGCGATCATTGCGATGCTTTGAACGAGTGTCTAGCTCATCTAGAAGCCGAGTTCTGAATTTGCGACCCTGTTTTTGCAGGGCTGCAGCAAATGTGCGGTCGCGCAGCAACTTCAAAATTTTTATCTGGGTAGTCCTTAGCCATATCTCTAACCTCATAAAGTTTGGCGAGTAAGAAAACAAATATGTAAGAATAATGCCGTTTTGAATAAGTACACTTTGATTGCGTCATCACTACGCAATAAGTAGGCTATTGCGTCATGCCCCAATTTCATTATCATAATCTCCAATGGATTTGGTACATCCTACCTTAGTTCCACAATGATGCATTTCCTGGGCAAAAAGTTACAATAAAAGCAAAAAGTGTCCCATGACTTATGAGCGCTACTGTATGTCTCAAGCGTATTTAACCACGTTACGAAAGGTCGTAGATAGGGTTGTCTTATTGGAATGGTTTGGTATCATTTTCAGATATGTTTCATGTACACTATATAATTCATATGTATATCGAACATGAAACGTATCTGAAAATGGTACACAACCATTCCAATAAGAGAACTAGTCGTAGAAGATAGGGCTATGGGTATGGGTATTGGGCAACGAGCAAAACTGCAATTGCAGATGACCTACCGCATTGTTTGAGTAAGAGATGCGTCTAGACGACTGAATTTCATCTGCCGTCAACAAGTGTTGATTCCGCTGCGATAAATATATTTTGTTCAGTCCAATGGAAGATATATGAGCCCGTTTCCGTAAGATTCGAACAATACCCCGAAGGGTCTGGCACACCATTTTTTCGATAACTTACGATAAGGGGTTCTCGAGGATGCTGATCATCGTGGTCAACTTCATTTTGCACTATCTCGATCCGCCGAGCCATGCTGCATGTTGGCTGCGTCTACATTTCTGCTTATAACTCGGGAACCGATTTATGAATCGACTCCAAACTTTAACAATGGTTGAATTAGGTAACAACGAAATTTTTAAAATTTAATTTGCATTTTTTGAAATATTCATGAAATTTCAGTTCTCGAATATAAATGAGAAACTAATATCAGGAAATATATGGGGAGATGCGCCTTGTTCTGCTGATCATGTTTCCTATGCAGAGTGTAAAGTTTCCATTTGTCCTTTTTTTGCTACATGCTGTTTTCTTTTTTTGCTACATGCTGCATCCTCGAGAACCCCTTATCGCATGTTTTCGAAAAAATGGTGTGCCAAGCATTGTTCGACTCTTACGCGAACGGGCTCATATTTCGGGTAGACATAATTGTAATGCATACAACGCAACATTGTAGAATTCTATGGCTCCTTGTGACAATGCAAAAGGGCTGCCGGCGAAGTGCACAATAACATTAACGTTTAGTTCCAGAGGGTAGGTTTTTTTTTTGTTTTTCTAGATTCCAAATAATATTATATAGTAACTTTCAGAAAGTGAAAATCCTGCAGGGGATGAATATAGTATTTGCATTCATTCATGGATGTGTGTTGTTTGTCTTTTCTTTCCCTTTAGGGAAAGAAACATCACACTTCGAACTGTGAGGTATCAACTTCCGAAAACATCTATGTTGCCTAACCAACATCTGCATAAAACTGGATGTTCTCTGACTATTGTGCAACAGTTTCACGTGCAACGAGCAGTTAGTCAAACAAAATATATTATTGATTGTATTATCATTATCACAGGTCTTCTGTAAGAATGTAGGAAAATGGCCCTTTTTGCCACCAGAAAAAAAATCGTAGTCACGGATATCGATGAATCTTGGTTTATTGATACTTTAATTGTCCGACGAAGTCCTATCCAATTGGTTTGGTCAAATTTGCTCATTATCGATTTTTTTGATCTACCCGTTTGAAGTACTGTAAGTCGGTCAATTTTGATCGTACAGCGAGCTTTTTTTTTCGCATTTTGCTCGTCTTGACGAGTTCTACATAATGTTCTTCAGGGTTCCTCACCGAAAACGTCAGCATCGTGGTCTTTTCCCCAAAAAAACGAATTTTCGTTCGAGAATATCGATTTTTCTCGTCAGCCGTATGAAATGTTCCTCGTTTTTATTTGCAAAATGGATTCTACAGACAAAATTAGGTTGGATTTATGTTGATGACTTTCCATATTTCGTTCCCTGGGATATCGGTTTACTAAGTAGGTTCCTGGACATAATTACAAAATTTTGTTTTTGATCATATCTCAGCTTAAAATGGTGATACCGTGAAGTTAAAAAGTGAAATCGATAGCTCACAGCAACCTTTACAAAATATATTTAGTGGACCTAAACGATAACACGTCTACTTTTCGAGTTATGTGAGGTTGGCGGAAAAGGCAGGTCCCACGATGCGCGCAAACGGGGGTACGACATTTGCGCAACCGACATTTGCGCAACGGAGCGTCATTCGCTTGAGAGTTGGCATATTTACTTGGGAGTTGTTTCATTGTTATCAGTATGCGCTGCCATACCTTTGCATATATAAATCTTCTTATCAGGCGATATTGAGTTTCAACGTATAGGGAAATCATGGAAATCCCCAAACTATGAACCCCGGGTCGTTGATTTCGAGTGAAACTCAAGATCGCCTTTAAACGAGAATTGTACATGCAAAGGTATGGCGGCGCATACTCATAACAATGATACAACTTCCAAGTTGATATGTCAACACTCAAGCGAACGGCGCTCCGTTGCGCAAATGTCGGTTGCGCAAATGTCGTACCCCCGCGCTAACGATTCCGCTGTTCTTCGATTTTCTCAAATATCTCGAAAAGTAGACGTGTTATCGTTTAGGTCCACTAAATATATTTTGTAAAGGTTGCTGTGAGCTATCGATTTCACTTTTTAAGTTCACGGTCACCATTTTAAGCTGAGATATGATCAAAAACAAAATTTTGTAATTATGTCCAGGAACCTACTTAGTAAACCGATATCCCAGGGAACGAAATATGGAAAGTCATCAACATAAACCCAACCTAATTTTGTCTGTAGAATCCATTTTGCAAATAAAAACGAGAAACATTTCATACTGCTGACGAGAAAAATCGATATTCTCGAACGAAAATTCGGTTTTTTGGGGAAAAGACCACGATGCTGACGTTTTCGGTGGGGAACCCTGAAGAACATTTTGTAGAACTTGTCGAGACGAGCAAAATGCGAAAAAAAGCTCGCTGTACGATCAAAATTGACCGACTTACAGTACTTCAAACGGGTAGATCAAAAAAATCGATAATGAGCAAATTTGACCAAACCCAGTGGATAGGAAATTTGACCTTCGTCGGAACCTTAACAGTATCAATAAAACAAGTTTCATCGAAATCCGTGACTATGATTTTTTTCTGGTGGCAGACGTTCCTGCATTCGTACAGAAGATCCGTGTTATAATGCTTTATCGAATCGCTGGAACATCTCTTGAGGCATTGACTCAACAGTTTCTATTTCCCACTGCACAGGGAGCGAACTGGCACACGTGAGGGAAGCCGATCTGACAGTTGCCAGCGCCCCTGAAATGCATCTTGATAGGACACTTTTTCATCTCATGCATCACGGTAGGTTAAATATCCTCAAGGTATGACGAGTTATATGTACAACACAAGCAGTTTCAACAAATCATTGAAGCGCGATATTTTTTCAATAATGTATGAACCCACACCGATGTATGCATTTTGGTTGAAAGTAAACGAAAACATATCTACTCACCAAGGTAGGTGCGGCTTGATAGTGTCCACATAGGCACACTTAGCAACGGTAGCAGAGCTCGGTTCGTCGACGCCCCAGTTCGTGTAGGGATCAGAGGACTGAATTCATCTAATATTTACATTTTATTTGATATCGATATTTACATTTTATTTGATATATATATTATCCACATTTCAGAAAGTTTAGCAGGCGACAATATTGGTCATCAACTAATGCCACGCGAATATGAGCAGGGATAAGTTGACTCAATGAATTGGATTATTTTGAAAATACACAGGCCAGGTTGGCAGGGGAAATTAATGGATACGAGCAATGGTCTGATTCACTTCAGTCTGCACGCTCTCTCGTCTCTCTGACCGGCGAGAGAGCGTGCAAACTGAAGAGAGTCAGAGCATTGCTCATGGATACACAACACGTGGTTTGATTAAGTAGTGCACAATCAGTATCAGTACTGACCCCGTCCTCCCAGCTCCAGTCTCCACTGTCCCACTTCTCGTATCCGATCCAGAAGTAGTCCGAATTTGAGCTCGTCATAACTGTAAATAGTTACTGGAACAGTGTAGCTCGGAAACGCTAGTTTTATCGTTACTAGCGCACTACTTTTAACAACAAAATAATAGTGAAATAATAGTGCGAGATTTCAAATGAGGAAAAACAGTGTCCAGGAAGGAAAACTTTATGCGACGATGCATAGCACAATCTGATAATTTAATATGGACACGACGGAATTAACAGTACAAGTTGGGTAAATGTACAAGTGAGTGTTCATTTCACATGCTTGAAGAGAGAGAGAGCAGATATTCAACAGGTTAGCTTATTTGCTGTATGGACGACCGTTTAGTGACGATATCCAGCGGGAAGCGAGGCCCGCGCGGCGGAGACGCTCAACTCGCCTCGTTCGAAAGCGCGCACGATGCCCTTGACGGCATCTCCACCCGATGACTCGACGACCCGTTGAGAAGTGGAAGAAGACTGCTGCTGATCTACCGGCGACGACGATTCCTGCCGGGAAGTCCGTGATGACGTCGTCGACGAACACTCGTCCCTGGTAAAAATCTCCCTGTTCCGACTCGCTTCAAGCGCGCCATCGAAGATGCGCAGCTGCTCCATGAAGCCCTTGTTAGGCGTGATGCAGTTGCGCCGCGCCTTCACGAACTCCAGCGCTTCCTCGAGTGTCCACTCGTACTCTTTCATGGCGTAGGGGATGACGATGGAGGAGGAGCGCGAGATGCCCTTCTTGCAGTGTACCAGTACGCACTTACCCGATTCCTTGGCCGCCTTTATGAACTTGTTCGTGGCGTTCCAGTGCGAGAGCAGCGGTGTGCCTGTCTCATCCGCCACCCAGATCTTCTTGTACACGAAGCGGTGCGGGAAGAAGTTGTCTACCTCCTGCGTCATGTTCAGAATGTACCCGACATTGTTCGCCTGCAGCTCGTCCCAATTGGAGGCGTTCCACTCGCTGCTTAGGTAGAGGTAGGGGAAGATGCGCGACGGCTTCTCCAGCTGGCCCAGAATCACCAGCATCTCCCGGTCCACGAACTCCTTGTGCTGGTCCACATCGATGGCAGGGGTGGCGGCTGCCAGCTGGTACTTGATGTCCCTCGTCGTCACCGCCTCCAGGTCCACCGACTGCATGATCTGCCGCAGCTCACTCCTGAGCACTCGCTGGTCGCCGCTCTCCGCCCCGTCCCTCCCTCGCAGTCCGTCGGCGCGCAGCTCAGCCACCCACTCGGACTCCGTCGGAGACTGCTGCCACAGGGTGCACATCACTTCCGGCGAGGTCATCCTCTTCAGGTAGTGCTCGACGGCGGCGGCGACCGTGCCCACCCTGCAGGCGGAGGAGGCGCGAGGAGGCGGCGCCGCACGCTCCGCCTCCAACGATCGATGCGGCGACTGGAAGACGTACCACATCGTCTGCACGGAGACGGGTCGGAACAGCAACGAGTGCTCCGGTCGACCGTACGGACCGCCCGAGCACAACCGGATGGCGCCGTCGCCTACGAGCGAGACCTGCGAGTCGCGCGTCAGCCGGTAGACCACGCCAAGCGTCATCTGTCCATCGTGGTAATCCATGCCCAGGAGGATGGTGGAGGTGTGCGGGGGCTGCTGGCCACCGCCTCCCTTGGGCGAGGCGGGCGAACCGACCATCGATGACGTCATCGACATCGAAGATGACGACGATGACGTAGGCACTTGCACTATCGCCAGGTAAGGCGCGTGGTCGGGAATGGGGGACTGTAGCCTGACGGCGACCTTGAGCGTGTCGAGCGGTCGCAGCTGTTTGACCATCAGCTACAGGTGTGCCTCGATCTCGCAGCCCCTGCTCGAAATCGGGCTGGCCGCATCGGAGTGGGGCAGGATGATGGCGGCGCCCCGCACGGCGAAGAAGCACTCGGAGAGCGAGCGAGACCGCGGAGAGTCCACCGACCACTCCTCGGAGTCTGCGGAGGATTCGCCGTCATCGGGGAAGGGCGAGGGAGAGCGCTGCACCTGCAGCAGGGCCATCGCGTCGTCGTCGTGTGATCGAGTGCCCGCTCGGGGCAGCCAAAACCGGGCAAACTCAAACAAGGGTAATTAAACCAACTTGGGTAATTAAACCTCCTGGACACTGTTTTTCCTCATTTGAAAAAAAACCTCAATAATATTGACTGATATGTTGAATTACCTTGCTGAAGGAATGTCTCCTTCGGTTCATCGTGAATTACAGCAAGGATTCCGCCTTCATTCGCACAGTTCGCCTTCGCTTTGTTGAATGGGACGCCCCTGGACGAGACACGGTAACATCCACCTACAATCGTTAATCGTCATAAGTGTTGAAATTGTCTTTTTTTCTGGTTAAAGCATTTTCTGTAGCATCAACCTGTCATTCACTCGAGTAGGAAATGCACACCACCCAATATTTGTTTCCCACTCTCAATCAGCAGAGTGCGGGGATATGATCTAATCCCCACTAATAACGTCATCCTCAATGATATTTCGAGTAATCATGACACCCTGTGTTAATTATATATCCTCTATCTCAACTCAGATCATATCTTGTGAGAGCGTACGGTGTCACGCTTATCTGTTATTTGTTTAAAAATATATTTTAGGTTTTATCGAGCCTCACCGGCAGCTTCGATGGCCGCATCAAATCCTCCATATGCTATCTTGTCCGAAGCGCAGAAGCAATTGGCTGAACACTGCATTAATCAAATATCTTGTGCTAACAAGGGAATGTTGCAGGATAGCTGTTGGAATACGTGATAATTTTTAATTTAGAGTCACACTTGTGCACATTACATTGGATGTTTCTAATTATCATTGCTGGTATATTATATAAATCAACCCTTGCAGAAGGACTGAAGTCCGGCCGTCATGTAATCGCCGTTTGAGAAGTAGTAACCATCTGAGGCAAGATCTCTCAAATCGGGCTGCTCTGTCGCTCCATCCTTCAGGAAATCTGCGCATGAACATGTTGGTGGGGTCCATTATGTTAAAACTCGTCAGAAGTAACTGACTCAAGAATAACTGACCCCTGCCGTTTACAAATATAAAAGTGAATGAACATTGTTCGCAACTAACTGTTCACAATGACGATTCCTTGTGAAGTCTTGAACTGATCAATGGCATCGAATTCGCTCTTTCCGAATAGGTAGCTTGAATGATGATAATTTGTGATTTGGGAATATGAACATGACTTACGGCTTTGAATCAATCATGTAGTAGATCACTTGGCGTGCATTAGCTCTTTCCGAATGATCTTTAACCCCATCTGTGAGCATTTTATGAGCAGCGTCGAATGCTTTGCAATGCAATTACGGTTCGGTTTGGACTTGTATCACTTGAGATAGGGAGGGGGCATCTCGGGGATGTACCCAGTAATCACGTAATTAAGACCTTGTTCATGTTCTTTGGCTGCGACTAAATGCTTACGCCACAAAATCAATTCCAGTGATTCCTCTCTTGATTGTAGCCTTTCCGTTCATTGTATCATGCTTGGTCATGTTAAGGTTGTAGATGGTCTGAATGAAGTATAACGACTTAGGTGAATGAGCTTATACCTAGATCACCGACCGTTGCCGTATCTGACATCGCAATCACTCCTATTCTCGAGTAGAAAACAGCGTTAGTATCGGTGATGAGAAAGTCGGACACGCCGTCGCTTATGAAGGACTCGATCAAATCACCAGCCTAAAAATATGAAATGTGAAAACCTCCTAAAACTGCCACCGTAGAAGCTATGAGCGAGGCGGATTTGGACGATGTGCGTTTACTAGCGTTTTGAAGATTTATTTGTCTCAAAACAATGCTTACGGTACAATGGGAGGTAATGCGGGCATGTCTCTCCTTATGTCCCACTATCTCCCGTCACTCGACCCCTTACAGAGAGTGTGACGGTTATTCGTCTTTCGAACGTCTTTCGAAAAGTACAGTGGAGGAAGAAGAATAGACTGTGGGCTGACTCGGCTCGAAGATCAGATTGTGCCACGCCTAAAGGGAGTGTTGAGTCAGACAATATCAATCGTGATGTAGAACTAGAGTAGTGGCCAGGGCGTGTGTGTTTGTCAGTTACTGCGAAAGAATGCTTGGGCAACGCTGTTGTATTCATAAATCAAAATTGAGTTGGATGAGAATGCTCTACATTCTTTCAGTTCTTCCCGGATGCAACGAGGTGCATTTTATATCGTATTTCTGAGATTTATCAAAGCACTCACAGATCATTGTATATACCACCCTCTCTGGAGATATAATAATAATTTATCTACGCCCGAGGCGCGACGATACCGTGAATACATTAATTAACGATTGCAGATGGGAGGGGGACTCTCCTGAGTTATCGAGGGTGAGAAAGGTCTACGACTATCGGGTGGATGATGGAATACTTCGCTCAGCACCTCCTGTTCTTCCAAGAAACTCCCATCGTTATTGGTGCCCACTCCATCAGACATACGACCACAATTGTAAAAAAAAATATAAATGTCGACTGTGTTTATCGTACATACATACGATTTACTTCCTGTTCTTTGAATCCGCATGACATGATAAATTAGTAACAAAGCTGGGAGAATGGTATTTATCAAACTCAGTTTTCTCTATCCCCACGACTTTACTATCTCGAATCTGAGAATACGCTTTCCTCCCTTTTTCAACCATCTTCATAACTAGTACTACGGACAGCCCGCATCATGGTATTTTCCTCTCGCTTGCAATTGTTGGGGCCTCCTTAGTTACGCGCTCCTCCTAGCCTAGAATAGAAGGTACAATGCAGAGGTACATCTACGTCAATTGATTTTAAAGTCGTCAAAACTAGTGGGCAACTACGCCTCTTTTAAAGTTCCCTGAATATTTAGAAAATAATCCCATTTGGATGCAGCAAAATGATGGTTCCCACGCTTTTTTGAATCCATCCGCAAACGAAATCATGAATCTGACCCAGCGTCTGACCCAGCGCACTGGGTTACGGTAGGTTTCGGTTACGGTAGTAGTACGGTATCAATGATTTCCATCCATCCTCCGATGAAATCATGAGTCTGACATAGGATCTGACCCAACGCCAATGGTATACTGTAGACAGACTGGCAGACCAGTCTGTCTACAGTATACCAACACCTATTTTTTGGTCGTAAAAAATTTTCTTCTGAAAATTTCGGAAATCTTTTTAGTGTAATGACCTTGTATTTCGATTGCACAGAAACTATCAAAATCCCATCCGAATCGAAAGTGCCAGACACAAAAAGTTTTCAGTTTATAGTAAATGTTGCAACTAGTGGGCAACTACGCCTCTTTTAAAGGGACCTGGCACTCTTAGAACATTGCCGCCCATATGAAATGTATCACCTTTCCGTTCATCTTTGTCAAAAAATAAAAAAAATAAAAATCAATAATTAAGCTAAGAATGAATATCAAAGTTCAAGACCGGAGCCGGAATTAATACTCGGGTTGAAAAGGTATTAATTCCGGCTCCGGTCTTGAAGTTTTATTTTCACGGGCTAAGAGTCTCGGCTTACTGTGCTTTTTGTCTTATAGATCTTTTATATTTTTTTGTAATTTTACTTATTTCCATTTTTGTTTGATTATGCTCGCCGAGACCCAATTCAGCATGGCTAGCGTTAGGAAGAGACGTTGCTTCCTCTGTGGGGAGGAGGCGGAGAGTACAAGGAACTTCCCTCATCGGTCGAGACCTCTGCTTCAAAGGGAGTGGCTGCTCAGACAGGGGCTAGATGAACAGGGAACAGCTCGTCTAAGGGATAGACACTCTTCGGTGAAAGAGCCTAGATGGTGTTTGCGCCACTTCGACTCCTCCTCCGATGAACTACCCAAGGACGTGAGTTCTATAAATTGTTTTACTAAAATGAACCTCTTCTGCCCGCGTGACGAATACACCTGCCCATTGCTTCAGCGCCGAAGTGTCGTTGTCCGCCCTGTTTGCATCCCTACTGTCCCGCTACGCACGACTAGACCAGCGGATCTCGTTCCGCCATCCCAATTCGCTGCCACACAACCAGTTTACCATCAACCCCCACGAAGACAAGTGAGTTCAGCTGCAGCCTAACGATATCTGAATGAACATCAATGGGAGATTTATATCTACGATAAACTGCAGTAAAACTATAAGGCACACAACATCAAACTATTGATCGATCTTGACACAGTGGAATCATCGACCTACAATCCTCAATTAGACATACTAAATCGACTGATCATGGAGCACATGCCCGTTCCAGGCAGGACCAGGTTCGGTTCTTCGCTCCCGATCACTTTCTCCAATCGCTTCGCATACAGATGTAAGTGGAAAGTATATTATTCAGAACTCAAAGAATACATAATCAATGATTTTACATAAATGTCATCATGAAAATTTTGAACAATAAACTTTACATAAATGAAATCATGAAAATTTTGAACAATAAATATCGGGACAACTAAGCATGCAATAATGATACGAAACAATTGATGAAATCTAAAAAAAACAAAAGGTTCCTCGATGGCGCCTCCCACCTCCCGACTCCGACAACGATCCAGACGACGTCGGTTCCTGGAATCAAATGGATGAGGTCATACCAAAGAGGTTCAAAAGTGATCGCTCTACTGCAACAATGGCTACTATCCAGTCACAGGTGAGTCATTTCGGGGTAATTTTGCCAGTTACTAGTTGTAGCACTCGGAGTACCGGTACTCTCAAGATTCTAACCAAGGGGAAGAGGATGAGGAAATGGAGGAGGAAGAAGAGATTGTGAAAGAGTTGGGCCGATATGCCGTGATAGAAGATGCTTGCCTGAAGCGGCTGCTAAAGCGGTGTGAAGAGTGTGGGGAGGTACTCGACCAGAGTCTGATCGATATGAGGAGAGAGGGAAGTGCATGGGTTGTCACCTATCACTGTCTGAACCACAAATGCAATGCCGTTATGACCATTGAGACCCAACAGAAAGTGGGAAAAGGGAGAGGACAAATCCCAAGAATTCTAGTACTTGTGATTCTCGCTTATATGTTGATAAAAAATACAAAGCAATCATCCATCGGACACCTAATTTTAGAAATTGTCAAGGGATATTGAGAGGAAAGGATACGTGTTTTTATATAAGCGAAAGTAACCCACTCTCGGGGTAGATCTCCTCGAGGGTGGTGGTCTTCCTGTCCTTGACGAGACGTCCGAGCTTGCTCGCGGGCATCCGTTCCTTGTCTCTTTCCTTTCCTCTGCATCCACAGCTGCAAAATGAATAAGAATATTTTTACATGGCACATTGAGATAAACAATATTTACGTGATCGGGTACCACGTGGTACGGTCCCGGCATCATGTGATTGATTCCTGGTACCACGTGATATGTTCCCAGTACCTCGTGGTACCGTCCCGGGGCGGTCGGGTTCCGAAATGGTACCGTGAGATACGGACCTGGTACCGACTTGGTCACACATGATACTTATCAAGGACTGATATGCTAGAGACATGAAGCCGAGTCCCCACTCACGGATGGCGGTGGCCCCAGTCCGACGTGACCGTTGTAGTCTCCGATAGCGGCGAAGGCCTTGAAGCGGGTTCGCTGTCCGGCTCTGTAATGAACATATTTACATAAAAGTAGACTATGTCGGCAATGCTCGAAGTAAACAAGTACAACAAACGACCTTGTACACATACTTCCTATGTCAACGATTTGTCGGCCCAGGTGAGGAAAGTTTTCACCGATCAGCAATATCACAAACCTGGTCTGCTTGTGGACGGGGATGATCTTGAGGACCTCATCCTTCAGGTTGTAGCAGAGATAGTCGATGAGCTCGAACTCCTGAAGTGTTGTAGAATCTGGTAATGCTCACATAAAAAAGTTTTTTTACTCGCAAGCACATTGGTGCGGGGAAGTGTGTCTAAGCCTAGCCTTTCCCTATGAGGCCATTTTTCTCTCCTAAAAAGCCAAACTCAATTCCACGATATAATCAAGCATGTTGTCAGTATAAAGTCAAAGCGTATTATCCTATCGATTTTATGTTTACGCCACCTTAGCAAGTTTTAGAACGAAAATAAAACATAGAAAAAACATGAAAAATCATGTGGTATTTTTTCTTCAAATCAAGTAGGTAGGTGTCAATTTCGATATTTTTCATGCTATGTTACGCACAGCACCATTTTCGAACCGCAAAAATACGGAGAACATTTTAGTAAAGTCGAAAACCATAAGGACGCTGATTCCAAAAAAAACGATAATCGGAAAAATGTTTTCGAGCTGTAACATTTTTTAACTTGAAAATTTAAATTCTATAAATAAATATAAATATTAATGGCATAGTAAAGGTAATAAATAACCTATTAGTGAGCTATGAACGCAACTTTGCAAGGTGTTAAATGAAAACACATGAATGCACTACGCTGCGATTGACATCCGAAGATATATTCCCGTCAAAGAATAAAATGGAGCCCGCTTATCCTCAATCTCTACCAAACTAAATAACTTATGCAAGATTCGGGGGCAATACATGCTATGGTATACTTAGAAATTAGAATATGGAACGTAATTTTAATAAATAAACGTAAACTAGCCTTTGTTGAAGCAGATCTTCTTGAGACGCTCGAGTTCTTCACGCCACTTGTTGTCCATTCCGGTGGAGAGAACCTAAAGCATATCCATGGTAACCTCTACAGGAACAACATGTTTTGCAATCGCCAAATGTGAAGATATAAACAAATGAAATATGGTTCTAAGAATATTACACACCTGGGCAGTCTTTCCGCCCTTGTAGTCTTTCTTTATGTTGAGGAACCAGTCGGGGATCTTGTACTGGGTAGGGTTCAGCATGGCGGTGGTGATCTTCTCGATCTCCTCATCGGAGAGCTCTTCAGCTCGTCCGGTCAAGTCCCTGAAAAACAGCAGTACATAGCAACCAGCGTTATCACGAACTTGATTAGCCTGACCCTGACTCTAAGCATTCTAATCATGTAAATAAGTACTCGAACAAACAGAGTCTAATGTGAAGTTCCGGGGCCCATAACCGGGGCCCATAAGGGACCAATAACCGAAATTAAATAGGAGCAAACCTTGACGGGCGCCAGAGCGAAGGGGTCATCTTGTTTCCATCGGTGTTGCTGTTCATCACGCTTGCCCGGTTTTGGCTGCCCCGAGCGGGCACTCGATCACACGACGACGACGCGATGGCCCTGCTGCAGGTGCAGCGCTCTCCCTCGCCCTTCCCCGATGACGGCGAATCCTCCGCAGACTCCGAGGAGTGGTCGGTGGACTCTCCGCGGTCTCGCTCGCTCTCCGAGTGCTTCTTCGCCGTGCGGGGCGCCGCCATCATCCTGCCCCACTCCGATGCGGCCAGCCCGATTTCGAGCAGGGGCTGCGAGATCGAGGCACACCTGTAGCTGATGGTCAAACAGCTGCGACCGCTCGACACGCTCAAGGTCGCCGTCAGGCTACAGTCCCCCATTCCCGACCACGCGCCTTACCTGGCGATAGTGCAAGTGCCTACGTCATCGTCGTCATCTTCGATGTCGATGACGTCATCGATGGTCGGTTCGCCCGCCTCGCCCAAGGGAGGCGGTGGCCAGCAGCCCCCGCACACCTCCACCATCCTCCTGGGCATGGATTACCACGATGGACAGATGACGCTTGGCGTGGTCTACCGGCTGACGCGCGACTCGCAGGTCTCGCTCGTAGGCGACGGCGCCATCCGGTTGTGCTCGGGCGGTCCGTACGGTCGACCGGAGCACTCGTTGCTGTTCCGACCCGTCTCCGTGCAGACGATGTGGTACGTCTTCCAGTCGCCGCATCGATCGTTGGAGGCGGAGCGTGCGGCGCCGCCTCCTCGCGCCTCCTCCGCCTGCAGGGTGGGCACGGTCGCCGCCGCCGTCGAGCACTACCTGAAGAGGATGACCTCGCCGGAAGTGATGTGCACCCTGTGGCAGCAGTCTCCGACGGAGTCCGAGTGGGTGGCTGAGCTGCGCGCCGACGGACTGCGAGGGAGGGACGGGGCGGAGAGCGGCGACCAGCGAGTGCTCAGGAGTGAGCTGCGGCAGATCATGCAGTCGGTGGACCTGGAGGCGGTGACGACGAGGGACATCAAGTACCAGCTGGCAGCCGCCACCCCTGCCATCGATGTGGACCAGCACAAGGAGTTCGTGGACCGGGAGATGCTGGTGATTCTGGGCCAGCTGGAGAAGCCGTCGCGCATCTTCCCCTACCTCTACCTAAGCAGCGAGTGGAACGCCTCCAATTGGGACGAGCTGCAGGCGAACAATGTCGGGTACATTCTGAACATGACGCAGGAGGTAGACAACTTCTTCCCGCACCGCTTCGTGTACAAGAAGATCTGGGTGGCGGATGAGACAGGCACACCGCTGCTCTCGCACTGGAACGCCACGAACAAGTTCATAAAGGCGGCCAAGGAATCGGGTAAGTGCGTACTGGTACACTGCAAGAAGGGCATCTCGCGCTCCTCCTCCATCGTCATCCCCTACGCCATGAAAGAGTACGAGTGGACACTCGAGGAAGCGCTGGAGTTCGTGAAGGCGCGGCGCAACTGCATCACGCCTAACAAGGGCTTCATGGAGCAGCTGCGCATCTTCGATGGCGCGCTTGAAGCGAGTCGGAACAGGGAGATTTTTACCAGGGACGAGTGTTCGTCGACGACGTCATCACGGACTTCCCGGCAGGAATCGTCGTCGCCGGTAGATCAGCAGCAGTCTTCTTCCACTTCTCAACGGGTCGTCGAGTCATCGGGTGGAGATGCCGTCAAGGGCATCGTGCGCGCTTTCGAACGAGGCGAGTTGAGCGTCTCCGCCGCGCGGGCCTCGCTTCCCGCTGGATATCGTCACTAAACGGTCGTCCATACAGCAAATAAGCTAACCTGTTGAATATCTGCTCTCTCTCTCTTCAAGCATGTGAAATGAACACTCACTTGTACATTTACCCAACTTGTACTGTTAATTCCGTCGTGTCCATATTAAATTATCAGATTGTGCTATGCATCGTCGCATAAAGTTTTCCTTCCTGGACACTGTTTTTCCTCATTTGAAATCTCGCACTATTATTTCACTATTATTTTGTTGTTAAAAGTAGTGCGCTAGTAACCATAAAACTAGCGTTTCCGAGCTACACTGTTCCAGTAACTATTTACAGTTATGACGAGCTCAA
Organism: Pristionchus mayeri; assembly: GCA_036245805.1. Lineage (NCBI taxonomy): Eukaryota > Metazoa > Nematoda > Chromadorea > Rhabditida > Neodiplogasteridae > Pristionchus > Pristionchus mayeri. Next base: position 7,160,566 of record BTRK01000005.1, read on the forward strand.
ATTCGGACTACTTCTGGATCGGATACGAGAAGTGGGACAGTGGAGACTGGAGCTGGGAGGACGGGGTCAGTACTGATACTGATTGTGCACTACTTAATCAAACCACGTGTTGTGTATCCATGAGCAATGCTCTGACTCTCTTCAGTTTGCACGCTCTCTCGCCGGTCAGAGAGACGAGAGAGCGTGCAGACTGAAGTGAATCAGACCATTGCTCGTATCCATTAATTTCCCCTGCCAACCTGGCCTGTGTATTTTCAAAATAATCCAATTCATTGAGTCAACTTATCCCTGCTCATATTCGCGTGGCATTAGTTGATGACCAATATTGTCGCCTGCTAAACTTTCTGAAATGTGGATAATATATATATCAAATAAAATGTAAATATCGATATCAAATAAAATGTAAATATTAGATGAATTCAGTCCTCTGATCCCTACACGAACTGGGGCGTCGACGAACCGAGCTCTGCTACCGTTGCTAAGTGTGCCTATGTGGACACTATCAAGCCGCACCTACCTTGGTGAGTAGATATGTTTTCGTTTACTTTCAACCAAAATGCATACATCGGTGTGGGTTCATACATTATTGAAAAAATATCGCGCTTCAATGATTTGTTGAAACTGCTTGTGTTGTACATATAACTCGTCATACCTTGAGGATATTTAACCTACCGTGATGCATGAGATGAAAAAGTGTCCTATCAAGATGCATTTCAGGGGCGCTGGCAACTGTCAGATCGGCTTCCCTCACGTGTGCCAGTTCGCTCCCTGTGCAGTGGGAAATAGAAACTGTTGAGTCAATGCCTCAAGAGATGTTCCAGCGATTCGATAAAGCATTATAACACGGATCTTCTGTACGAATGCAGGAACGTCTGCCACCAGAAAAAAATCATAGTCACGGATTTCGATGAAACTTGTTTTATTGATACTGTTAAGGTTCCGACGAAGGTCAAATTTCCTATCCACTGGGTTTGGTCAAATTTGCTCATTATCGATTTTTTTGATCTACCCGTTTGAAGTACTGTAAGTCGGTCAATTTTGATCGTACAGCGAGCTTTTTTTCGCATTTTGCTCGTCTCGACAAGTTCTACAAAATGTTCTTCAGGGTTCCCCACCGAAAACGTCAGCATCGTGGTCTTTTCCCCAAAAAACCGAATTTTCGTTCGAGAATATCGATTTTTCTCGTCAGCAGTATGAAATGTTTCTCGTTTTTATTTGCAAAATGGATTCTACAGACAAAATTAGGTTGGGTTTATGTTGATGACTTTCCATATTTCGTTCCCTGGGATATCGGTTTACTAAGTAGGTTCCTGGACATAATTACAAAATTTTGTTTTTGATCATATCTCAGCTTAAAATGGTGACCGTGAACTTAAAAAGTGAAATCGATAGCTCACAGCAACCTTTACAAAATATATTTAGTGGACCTAAACGATAACACGTCTACTTTTCGAGATATTTGAGAAAATCGAAGAACAGCGGAATCGTTAGCGCGGGGGTACGACATTTGCGCAACCGACATTTGCGCAACGGAGCGCCGTTCGCTTGAGTGTTGACATATCAACTTGGAAGTTGTATCATTGTTATGAGTATGCGCCGCCATACCTTTGCATGTACAATTCTCGTTTAAAGGCGATCTTGAGTTTCACTCGAAATCAACGACCCGGGGTTCATAGTTTGGGGATTTCCATGATTTCCCTATACGTTGAAACTCAATATCGCCTGATAAGAAGATTTATATATGCAAAGGTATGGCAGCGCATACTGATAACAATGAAACAACTCCCAAGTAAATATGCCAACTCTCAAGCGAATGACGCTCCGTTGCGCAAATGTCGGTTGCGCAAATGTCGTACCCCCGTTTGCGCGCATCGTGGGACCTGCCTTTTCCGCCAACCTCACATAACTCGAAAAGTAGACGTGTTATCGTTTAGGTCCACTAAATATATTTTGTAAAGGTTGCTGTGAGCTATCGATTTCACTTTTTAACTTCACGGTATCACCATTTTAAGCTGAGATATGATCAAAAACAAAATTTTGTAATTATGTCCAGGAACCTACTTAGTAAACCGATATCCCAGGGAACGAAATATGGAAAGTCATCAACATAAATCCAACCTAATTTTGTCTGTAGAATCCATTTTGCAAATTAAAACGAGGAACATTTCATACGGCTGACGAGAAAAATCGATATTCTCGAACGAAAATTCGTTTTTTTGGGGAAAAGACCACGATGCTGACGTTTTCGGTGAGGAACCCTGAAGAACATTTTGTAGAACTCGTCAAGACGAGCAAAATGCGAAAAAAAAGCTCGCTGTACGATCAAAATTGACCGACTTACAGTACTTCAAACGGGTAGATCAAAAAAATCGATAATGAGCAAATTTGACCAAACCAATTGGATAGGACTTCGTCGGACAATTAAAGTATCAATAAACCAAGATTCATCGATATCCGTGACTATGATTTTTTTTCTGGTGGCAAAAAGGGCCATTTTCCTACATTCTTACAGAAGACCTGTGATAATGATAATACAATCAATAATATATTTTGTTTGACTAACTGCTCGTTGCACGTGAAACTGTTGCACAATAGTCAGAGAACATCCAGTTTTATGCAGATGTTGGTTAGGCAACATAGATGTTTTCGGAAGTTGATACCTCACAGTTCGAAGTGTGATGTTTCTTTCCCTAAAGGGAAAGAAAAGACAAACAACACACATCCATGAATGAATGCAAATACTATATTCATCCCCTGCAGGATTTTCACTTTCTGAAAGTTACTATATAATATTATTTGGAATCTAGAAAAACAAAAAAAAAACCTACCCTCTGGAACTAAACGTTAATGTTATTGTGCACTTCGCCGGCAGCCCTTTTGCATTGTCACAAGGAGCCATAGAATTCTACAATGTTGCGTTGTATGCATTACAATTATGTCTACCCGAAATATGAGCCCGTTCGCGTAAGAGTCGAACAATGCTTGGCACACCATTTTTTCGAAAACATGCGATAAGGGGTTCTCGAGGATGCAGCATGTAGCAAAAAACGAAAACAGCATGTAGCAAAAAAAGGACAAATGGAAACTTTACACTCTGCATAGGAAACATGATCAGCAGAACAAGGCGCATCTCCCCATATATTTCCTGATATTAGTTTCTCATTTATATTCGAGAACTGAAATTTCATGAATATTTCAAAAAATGCAAATTAAATTTTAAAAATTTCGTTGTTACCTAATTCAACCATTGTTAAAGTTTGGAGTCGATTCATAAATCGGTTCCCGAGTTATAAGCAGAAATGTAGATGCAGCCAACATGCAGCATGGCTCGGCGGATCGAGATAGTGCAAAATGAAGTTGACCACGATGATCAGCATCCTCGAGAACCCCTTATCGTAAGTTATCGAAAAAATGGTGTGCCAGACCCTTCGGGGTATTGTTCGAATCTTACGGAAACGGGCTCATATATCTTCCATTGGACTGAACAAAATATATTTATCGCAGCGGAATAAACACTTGTTGACGGCAGATGAAATTCAGTCGTCTAGACGCATCTCTTACTCAAACAATGCGGTAGGTCATCTGCAATTGCAGTTTTGCTCGTTGCCCAATACCCATACCCATAGCCCTATCTTCTACGACTAGTTCTCTTATTGGAATGGTTGTGTACCATTTTCAGATACGTTTCATGTTCGATATACATATGAATTATATAGTGTACATGAAACATATCTGAAAATGATACCAAACCATTCCAATAAGACAACCCTATCTACGACCTTTCGTAACGTGGTTAAATACGCTTGAGACATACAGTAGCGCTCATAAGTCATGGGACACTTTTTGCTTTTATTGTAACTTTTTGCCCAGGAAATGCATCATTGTGGAACTAAGGTAGGATGTACCAAATCCATTGGAGATTATGATAATGAAATTGGGGCATGACGCAATAGCCTACTTATTGCGTAGTGATGACGCAATCAAAGTGTACTTATTCAAAACGGCATTATTCTTACATATTTGTTTTCTTACTCGCCAAACTTTATGAGGTTAGAGATATGGCTAAGGACTACCCAGATAAAAATTTTGAAGTTGCTGCGCGACCGCACATTTGCTGCAGCCCTGCAAAAACAGGGTCGCAAATTCAGAACTCGGCTTCTAGATGAGCTAGACACTCGTTCAAAGCATCGCAATGATCGCCATCATGAGTAGATATGATCCTGAGAATGAGAAAGCAATATCTCGAAATTTGCCCTCAGGGCATGAAAAAACACTTTTTTCATGACCATTTTTGGACATCCATAACTTTCTCGGAAATGCAGTTAAAAATCTTATTTTTGCATAGAGATGTTCAAAATGTATTGGTGTACCGACTCCCCGTTTTTTTAGAGCGATTGGACACCTTTCCTGCTCGCGGCGACAGGTTATCGGAGGGATACCATGGTCGGAAAACACCCTGTTTACGCACTCTCGTGGTCTGCACTCTCTCGCCCATAGGTGTAACACGTGTATCACGAGTCAGTGGATGAAAATTGACACCGTCGGGAACATTTTGAAAAAAAGTTGTGGCAGATCTGACTCATATTATAATCGTAGAATGCTTAAGCCATAAGATTTCGAAAAATCTGGGTCATGGGTTCCAGAGCCGGCTTTTAGGAATTTTCCGGTTTTGCACCTGGCTATACTGAATATAAGCTCCCAGAAGAGCTAGAGAGATGGTATTGAGCTCAAAATGTGCGGAAAAATACTTCCAGAAACTTTCCTGTTGAACACAATACTATTGGGCAACAATTAAAAATCATACAAATAAAAAACTTTTTTAGATCCAAATTAAAAATCTTTTCTATGTCAAGCTGAGGAGCGCAGTAGATTTTTAATGCAGATTAAGAAACAACAAGTCCTGATGTATGAAAGAAAAATATAAAAACCGAATTCGAAGTGACTCCAAATCGGCAATTTTCGATCAAAGTCGCAACTATCAAAGTCGATCAAAGTCGCAACATCATTTTGCGTTTTCTGGCTAGATAAGTTGGATGACGTTCAAAAACGCGAAATTTCCAAACTTTGAAAAATTCGATTTTTTCAACCTCCTAAATTGCCAAGTTTACAAGTTTTCAACTTCCGATTTTTGTTTCTATGGACATCCATTCAAAGTGGAAATAAGAATAGGTGCCACCCTCAATACATAATATCATAATTGGCTTACCAAAGCTTTCCTTCTCCATGATTGATGTGCTCAAACTTACAATTCCAGAGAGTACGATTCGGAATATATTTCGATTTTGACTTAATTTGCATGAACTATTGCATCCTTTAATCACTAAAAATCATTTTGTAAGCAAAAATAATGAAAAATCTTGAAATAGTCGCAATGTTCCCTACAATTCGAAAAATGAAAATTTCGAAGATATAAATTTTCGACTTGTTTTTAAGAGCATCCAAAACTCAATATGGTGCGAGTATTTTACTCTTTCTGGCCAATAATCATTTTTAGTCATCGAAACATGCAATCGTTCATGCAAATTAAGTCAAAATCGAAATATATTCCGAATCGTACTCTCTGGAATTGTAAGTTTGAGCACATCAATCATGGAGAAGGAAAGCTTTGGTAAGCCAATTATGATATTATGTATTGAGGGTGGCACCTATTCTTATTTCGACTTTGAATAGATGTCCATAGAAACAAAAATCGGAAGTTGAAAACTTGTAAACTTGGCAATTTAGGAGGTTGAAAAAATCGAATTTTTCAAAGTTTGGAAATTTCGCGTTTTTGAACGTCATCCAACTTATCTAGCCAGAAAACGCAAAATGATGCTAAATGTGGCATATTTGTATTTGACATTTCCGATTTATCATTTTATGTAGATTCTGCAACCACATAGTTGCGACTTTGATCGAAAATTGCTGATTTGGAGTCACTTCTAGTTCGGTTTTTATATTTTTCTTTCATACATCAGGACTTGTTGTTTCTTAATCTGCATTAACAATCTAATGAGCTCCTCAGCTTGACATAGAAAAGATTTTTAATTTGGATCTAAAAACGGTTTTTTATTTTTATGATTTTTAATTGTTGCCCAATCGTATTGTGTTCAACAGGAAAGTTTCTGGAAATATTTTTCCGCACATTTTGAGCTCAATACCATCTCTCTAGCTCTTCTGGGAGCTTATATTCAGTATAGCCAGGTGCAAAACCGGAAAATTCCTAAAAGCCGGCTTTGGGACATTTTTCGAAATCTCATGTCTTAAGAATTATACCATAATAATATGATTCAGATCTGCCACAAATATTTTCAAAATGTTCCCGCACACGTTCACTCACTCGCGATACGCGTGGTAAACAATATGTTTCCCGACCCTAGTATACCTCCGGGAAACTATCGCTGCAGGGAGGAAAGATATCCAATCGCTTTAAAAAGTTGGGAATCAGTTCTTCAATACATGTTGAACATTCCTATGCAAAAACCTGATTTTTACCCACATTCTCCATATAGTTATTAATGTTCAAATGGTCCCTGAGGGCAAATTTCGAGATATTGCTTTCTCATTCTCAGGATCACACGTACTCATGATGGCGATCATTGTGATTCTTTGAACGAGTGTCTATCTCATCTCGAAGCCGAGTTCTGAATTTGCGACCCTGTTTTTGCAGCAAGGCTGCAGCAAATGTGCGGTCGCGCAGCAACTTAAAAATTTTTATCTGGGTAGTCCTTAGTTATATCTCCAACCTCATAAAGTTTGGCAAGTAAGAAAAAATCCATGTAAGAATAATGCCGTTTTGAAAAAGTACACTTTGATTGCGTCATCACTACGCAATAACTAGGCTATTGCGTCATGCCCCAAATTCATAAGCATAATCTCCAATGGATTTGGTACATCCTACCTTAGTTCCAGAAAGATGCATTTCCTGGGCAAAAAGTTACAATAAAAGCAAAAAGTGTCCCATGACTTATCAGCGCTACTGTATATTAAAGGTTTTACAATATGCATAAACAATAAAGATTCAACGTACCGCTACTCCCTTGACGTTCACTCCTCCATTCGGTTGCCAGCTGACGCGCATGATGTTCGATGAGGTGGTCGTGAAATTCTTGTTCTCGACAATTCCAGAGAGCCTGTTTTCAAAGATTTTTGAATCATCACTTTTGAATCATGAATCCTATTAAAAATTAAAGAACAACTACTCACTTTGCGATCACGCTTCCGCCCAGGTACCCATCGTATAGAATCAACGAGTCACAACAGGAGTTAGCCTCGAGCGAGATGATCTGGAACGTTTTATTGATTTTAGCAACAACATAATCAGCAAGAGCAAGATAACACTGTAATAATGTAAATAATAATACAAGAAAAACAAAAACAAAAGCATTATGAATAACAAAAATCTCGCCTCCAGTTCCACCTTCTTTCCTGGCTCCGCGGTGAGGTAGTAGTCGCACGGTGTAGACGCACTGTAGGGAAACCCGGGCGAGACGATCAAAAAACCAATTGTTAACAATGTTAATATTATTAATATTAATATTATTGATAGTATTATGGAAACTCACCAGTTGACCCTCATCGTAATCATCGCCGGAGCACCTCGGCTCAACTGAGAGACGCTCTGAAAGATAATCAATTTATTCTTTGGAAAACCTAATAAAGTCGTTTCGAATATAATGATTGCAATTAAATTTATGCAGGAAACCGTCAGAATGACCACAAATGTACTATTCGTTGTTTTGAACGTTTTTAATTGTCATTTTCATTATTAATAATTAAAATTTGTAAATTAAAACTGACGTTGACGTACGCAGGCGACCGGGAATTTAAATGCGCAGTCAATATTCAGCCACTGTCCGGCTGTCTCCGAAACGTCCATAGCGATGCAAATACCCATGTTCTTTTTCGGGAAACCTGTGAAATATTTACACTACGTTGTAGGGTTTTTCCTTTAGGGTATGTTTGATTCATTTTCACGTATATTTCAAGCGCACGTTTAACGTTTGTGCTTATGAGCAAAGTAAACCACAAACATGTATGCACATGTGTCAAACTTGTTAACCCTTCTACGAAATTTTCACAGAAAGTTATGTAGGAACTACACTCTGATGGGTCTCAGAAAGTGGCATACCTGGAAAGTAGTTCTCGTAGTCCATTTTGGATCCATCGATCCAGCCGAATGTTCCATCCTGCTGAGCCGTTGCTCCTAGCACCAAACCGTCCACCACTCCTCTCGATGTCGCCAGACGGCGTACGAAGTCGTTTTCCTGAGATCGATAGTTCAGAAATATTCCATGGTAGACTTCGCGCCGATAATATGACAGCCATTAGGGTGTCGAAAAACACGCTTATCAACAATAATTTTGGTGCGATTGTATGAAATCATGAAGCTAATCAAAATAATAAGGTATTTTTTAAAAATAATGTATTTTTAATTTAAAAATGTTTCCAAACCTGTTTATTGTGAATCGACGCCAGATCAGCTCCGGCCTTCTTGCACGTCATCTGAGCATCCTTCCAATCTCGAGCCGTACCTCCAACCTACAAATTATTTTAGAATGCATTTTAAATTAGTTTATTCCTCAATTGCATTTAGTGTTGATGTGATTGAGTATTTTCAGCGAATATATAATAAATAGTCCCGTCCAGTCCCGAGCTACAGCTCCAACCTATTACAAATGTTTTTGTTTTAGCAATAGAAAATAAATAATGAAATTGTAAATTTATTAACAAAAACCTGATAGCAGACGCCGTCTTCCTCATCATCAGCGAAACCGTCACATCCATCGTCCGCCTGCACAGGCTGCTCAAGCTGGGTGGTGCAGTAAACGGAACCCGTAATGACCTGACTGCCGATACCTGAAAGCGACGAGGGAACAATTGTAAATGCGCATTTGAGGGAGTACGACATTTCCGCAACCGACTTTTCCGCAACGGAGCGCCGTTTGCATGAGAGTTGGGGTAGCAACTTGGGAGTTGTTGCTTTGTTTTAAATTTTGTTCCCAGATGATCTTGAGTTTCACTCCAAATCAACGACCCGGGGTTCATGTAATATGGATTTCCATGACCCCTATACGTTGAAACTCAATATCGCCTGGTAACAAGAATTGTATATGCAAAGTATGGGAGCGTATACTGGTAACAACGCAACTCCCAAGTTCCCTGCTCTCAAGCAAACGGCGTCCCGTTGCGGAAATGTCGTTGCGGAAATGTCGTACCCCCGCATTTGAATATCACAATTCAGAACCGAATTGGTAAATAATCCACAAAATAAAATAACGCATAAACCCGCAAATTGTACTCGTCCGACTAACCATAGTCCCATAATCCATCCGGAACGATAAACCATCCCCAGCCCGTCGAGCATCTTCCGTCCAACTCTGCACATGACAAGATATTCACATGTAACGCGCACTTAAGTATGATATACCGCGGTATCGTATCAACACAGCTCGTAAAATCTGTGTAAAATGTGTAGATTGATGACCGAATTGTCAACTTTATTACACATATGGTAAACAAACCTTCGAAGAATCGTCTGACTCTCTCCAAACCACACGGTCTCTCGTCGTTCAGAGTGAACGAGAGTGTGTGTGTGATATGGAGAGAGTGAGACCATTGCTCAAACCTTCACTGTATTTCGGTGGTTTGTAATCAATTGGCGATCCGTCAGCCCACATCCATTCCTGCGTAGTTGTGTTGCATTCAATGCCTGAAATCACCCAGTAGAGTGCCTGACACACATCACTCATTGAGTATCTTTTTCGAGTGTGTATTATTGTAAAACTGGTAAGTTTATAATTATAAATTGGGCGAACATCGTGTTCCAAATTCATCAATGATTTCAAAAACAAAGAGTGATCCCCCCTCTTGCTCAATCTTAATCAATAAAGAATACGAATTACCGAGAACCATGAAATTGTAGAAACCGTTGTCGAGTGAAAAAAGTTCTGGCGCGAGCTCCTTCCAGTACGATTGATGCTGATATAGTAAGTGCCAATTTCCAAAAGGGAATTTTATACTGAAATCCAGCCAGAATACCTACTTCTTCATCGTGAATGATCACCGGCTGTCCTTGAATCTTGCTGCAGGTTTCGACTGCGAGTCGTGGAACATCGACGTAGTAAACGACCTCCTTGTATGCAAAGCCTCTGCACTCTCCATCCTTTACGAGATCAAAGCCGTCAGGACAGGTGCCATTAGCGAACTCTGAATATAATGCACATTTATCGAAAGTAGCGTAGGCTTTGTGGATAAAAAATCAGTCTAAACACTTTTTCGCCGATCAGCAATCACACACATTGTTCGCAATTTCCCGCGAACCCAACCCTAGTCGAAAGACGTTTTGGCACTTCTTTGGTATTTGGTCCACCCCCTACCTTCCAGTCATACCCCACTTATTTCTAGGAATTTTTCCTTATTTCCGGTCACACAACCCCTCTGCGATGGGGAGGGAATGAGAAATGATAGGGGAAAGGGGGGGGGGTGGCCAAATATCTAAGAAGTGCCTTAAATGTGCCGACGTTTTATGCAGAACTCACGCGTTAAAGTAGCGAAAATCAGCAGTCGCCACATATCGACAAGTATTTGCCCACTCTGGAAATGATATCGACGAACAGTCAAATATGCACATGTTCATCAGGCCTAACAACAAATATTCCCTAAAATTGCGCATCCGGGTGTTTCGATCTACCCACCTCACAAGGTTATTGTTGCGTGTATAAATATTCTTATCGGAGAGACGGAGTATATATCAAGCACACGCCAAGCCCTCAGAATGCATGTTGTAGCTGTGTGCGATTTTCGTGTTGAGGGGACTGGATCGGTCTATATCTTATTAAACGTGTGTTGAGGCTCGCGAAACTATGTTTCGGGATCTCCTTTTCTCACACATGCACAAATCATATTAACTTTTTGAAAGAGTGATGTCGAGTGAGTCATGGTGTTACTTCGAAAAGTGCCCCTCACGCGTGAACAAATACTCACTCTGTAATCTAACTTTGTTTCACGTCATAGACGGTATGTAGCCAGATTCAGCTAAAGTCATCATGTAAAGACCAGCAAGGAAACGATAAGGGATATGCGTTACAAGCATGTCACTGGTATCTATCCTCCAAAGCTCAAAATTTGCGCATCATGTCACTGATCTCTAATCCGCGATTTAGATGTTTCCTAGGCAGAGCAATCGTCTGACTCTCTTCAGTTTGCACGCTCTCTCGTCTCTCTGACCGGCGCAAATTTTGAGCTTTGGAGGATAGATACCAGTGACATGCTTGCAACGCATATCCCTTATCGTTTCCTTGCTGGTCTTTACATGATGACTTTAGCTACATACCGTCTATGACGTGAAACAAAGTTAGATTACAGAGTGAGTATTTGTTCACGCGTGAGGGGCACTTCCGGTTGCGGCTTTTCGAAGTAACACCATGACTCACTCGACATCACTCTTTCAAAAAGTTAATATGATTTGTGCATGTGTGAGAAAAGGAGATCCCGAAACATAGTTTCGCGAGCCTCAACACACGTTTAATAAGATATAGACCGATCCAGTCCCCTCAACACGAAAATCGCACACAGCTACAACATGCATTCTGAGGGCTTGGCGTGTGCCTGATATATACTCCGTCTCTTCGATAAGAATATTTATATGCACGCAACAATAACCTTGTGAGGCGGGTAGATCGAAACACCCGGATGCGCAATTTTAGGGAAATTTCAATTGGTGGTTGTAAATAGTATTTACAGTCAAATAAAAATTTGGAAATAACGAGAAAAGTTGAGATTTTGGCACATTTAAGGCGAAAAATGAGAACGAATACCATTCATAATCTGGAAGGGAAACATTTTTCAGGGATAAAAAAGGCGAAGATTACGAATCTGAAATAATCTCGTGGTTAGTTGGAACTTGTTTTCAATGCATCAAAATATACTTGGAATTTCAACTCGAAAAAATGAATGTACAAAATTTTCACCCATTCAATGTTTTCCTTTCTCAAAATTGTTAACATGAAATTTAGTGTAAAATTAAAATTTATTGAAAAATTAAAAGTTTTTCCGCTTCTCATATTGGCCATTTTGCACTCTCTCACTTCATTGTAGCTCAACGTTGAACGAAAATACAAAATTTTGAAATTTCGAAAATTTCAGAGACTTTTTAGGCAATTTTCGTTTCACGGCTTTAAAACTTAAGCTGAAAGTTTCTTATCTTCAGATACATTAACCCTTATAATTTAGTAGAGATCGAAGCAGTTTGCACATTTTGTCAAACAAGGGTCTCGGATTCATACAATCTTTCTGAAGACACGTGCTACATCAATTAGCCAAAATTCACAAAGATAGCGATAAGGAGGGCACAACAATTGATCAATGTCGCTCACATGCTGCACACAATTTGTCACGCTTTCCTGATTACACATTCTCGCAGGATTAAAAAGATCGCCGCCCAAATCATCATTCACGGCCCAAAATTCGCACACCATGTCTGTGCAATTTCAGAAGATAATGCGTACTAAATCAGACAGTCGTTGCTCTATACCGAGTAAATAGTTCGTTTATAATATTATTCTCTTTTTTGGATTGCCCACCCTTAATTCATGGTATTTATCACAGATTCATCTGTCTAATCATCATTGACATGCTTCAGCATAATGCATATATTGTTATGTCGCTCTTCGGGGTATTATTATTGCTATTATCCGTACAATTATTATTGTTATTATCCGAATAATTAATATTTGTATTAACCGTATAATTGTTATTGTTATCATTCATATAATTATTATTACACATGTATCAGATGTGGATCCTGTCCATCCTCTTCCTGTGCTACATCACAGCTGCCGATGCACGAGTGGCACTCCTAACTTCTGGCTTGTTGAATAACACCGCACCAGTCCATAGCGCCTCAAGTCATTCAGGGCCAAGTAATGCTTTGCAATTAATTGATCATCAAATTAGTCACGAGGCTATACGAGACGGAACGTAGTATTCCCTCATTATTGTCGTGTAAAACCATTACATTTCGACCTGCTTAAAATGATTATGGGTGTAAATTAATGTGCAGTTTCTTCATCAGTTGCTTGAAAACCTCAAATTATTTCAAAACAGTTCCTGGTTTGAGATAAAACGCATTTGCGAACCAGTGTTGAGAGAGTGCGGAGTAGAAAGAGACCGTGTTATCGTTGTTTTTACTCTCCAGGTCCGTACTGCCCTTGCGGTACGAGCGGGGGTCAGCCGGTTGGATGGAACTTCAACGAGATCTGGGTGGATATCGTCATCATTCTGGACACTTCGGAAGCCATGGGAGAGGCATCGTTGTACTATGTGAGGGTTTGCAATTTATTCTTTCGCAAAATGTGATCACACAACACCCACAAAATCTTTGAAAAAATGATGGAATATATGCGTTCACTGTTATAGGCCGGACGCTTGATCGAGTCTTTCCTAAGCGACGGTGCGAACGACTTTCTCAACACCGATACAGACGCGGTTTTCTACTCGAGAGTCGGAGTGATCGCGATGTCGGATACAGCTACGGTAGGTATATATTTATAGTATTCGATTATATATGATCGAAACTTCACTCGTATTTATTTTTGTTTTTATAAGCTTAATAACTCACCAAATATATTGTTTCTTTCAAATAAAAAATAAAATAATTCGGAAGACTTCGGAAGAAAGCCAAAGACATTATGTTATCTAATGTTCGCATAATCATTGTTGTCGGTGTCGTAACGTGTGATATTTTAAAATATTATCAAAATATAATATTAGAGAAAAAAGTTCATGTTCTCTTCCGGTTGTTTCCCATCCAAAATTGTGTCTGAAGAATTATCTGTGAAATTAGCATCTATTAATGTAGTACTCATGAGAACATACTATATTCAGCCGCTCTACAACCTCAACATGACCAAGAAAGACATAATTCAAGGAAAAGTTGCAATCAAGAAAGGAGTAGCTGAAATGAACTTTGAGGAGTGAGGATTCACTGCTGCTAGTCCGGGAATGCATACCAAAACTTTGATATTATTGAAAATATAGACGTTTGCAACTAAGCAAATTACCAAACGTGTCTTGATATAGCTGCCACATTTTTCGAAACACAGTTATACCAACCAGGCGATTTTGACGATTTTTTGACGTGACATATGAGAGGAATCGCGAGAGAATCGACCACGTCGCGGCGGTAGGATTCAAGTTTGTCCTATACCGCTATAATTTCGTACTTTGAATGATGCTCTTTAAAACTGCGTCATCAGAATTTCGATATCTGTCGTCATCGTCGATATTCAGAAGGTCAAACATGGTACTATCACTTTTCGACAGTGAAATTGCGCTCACTTAAATGATCATAAATCCGTTCAAAGTGAAGATAGAGGGCCGTCCTTTTTTGCCAATGAAAGCTACCATCATGCGCTACAACTTTGGCATCTATAAATGTGAGTTTTCATGTGAGGAATTCAGGAAAATGCGCAAAACTGTACAATAGGTCAAAGTGGTCATAGAGATCCGGCCTATGGCTAGAAATGTAGAGCACGCCGCGGGCAGGAAAGATATCCAATTGCTCTAAAAAGTTGGAAATCAGTTCTCCAATACATTATGAACATTCCTATGCAAAAACCATATTTTTACATTTCCCGTGTAGTTATGAATGTCTAAAAAATGTCCATGCAAAAAAGTGATTTTTTCATGCCCTGAGGGCATATTTCGAGATATTGTGTTCATATTCTCAGGATTATCTGGACTCATGATGGCGATCATTTTGATGCCTTGAACCAGTCTCCAGCTTGATTTGGAGCCGAGATCTAAATTTTCGACCTCGATTTTGCAGCAAAGCTGCTGCAAACGCAGCAACCTCAAATTTTTTTTTCTGGATAGGCCTCGAGCATGACTCTAACCTCTGAAAGTTTGACGAGCTGAAACAAATGCATGTAAGAATAATGCCGCTTTGAAAAAGTACATTTTGATTGCGTCATCACTACGCAACGACTGTGCGACTGTGCGAAAAAGCATGATACCCCAAAAGGTATTTTCGATTTGAAAAGTTATGTCATTTTTGGTTCACCCGACAGCTCCGCACCAGGGTGTAGTCCTTGATGACGATTGATGACGTCAACATAAAAGTTGTAGCGCATGATGGTAGCTTTTATTGGCAAAAAAGAACGGCCATCTATCTTCACTTTGAACGGATTTATGATCATTTAAGTGAGCGCAATTTCACTGTCGAAAAGTGATAGTACCATGTTTGACTTTCTGAATCTCGACGGTGACGACAGATATCGAAATTGTGACGACGCAGTTTTTAAGAGCATCATTCAAAGTACTTATAACCAAAATTATAGCGGGATAGTACAAACTTGAATCCTACCGCCGCTGACCCCCCTCAAATGGTCGATTCTCTCGCGATTCGCCTCATATATTTGTGCTACATGTTTTTGCAACAACAAAACTATTAACGCTTTGTAGAGCTTTCCACGCCGCTACTCAAATGCACTATGAAGGACGATTGAGCATACCAGAACGCGATCACACCCGTCAAGTGATCTACTTCATGACTGATTCCAAGCCGTAAGCAACATTTCGAGAAAAACATACTGTTACTATTATTTTTAAAAAAATGAAAACACATAGATCAGCGTCAACATTTTTTTCGAATCAATTTATCTCTTGCATGAGAGTAAATGTTGGGCTATCAATATCGCATTCTCAGGATCATCGTTTAGATGTCTTGAACTGGGTTCTAGTATTTGTGTGTGACTGTGAAGCAATGCTGAACTCAATGAGAACTTGAGAACAAATCGTTGTTAAAGCAATGCCGTTTCAAAAAAGTAGTGATTACTTCACCATTACGCAATATATATATATATATATATATATATATATATATTTTACAATAACTCATATTCATATCGGCATCATAATCATTGATGATTTCGGGGGGCAGACAAAACCGCAACGGATTGCCGTTCGCTGAAGATTTGGTCAAGCAACATGGGAATTGTTCCTTTGTTATCTCTACTAAATCATCCTGATTATATCCTCTAAGTAGGCTATATTGCGTTTCACTCTATATCAGTGTAGTTCATGCTCCAAAATTCGATATTTAGGTGAAAAATCATGGTTAGAAATACAACTAAAATATATTCCGGCACCCAAGGAACACATGTTACCCAGCAACATGATTAATTGGTTTTCGGTGTTTATCTAACCATGATTTTCCACGCAAATAGTAAACGTTGATAGAGAGTGAAACGCAAGATCGTCTAATTAGAGGATCTAATTAGGGTGATGTAGTAGAGGGCATACTGATAACAAAGGAACAACTCCCAGGTTGCTTCATCAAATCCACATCGAACAGCGATCTGTTGCGGTTTTGTCCGTTGCGGTTTTGTCCGCCCCCCATGATTTCCGATACCGTACACAAGTTTGATAACATTATCTTGACTGCGTTGAAAGAACATACGAAGTAATATTTGCCAGGAAATGCACATATTGGTACGGGCAATATAATATGAGTGCCGGGAGTTTAAAAAAAAATAGAATAATATGTTACTGATCCGCAATTTCTTACAGGAAAGACATATCAGATGGTGACATCGGTCAAGAAATTAACACGTTCAAAGACTATTATGGAGCCATCATTGTGAATGGTGAATCCTCATATTTGTTCTTCTATGTTTTTTTGCAGTTGCCAATAATATGGTTTTCAGAATTCCGGAAAGAGGGAGATATGACTGGCGAGAACTATGCTTTGGAGAACCTCGCATCAATTGGATACTACTTCTTAAATGGCGATTACATCACGGCCGGACTTCAGCCCTTTTGCAAGGGTATTTTTTTAAAGATTACAATAGTAGTGTATGTGCTCCAGGAGCGACCTTGAATATGACAGATGAACTGTTGGGTATAGATGTAGGAGTATTTTTTCGGAAGGCAAGAGTGTTGCAATGATTGTTTGCGTGCATTCGGACTTATATAAAAAAAGGTGAAATAAAGTCGAATTCTACAATCTCGACAGGGCGTGCTTTGCCTCCCCACGCCAATTCAGCGTTCAGTCTTTCCTTAGGTTATCAGCGACCTATGCGTAAGGATAACCGCCCGTGTTGTGTGCACGTGCTGGGGGATTTTACTTTCATGATTTTGAAACACTACCAACATTTCTTAACCCTTGGTGTGGGTGGATGTGTGGACGCGGGCGGGGATCAAACTCATTACCCCTCGAACGCAGATCTGGCACACAACCACTGCGCCAACCCGGTCGTATATATCTGACTTACATTAGCTGCATATGAGTCATTGTTAAGCCAATTGCTTCTGCATGTCGAAGATGGAATACTCTGGAGGCGATGCTGCTAAGGCCGGCGGTGGGTCAATGTGCTTTTTTTATATATAACACAATAACAACAACAACAACAACAACATTAAAATAACGTAATGACAACTGCCATGGCATATTTAGGAGGGTGCTATCGTGGGTCGGCGAAGGATGTTCCTTTCAACAAGGCGAAGGAAATGTGCGCGACTGGAGGCGGAATCATGTCTGTGATTCACGACCAAAATAAGGCCAAACTCCTTCAGATAGGTAATATATTGTGCTAATTTAATTATTCCTACTGTATAATTAGTAGCTGTCATCACAGAAAGTAACATCATTCTTCAAGTATATATTAAGCTCAACTTTTTATTGGCACCCTAACACTCAGGTTAACAGATGCACATGTTGATGTCATCTTAACAAATGCTTGGCCAATTATGTGCGTTTCCTTCATCCACATATTATTCACTGTTTTTCAGCAGAACAAAAGATCGACTACTTCTGGATCGGGTACCAGAAGTCGGACAGTGGTGACTGGAACTGGCAAGACGGGGTCAGTATCACAAACTCTTTTCATTTTCGAGCGATATGAAGGGCGACCACTCAGGGTCACTTGAAAGTCCGTATTTTAGTTATCATCTCGCCTTGAGCTTTCGGAGGCGAAAATGTTCAGACTTAAATATAAATGCCTATTTTAGTCTAGTGATCCATACACGAATTGGGGCGTGGACGAGCCGAGCCCCAACGCAGTCGCCAAGTGTGCTTACGCGGACAACAGGGATCCGAAGAATCTGATATGGTCATCAATATTTTTATTTTTGTGTAATCTTTGCACTGTTATAGTGCACTAGATTCAGGTGGCCTAAATTCATGAAGTACTGATTACAAATTTAGCGACCCTTAAATAAACTCGAAAGTGTAACAAAATTGAACACCAAAAGGAAAAAGTTGTGAGCATTCTCCCCTTGAGCAGTATCCTTCCGCGCTCAAACCGGGATGTAGATTACGGTTCCCCCAATTGGGCTGATCCCGTCGAGTGTGCGAAAGAGTAGGCAAAATTGAGAGAGCTCTGGATTACGCTGATCATTTCCGGCTTTCCCTTGAGGCTATTATTGATTTTTAGCATTTTTGTATATTCATTTTATACTAATTCAACCAGCTATCCGATGGACTACACAAAATAATGAGTCAATTTCGTCCTTGTAGGGTAACTTTAAGCATAGTTTAACTTAAAACTTTCAGGGGCGCCGGAAACTGTCAGGTCGCTTTCCCGTACATATGCGAGTACCCTCCGTGCCAAGCGGGAATCAAAGACTGTTAAATAGACTACGTATGTTATGCATCATGAGTTTGTTATCGCGATAAATCATTGTTATCTATAACATGTGCAACTCCTAGTATAGCATGCGTATCACGTAAGATTAGAATAAGCCATATTACTGCACTTAATATTACAAGACGATATGAATGGTTCATCAGATAAATTTCCTGATCATGCTTCAGTTCCGCGCACAGAATTTTGATTGAACAATACTACTGTCAGAATCTATTTACGTAGTAGGGATTCGCTAAAATCCCTCTCACGCGTTAAAGTAGCGAAAATCAGCAGTCGCCACATATCGACAAGTATTTGCCCACTCTGGAAATGATATCGACGAACAGTCAAATATGCACATGTTCATCAGGCCTAACAACAAATATTCCCTAAAATTGCGCATCCGGGTGTTTCGATCTACCCACCTCACAAGGTTATTGTTGCGTGTATAAATATTCTTATCGGAGAGACGGAGTATATATCAGGCACACGCCAAGCCCTCAGAATGCATGTTGTAGCTGTGTGCGATTTTCGTGTTGAGGGGACTGGATCGGTCTATATCTTATTAAACGTGTGTTGAGGCTCGCGAAACTATGTTTCGGGATCTCCTTTTCTCACACATGCACAAATCATATTAACTTTTTGAAAGAGTGATGTCGAGTGAGTCATGGTGTTACTTCGAAAAGTGCCCCTCACGCGTGAACAAATACTCACTCTGTAATCTAACTTTGTTTCACGTCATAGACGGTATGTAGCCAGATTCAGCTAAAGTCATCATGTAAAGACCAGCAAGGAAACGATAAGGGATATGCGTTACAAGCATGTCACTGGTATATATCCTCCAAAGCTCAAAATTTGCGCATCATGTCACTGATCTCTAATCCGCGATTTAGATGTTTCCTAGGCAGAGCAATCGTCTGACTCTCTTCAGTGTGCACGCTCTCTCGCCGGTCAGAGAGACGAGAGAGCGTGCAAACTGAAGAGTGTCAGACGATTACTTACTAGGCATCAAATTCTCCATTCGAGACGATAATGCGACGGTAGGCTGTCGGTCGTTGCAGATGGGGAGTAATGATGGCAAGTCAGGATCTGATCTCATCGGTTAACATACTCTCTCGCTCTGTGTGACCGGTGATGTCACGAACGAGCTGAGGTGGGCTCATGCCTTGGTAACACTTTTTTAGCACATTCCACTTCGAATTTCGTTAAATTCATCAGTGTATTAGATCTACACTAAACGTATAAAACCGAACTCGAGACTACGGCATATATCACGATTATTGATATGCACTCATTCAGTTTTAGTGCTCTTACGTAGGGAAATTGACTCCTAATTATGCGTACTTGTTCGCTGATATGTTGGAGGGGGGTGACAATTGCTAAAACGGCAATTGCTCATCTCGTCGCCGTTCGCCTGCAATTTGGCGCAGCGACTTGGGAGTTCTTTCATTGTTACCAGTATGCGCTCCCCTACAATTGCATATACCCATTGATCCGTGTTTACCACCCTAGTGACAATCCTTAATGTACGCCTAACAATGTAATCCGTTCAGTCTACTGATGACTAAACTAACTGAGGCGTCGATGAGCACTACTGCAGTCGCTAAGTGTACCTACGTGGACTCTATCAAGCCGTATCTACAACCTTGCTGAGGGGAGATTATGTTTTTTCATGTAAGTGGTTAGAAATAGAAAAAAAGGAACATCACATATTTTAAGATCAATATGTCTATAACCGACGAATTAACTACTTCATTTTTTTGGCAGCTTTCGAATTGGCCGTGCTGAACTTTGTCACCACTAAAGCAATTGGTGGTTGTAAATAGTATTTACAGTCAAATAAAAATTTGGAAATAACGAGAAAAGTTGAGATTTTGGCACATTCAAGGCGAAAAATGAGAACGAATACCATTCATAATCTGGAAGGAAAACATTTTTCAGGGATAAAAAAGGCGAAGATTACGAATCGGAAATAATCTCGTGGTTAGTTGGAACTTGTTTTCAATGCATCAAAATATACTTGGAATTTCAACTCGAAAAAATGAATGTACAAAATTTTCACCCATTCAATGTTTTCCTTTCTCAAAATTGTTAACATGAAATTTAGTGTAAAATTAAAATTTATTGTAAAATTTATTGAAAAATTAAAAGTTGTTCCGCTTCTCATATTGGCCATTTTGCACTCTCTCACTTCATTGTAGCTCAACGTTGAACGAAAATACAAAATTTTGAAATTTCGAAAATTTCAGAGACTTTTTAGGCAATTTTCGTTTCACGGCTTTAAAACTTAAACTGAAAGTTTCTTATCTTCAGATACATTAACCCTGATAATTTAGTAGAGATCGAAGCAGTTTGCACATTTTGTCAAACAAGGGTCTCGGATTCATACAATCTTTCTGAAGACACGTGCTACATCAATTAGCCAAAATTCAATGCTGCCAAAATTCACAAAGATAGCGATAAGGAGGGCACAACAATTGATCAATGTCGCTCACATGCTGCACACAATTTGTCACGCTTTCCTGATTATACATTCTCGCAGGATTAAAAAGACCGCCGCCCAAATCATCATTCACGACCCAAAATTCGCACACCATGTCTGTGCAATTTCAGAAGATAATGCGTACTAAATCAGACAGTCGTTGCTCTATACCGAGTAAATAGTTCGTTTATAATATTATTCTCTTTTTTGGATTGCCCACCCTTAAATCATGGTATTTATCACAGATTCATCTGTCTAATCATCATTGACATGCTTCAGCATAATGCATATATTGTTATGTCGCTCTTCGGGGTATTATTATTGCTATTATCCGTACAATTATTATTGTTATTATCCGAATAATTATTATTTGTATTAACCGTATAATTGTTATTGTTATCATTCATATAATTATTATTACACATGTATCAGATGTGGATCCTGTCCATCCTCTTCCTGTGCTACATCACAGCTGCCGATGCACGAGTGGCACTCCTAACTTCTGGCTTGTTGAATAACACCGCACCAGTCCATAGCGCCTCAAGTCATTCAGGGCCAAGTAATGCTTTGCAATTAATTGATCATCAAATTAGTCACGAGGCTATACGAGACGGAACGTAGTATTCCCTCATTATTGTCGTGTAAAACCATTACATTTCGACCTGCTTAAAATGATTATGGGTGTAAATTAATGTGCAGTTTCTTCATCAGTTGCTTGAAAACCTCAAATTATTTCAAAACAGTTCCTGGTTTGAGATAAAACGCATTTGCGAACCAGTGTTGAGAGAGTGCGGAGTAGAAAGAGACCGTGTTATCGTTGTTTTTACTCTCCAGGTCCGTACTGCCCTTGCGGTACGAGCGGGGGTCAGCCGGTTGGATGGAACTTCAACGAGATCTGGGTGGATATCGTCATCATTCTGGACACTTCGGAAGCCATGGGAGAGGCATCGTTGTACTATGTGAGGGTTTGCAATTTATTCTTTCGCAAAATGTGATCACACAACACCCACAAAATCTTTGAAAAAATGATGGAATATATGCGTTCACTGTTATAGGCCGGACGCTTGATCGAGTCTTTCCTAAGCGACGGTGCGAACGACTTTCTCAACACCGATACAGACGCGGTTTTCTACTCGAGAGTCGGAGTGATCGCGATGTCGGATACAGCTACGGTAGGTATATATTTATAGTATTCGATTATATATGATCGAAACTTCACTCGTATTTATTTTTGTTTTTATAAGCTTAATAACTCACCAAATATATTGTTTCTTTCAAATAAAAAATAAAATAATTCGGAAGACTTCGGAAGAAAGCCAAAGACATTATGTTATCTAATGTTCGCATAATCATTGTTGTCGGTGTCGTAACGTGTGATATTTTAAAATATTATCAAAATATAATATTAGAGAAAAAAGTTCATGTTCTCTTCCGGTTGTTTCCCATCCAAAATTGTGTCTGAAGAATTATCTGTGAAATTAGCATCTATTAATGTAGTACTCATGAGAACATACTATATTCAGCCGCTCTACAACCTCAACATGACCAAGAAAGACATAATTCAAGGAAAAGTTGCAATCAAGAAAGGAGTAGCTGAAATGAACTTTGAGGAGTGAGGATTCACTGCTGCTATTCCGGGAATGCATGCCAAAACTTTGATATTATTGAAAATATAGACGTTTGCAACTAAGCAAATTACCAAACGTGTCTTGATATAGCTGCCACATTTTTCGAAACACAGATATACCAACCAGGCGATTTTGACGATTTTTCGACGTGACATATGAGAGGAATCGCGAGAGAATCGACCACGTCGCGGCGGTAGGATTCAAGTTTGTCCTATACCGCTATAATTTCGTACTTTGAATGATGCTCTTTAAAACTGCGTCATCAGAATTTCGATATCTGTCGTCATCGTCGATATTCAGAAGGTCAAACATGGTACTATCACTTTTCGACAGTGAAATTGCGCTCACTTAAATGATCATAAATCCGTTCAAAGTGAAGATAGAGGGCCGTCCTTTTTTGCCAATGAAAGCTACCATCATGCGCTACAACTTTGGCATCTATAAATGTGAGTTTTCATGTGAGGAATTCAGGAAAATGCGCAAAACTGTACAATAGGTCAAAGTGGTCATAGAGATCCGGCCTATGGCTAGAAATGTAGAGCACGATGAGCTAAACATTTCATCTGTTGAAAGTGAGTCTCTATCTTCTCGTTGAAGCGAGTTACAGAGCCTGGGAGATGGCAGAAAACGAAAAATTTTTTAATATATACTCGGATTTCTCTCATTTTTGGCGAGAAGTGAAGCACATGCAGTCGCGAGCATAAGTCATCGGACACTTTTGGAATGGGTTTGAAATTTTTAACCAGGACAATTTCAATTCTGCTAGTAGGATGTTATGCACCAAATTCATCAGAGATTTTTCTTTTTGATATTGGAGTATGACGCAATCGCACAGTCGTTGCGTAGTGATGACGCAATCAAAATGTACTTTTTCAAAACGGCATTATTCTTACATGGATTTTTTCCAGCTCGTCAAACTTTCAGAGGTTAGAGTCATGCTCGAGGCCTATCCAGAAAAAAAAATTGAGGTTGCTGCGTATGCAGCAGCTTTGCTGGAAAATCGAGGTCGAAAATTCAGATCTCGGCTCCAAATCAAGCTGGAGACTGGTTCAAGGCATCAAAATGATCGCCATCATGAGTCCAGATGATCCTGAGAATATGAAAACAAAATCACGAAATTTGCCCTCAGGGCATGAAAAAATCACTTTTTTGCATGGACATTTTTTAGACATTCATAACTACACGGGAAATGTAGAAATATGGTTTTTGCATAGGAATGTTGATAATGTATTGGAGAACTGATTTCCAACTTTTTAGAGCAATTGGATATCTTTCCTGCCCGCGGCGAACGTTTTTCGGAGGTATATTGGTGTCGGTGAAACACCATGTTTACCCCTAGGAGCGAGAGGGTACAGGCGTAAACAAGGTGTTTCCCGGCCCTAGTATACCTCTATAAACGAATGCCGCGGGCAGGAAAGGTATCCAATCGCTCTAAAAAGTTGGGAATCAGTTCTCCAATACATTATGAACATTCCTATGCAAAAACCATATTTTTACATTTCCCGTGTAGTTATGAATGTCTAAAAAATGTCCATGCAAAAAAGTGATTTTTTCATGCCCTGAGGGCATATTTCGAGATATTGTGTTCATATTCTCAGGATTATCTGGACTCATGATGGCTATCATTTTGATGCCTTGAACCAGTCTCCAGCTTGATTTGGAGCCGAGATCTGAATTTTCGACCTCGATTTTGCAGCAAAGCTGCTGCAAACGCAGCAACCTCAAATTTTTTTTTCTGGATAGGCCTCGAGCATGACTCTAACCTCTGAAAGTTTGACGAGCTGAAAAAAATCCATATAAGAATAATGCCGCTTTGAAAAAGTACATTTTGAATGCGTCATCACTACGCAACGGCTGTGCGACTGTGCGAAAAAGCATGATACCCCAAAAGGTATTTTCGATT
Source organism: Pristionchus mayeri (assembly GCA_036245805.1). Taxonomy (NCBI): domain Eukaryota; kingdom Metazoa; phylum Nematoda; class Chromadorea; order Rhabditida; family Neodiplogasteridae; genus Pristionchus; species Pristionchus mayeri. The sequence continues at coordinate 7,185,187 of BTRK01000005.1, forward strand.
TGAAAAGTTATGTCATTTTTGGTTCACCCGACAGCTCCGCACCAGGGTGAAGTCCTTGATGACGATTGATGACGTCAACATAAAAGTTGTAGCGCATGATGGTAGCTTTTATTGGCAAAAAAGAACGGCCATCTATCTTCACTTTGAACGGATTTATGATCATTTAAGTGAGCGCAATTTCACTGTCGAAAAGTGATAGTACCATGTTTGACTTTCTGAATCTCGACGGTGACGACAGATATCGAAATTGTGACGACGCAGTTTTTAAGAGCATCATTCAAAGTACTTATAACCAAAATTATAGCGGGATAGTACAAACTTGAATCCTACCGCCGCTGACCCCCCTCAAATGGTCGATTCTCTCGCGATTCGCCTCATATATTTGTGCTACATGTTTTTGCAACAACAAAACTATTAACGCTTTGTAGAGCTTTCCACGCCGCTACTCAAATGCACTATGAAGGACGATTGAGCATACCAGAACGCGATCACACCCGTCAAGTGATCTACTTCATGACTGATTCCAAGCCGTAAGCAACATTTCGAGAAAAACATACTGTTACTATTATTTTTAAAAAAATGAAAACACATAGATCAGCGTCAACATTTTTTTCGAATCAATTTATCTCTTGCATGAGAGTAAATGTTGGGCTATCAATATCGCATTCTCAGGATCATCGTTTAGATGTCTTGAACTGGGTTCTAGTATTTGTGTGTGACTGTGAAGCAATGCTGAACTCAATGAGAACTTGAGAACAAATCGTTGTTAAAGCAATGCCGTTTCAAAAAAGTAGTGATTACTTCACCATTACGCAATATATATATATATATATATATATATATTTTACAATAACTCATATTCATATCGGCATCATAATCATTGATGATTTCGGGGGGCGGACAAAACCGCAACGGACAAAACCGCAACGAATTGCCGTTCGCTGAAGATTTGGTCAAGCAACATGGGAATTGTTCCTTTGTTATCAGTATGCCCTCTACTAAATCATCCTGATTATATCCTCTAAGTAGGCTATATTGCGTTTCACTCTATATCAGTGTGGTTCATGCTCCAAAATTCGATATTTAGGTGAAAAATCATGGTTAGAAATACACTAATGCCGAAACTAAAATATATTCCGGCACCCAAGGAACACATGTTACCCAGCAACATGATTAATTGGTTTTCGGTGTTTATCTAACCATGATTTTCCACGCAAATAGTAAACGTTGATAGAGAGTGAAACGCAAGATCGTCTAATTAGAGGATCTAATTAGGGTGATGTAGTAGAGGGCATACTGATAACAAAGGAACAACTCCCAGGTTGCTTCATCAAATCCACATCGAACAGCGGTCTGTTGCGGTTTTGTCCGTTGCGGTTTTGTCCGCCCCCCATGATTTCCGATACCGTACACAAGTTTGATAACATTATCTTGACTGCGTTGAAAGAACATACGAAGTAATATTTGCCAGGAAATGCACATATTGGTACGGGCAATATAATATGAGTGCCGGGAGTTTAAAAAAAAATAGAATAATATGTTACTGATCCGCAATTTCTTACAGGAAAGACATATCAGATGGTGACATCGGTCAAGAAATTAACACGTTCAAAGACTATTATGGAGCCATCATTGTGAATGGTGAATCCTCATATTTGTTCTTCTATGTTTTTTTGCAGTTGCCAATAATATGGTTTTCAGAATTCCGGAAAGAGGGAGATATGACTGGCGAGAACTATGCTTTGGAGAACCTCGCATCAATTGGATACTACTTCTTAAATGGCGATTACATCACGGCCGGACTTCAGCCCTTTTGCAAGGGTATTTTTTTAAAGATTACAATAGTAGTGTATGTGCTCCAGGAGCGACCTTGAATATGACAGATGAACTGTTGGGTATAGATGTAGGAGTATTTTTTCGGAAGGCAAGAGTGTTGCAATGATTGTTTGCGTGCATTCGGACTTATATAAAAAAAGGTGAAATAAAGTCGAATTCTACAATCTCGACAGGGCGTGCTTTGCCTCCCCACGCCAATTCAGCGTTCAGTCTTTCCTTAGGTTATCAGCGACCTATGCGTAAGGATAACCGCCCGTGTTGTGTGCACGTGCTGGGGGATTTTACTTTCATGATTTTGAAACACTACCAACATTTCTTAACCCTTGGTGTGGGTGGATGTGTGGACGCGGGCGGGGATCAAACTCATTACCCCTCGAACGCAGATCTGGCACACAACCACTGCGCCAACCCGGTCGTATATATCTGACTTACATTAGCTGCATATGAGTCATTGTTAAGCCAATTGCTTCTGCATGTCGAAGATGGAATACTCTGGAGGCGATGCTGCTAAGGCCGGCGGTGGGTCAATGTGCTTTTTTTTATATATAACACAATAACAACAACAACAACAACAACATTAAAATAACGTAATGACAACTGCCATGGCATATTTAGGAGGGTGCTATCGTGGGTCGGCGAAGGATGTTCCTTTCAACAAGGCGAAGGAAATGTGCGCGACTGGAGGCGGAATCATGTCTGTGATTCACGACCAAAATAAGGCCAAACTCCTTCAGATAGGTAATATATTGTGCTAATTTAATTATTCCTACTGTATAATTAGTAGCTGTCATCACAGAAAGTAACATCATTCTTCAAGTATATATTAAGCTCAACTTTTTATTGGCACCCTAACACTCAGGTTAACAGATGCACATGTTGATGTCATCTTAACAAATGCTTGGCCAATTATGTGCGTTTCCTTCATCCACATATTATTCACTGTTTTTCAGCAGAACAAAAGATCGACTACTTCTGGATCGGGTACCAGAAGTCGGACAGTGGTGACTGGAACTGGCAAGACGGGGTCAGTATCACAAACTCTTTTCATTTTCGAGCGATATGAAGGGCGACCACTCAGGGTCACTTGAAAGTCCGTATTTTAGTTATCATCTCGCCTTGAGCTTTCGGAGGCGAAAATGTTCAGACTTAAATATAAATGCCTATTTTAGTCTAGTGATCCATACACGAATTGGGGCGTGGACGAGCCGAGCCCCAACGCAGTCGCCAAGTGTGCTTACGCGGACAACAGGGATCCGAAGAATCTGATATGGTCATCAATATTTTTATTTTTGTGTAATCTTTGCACTGTTATAGTGCACTAGATTCAGGTGGCCTAAATTCATGAAGTACTGATTACAAATTTAGCGACCCTTAAATAAACTCGAAAGTGTAACAAAATTGAACACCAAAAGGAAAAAGTTGTGAGCATTCTCCCCTTGAGCAGTATCCTTCCGCGCTCAAACCGGGATGTAGATTACGGTTCCCCCAATTGGGCTGATCCCGTCGAGTGTGCGAAAGAGTAGGCAAAATTGAGAGAGCTCTGGATTACGCTGATCATTTCCGGCTTTCCCTTGAGGCTATTATTGCTTTTTAGCATTTTTGTATATTCATTTTATACTAATTCAACCAGCTATCCGATGGACTACACAAAATAATGAGTCAATTTCGTCCTTGTAGGGTAACTTTAAGCATAGTTTAACTTAAAACTTTCAGGGGCGCCGGAAACTGTCAGGTCGCTTTCCCGTACATATGCGAGTACCCTCCGTGCCAAGCGGGAATCAAAGACTGTTAAATAGACTACGTATGTTATGTATCATGAGTTTGTTATCGCGATAAATCATTGTTATCTATAGCATGTGCAACTCCTAGTATAGCATGCGTATCACGTAAGATTAGAATAAGCCATATTACTGCACTTAATATTACAAGACGATATGAATGGTTCATCAGATAAATTTCCTGATCATGCTTCAGTTCCGCGCACAGAATTTTGATTGAACAATACTACTGTCAGAATCTATTTACGTAGTAGGGATTCGCTAAAATCCCTCTGTGAGTTATTTCTATCTTTCCCCTTGCAATATTGTTTCATCTCATTATTTTACTCACTCGTTCGATTCATGTTCGTTCTGTATTTGGAAGGTGGCTAACCTTTTCCGACCCGCCGATCGGTTCTATAGGTCGAACCGTTGACTTGTTTCTGCCACCCTAATCACATCAATGTCAGTTTTTTATTTATTTATCCTGTTCACATCTTCCCATTTATGTTACAATTTATTTGCATTATTGTTCTGCATTTCATTTTACGAATGTTGAGGTGTGTTTGACATTTACACACACTCTCTCTTTCTCACCGTGCCTTACTTGCGCACGCTCTCTTCTTCCCTCCATGTCCACGACTGATAACGATAGGCTGAATGCGCACTTAAAATGAAATACTAACCCCATCCCTACTGACTCATTTTTTTAAAAATATGTACGTGATTGCTTTCATGTTTTTTTCAATACTAAGTTCAGAGTACGCATGCGATTCCATAATTGGATATTCTCATTCGAGTGTAATATTTCTAGGTGAAGAAGCAATCTCCCTCCCTGAGTAATGGTCTGACTCTCCTCGATTTGCATGCTCTCTCGTCTCTCTACCCGATGAGAGAGTGTGCGATTTGAAGAGAGCGAGACCATTGCTCCCCTCCCTCAACCATGGTGGACATCAGCCGAATTTGCTGCTGCAGTACCATTGTGAGTCTGCATGTTCGGATGATACAAAACATTGAAAATCTAAATATGCAAGTTCATAATCAGTAATTCCTCGAAATCACCTATACAGGTTGCCTCCAAACGCGGCACCGTTTCCATAATAAGTAATTCAATGCAGGGTATCATCCTCGTTGCGCTCGCCTTGTCGTGTGTGCTGGTCTTCCTCGCGTGCTCAAAGCGAAATCCGTCCCTCATGATACCCATCATTATCATTCAGGTACACGGATAGGCGATATCATGTTTGAACTGGCCATTTTATAATCCTCTGTTTTTTGAAATCTCAGATGAATTTGGAGCATTTAATGTTTCACCCTCAGTAGAGTACTGAAATGACCAGTTCTAAAATGATACAGCCCCCAGGGGATAGCATCGTAGACTCACTTTATTATTTTTTAATCATTATTTAACCACGTTCCTCTTCTCAGTTCATCGCCTTCGTGTCCATCGTCGGGAACGCCATCTACCAGCTGGTCTTTAGAGGCAAGAATTATCCCGTATGGGCATTCATGTGAGTGAAATTTTGAATCAGTCGAATATTGTGTAATCACGGCAACAATTTGTTCGATAGCAGTGTGACAGCTGAGTTCATATGTCTGATAACATTGTTGATTGGCGTGTCTCCATTTCCAACACTCTAACCGCTCGACCTATCAAGAAAATGTGCGCCTATCAAGAAAATTTATACGATGATTACGCGAATTGCGCGCTCTCTCTACTGCCTTTCGTTTTACAGTTGCCAATGCGTACTCTATGCACTCGCAATCATCGGTTCCGGATTTGCTCTTGAATGCCACTTTCGCTGCTACAAGCTGCTCAAGGCGCAACGGTGAGTTATTGTTACTGTCATTGTTATTGTTGTATTACAACAATTCAAATCAGCTTACATTGCAGAAATCACCATAACGTCGGAGTGTAAGCGTCGCTCCGTCTTCCGAAGTGTGATCAACAACAAGATCAATGTGGTTTCTGAATTGTATTGTTATGTAGTATTCTTCGTTATTCTGTCAACAAAGCTTGATGCTGTTCCAGTTGTGATCTTTTTTTTTGAATCATTCCCCACTTTGCAATCCTTGCTGTTGCGATCCCGGTTCATCCCATCTATAAGAGGAAGTGAATAGTCCTCGCCGCGATACATAGACTGTCGATGTAATTTTGGACGTTGCACATGTGGAGTAGTGATGACAAATCAGGATGCGCTCTCCTCGTTTAACATACTCTGTCTGACCGGTGATACGGAGGATACATTCCGACTATACGGAGGATACATTCCGACTTGGCAACCTCCACTCACACTTCTTTCCAATTGTTCTCCACTTCTGCCACTTCAGCGGCCACCTCTTTTGCGGCCTTTTTGTCTCAACTTCTGCGTTCTGAGCTAAACACACTCTATATTGGCCTCTGACATTGAAATTACCAAACTTTGAAATCTCGGATTCAACCGTGAAACATAGATGAAGTAAGGCGGATCGTTTTTGACTAAGTAAGCGAACAGGGTTGATCACTCGTTATCAGATATTGCATGATGTATAATATCACAGGCAATTTCACACCGAGTGAATATCGATCTGCACTTCTCCTCCTCCTTGAAAATATTTACCCAAATTTGAATTTGTTTTGGATTCTGAAAAAAAGTTTGCTGTACATGTTAGAATCATTTTTTGACAAATCATTTGCTACTAATTGTGATGACTCTTTATCAGGCATGTAAGTCGACATGATCACTGATTTCCCGTCGAGGAAACATCGATCTGCACGGCGAATGCATCCTTCGCCTTCTCATTCTTCTTCCAGGCGAGCTTGACGTCGACCTTCGATCCGTCATACGACTTCGAGATCGAGTTCTTGCCGTACAGCCTTTATGGAGTATTTGTATTATGTTTTGTTAATATTTTTAGTGGTTTGAAAATGAATCAAGTGTATGAAAGGTGAACTACGAATTGTTCGCAGTTTCACGTTATGGACCTACTTCATCACGTCATCGTTGATGGTGAGCGAGAGGGCGTCAGCTTGGTCGGCAATCGAGTAGTCTCCGTTGACGATGATATGGAGTCCGCTGAATTGATGATTTCTTGGACTTTTTGAAAACATAATTATTTGGCTCTGTCTGAATAATCGGAGCAGATGAAATTTTTATCGGCCCCGCGCGGCCGTATTTTTGGTGGCGGGGCCGTAAAAATAGTGGCGGGGCCGAAAATCTGGCATCTGTCATAGAGTCACGCGCACTAATGATCTCACTAACGATGCAGGACCACGGAAATATAGAAACTTGAAATATATAATTTTCATTTAGATGTGAGAAGTGCAAGTTTACTCTTACGTGTCGTTCGTTAGGGTAGCATCTGCATCGATTTTCGTAAGTGGCGGGACGAGAGAGTAGAGCGCATCGCCGACTGATGGGCACCCAACGTATCCTGCATTGTAATATTTCAAATCATGAATGAAAACAGTACATACAAAATAACTTAATATCAGGGATTGTACTGTTATTATGGTAACCGAAAACGTAAATGTAAGCTTGCCTGGTGTAGTGTATACAGCGCTCGAGTCCACGTTGGTCAGTTGCTTCTTGCCTTCGGCTGAAATTTGTGAGGCGTATTTAGATAAATTACTCATTTAGATGTTCTATATATTTTTGAAATGATAAGCGATACAATGGTATCGATAAATAAGGATACTGCAGAAATAGTCACACTTTGTGCCCTGTCTTGAGAAGGATGACACGTGGGGTTTATGCCGCTATAAAATTATCAGGTTGGTCCATAAGTTCCTTTCTTTTTTCATGCACTAACATTCTGAACTGCTAAGGTAGTCACAATGAGCCAATCAAATAATTGTTTTTGATGTTTATACGGACATGGGTACACACTATAGCGAAAACTATATTATGTTGATTCGATCAATTAGAATAGAGCATTTTAGTTCGGAAGTAATCTTACCTGGTCGAGCAATCCGGCTTTTCAATCTATACCTATATATAAAGCGCAGTGTGTGTCCGTATGTCCGGATTGCGAAACAGTTGCGAAACAGTTGCGAAACGATTACGAAATGGGGAGGGAGAGAGATCGCGCGTCAACAAGTTGCGAAATGAGTGGTTGCGAAACCTACTCCGCTAGGACGGGGACCCCGCCGAAGGCGGGGGGGCAGCCGGACTAGTAATATATAATCACTTACTATCGCTGTTGACGAGCACCCATCTTCCATCTGCCGGCTTGTCGAACATAACCGTTGCGATGGGCGAATTAACAACGAACGCGGTGCGGGAAAGACCGACGGCGGATCTGATAAATACAACAATAAAGACCGACAACAATCTTGCTTCTATTGCTTGGTCTGGTCTTGCTCTGGTCTAAAGACCGACAATACAGAACAATAAAGGCCGGATATAGACCGAAGAATAAAGACGAGCAAGACCGACGGCGGATCTGATAAAATATAAGATAAAATTTCCCAATTATTTCAGAATATTCGTGTGAGACGAGCTCGAATATGATCAAAAATATATCGAGCGGCTTATTAGGTCGTGATTAAATTGTGCAATAACAAACAGCACCTCGCTGTGAACACGGGGCGGCAAGCATCGGCCGAATCGAAGCCAGCTGCGTAGATGGTAGGGAGGGAGTCGAGCTGTAAATTCATACATATTTACCATCCCAAACCAGTACTATCCTTAGCATCAAGCATCGGCATTGTGCATCATTGAGGAATGTTCGCAAACAATCAATGCTTTCAACGTGGGATCTGGGAGCAATGCTTTCTTCGTAAGAAGTGACTCGCAGATACATTATCGTATTAAGCGCCGAAAGATGACTCATAATGATGTCATTTCGGTCGAAGCCATCCCAAGTAGAGTTCGCAAATCGGGTCAACGTCTCTTCAGTTTCCACACTCTCTCGTCGATTGGCGAGAGAATGTGGAAACTGAAGAGACGGCGACCCGAATTGCGAACTCTAATCTTTTGCTCAATCTCGTTACCTGGCTGAATCCGAGGAAATTGTAGAATGACACGGTGCCGCTGGTAGAGAGGAGCGTGATGTTCCCGGTGGCCTCGGCCGAAAAGAAAGCCGAGAGAAAGTCATCGAGATAGTGCACTTCAGTCTCGAAGTTGGCTGTAATTATGAGCATTATGAAATTCAACCAATTGGTGCTCAATTTGCCAGTTGCACCGGCACTGTTTGTATGCAGAAGACATGCTAATGATATCGTTATTATGCTAAATTGTGCCATTGTAATGCAAACAACGATCGCCGGCCGAATGCGCTCGTGTATGCAGTCAGAGGTATGTTCGCTCACCCGCCCCAACTTCCACAGCGTAGAAGACAAACGAGGGATTGGGCGGACCGACATTCTTCAACTCATAGCTGCCGGCCTGAAATATGTGTGCGTTATTCGAAAATAATGATTCTCTCCCTTTGCATACGATCGATTGTTTATTGCAAATTCTGTTTTTCTGGGGGAAAAAATATGAAAACCTCTTACCGGAAGATCGAACCTTTCCACGGCCAAGTTCACTTCTGAGAGCATTCTAAGGCTGAAATCAATTTTTTGAACAATTAGTTAATATTTAGTCTACTTAAAAGTTAATAAGTATTGCTTTTTTCGCACAATGACCCAGTATCATCTACATTGATACTGGGTTATTGTGGGTGATTAATTGGCAAACAACTTGAAACGTGACTTGTAGTGAATCATACAATCGAATAACTCACGTGGCAACTTTATTGCCGGCGCCGTCGATGACGACGATCTGATCGGTTTTCGTGGGCGAGAAGATGCGGCAGCCGGCGGAGCAACGGAACGCCGCCTACAATGGGCAAGTTTGCAATTAGAGTTCGTTATTCGGGCCGCCGTTTCTTCACGGACTGTCTTTTCTCGCACTCTGTATGAAATACAAACTATATTTGTAAACGATTGTTGAGTTATGATTGAACCTGATCTAAACAATAATCATGCATCTCACCTTGTTTGTTCCCTGCAGGTCCACATTGTCCAAGACTTCCGACTTTGCGAACGAAACTCGCGCTTCAATAGCCACCGCGGAGAGAAGGAGGACGAGGAGGCGCCACATAGTTTCGAATATAAATCGAATTACAAGACTTCGGTTAAATACGACTTAATAATGTGTAATACAAGTAGACAGGCTCGAGTGTATGAATATGGTATACGAATGATGCAATTGTCAGATCCGTTCGCCCTTATAAGCATGTTTCGAGCAATATTTAACGACTTCGGTTAACGACGACCCATGCGGAACACGCCCTTCTGGACATTTATGGCGTGCGAAAATTCTAGCCCTTGAGACTGGAAACGCCCATGATCGCATGTATTTTGCACGCATTATCTCGTAGGAACACATTTCACGCATTTTCCATTGTGCATCGAAAATGTTACATAATATAACACATGTTTCCGGTAACATAATAAAGCACATGTTTCCATCAATCCCGCCCTTCTCCGGAGGAAATAATGGGCGTGTCCAGATCATCAGTTAGAATTTTCGCACGCCATGCGCGTCGAAATGGTTTCGACGCGCATTTTCGGTAACAGGACTTGAATAATTGTTCGAAATATGTTTGTAAATGCGAGTGGGACCACAATTCGGAAAGATGTGGCACCTCGAAGACGTATGCAGGTTCCAAGCTCAACGTCAAGCTCTCATGGAAAAAAAAACGAAAGCGAAGCATGTTGTACAGATCTACGATTTCTCAACATCACATCAACTGTCATTCCGACAATGGGTTTCGAAATTCGAGCTCTTTGCATTTGCTCGTCTCTAGCCGCTCGACCGGAGGAGAGAGTGCGGGAAATGAAGAGACGCTTTCACGAATTTCGCAATGTTCGCCATTCAATGCATGTCAAGGAGTTTTTATTGTGAATATAATGTATTTATTACACAGACACTAGTGGCAATTCGCTTGGCCCAATTCCATTTTCTGCACATTGCTCGCACACGGATATCTGGTAGGGGAACTTTCAAGCTGAGCCACTCATTTGTTTTCCTGTCCAGTCTCGTGACTCCAGCCATTTTTCTCATCATTGCACGCTGCGTTACGATTAGCCGTTTTCTCTCCTTCTTAGTTGAATTCCATAGTTCAGTAGATCCGTACAGAAAATTCGGTTCAATACACATTCTGAATACTTTGGTCTTAAGTGACATTCCGACTCCTCGGCTCGTCATGAAATCATAGAATTTGTTAAACGATTTCCAAGCACCGCCAATTCTCCTGTTCAACTCAAGCATTAAGTTCTGGTCGAATGATAGTCGCACTCCGAGGTATATAAAGGAATTCACGTATTTTAGGTTATTTCCGTCAACAGATTGGGGGACAGGTACATCGTTCGTCATCATTACAGTCTTGCTTTGATTTATCTCTAATCCAACTTTCTTACTTGATGCACATAGCTCCTCCAACATTCTTTCAATCTCCTTGGGACAGTGCGATATTAATACAACATCGTCGGCGTATCATAGGTGGTTTAATCGCTCTCCGTCTATTTTGATACCGTATTGCTCCCAGCTCAGCTTTCGGAAAATCTCTTCAATGATCGCATTAAAAAGATGTGGGCTTAGAGGATCGCCTTGCCGCACTCCACGTCTGATATCTATTGGAACTTTGTCTCTCCCTATTCGAACGGATACACAACTTCTGCTATATATGAACCGTAGAGTATTGATTATTTGTGGATGAATGCCGTGGTTGAATAGTGCCTCCCAAACCTTGTGGAACTCGACTGAGTCAAAGGCCTTCTTGTAGTCAATGAATGAGAGATACACCGGGAAACGATATTCATCTGAGAGACTGATGAGTTCTGAGATTGCGTATACATGATCAATGGTAGAAAAATTTCTCCGGAATCCTGCTTGCTCTCTACTTTAATTTGCAGATAATTGGTTTTCTATTCGTGAATCGAGTACGGTGGCAAATAATTTGTAGATGATGTTCAGTAATGAAATCGGACGGTAATTAGCGATATCCAAGGCATTTCATTTATTGAATATTAATGAAATAATCGCTTCCGGTAGATCATCAGGGACACATTCGTCGTTTATCCACTTGTTGAATAAAACTCTCAATGGACGAGTTAGAACCTCAATTCCGCATTTCAGATATTCAGATTTGATTCTATCCGGTCCCGCTGCCTTGTCATTTTTCAGCTTCTCGATTCCTCGTTTAACTTCACTATCCATTATGGGCAAAAAGCGATCATTGCATCGGAAAGTACACCGTCGTGGCCGCATCGATTGGGAAAATAGCTTATTGTAGAAAGCTTGAGCGATACTGTTGATTTCATCCTTGGAACTCGCGACAGTTCCGTCATTTTTCTCCAATTGGTTTATTTGAGTTCGGCCAATCTGAGATGTTTGCAGGGCTCTTCTAGTACTTTTCCCATAATAGACGGCTTTACGCACAGTCTCCAGATGTCCTCGATAGAGATCCTCCTTTATTGACATTCTAAGAGCCTTCCCTGTCAAGGAAAAATTGATTCTGTTGAGGGGATTGGGATCGGCCATTCTCAGTCGTCTCCTTTCTGCAAATAAACTTCGGGTTTCTACAGAAAATTGTTCTTTAGGCGGTATTGGAATCATTGATGATTGAGCAGTTGTTAATAGAGTTCGCTGAATGTTTTTGTAAGTATCGAGCTCCTTGGTTGGTATTGTGTGGATGGTTGATACAAATTGCGCTTTCGACATTTCTAGGGGTCTCGGAGCTTTACGTCGATGATGGCGTATTCTTGTCTTAAAGCGGAACTTGGCCATTAACAATCGGTGATCAGTGCTCAGGTCGAAGCTCCCCACAATCGACACATCCAACACGTTCGAGAGGGCTCTTGAAAGGATGTAATCGATCTGATTCTTCGAGTTCATATTAGGGGGCATCCATGTCCACTTTCTACTGTCTCTTTTCTGGAATCGAGTATTCAGGAGGTGTAACTTGTGTTCAGCGCAAAATTCGAGTAACAATTGGCCTCTGTCGTTTCTCGTACCGAGTCCGTGACGCCCAATGTAGTCCTCATCCTCAGATAGCTTCGACCCGACCTTCGCATTAAAATCACCCAGCACAATCAACTGCCATTTTCCACACCCCGGGCGCAGATCACGACGTGTCGAATTAGCAATGACTGTACTGAGGTCATTCATTAACGTGAGGTATTCGTTATCAGGGTGAGCAGAAGTCGGCATATAAACATTAATAATGCGTATTCGGAGGAGAGGAAGGTCAAGGTAGGATAGACGCTCGCTGACTGAGTGGAATATGGAGTTAGAAGCCCAATGACTGGCTACTAGGAATCCAGTCCCGTAAGCGGAACGGGTACCGAAGCCCACTAGGAGGTGATTGGAAGCTCCTAGGGTTAGAGAGGTCAAGCCCGACCGTCTCGTTTCCTGTAGGCCAATAACGTCAAAGGGGATCGTACTCACAGCCTCCTCCAACTCAGCAACGCGGTCGTCCTTCTTGAGAGTGCGCACGTTGACAGTCCCGACTCGAAGAGTGACTTGCATCCGGACGGACAGGCTACCACCGACGGTTGTCCAGGCGACGTCGGGGGACTCCCACTCGATTGCGGACAGAGAGGGGAGTGAAGACCGACCGCCTCTCAGCCGCGCACGAATGGAGAATCAGACAATGATAACGGTTTATAACATCACGAGAACAAACACAATTAGGAAGTACTCTTAACAGTCCCTGTTTCCCACTTGGCACGGAGCGAACTGGCACGCGTACGGAAAGCCGGTGTTACAGTTGCCGGCGCCCCTCAAATTAGGCAATTATAATTTAAAATCTTGGAATTGTTTATTAATAAATACAATGTATTTATTTCAGTGCCTACATATCTCGAATGTGCATGTTGAACTATTTTCATTGTTTCAAATGTTTCTATAAAATATTTTTCTCTGTGGTTCGCACTGTCATGCCACATGTGTTGTGCTTTACGCGGAAAGTGAACGGAAAGTGAATGGTGCTAACAATAAGATGCATGAATACACTGCTCACCATGGTAAAGTCCGCTTAGTAGTATCCACGTAGGCACACTTGGCGATGGGCGCGGGGCTGGGCTCATTAACACCCCAGTTGGTGTACGGATCGGTAGACTGCATTCAATTGATATTGACATCTTTCATTGTATTCATTTTTCAAACCAGTTTGGTCGGTTTTACATGCGATTTATCACCAAAAGCCATCACGAATAGCATGTATTAATCGCCGGACTTACCCCGTCTTCCCAATACCACTCGTCACTTTTCGACTTCTCGTACCCAATCCAGAAGTAGTCCGACTTTGTGCCCGACATTACTAAAATGCTAGGTGAATCGTTATGCTATTAGAGTGCAGATAGGATTAAAGGGGGTATTTGATTATTTATGTAACACTAACAGTTCTGAGAGAATGATGCCTCATGTGCAATGCTTACATCACCCATATAAATTATTATGAAAAGATCGGAAGGAGTGGGATGGGACCAGATAAGGTAAAACCATACACTGCCCAAGGAAGGCTCCCTTCTGGTTGTCGTGAACGCTCACAAGGTCTCCGCCGAGATCGTAGCAGATTGTCTTCGCCGTCTTGTAAGGAGTGAGCTTCGAAGAGCCGGTATAGCATCCACCTTAACGAAGTAGTGACAGGAAGAAGAATGAGAAGAAGAAGTAGAAGGACAAATGGAAAGTATTCAGTATCCGTGATAGGGAGGACAATTTGTTTTGGACCAATGACGCCCAGTTCAAATGTTGCTTTAATGACATTCCTTCTTTATCCGCATGTGGCGGTTGCAAAAGACTGCCTAGGAAGGGAAATAAGGTGTTGCTTGGCAAGGTTCGATCAGACGCACCGGCAGCTTTGACGATGGTGTCACCGCCTGCATATGCGGTCTTGGACGGCAAGCAGAAGCAGTTGGCTGAAAGGTATACACGCAATATATTAACAAAGGCTAAAAAGGTAAGATGCAGCCACGCCAAGCGATGTTACAGTCGTGAACGACTACACTAGGTGACGCAGTGTGATGAGGCTGCTAGGATTACGCAACCCTGCTGTCCAAAGTCCTTCTAGGGAACGTTACATTTCGCGACCGAAATCACTAAGCAATATATAGTGTAGCGCGAACACCAACCCTTGCAAAAGGACTGCAACCCGGTCATGTAATCGTCGTTGGCGAAGTAGAAACCTTCTGAAGCGACGTTCTTCGAAAGAGGACTCTGTGTCTCTCCTTCCTTGAGGAAATCTGAAAAAGCGTTTAGATGACAAATAATAATATATTGATAGGATTAATAAGTTTAAATATTTATAGAACAAGCATTACACTATAGTATGAAATACCGTTCACTATTATGACTCCAAGATATTCTTTGAACTGGTCCATTTTAGTCACGTCGTCATCGCTGAACAATTGTCTGAAATGTTATTAAAATCTGTGGCCTTCTCCCACTCCAACTCTCTCTCTCTCTCTCTCCATCATGCGATCATCAAATTCGGAAACTTTTATACTTACATCTTTGTATCGGTCATATAGTAGATCACTTCACGGGCACTAGCTCTTTCCGGATTGCCTTCCTTCCCCGCTGCGAGCATTTGTCGAGCGGCGAAGAACCCGCTGCAATGATTGTCGATTCGATGAACGATTATTTGGTAACATGTCGTATTATCACCGTCGGATGGTAACCTACTGGCTGTTAACCAAAAAATGGACCCTTCCGTAGAAGTTTCACAGTAGGTTCCCAAAGTCTCAAAAAATGATTATGTGAAAGTTCTACAGAAGGGTTCACTTGTTGGTTATCACCTTCCGACGCTGATCATCCTGCCTAGTGCCGATTATTGCTTCCATGATCTCTCTCCATTTCATTATTTTTTTGTTTAAATTTCATATTCGTGCTGTTTGCTCAATCATCACTGCGATCAACAAGAAAACACGGTTTATTTTTTTTATTTTTTAGTGACGGAGTATTTCTTGCACAATTCTAACCTCACAAAGTCCATGTTAGCAACTCCTTCCCTAATCGCTGCCTTGCTTCCGATTGTGTCATACTTGGTCATATTGAGGTTGTATAGCGTCTGAAATCACAGGATTGTAATTTAGGTTTAACTTAGTTAAACCGACCGTGGCCGTATCCGACATAGCAATAACTCCGACTCTCGAGTAGAATGTTGCATCTGTATCGGTGTTGAGAAAGTCGGTAATTCCGTCAGTTAGGAATGACACAGTCAAGCGACCTGCCTACATTAGCAAATGGTGTACCCATTCAATGTCCATACAAAAGTATGTGTCAGTGAGTAGGCGATATAAAGAAGCATATCGGGAACAGGGGTGTGTAAACAGTTTCCCACACTCATCATTTACCACGCTCTCTCGTCGGGAAGAGTGACGAGTGAACATGGGCAATGAGGAGTGCGGGACACTTTTTGCACACCCCTAATCGGGAAGTCTACATGACAATATCTTAGAAATTCAAAGTTAATATTACTATTACGAATGATATGATTACATTAATACTTTAGTGGAAAATGATGTTCAACTCACTTTGCCCAACGCCTCCTCTCCCATGGCTTCCGAAGTGTCCAACACGACGACGATATCCACCCAGATCTCTTTAGGGTTCCATCCCACAGGCTGACCACCATTCGTCTCGCAGGGACAGTACGAACCTGAAAAGTACTAGATTTTGAAAAATGATAACACTATATTTTCAATCCATACACTATGTCGGAACTATATCGGTCGAGATAGTGATTTAGATGGGGAAAACGAAGGCTCGTTTCTCGAACTCAATTACATCTCGTCATCATGCTAACAATGTGAACTTCTATACACACTTATATGTGCACACACCGGAACAATTGCTAAGTATTACTTGGACCAGAGGCACTTGAAGGTGCAACATTATCCAGAAGTGCCGATTGGAAGAATGCACCTCGGGCATGGATCGCGACAATGGAGAGAAGGATGATGCGACAGAGCCACATCTGATAATAATGCCATTACAAACACATTGCGATAGTCGAACACACGCTAAAGTTTCCGGAAAACAACGAAATGTCGATAGCATGCGTTGGTAAAATCTATGGTCAAATTCGAGAGATCGAGGTTGCGACAGAGCCACATCTGATAATCGCAATCAAATGTTACTGGGAAATTAGAACCATGCTACGATGTCCTAATCAGGTGGCAAAGTAAAAACGAGAAAACAATCGATTAATAGACGCGACTCGTAGACTTTCGCTCTTCCTTATCTTCTCTTCGTTCACTAAGCACGCCTTATCTTCTTGTGGAGAATTGATGACGCCTATGAGACATCTGAATCACGGCTCAGAGATCATTGACATGGTGCGCAAATTTTGAGCTTATAAGAGAATAAGAGTGATCCTAAAGCATGACAAAAAATTACGAAAACACGAAACTTCATTTTACGAAAAGGGCCAGACTGAAACTCGCGATAGTTGATTAAGAGCCCGTTTGCATAAGAATCGGGCAGTTCTGGCAAGAACTGGCATCGGCCAAAAAAGTCGATCAGCCGAAACTCTGTCTTTGGTGTACTGATGAGATGTGAAAATTTTATTGGAAAAGGACACTGTCAGAATTTGAACAAAGGAATTTCCAGAAATCCCTTTGTTCAAATCTTGACAAAGTGTCCATTTCTCACAATATTCTGCCAACTCATCGGTGCATCTGGAATGCTGATGACGACATATTCATGTTGCTCGAAAATTTGTCGTTGACCTCAGATGACACGACGTCGAAATCTACTTTTTCACATATCCCGATTCTGGATATCGCTAAATTTAAGCGAGAATAAGCACAATGGTCAAATTTCAATACGATCCATTTTTTCACGAAATATTAAAATATATTTGTTTAAATGAAATTTTTAGTGCGTGGAAAGTACTCCGTGAGACCTAGGCCAATATGACCGTCTTGACGAGAGAAATCTAGAATATGTATTGACAAATGAAGAAAAACATCGCGGTAAGATTTATATTGTCGTTTAGTGACTGATCTTGTGAAGAAACACAATGTTTTCATCGGCCCTCTCCTTGACCTACCCACTCTCTCTGCCTCGTCACCCCTTATTATCTCCCTTCTCTGCGCCTCTGCGCTTTGCCAGCTCCTTTTCCTATTCACCTTTGTACAAGAATAGTCACTAAATGGCAGCATAAATCCTACCGCGATGTTTTTCTTCACTTTTCAATACAGATTTGGATTCCTCTCGTCATATTGGTCTAGGCCTCTCCGAGTACTTTTCATGGACTAAAAAGTTAATTTTAAAAAAAAATCGTGAAAAAGGATATAGCGTCTTGAAATTTGACCCCTGTATGTATTCTCGCTTAATTTTAGCGATATCCTGAATCAGAATACGTGCAAATGTCAACGTCGCGGCATCTGAGGTCAACGACAAATTTTAGAGCAAAATTAATATGCCTATCGTCATCAACATGCCAGAAAACTCCAAAATACAGAGTTTCGGCGAATCGACTTTTTTGGCCGATGTCAACAATTGTCCGAGTCTTACGCAAACGGGCTCTTAAAAGGAATACTTATGAGCGAGACAAGCGTGAAATTGGTCTTGCGAACCACCCCCGTCTTTTCTCATCACTTGAACTGATAGCATCTAACTAAAATATTTCACTCTCCCGTTTTCTGCCTTCTTCCGTTGTCTGGAACACTACAACTAGCACATTGGGCACATTTTGACTTCGAGATCGCGTGTGAAAAATACGCTCGATGCGTCACGTCTTATCAATGGTCGAGGACTCCAGGGCCGTCCTTCAAAGGCCGAGATGTGATGGAAACACATTGAAACGGTCCCGGAAATTTGATGAACCAGAACAGATCTAGATTTATTGCGGGATTTCGATCGAAAAGTAGTAGTTATGGCCCATCGAAGACCGATAAATAGTTCCCATTCCTTATTGATCATCTCTTCCCTGCCCGGAACAACCATCCGTGTCGAAGTGGTATCGCTTTAGCTTTCAACGCGGAGGTCATCAGTTCGATCCCCTCCGTTGCGTTGATATTTTGCTTTCATTGTTTCAAATATTTCGGCAATTTCCGAAAATTTCGGGCAGCCAAAAATTTCGGCGAGGCCGAAATCGAGGAAAGAATACCGCCCCAGTAGTTCAAAAAAACGCTTGAACGTTTTTTTTACCAATATAGATCGACTAAATGTAAGATTTTTTTCGATAAACGGGACATCGTCGTTTCTGAATTACAAATACTCTAACAGGTCGACTTTTATAAGAGTCCGTTAAAAAAGAAACGAAGGTCCATTAATCGAACGGTAATTGCAATACACCATCGGAAGGAATATCATTGAAAGAAAAATTGATTCCAAGGCATCGATTCATCGTATAACGGAAAATGTATATTTAAAACGCGTTCTCTGTAAGAGTGCAGTGGGTATGGCACAACTCCGTCAAAATGATCGCCAAGTGCTCAAACTTTCAGAATAGGACCACTGGGGACCAGTAATCGTTCATTCGAGAGTTGAAAGGAAAATATCGATTTTGACCTACAAAAATCGAAAATTTCAAATTTTAGATTTCGACCTTGTAATATAGATCATTCGAAAGAGCTTGAAAAGTTATTCTAGAATCTACGTTTTCGTAGTTTCCATCGCGTTGCAAATGCGCTTTTATGTTTCAAAATACATCCTTTCACCACTGGCTTCCTGAAAACGATCAAAATATGCAATTTTTCGCTCATTTGTTCATACAACGGCGGAACTACCCCTCTCAAAGTCACCTCCACCCTCCATTTTCGACATATTTTGTGCAAAATCTATCGTAGAATACGAATAACTTATGAAATCGCCATATTTTCAGTGACGAAGAACTGATAATATCGCTCGAAATGACGACTTCCGAAGATTTTTGAAGTTTCAGACCAATTATTCTTCACTGTTCACTACTGATACGCTTCCAAATCGACATCAAGATTCATGTACGGAGTTATGGAACATATATCAATAGTTTCCATCGCGTTGCAAATGCGTTTTTATGTTTCAAAAAATATGCTTTTCACCACCGAAATCACCAATTTCCCAGCTGCTAAGTCATCATTTTGAGATCATTACACGTGTTAGCTACACATATAGAATAGTATACATAGCCATGAATAAGAATTGGTGGCATAGACCTTCACCAATGTTTCGATGCTCCGATTTTTGACGTTCAAATAGCGAAAATCGATTGTTTCGGAAATGCAAATAAGCCGTTTTTGAGTTAGACTGTGTGAATTCTTATAAGTTATATGTTGTGAAAAATGTTTAAAAAAGCTAATTAATCGTAATACAACGATAAAAGCGCCAATATTCATTTTTACCTATATTTTCCAATTTTTCGAAGTCGGAAAATCTCGAAATGTGATTCGTTTTCGTCAATAACTGATAAATCTGCATGCGAAAAAAATTTCCAAACATATAACTCATTAGAATTCACACAGTCTCACTCAAAAACGGCTGGTTTGCATTTCCGAAGCAATAGATTTTCCATATGTGTTCGTCACAAATCGGAGCATCGAAACATTTTTGGAGGTCTATGCCACCAATTCTTATTCATGGCTATGTATACTATTCTATTTATGTAGGTAACACGTATAATGATCTCGAAATGTTGAGTTAGCAACAGGGAAATTTGTGATTTCAGTGGTGAAAGGATGTTTTTTGAAACATAAAAACGCATTTGCAACGCGATGGAAACTATTGATATATGTTCCATAACTCCGCACATGAATCGTGATATCGAAAAACAACTTAAAAACAACTTTGAGATTATTGTTTCTGCATCCGCTGATATAGCAGCCGTACATTTTATACCTGTTTCATCAAACAAAACGAGAAGGGATAAATTGATAATTCCAACGTGTTGTTATGGATTAAGTTTAGTTTTTTTCCTATGCATATACAATTCTTGGTACCAGGCGAACTTGAGTTTCGCTCCATATCTATGTATGTGCATGGTCCATGGTCCATGGTCCATGGGGTTCATGGTCCAAAATTGAGAATTTGAGTGGAAAATAATGGTTAGATAAACACCTACTATAGTAACCAATTCAGAGTCCAGTAGTCCAGTGACTACTGTAACACGGAAACAGGGGGGGGGGGCGGACAATCCGGCAACGGATCGCCCTTCGCTGGAGATTCGAGCTAGCTACTTGGGAGCTACTTGGGTGTTGTTTCATTGTAACCAGTAAGTGCTACCCTACCTTTGCATTTATAATTCTTGTTACTAGACGAACTTTAGTTTCACTCCATATCTATGTATTCACGTTCCAAAATTGAGAATTTGAGTGAAAAATCATGGTTAGATAAACGCCAGATATCGTAACCAATTTATATCCCCGTATTCCAGTAGCTATTGTAACTCGGTAACATGGGTATCGATTGGTTACGATATCTGGCGTTTATCTAACCATGATTTTTCACTCAAATTCTCAATTTTTGGGCCATGAACCCCAATACATAGATATGGAGTGAAACTCAAGTTCGCCTGGCAACAAGAATTATATATGCAAAGGTAGGGTAGCACATACTGGCTACAATGAAGCAGCACCTAAGCGGCTAGCTCGAATTACCAGCGAACGGCGTTCCGTTGCCGGATTGTCCGCCCCCCCCCCCCGGAAACATGTGTATCGATTGGTTAAGATATTTGATGTTTAACTAACTATGATTTTCCATTCAAATTCTCAATTTTGGACCATGAACCGTTTGCCTAAGAATCGAGCAGATCTCAGTGCTTTCGGCACAGGCCAAAAATCTCAATTCTCTCTAACTTCGTGATTTGGGGTAATCGAGGGTGCTGAAAACGATAGGCATACTCATTTTGCTCATGTAGCCTTCGTTGGCTCCAGACGGCGTCACGTATAAATCACGTTTTTACAAATGTCTGACCTCTCTATGGCGCTAATTTCACGCGACTAAGGTTCCCGGGGTAGAATTTGATGGTGATCACGCCTATGTAGTTCATTTTTCATGAATTATTAAAATTATTTTTAAAAATTCAACTTTTCGCATTGGCAAAAGTAAGATGTGCGACATACATCAATAGAACCGGCTTAACGAGAGGATTCAGAATCTGTGTTTGCAGCCAATTTCGTCCACGGGTTCGAATTATTGAAATGAAAAAGTGAGTCCATACTGACGAAATCTAAAGCGTCCCGTCCTCTATCCTCCGCTCATCCCCCTGGCAGTGTACAGCCCCCTCCCCGCTCTCTCTCATCCACACACTCTCTCACCTCTCTAGCCAATCTGAGCTCACTATTTCGTTTCAATAATTCGAGCCCGTGAATGAAATTGGCTGCAAACACAGATTCTGAATCCTATCGTCAAGCCGGTTCTATTGATGTATGTCACACATCTTACTTTTGCCAATGCGAAAAGTTGAATTTTAAAAAATACTTTTAATAATTCATGAAAAAATGAACTACATAGGCGTGATCACCATCAAATTCTACCCCGGGAACCTTAGTCGCGTGAAATTAGCACCATCGAGAGGTCAGATATTTGTAAAAAAGTGATTTCAACGTGACGCCGTCTGGAGCCAACGAAGGCTACATGAGCAAAATGAGTTTGCCTATCGTTTTCATCACCCTCGATTAGCCCAAATCACGAGGTTAGAGATAATTGAGATTTTTGGCCTGTGCTGAGACTTGCTCGATTCTTAGGCAAACGGCCTCCTATACATAGAGATGGAACGAAACTCAAGTTCGCCTTGTACCAAGAATTGTATATGCAAAGGTAGGGTAGCACATACTGGTCACAATGAAACAACATCCAAGTGGCTAGCTCGAGTCTCCAGCGAAGGGCGATCCGTTGCCGGATTATCCGTTGCCGGATTGTCCGCCCCCGGGAAAAGACTGATGCCGCAATTACTTCCACAAATCACTTAAATGATCACTTAAATGATCATAATTCCCTTTAAAATAAAGATAGAAGGCCGTTCTTTTTTTCCAATGAAAGCTACCATCACGCGCTACAACTTTTATGTTGAGGTCATTATTCCTGGACCTCACCCTGGTGAGGGGCGGTCGGGTGTACCAAAAGTTTCGTAACTTTGGAAATCGGAAAAACGTTTTGAGTTTTCATGTTTAAGTTGTAGTACATATATGTGTCTCACTTCTCCCCAAAAATTAGCAAAATCGGGGTATAGAAAAAAAAAGGGGGCGCACTTTCGTGACGCGACCCCAAAATGAGTTACGGACTCGGATACTTCCGTATCTTCAATTACCCTTATTTGCGGTCAGAATCGCCCAAAAACATCCAAAACAACATTTAAAATTGTTTCCGCCCATATCATTACACTGTCATTGGCCATAAATGCTCATATGGCCCAAAACTTCAAAATCGATATTTTGACCTATTCCAACTTGGGGGGTGGGCCCTAATGCACTAAATGGTTTTCAAGAGAAATTGAGGAATTGAAGGAAAAGCGCAAAACTGTACATTATGTCAAAGTAGTCATAGAGATTCGGCTGAAATGTAGAGCAGAAAGAGCTAAACATTTCGTCCGTTGAAAGTGAGTCTCTATTTTCTCGTTGAAGCGTGCTACAGAGCTTTGAAGACCCCGATTTTGCTCATTTTTGGGGAGAAGTGAGACACATATATGTACTACAACTTAAACATGAAAACTCAAAACGTTTTTCCGATTTCCAAAGTTACGAAACTTTTGGTACACCCGACCGCCCCTCACCAGGGTGAGGTCCAGGAATAATGCCCTCAACATAAAAGTTGTAGCGCGTGATGGTAGCTTTCATTGGAAAAAAAGAACGGCCTTCTATCTTTATTTTAAAGGGAATTATGATCATTTAAGTGATTGCGATTTGACTGTCGAAAAGTGATAGTACCATCTTTGGCCTTCTGAATCTCGAAGATGACGACAGATATCGAAATTCTGACGACGCAGTTTGAAAGAGCATCATTTGAAGTACTTGTAACCAAATTTGTTTCGGGATAGGACCAACTTTGTTCCTACCGCCGCGGCGTGGTCAATTCTCTCGCGATTCCTCTCATATGATAATCTAAGAGTTGAATAATACGGTGTATGATCTGGAGAACTTCTGTTACATATTAATGCATTGTGGAAAAATTTTCTCGAGGTCTGAGTCATACTTCATGTAGGAGTCATATAAAATTCTGATCAAAACTCATAATATTCAAATTATTACATACTTTTCAGATTTCCTCAAGGACGGAGAGACGACTCTGGATAACATTGATTTGAAGAACCTTGCTTCAACTGGGTACTATTAGGTTGATGCAAAAGTTTCGTTACGACTTTAAAATTTGTGCTTTTTGAGTTATATCTCGCTTCAGACTTTATCAATCTTTCCATGCATTTTTGCATATTGTTAGCGTATGTGTGCTCTCCATAGCGCACCTATCGTTATCCATCACCAATCGGATAAACGGACAGGGTAGGATGAAAAGTATCGCAAAATTGAAATCTGATATTGACATTTTGACGCAACAGCACTCTTTGAGTAATGATAATTCCTCTACATAGGCTATATTTTTGTAAAGAGTGATGTATAGGAATTATAATTCCTGAAGTGCACGGAGTCAGCTTTAAAACGCCTTTCAAAATCCTCACGCATTTAAAAAATTTTGAGTTCGTAAAAATGGAAAAAAAATCATGTTCGAGCTGGGCATTTCTGGAGTAGGGTCTAGACGTATTTAATCAATAATTAAAGAGCATATCAAGTCGATGATACCTTTTAAATTTGGTGAAGATTGACCTCTTCATTCAATAATCACATTCATAATGCTCCCCAAAATTGAATTTTGGAAGCCGAGATCAGCATATTTCCACGTACAAATTTTCTGGTAGAGTTTGAAATTCCAATTTCAAGTGTTTACTGGAAGCGTCAACCCTTATGCATTAACTTCACAAAATAGGAGCTGCAATAAATTCGTATAATTTTTATGGAGTTTTGAACATAATACTAAAAAATGGGACATTTTGCCAATTTTTTGTAAACCAGCATTTTTCTTCCGAAAGAAGCTGAACCGAATCAACAAAACCCAAGTGTTGTAGTGTACGAATGGTGCCTCAAATAATGCCGAAGTACTGTTGGAGACGAGCAAGCCATGTACGAGTAATCGTTAAATTAACCTTGTAACGAAACTTTTGCATCAACCTAATACTTCGCCAACGGCGACTACGTCACAGCCGGGCTTCAGTCTTTCTGCAAGAGTAATGTATTTTGTATTGCTCTAATATCGTGTAAGTTATGTATGCACGGGTAGCGACGTAGAATTTGGGCGCTCTACACGAGTGCGATATAGTTGAGTTGTATCTCAAGTAAAATTGATATAGCGATCAATACAGTAATGAATGTTTGTTGTATGTGTTTTGTGGAGACATATGTGGTAAATAAACAGTGCTTGTTCTTGAATTTACAACTCAATTTTCAGTAGATTTTGTATCGACATCTACATTCGTCTCAACTCCGACCATTTCCTCAACGGTAGTTGCTTGCTTCGGTTAAAAGTGCATTGTTCAGCAAATTGCTTCTGCCCCTCCAACAAGATTCCGTACTCTGGAGGTCTGGAGGCGGCGCAGGTGAGGAAGTTTGTTGGCATAATGCCAGACCTTTCTTTCCTTGAGCCACTTCTTGGAACAACAACAATAACAACAATATTGCATGTTTAAATTGTTGATGTTGTTAATGTGTTTGTGATTTATGTTATTTGTTATATCATATTTGTTGTTATTTCTAATTTTCATATTTTAAGGTGGATTCTACACTGTCTTGTCGAAGGGCCTTCCTTTCAATCAGGCGAATGAAATCTGCTTTAATGGATACGGAATCGTCGCGGAGATTCACGACGAAAAGAAGGCGAACTTGCTACAGCAAGGTATTTATTAGCGTATTGCGATCATTACTCGCTACATCAGTATACTTAGCAGCTCTCATGAACAATACATAGCAAAATTAAACATTACTAACATAAATTCCCGAAGAAAAGAGATACATATTTCTTCTACACATTTCATAAGTTAGGTCAAATTTATTGACCCTCGATCCACAGATTTATTTTCAGTATTCGCAAGCACAAAGACGGAATACTTCTGGATTGGGTATCAGAAGGCCTTCAGTGGCGATTGGACCTGGCTAGACGGGGTCAGTCTCACTATTTCTGTGGTAAAATATGTGGCACAGGTAGAAACGCGAGAAAGAAGATAAATATAATGCAAGAAAAGATTAATGTTATTGTTGTGATTCACGAACTGACTGACAAATTTCAAACATGGAACTGCTATGGTAGTGTTATAACATGCAGTCTTGTCGCTCTGGGGAAGGAATTATATGATATTGTGTCAATTTGTCGGATCATCATTCAGACTTCGAAAAAATTTACAATTATTTAGTCTGCTGATACCTACACGAACTGGGGCGTGGACGAGCCGAGCTCCAACACCGTCTCCAAATGCGCTTACGCGGACAATACCAACCTTCGGAACCTGACGTGGTGAGTAGAGATCAAGAAGCTATACATCCATCTCTTCGCACTCTCGTGAGTGGCGATGTTGTATAGGATGACGATACATATCGTTTCTAGCTCTAATACCGGGCATTCGAGTGTATGAATTTTACATCATTTTCAGGTGCACTAAATGGTTTATGAGCTGATACTCAATTTACCGACCCTGAAATATACCCGACAATAAAACAACACTAATCAAAGCATGCGCCGCTAGTGAGTTCAATTGATGACTTTCAGGCAACTGTCAGGTCGCTTTCCCGTACATGTCTCAGTACACTCCGTACCAAGTGGGAAACATACTATGCTGAGTGAAGAGTCATGCCTCTAGAATACATGTTCTAGTGATTCGATAAAATATCTCTGCATGTTGTATCTCCACTTGTATTGCTATCAACATTGGCGCAGAATCAGTTAAAATGCGCTCACAGTAAAGTATACCTGATTCTGCCAACTCGGAGCTTAGGTGCAGTCGAGCTGATCTAGCGTAAAATTGAAGACTATGTGATGATGTAAATATATTTAATTCCGATGGATCAGTAATAGGGATTATTTATTCCATGAAATGTCGAAGAATGAAAAGCTTCTTATTGAAAGCGTTCTGTAGCTTGTTCTGTCAGGTGTATGATTGAGAAAAGGCGGATCACTTGAGCTAGGTCACCACTCGCACACTCGCACACAACGAGTCAAAAAGTCGTCATAACTTGAGAACCGATGATTTTTTTTACGATTCCCCTCAATCGCGAACGATTTTAAATAGCGCAGCACGCTCGAAAATGAATTTTACCGCTCGAGCGATTGACCGCTCTAGCGGCGAGCGCTCGCGATAAACGCCTGAGGGAACAATACTAGAGACTACTGCGCTGTGCAGTGAAGTTCTGCATAGATGGCAGTCGAAAGTGGCGTACTGTGAGCTGGATCCGGAGAAATTTACGCTCTCGTTAATCTCCACTGGGAAGGTAGAGTAAGCTGTGTTGACGGAAGGGCAACCGACGTAGCCTGTTTAATTAATTGAATTAACTTTTAATTAAAATAATTATGATTCTATACAGTGAATACTTCTAGCAAGCTATACATTTCGAGTGCGAACTTTGGGTTGTCTAGGCGATGTGAGAAAAAAAATCGAATTGCAAGATATTATTGAGTTTCTGAAAGGAACTCAGGTTTCAGATAGAGTCGAACTTTGTTGGAAACAAGAAACGTGCCTGGACCTGTAAACTGAGCTTGAACCTGTTGAGAGGGAAGATACTGTTCCTGAAATAATTTTTTTAAGTTTTAGAACTTAGTTATGCTAGATATACGTGAACATAATTGTAAAAATATTTTTAAAAAATATATATTTATTATTTTTCTCACTGTCTCCGGTCACTGTGATTCGTCCGTTTTTCGATCCCCCGCGTTTGTTGTAGTAGACAGTTGCAATGGGCGAGTAGACGGAGAAGGAGGTGTCTTTGAGAAGGTCGTACGTGCTGAAAGATAATTGTTATTAACCCTAACGGATCCTAGCGAGGCTTGGATTTGTGCAGGGTTTTTGTTCAAACGCAAACGTTTTTCAAACGTTTTTTGATCAAATTTGATTGAGCCTCATTGCACAACATGTTACATAGTAATGGTCGTCAAAATTGCATTATTTCAAATAGAAATATTAAATGAGCGTAGTGCATAATGATACGTGAACTTTGTATCGTATGATACATGATACAACAGCGTTGCACTAGATCATTAAAACTGTGAAAGAGGTTGTATTACTGTACAATATGCATTCATCATGCTTACACTGGGATGAATACTGGACGAAAGTAGGAGACTGCGTCAGCTCCAGTTGTGTAAACGAACGGCAGAGAATCGTCCTGTAGTTCCCCAGAGTCAGCATACATGTTTTCACCAGACTCGGGAAGCCGTATTCGACGACTATCCAATTGTATAATAGCATATAATTATTGTTCGTAATGCAGGGTTGGAGTATTAAATCTGTTCAATTTTGGAAAAAAATACTTCAGTGAAACCAGTGAATTTCGAGAAGTGAATAGATCGTGTAGCGGACATGTAGGTGCTGTTGTCCCAGGCGTCATTCCGAGGGATCGTTGGCGACCCCACATAGTACACCTTGCTGTTGTAGTTTTCTGCAAACAAATCCAATAGTGATGCGACCTAACTAACGATGCTAGAGCGTACGGCTCTGTATTCCAATGATTCGGTGTAGCATTCCGCATGCAATAATATAATTTAATTTCGCGCCTTGTTTCAAAGTCTCTGATGGTGGGGGGGGGGGGGGGGCTATCGAATTCTAATCAGCACATATTTATATTGGCAATTTGTGTCCGATCTCGTTTGTCAAATGTGTCCCAAAGTTTTGAGCCATAATTGTGTCTGAAGAGAGATACATTTTCGGAGAGCGGTTCTTTCATCCCCAATCGGACATCCATAGATGTCCACGCCGCCTCACATGTAAGGAGGTGCGCAGCACCCCCCCTCGCCCCCCTCGCCCCCTCGTCCCCCCACCCCCCCCCCCCCCCTCGCCGTCATTTCATTTCAGGACACCTATGTGGACAACACTACAGCTCATGCATTGCCAGGGAATTTACTCACTTAGACCTACACAAACTATCACATTGATTTCATGATGTAGAAAGAGATTTTCTAATCGATTATTACCTGCGCCCTTCTCAACAGCGTAGAAAACGAATTCCATCGTTGCATGCTGATCCAGGTTACGCAGCATGTACTTTCCTCCCTGTGATGAGTATCTTATTTGTTTATGAAATTATCAAAAATTTGTACGTCCACTTCGAATATTCATATATATATATATTACTCTAAACAGATTTCCGAATTTCCGAAAAAATAAGGAAAGTTAATGAATCGAGTTTCACAAATTCTATTTTTTAAATGGTAGCATATTTATTGATAGATGCAGTTTTCGTACTCTCCATTACCATAAAAGACACATCATTGTAAACGACGGAACAGATCTTACCGGCAACTCCTTAATGTCCATGTCGGAATTCATGTATGAAAGGTCGAGCAAGCTGAAATGTATTAACATGTTTTAATAAAATATCGTTTTTTTTTAAAATTTAGATGATTGCCTTGCTATTATGCCTCCATCCTCATCCATATTCACTATGCTGTCGGTCGCTGAGGGAGAATAGACGCGACATCCATCAGAGCATCGGAAGGAAGCCTGAAATGATTGCGAATCTTCCTTTGCATAAAATTAAGATCTTAAGTCGCTGCATACATATCAATTTTGGGAAGAATTTGACTTTTTGATAGTACTAACAGTACTAATGTAAGCATCTCCACAACGTGTTCTACGACAGTTTTACATCATAGAATTGTCAACGCATAACAGTTTTCGATTTCGTACGCTTTATTACAAATATTTGAATAATTGCAAAATATTTAACTTTGAAAGTATATTGGCCAGGGGTGATGGTACGTGCCGTTGGAATATTTCATTTAGATAAGTATACCAACCGTGTCAGTGTTCACTAGGTCATACGTTTCCAGCACTTCCGATTTGAGGAATGTCACTCGTGCTTCAACTACCACGATCGATAGAAGGAGGATACGATATAACCACATCTAAAAATAATAATATTAACAGTATTATTATTAATGCAAATAATAATAACAACAACTATAACAACATATCGAAGGCTAACTACTCGGAATCGACATAATATTGGACGATAATTTTTGTTGTAATACGCGAACCTGACTATACTCACGGAACTGACACTCCTTCTGCAATTGTCCTCCTTTAAGCACTCCTTATAGAACTCCTTATCTTTCTCCGTTGAATTTTTGATTTCACCGAGTCGTCCAAATCACGCTTCAGCAAAAATTTAAATGACACGGTGTGCATGATTTTTCTTGCGAGTGAGGGGGCGGGGTAAATTTTTGTGCTCGCTCTATCGCTTTTGATCAAGAAATAATGGATTTTTAAGGCTCGTAAAATCCCGTCGTAGGCGTGCAAAGGGGCAAAGCTCATAATTAATTGTTCGTGTTCGGAGTACTCAAGTAGACAGGGCATACATCCGGAGTTTGCCATTGAAGCGACCCGCGACAGGAACACAATCACCGAGTGCACGCCATACATGCCTACTTCGGTGGGCTCTCTTCCATTTGTCGCGAGATTTGGTTTTACTTTCATGGAATCACTAATTAGAGGTTTTGAAGTACACTTTCGGTGAAATTCTCGAAATATGATTTTTCCGAAGGTCTACAAATTATTTCGGGTCTGCATTCACATAAAGTTTAGAACCGAACTATCCCGTTGACTTTCTTAATCATTTCCGTCATTTGAGTCTCACACGTTGCACGGACATTCAAACACAAAAAGGACATTCCCGTGTCCTACCTCGGACAATGGCAGCTAAGAGATTGTAGCGTGTTGTCTGCTCCGGAAGTGCCCCTCCCGCGTCATCATATATTAGTCCGCAATCAAGCTTTTCCTCAATACACGTCACAGACGAGATGTAGCCAGCTTCAGCAACATGCCATTGTGCCGAGATCAGCAACAAAATGGAGCAATCGTCTGACTCTCTTCAGTTTGCACGCTCTCTCGTCCCTCTGACCGGCGAGATCGTGCAAACTTAAGAGAGTCAGACCAGTGCTCAACGAAAGCGATAAGGCGGGTACAAAATTGACCACGGCCACGCCTATACTGCACACATCATGGCATGCATTTTATCGATAAGCTGTCCTGTAATCTTAGGAGTTCTTTGTAGGGTTCGGAAAACTACATCAATATCGCTAAATGCACGTACATGCCCGCCGACCCACCTTCGAGAGAGATCGTAAAATGAAGAACGCGGTATCGTTTCCCCAACTCTAGTTTTTTTCCCGAAATCTTCCAACCTACCTAATGTGGTTGTATTTTTGGGTATGCTTCTTATTTGTTTGTCAAGTGGGAAACAGACTATGCTGAGTGAAGAGTCATGCCTCCAGAATACATGTTCCAGTGATTCGATAAATTATCTCTGCATGTTGTATCTCCACCTGTATTGCTATCAACATTGGCGCAGAATCCGTTAAAATGCGCTCACAGCAAAGGATACCTGATTCTGCCAACTCGGAGCTTAGGTGCAGTCGAGCTGATCTAGCGTAAAATTGAAGACTATGTGATGATGTAAATATATTTAATTCCGATGGATCAGTAATAGGGATTATTTATTCCATGAAATGTCGAAGAATGAAAAGCTTCTTATTGAAAGCGTTCTGTAGCTTGTTCTGTCAGGTGTATGATTGAGAAAAGGCGGATCACTTGAGCTAGGTCACCACTCGCACACTCGCACACAACGAGTCAAAAAGTCGTCATAACTTGAGAACCGATGATTTTTTTTTACGATTTTAACACATTTATCTAGAGGTCATTAGATTCTCGGGAGATCAGGCGAGAGCTCTGATGTGCATGGTGTTCCAGTTAGAGCTTCGTGCTTGATTGAGAAAATTTGGGCCTGTTGCTTTGCGGAAAGAGTCGCTCCATCTCGTGATTGGGCGGCCGCGGCTCCTCTTTCTCCGCGGAATCCATTCGATCACAGATCGGCTCCACTTCCGGCAATCATCATTCGCGATCTTATGCAACCAAAACCATTTCCTTTTCTGAGCAGTGCGAACGAAGTCCTGAACTCTAGTTGAATCTCGAAACCTCTCATTAGAGACATGATCGAGCACAACCGTAAACCACAGCGGGAAGTATGCAGCCGTTGAAAAGCCGACGTTTATGTGCCATTGGAATACCCTTGTTGATAAGAAAAGTGCGGTGTTTGTGGAAAGCACCAAAACCAGCTTGAATGCGTCGGGTGATTTCACAGTCATCATTTCCGCTGACTGCGATTGCGCTTCCCAAGTAGACCACCTTATCTTGCAATTTTACTACTTTTCCTCCTATTCTTACATCCCTTGGATCAGGCTTGGAACTCATTCCGACAGTTTTATCGCCATTGAGACCCAATCCCACTGTAGCAAGTACACGCTCTAATTCCCTTCCCATCGTCTGAATCTGTCGTTCATCGTGAGAAATGAGAACGGCATCATCAGCAAAAAGAATATGGGACAGAAACCGACCATTGATACTTACTCCCTTATTTGCCCAATTTAGCCGACGGAGTGCCATATCTAGAACCGCAGTGAATAGCCTAGGTGACAAACAATCACCTTGTCGCACACCCCTTCCCACCTTTATGTTGACCTCCTTGCCATTAACCACCACCACATTTCTACTTTCCTGGGAAAGGCTTGCGAGGAAAGAAACGACTTCCGAGGGAATCCCTTCTAACTCTATCGCCTTGAACACCGCTTCCGTGTATACACTGTCAAAGGCCTTCGAAATGTCTACAAAAAGCAGATAGATCGGCAGCCTATAGTCGACACAGTGAGCAATGACAGACTTTAGAGTGTGGATAGCGTCAACTGTGGAATGACCACGTCTGAATCCCATTTGTTCCCAGCTTCTATTTCCATCCAGTACCGATCCATGCCTCTTGTTGAGCAGCCCAGTTAGCGCTTTCTGCAAAACAGGAAGCAGACTAATAGGTCTGTATTTTTTTGTAAGAGTTGGATCCCCAGATTTTGGTAGAAGAATTGTGCGAGAATCCCCAAATCCCAGAGGAATAGAACCCAAAATGATGTTGTTAAAGAGATTGGTGAGAGTGGGAACTAACTGATCTACCCCCACTCGGAGCATTTCACCTGTGATACCATCCCTTCCCGGAGCTTTGCCTGATTTGAAATACCGAACTATTTGAACGACTTCGGCTTCTACGATGGGAACGAAAGGATCCCTTGCTATCTCCTCGCGGTATCCAACCCCTCCATCCCCACTATAGAGAGCATTGTAGAAAGATTTGAATGCCTCCTCTATGCCCGTTTGAGTGAAGACTAAGTTCCCATTACCGTCCCTAATGCGTGAAATTTCCCTCCCAATTGCTAAATTTCTAGTTGCCCTTTTGTAACTTTTCCCAAGCGCAATGGCCTCGTCTACGTAGGAAAGGAGGGATTTATCCCGGTCGTTTTTAAACGACTCCCTAAGCGCCCTGTTGATAAGTAACCATTCCACACGAGGAACCCCCACCGCGTCCATTTTTAGTTCCCTCCTACGAATCAACAAATCCCTGGTCTTTTGGGATAACCTACTGCCCGGCGGTCTGAACGATGTTGAAATTCTCCCCGCTTCTTGCACTGCCGAGACCACGTTACCGTAATCCAAGCTCGCACCTCTGCGCTTCAATTCTATGCCTAAGCTGAATTTAAATAAATCGTTGTTGAGGTGCGAGTCCCCCCTTGCCGGTCTATTGCAACCACGACGAAATCTGAATGAGAATGATATGGTAGATCTAACCAATCGATGATCGGACGAGAAGTCGAACCGATTAACCACTCCCACATCCAGCACCCGAAGACCCTTTGGGAACAGAATGTAGTCTATCTCGTTCTTAGTGCGCCCATTGGGTGAAACCATGTGAATTTTCTAGTACCCCGTTTTTGAAAGAAACTGTTACCAACCCGTAGTTGCAACCTCTCGCAGAGATCCACAACCATTTGGCCCTTTACATTTCTATTCCCATATCCAAACTTCCCCACTGCACTTTCTCCTGGCTCGCAGTAACCCACTTTCCCATTGAAATCGCCCAGGATGACCTTATGCACGAATCGATGCCGGTGACTGCCTGAGACTGGTCCGTTGAATCCTCTTTCAACCTCATGGATGAAGTTACTGTACTCGACCACGTCATCGCAGGCGGGTGCGTAGATCTGGAATAAGCGAATCAGGACCTTATCCGACACCGCTACATCAAGGAAACAGATCCTGGGAGTTAGAACGCAAAATCCGACTACCTTCTGCTTTACCTCCCCACTCACGATGAAACCAACTCCAGCAGTACGGTTAGGAAGGCGCGATGAATGATAGAGTCTTCCATTGCTCCACGTGAAATCCTTCTCTTCTTCTGTCGATCTTCGAACTTCAGAGAGTCCAACGATGTCCGCCTTGATCTTGCTTAGGGCGTTCTCCAATTCCACGATACGAGCATCCTTGCATAGCGTTAGGCAGTTGAGCGTAGCCAGCGATAAAACAGCCATGAGCATGGTCATACAATACCACGGTGACCACTCCGGCTTGACAAGGGATTCAAAAATGACGGAGCGCAAAGCGAACCGACCGGCAGGGAATTCAGCGCCGACTGAGAATGAAAGTGTCTCTCTTGAGAACCAGTGAGAGTTAAACTAGTTTTTACCGGAAGTGACATGGTACTACCCCGACCCAATATGAAAGATTCATGTAAAATTAAGTGGTTGTTCATCATCGAAAACTACCCCAGGGAACATGTTTTCATGGGTTTGACGTTTTGGGCTGTACCGAGGCCTTGCTACGAGTTGTTGAATCTATCGCGAACGGTCTCATATTTCGGCAAACAAAGACGGATATTGTGTTGATTATGCGAATTATTATTGCCTCGGTGGTGTACGGCTATTCTCGTTTCCTACCGCGCCCTATGGTCCGGTTGCCAATGGATTGATTTCTGCTCCGGAAGTGTCCCTCCGCGTCATCAGTAATTTATTCCGTAATTAAGCAAATAGATATGGCGAGCACAAAAATTAAACGCTGTTAATCCCAGGCTGCACAAAAATTGACATGCATTTTATCTCTTATCGATGAACCGCCCTGTAATAGTTTCACCTTACCTTTGTTTCGGCAATATCTCATTTAAAAATAATTGCATACATTTCTGGCATGTTTGAAATTTTCGATATCCGTAGTTTCTACATGAAGTTGATGTAACAATTTCCCAGTGAGAATTCCGGAATTATTACGCATTCAAGCGGGAATTGTCGACCAGGGACAAAATCATCACTCAAAATTCGCACACCATGTCATTGATCTCTAAACCGTGATTTAAAGGTCTCATCGAAATCAAACATGCAATATTAGAAGATAAGGAGTACTAAATACAATAGTCCTAGAAATTAACATTTTGGGTTGATATTTATCAGATGTGGTTCTGTCTCTTCATCCTTCTCTCTACTGGGGTAATCGATGCTAGAGTGACCTTCCTCAAATCTGAGGTTCTGGACAATATTGACTTAAAGGATACTGATACGGTTAGTCAACTTATTTTCCATCTAATATGGACCATTCTGGATTCGTTGATTGACAATTTACCTGTATTGAAAAGAGTAGCACAAATTTGTGCTAGAAACGTCAATTCCGCATCGTGAAATTGTAGCAAACATACCCCACCCCCGAAAGTTAATTCGGGCAGACTTTGCCTGACAGGAACGAATCGCACTCGTTTCAGGCTACATTTCGTTGCTCGGGTGGATGTCGCGTCTATTCTCCCACAATGAACGATAACATCGTGATAGTGGACGAGACCGGACGAAAGATAGCCAGGTAAATATTTATATGCTTTTACTCCATTTTTATATTATTTCTTTAATCATTTCCTTAAAAAAATAAGTGTATAATTTCAGCTTGCTCGAACTTGCAAACATGAATTCCGACTTGGAAGTTAAGGAGCTCCCGGTAAGCCCGATTTCGGCTTTAACAATGATGCGTCATGAATACAAATCGATACCTCTATCGAAATACTACAAAGATACATTTAACATCATTTTTCGCCAATGAATCATTGATCGCAATTTGTAACAAAATTCCATTATTTACGCAGATGTTTTCTGAACAATATTTTTTACAGGGTGGTAACTACAAGCTGCAGAACAACAACCACTTCGCGCCCTCATTCGTATTCTACGCTGTAGAAAAGGGCGCTGGTGAGAAAAAATATTTACCGATTGTTTTGTTAATGGAGACGTTGGCAATATTTTCGAATAAACATGCATTATTGTAGACAACTACGACAGCAAAGTGTACTACGTGGGTTCCGGAATGATTCCTCGAAATGACGCCTGGGACAACAGCACGTACATGTCCGCCTCAGCCTCAATTCACTTCTGGAGATTCACTGGTTTCGAGCCCGTTAGTCGTTGATCGTTGATCTGTAATATATATCCCAAATGCTTCGTTCGATAGCTTTAGAAGTTCGCAAATTTTGTAGAAATTTGTGTTTTTTCACTTGCAGAATGTTGCCCCACAATCTACGCTAAATCGTTGCATTAATGTTCCAGTTCGAGCAATCGTCTGACTCTCTTCAGTTTGCACGCTCTCTCGTCTCCCTGACAGGCGAGAGAGCGTGCAAACTGAAGAGAGTCATACCATTGCTCTCCAGTTCGATTCGCTACCGTACGTCTACACTACTGGAGCTGACGCTGTCGCCTACTCTCGCCCGGTATTTACACCAATGTGAGCAAGTTTATTGATGAATCTTTCTAAACAGCAACAATCGTCAAATCATCGTAGGCCACTTCTCTGACTCTATTATGACTTCAGCTACGATCTACTCAAGGAAACCTCATTCTCCGTTTACTCGCCCATCGCAACTGTCTACTACAAGCAACGCGGGGCGTCGAAGAACGGCCGCATCAACGTTACTTCCTATAGTCAGAAGTCTCACACGCGATTTGGATATTTCAGTAGGATGAGAACCAAACGATTTTCAATGTTACATTTACAAAAAAAAATTTAAAAAATATAAAGCAAACAAAAAAAATGTTCAGCTGAGTGGTCGTCCATGTCACCAGGCACCAGTGCTGTATACGTTGCGCCAGGCAAGTAAATATTATATTGCTTTTATCATTGAATATTTTTTTGTTATGGTGTTATGATGCTATTGTTATTTTTGCTGAAACTTTTGAACAAAATATGCCTATGTAGGCTCAACATTGGCCGGCAACATTACGATATATGCAATACTCAGAAATATGCTTGTAGCCATGTAATTTTGGCTATGATCTAATGATTTTTATTCCAGGCTTCTTGGAGTTTAGCCTAACTGGCTTTTTAGAATTGCCATTAATTGGCTATTTGAATAATGCATATATTATTGTGACAGGCTACGTCGGTTGCCCATCCGTAAACACGACATACTCGACCCACCCGGCAGTATCTATGATCAAAGAAGAGGACTATTTCTCCGGACAGTACGCTAAATTCAACGATTGATTGTGATACCCTATAAGGGATGACAAAACATGCTAAGCAAACCGACTGGAACGAGTTTACAATAAGGCTTTTCACGGTTTTTCTCCGCACTGTACTCTCAGGGAAATGGATTTCTAAACTATTCAACTTACAAAAAAAGTTCATATTTCCGATATTTAGCCCATTCGAAGTAAACATCAACGGCGTTTTCGCAATCGCGCGAGAATCTGATGCCATGAGGCTTACTGTCAATGACGACGTCCTGAAGTGAGGAGAGATTTCACAATGCCGTATCTTCACATCTCGCCTCGGAGCAGCTTCACTGTTTACCCTTCAACTTGATTCTTTTCAGTCTATACGGCACTGGAAGCATCTCGAAGAGGTACGATTCGCTCGCATTCGACATGTCGTTCTACTGGAGCTTGGGAGACGCGTGGATCGAGAACAGCATGGATTTGTTCGCACTGCAAATCGATATATTCCAGGACACAGGTCAGACGATCTAGTTTGGCAATTTGTAAGCTCAGATTATATATTTGAAAACATGCTTCGAAGACATTACGATTTGATACGCACGCAAAGGAAATCGGCATTATGAATAGTCCAAGACCGTGCAACTAATTTATTTACCACGATATAAAATTGGATCTACATGCCAAAGTACATGGTGTTTTAATATATTCCAAATGTCGATATTATCATCTCATTAATATTGTTGTACATGTATGCGCATTCTGCATGTCTTTTAGCCAAAATAAATATCACAAATAATGATTAATTATGACACTTTTTAAATTAAAAATGTATATTTAAGTCGCGCCACTGTGGAATGCGACGACGATCAGACCAGTCACGCGCAAAGCCGAAACCTCTGCGAAACCCGCAACAACCGCAGCTGCCTCGAGCCTGTCCGGACCGAGTAATGCTTTCAGTTTCCATCTCAAAAAATGGATACTGTTCGACATAGCTCGGACGTCTCTTGAAGACTGTGAAATAGCTTGGTTGCACCATTTGAAACTTTACCTAAACCTGGGAATGACATACACTTAATGTTCAGCCCCGTACTGTAATTGCGATACCAAATGGAACATGCCATTTGGATGGGACCCAATGGAGATTTGGGTGGATATCGTCGTCATTCTGGACACTTCTGTAGCCATGGGAGATGCAGCGTTGGGCAAGGTGTCTTTACGTGTTTTAAAACATTATTTATATAGTGGGTATATCATTTATTTTTCAGGCTGAACGCTTGACCGAGTCCTTTTTAAGTGACGGAATTGCTTGGTTTCTCGAAACGAACACCAACTCTGCCTTCTACTCGAGACTCGGAGTGATCACCATGGACGATAATCCAAAGGTTGGTGTTATGCAATTAACAAGAACAATTATATATACACCCGAAGCGCGAGAAAACAATCCTAGTCAAGATTGAGAAGTGGGGTGTGTGGATTTTAGTTTCGCAAATGTTTGGGCTCAAAGAATTTTTCGATGAAGGGATAGTTCAGCTATGTGCGCTTGAATACCCGAATGTTTGTGGAGAATCTGATTGTTTTCGAATATTCTACGATAAATAGTTCAGATTCTCTACAACCTCAATATGACCAGATATGATACACTCGAAGGAAAGGCAACGATCAAGCAAAGTGTAACCGACATGGACTATGTGACGTGAGACTTTGTTGATATTGACAGTCCCATACGTATATCTACGCACTAGAGTGTTGCGGTTGTAGGGAAAGTGAGATATATTTACCCAAAGTGAACATTCGTTTTTTTTCAGAGCTTTCGATGCCGCAGTGAAAATGCTCCAAGGAGGAGTGGAAGACAAACAGGAAAGAGCTAACACCCGTCAAGTGATCTACTACATGACAGATTCAAAGCCGTGAGCAATTTTAACATGTTTCAATCAAATGCACGCATAATTCCAGCAACATATTGGCATTGGACAGCAGCATTGCCCTCGAACACTTCAAAGCTTCGAATGGAGTCATCATAGTGAACAGTAAGTTGCGCACCATTTCGCACCATTTTTTTTTTCTTCATTTCGAATATTAGACAATTTCATTAATTTCGCACTTCGACAACATACATTTCAGATTTCCTCAAGGATGATGAGACGGAGGTGCCGGATTTGAGAGCAATTGCATCATATGGATACTACTTCACAAACAGCGATTACATGACAGCCGGCCTTCAGGCCTTCTGCAAGGGTATGTCGTTATGCAACATTCTAACTGCGATTCATTTTATAATTTCCTCATCTAGACAATTTCACAAGATTATGTCTTTAAAATGATATTATGAGTGGATTGTTTTGAGGAACAGGTCAAAACGTAATATGGAATGGGGTCATTAATTCATTGGTCGTGTGGGCATTAATTAACGTGTTCAGCCAACTGCTTCTGCACATCGGATAAGATCGCCTACGGAGGAAATGATCCCGCCGTAAAAGCTTCCGGTGAGCCATTTATATTGTATGCCCCAGCCGCTTCTCCAACCGGTACCCTGATTATTCCGAATTGAACAGTCTGTCCGGTCTACTGAATCAGCGTGAGAGTTCGAAACACGATATCACACTAAAGTATGGACAATGGTTGTATCCATAGTTGCCCACGCCGGCGGCGACCCCCATGACCCCCTATACATAGTTAAGCATGCATCGTTAATCACTTCCCATATAGGGGAAGAGCTTAACCACGCCAGTGTTGGGTAACTATGGTTGTATCGTGTGTCATCCTCTAACAGTGTGAGTCTCTCACAGGTGGGTGTTACACTGCCTCGTCGAAGGGTCTGCCATTCAATCAGGCGAAGACTAACTGCTTCGATGGTCATGGAGTTATCGCGGAGATTCACGACGAGCAGAAGGCTTCATTCCTTCAGCAAGGTAAAATAGATAAACACTTTCGCTGGCGTACAAGTTTTGCCTAGTTTGATACCTCTGATGTCTATGCTTCCCTGCTTTGGCGATTCTTTCCAGATTTTGTTCACTGATTTATACGTTTGCAGTGATGCCGAGTTCAAAGTCGGACTATTTCTGGATTGGCTACGAGAAGTTGAACAGCGACGATTGGACATGGGAAGACGGGGTTAGCCTAAAAATGGGTAAAAGTTATGTCTCATATCAGTGTGAAAAAGAGTATTGGCTATAATGAAAGATATCAAGAATGATTTATTATAAAAATACAACAGAGAAATAATGCATTTAGTCAACTGATCCCTATACAAACTGGGACGTGGACGAGCCGAGCTCCGCGGCTGTTGCCAAGTGTGCCTACGCGGACACTACCAAAGCGATTCTGCCATGGTGAGCGCAAGTATTTCTCGAATTCGTATTTATTTATTTGTATTTACATCTTCTGCAACCTCAATGGTACGCCTTAGCCACAGGCTTTTATGAGCTTATAAGAACACATTAAACAATGTCTATGTGTTTAGAATAATGCATGTTTAAAATCATACGCATGTAAAGGCGCACTCTTTCTTCGGACTAGATTAGCGCGAAACATCATAATTCATGCGAACATTGTTTAAAAAATATACTTTAAATTAAAAAAGGTTAAGAATAGTTCAAATTGATCATTTCAGGGGCGCAGGTAATTGTCGGATCGGCTTCCCGTACGCGTGCCAGTTCACGCCGTGTCAAGCGGGAAACAGAGAGTGCTAAACAATGTCTTTTTGCTCTTATGAGGCAATAAATAAATGATTGTTTTATTTGCCGACGCAAAAAAATGCACATACAAATACGAGCATTCCAAAATATGCCCGTTTCGGCTTCCGGGACTATATTAAGTGATGTCGTGTGACCATTTGTGTACGTGTACGTATACGACAGTGGAAAATGGCCATTTGCCATATTAATTAATTGGATACTATTCTTCATGATTACTAATTGGTCAAAGAATGTGAAACGTTTTATTGGATGGGCAATTGTGTTGCGGAAGGAATGCGATATTATGAGCAATTGTGCAATTCTTCGTAATATGCAGAAGTGTGGCTTCGCAGTGATCTACATAAATGTGAGAAAGAGAGTGATGAGAGAGATAGCGATAGGGAAAGAAAGATTGGTGCATCTACCAGAGATTCTGTCAGTGTACACATTGAAAAGTTGTGGGAATTATAAAACCAATGTCAGGGAAATATATATGAGATGAATCGCGAGAGAATCGACCACGCCGCGGCGGTAGGAATCAAGTTTGTCCTATCCTGCTATAATTTTGGGTGATAAGTACGTTGAATGATGCTCTTCAAAACTGCGTCGTCGGAATTTCGATATCTGTCGTCATCGTCGAGATTCAGAAGGTCAAACATGGTGGTATCACTTTTCGACAGTCAAATTGCTCTTACTTAAACGATCATAAATCCGTTCAAAGTGAAGATAGAGGGCCGTTCTTTTTTCCAATGAAAGCTACCATCATGCGCTACAACTTTATGCTGACCTCAACATTCCTGGACCTCACCCTGATGAGGGGCGGGCGGGTGTACAAAAACTTTCGTAACTTTGGAAATCGGAAAAAATTTCTGAGTTTTCATGCTTAAGTTGTAGAACATATATGTACCTCATTCATCGCAAAAAAATGGTCAAAATCGGGAGGTGGAAAAAAAAGGGGGCGCACTTTCGTGTTGGGACCCCAAAATGAGTTCCGGAATCGAATTCTTCCGTACCTTCCATAGCCATTATTTGCGCTCAAAAACATCCAAAAACATAGAAAAGAACATATAAAATTGTTTCCACGCATATTGTATCACCTTCATTGGCCATACATACACATGACCCAAAATTTGAAAATCGATTTTTTCTGCCATATCAACTTGGGGGAGGGCCCTAATGCATAAAATGGGTTTCAAGTAATGTAGAAATGTTCCTCTAAACTAGTCAGAGAGAGGGGGCATCAATAAACATTTCATCTGTTGAAAGTTAGTCTCTATGTTCTCGTTGAAGCGAGCTACAGAGCTTGGAAGTTGGCCAGAAATAGGCTAGAATCCCCCGGGAGCGAGCGCTCTAACCGTCTGCCGCTCTCGCCGTCTGACCTCCCTCTCCCTCCCCTCTATTTAGCGCTACCTCGCTCGCCTATTCCGGCGTTTTCTGCCATCTTCCAAGCTCTGTAGCTCGCTCCAACGAGAAGATAGAGACTCACTTTCAACAGATGAAATGTTTCGCTCATCGTGCTCTACATTTCTAGCATGAGCCGTATCTAAAGGACCTCTTTGACCCATAGTACAGTTTTGCGCCTTTTCTTGAATTCTTCATATAAAAACTCGACGATGACGACAGATATCGAAATTCCGACGACGCAGTTTTGAAGAGCATCATTCAACGTACTTATAACCCAAATTATAGCGGGATAGGACAAACTTGATTCCTACCGCCGCTGACCCCCTCAAATGGTCGATTCTCTCGCTATTCGCCTCATATATGGTCGGATATAAATTTAAAAAAAAAAACTTGGACGCATTCAAATTTGGCGAAGTGCAGTTTGCTAAGAGAATACAATTTAGTCATCGTAATTATTTAAACTTGCGTAATATGATTCATGAATAAATAGTTCGTTATCAGTATAAAATAATTAATTTTTCAAAAAATTTTTTCAATCGGATCACCGTTTCTTCATCTCACACTTGCTAGACTATCTAGACCGATCGAGACGCGAGATAATACGGAATACTTTTCGGAATAATATAATACAGTGAAAAATATGTGAATTTTGATAATTGTGGTATTCCTGATTGTATGTACCAAAAACAGTTGAGATCATTGTGAGTTTCAACATATCCCACCGCTAGGACAAATTAGTTTGACCCTTTTCATGTGATGTCGAATTCAAACTCGTTTTCTTAAGTTGGCTCGTGGGGTGAGAACTAGGTCGAAAGCTAGTGGTATAATTTCGGTACCGGAAGTGCCGGACCTTTACGCCTACACAAGCTCTAGACGGGGTGTGTCCATATTCTGCGAAAACGTCATTATGCCGA
Organism: Pristionchus mayeri; assembly: GCA_036245805.1. Lineage (NCBI taxonomy): Eukaryota > Metazoa > Nematoda > Chromadorea > Rhabditida > Neodiplogasteridae > Pristionchus > Pristionchus mayeri. Next base: position 7,228,257 of record BTRK01000005.1, read on the forward strand.
AATCGGCAACGATAAGGAGGGTACAAAAATTGACCGCGCTCACGCCCATCTTGCACAAATAAAGGCACGCATTTTGACGAGCATAAATATTTGCACCTAATGAGCTTTTTTTTACCTTCTTATTTTTGCCAGCATTTGTTTGGATGCGGTGATCGATGTTGAACACATTCTTCATCCTCATTAAATTTCGAAAATAGTCTGATCAAACTGATTCTCGCGCATTGATTACGCGTTCTAGCTGGAATAACGCCTAAAATCACCCAGGTCAAAATTAGCGCACCACGTCACTGGACTCTAAACCATGATTTGGTCGTTTCATCGACATCAAACATTTAAAAGTAGGAGATAAGGAACGATCACTGAAGAGGAGTACCAGATTTTGCCGCGAAGCTTTTTAACGGTTGCAATTTATTATTTGGAACTGTGACTATTTTCGGTTTGTCGCATTTTTCTGGAAGATGGCTCATTTTCTGTAAAATGATTATACTGTTTGTTATCATATTGTTTGAGAAATTGTCGTATATAAATTGCTCGATTAGCATGTTGTACGGTAAATATTAGAGTTCACAATTCGAGGCACCGTCTGTTCATTTTACACACTCTCAACCTGTGGAACGGCGAGATGAAGAGGTGTGGAGAGGCGAGATGAGTGCAGAATGAAGAGACCGTGGTTTCATTTCTCGAAGTCTGGTAAATATTTATCAGATGTGGCTTTCGGCCTGTTTAATCTGTCAGAAATGTGCGAGAAAAAGTTGCGTAAAAAGTTCGCGAACTTCTGATTCTCTCCATTTCGCATGATCTCTCTCTTTCTCTAACCAGGTCGATGAAAAGTTCACGAACTTTTCGGTGAACTGTGTTCGAAAATCATACTTTTCTTTTGTTTTACTTACTTTTATAAACTATTTTTGCTTTTAACTTATGATTTCTTATAATGACAACCTTCCCTTAGCTGGAATAGCTTCATAATACAGCGTAGTGAAAGTAAACGCGGTTGGAGTATTTTTTTCGAAAATTGGTCACCACTTTCCCCACCCTGTAATGTCAAGCTATTCCATCAGAGGAAAGGTTGTTCTTATACGCAGTCATAAGTTAAGAGCAAAAATAATTGATAAAAATAAGTAAAACAAAAGAAAAGTACGAATTTCGAACGAATTAATGCCGGTTTTTAACGAACTTTTCAAGGAGCTGCGTGAAAAGTTAGAGAAAGGCGAGAGAGCACGCATTCTTGAGAGAAGGAAAAGGAAGCAGTGATTGTTTACTTCCTTTTCCCTCTCTCGACAACGCGTGCTCTCTCGCCTTTCTCTAACTTTTCACGCAGCTCCTTGAAAAGTTCACGAACTTTTCGACGAACTATGTTCGAAATTCGTACTTTTCTTTTGTTTTACTTATTTTTATCAATTATTTTTGCTTTCAACTTATGACTGCTTATAAGAACAACCTTCCCTCTGATGGAATAGCTTGACATTACAGGGTGGGGAAAGTGGTGACCCATTTTCGAAAAAAATACTCCAACCCTGTTTACTTTCACTACGCTGTATTCTGAAGCTATTCCAGCTAAGGGAAGGTTGCCATTATAAGAAGTCATAAGTTAAAAGCAAAAATAGTTTATAAAAATAAGTAAAACAAAAGAAAAGTATGATTTTCGAACATAGTTCGTCGAAAAGTTCGTGAACTTTTCAACGACCTGGTTAGAGAAAGAGAGAGAATACACGAACAGGAGAGAATCAGAAGTTCGCGAACTTTTTACGCAACTTTTCTCGCACATTTCTGACAGATTAAACAAGCCGATTGTCGCATTCTTCTTCTCTTGGTTGTGGCAGTCAATGCTAGAGTGACCTTCCGCAAGTCGGAAGTGCTGGACAACTACGACCTAGAGTTGGAAGAAATGGTTCGTACACAGATATTTCAGAGTAGAATTGCAGGTTGACCCATGTACTGAGCACGCGTCTTGGCGCGTATTTTTTCGCGTGACATAAATTTTATATATATTTTGTTCAGAGTCAGTGGAGTGCTTCTTTCCGCTGCGCTGATGGATGTCGATTATACTCGCCGACGATCGACGATAACGTCACTATCGTAGACGAGACCGGACGAAGGATATTTAGGCAAGTGAATCTATTTTTTTGAATATAGCACGCTGTAAACTAAAAATTCTGCTCCTGGTGCGCGGAAAGAGATGGATCAAAAATATTGCATTCGGACATCTAATCAATAAGATACTGTATCTGCAATGACGAATGCCGAAAATCTGTAAAGGGAAAATCATTTTCGGAATAATGTCTTGCGATATTTTCCGCGACAAAATTGCATTGCAATTTTTTCCTCAAATAAATTGCAATGCAATTTTTTTCGTGATTTTGCTGATTCGAAATCAATTACTTTTGGAGAGCAAAATACTTTAGCCAGCGCGGGAGTCGAACCACCAACCAATCCGATTCAACCCAGACGCTCTACCATTGAGCTATAAACCATTTCTGCAGTCATTTCTCATTCTGAGTACTAGTGAGCGGTGTGGAGGCTAAGGAATACTTACTTCAAATCCGACCGTGCACTAATATCGAAAATGAAAGATGACAATCAAAGAAGCTCGTAGCTCAGTGGTTGAAGGGCTGACGAGAGTAGAATAGGTCGGAAGTTCGACACCCGCATTCCGTTGCGTATTTTGCACTCTCGGCAAATGATCTCGGATCAGCCGAAGAGGCGGGCAAAATATCACGAAAAAATTGCATTGCAATTTATTTGTGAAAAAAATTGCAATGAAATTTTTTCGTGGATTTTTTTGCAGTTCAATTTTTTCGTGGAAAATATTGCAAAATCTGTGGGAATTTTTAAACATTGTATTATTTGAGTGTTTTGCATAACATTTGTCATTTTGGAAATAAAAGTGTGATTTTGCAAGTGAAATTGAAACAGCAAATAAATATCCGAGATATTCTATTTTCAGGCGTCCGCGCACCAGGAGCAGAATTTTTAGTTTACAGTGTGCTATATGTGTTCTTTATTGTCATATTTCAATAACGTTAAAAAAACGCCTCTTATTCTCCCAGAATTTCCACGAAAAACCATCAAAGATGAATAATGTTCAGCTTACTCGAGCTTGCAACCATGAATTCCGAATTGGAAGTGAAGGAACTGCCGGTGAGGACAATTATGTTGTTCGTACTTGAACATTATGTGCATATATCACGCGTAAGTGGTTTTTGGACACGCCGTTTAGACAGGAATTATCCTTGAAATTTGGCGTCTATAACTTTTTGGACTACTCGCTAGCTCCACTCCGGACCGAATTATACCCGTTCAAAGAAGACACTTTTCGGCGCTGAAATTTTTTGACGATGTCTCACATCGTCGAAGTTGAAAATTTTCTTTAAAAAATCTCTTCGCTACCTTGTGAGGGACCATATGGACTATCGAAAAACGGGTTTGCGTAATTGTGGACTTTTCCAACGTGCCAGTGTTTATTCGACCCTTACGCGACACGCGTGATACGAGCCCATTTTGTGTAAGAATTGAATTATTCTGAGAATGCACAGCTCAAAAATCTCAATTAGTTGTAAGTCTCTCTCTATCGAAGATGCTGAAAATACAACAATGGAAATCCACCACATATAAGGCTGGTGCAAAAGCCTTATGGAATTTTTATATTTTGCCTTCCATCTTCCTTTTAGTTTGAACGATGAACTTCCGGATATTGATTACTCATGAGTCCTTGCATACTCTTTCATATGCGGACCCTATCAGCATTGCCCAATCAGAGAGGCGAGAACAGGATCAAGTTAAAATTACGAAAATTCATCCATCGAAAACGGCACTTTTCTCAATATTATGTTTCCTCTGAAGCATGAATGTTCAATCCCTGGTGGTTATATGAAGCTCCCATCTTTACCCTATTAATATTTTTCACATTGATGCCGGAAGTTACATCCTTTCGAGTAATGAAGTTGATCTGTAAATGATTACATGTAGCATTCCTGTGTTAAATAAGAAAAAAAATAAGAAATTCAAATTTTCTGAAAGGGGAAAGAAGCAAGCGCTAATATTTTTTATGAGAATATAGCTTCTTCGCGGCTGCATACAGCACACACATGACGGAGCCTGTATTCTTGGTCTTTCATTCAGAAAAGCCCGGCAAAGTCACATGTCTGCTCATAATTTTGATATCATGCAATTTGGTTCAAACCCACTCATATGACAGGTCTAACCTATTTTTTGAAAAATATATATGAAATATACAATGCTACTTCTCGGCCAACAATATGAAGTTGTTTCATGGATTTTCCCTTCGAATATCTTCTGAAATAAATTTAAAACAAAATTTGGCGAACTGTTTGCAATTGGGTTAATCTTAATTTCTTGCGTTGGTTGCAAGATCGGTTTGATTGAAATATGTGTGAACAAAGTTCAAGCATACCCCTAAACAATGCCCAAAACAACAATATGTTTGTTGGTCATTAAGATTTGAGACACGCGAATTATAATTCTTCAAAGTACGGAGACAACAACCACAAGACTTTTGCACCAGCCTTATAGATGCAGAACTGTCTCGCACTCAATGACTCAGGAGGCCCCCCCCCTTAATCATTAATTACTTATGCTAGCATGGTATCGCCGCGTCTCGGGCGTAGATAAAGTATAATAATAATAATTATTATTATTATTATTATTGTAAATTATTGCTCTCATTCAGGGAGGCAACTACAAGCTGCACAACAACTACCGCATACCGCCATCATTCGTCTTCTATGCTGTTGAGAAGGGCGCTGGTGAGACAGTTGACCGGCACACCATTGGGAGACTAAATAAAACATTCAATATTCTAGACAACTACAACAGCAAAGTGTACGTTGTGGGCTCCTCAACGATCCATCTAAATGACGCCCGGGACAACATCACCTACATGTCCGATACAGCGTCTATTCACTTCTCGCATTTCACAGGGTTTTCTGAGGTAGGTCTTTTACAGAGAGAGTACGAGAAACGATTTCATGGTCTTTCCTATATTTTAAAAACATTTCGTTATACATACAATATCGATCATAAGTATTCGCCCAAAATTTCGGAGCCCTATAATTTTTGAACCGATTGCCCGATCAGTCTGAAATTTTAACTGTAGATAGGTAATTCATCGGGGAATGCGATGCACTTATAGACAAATCATGAAAAGTTTTCGCTCTTGCATACTGATGACGCAATAACAACACATTTTTTCGAAATGGATTATTTCCTCGGAGAAATTTTTTGTGCTTACCGGACTTATTTTGGGTATATTCTCACACCACCTTAATTTTGGGTATATTGGTTTTTGCACATTTCCAGCACAGAAATGTGCAAAAACCATCGAAGAATCGATTCCCAACTTTTGGTAGGGTTAGCTTCACTTTCCAGACCGTGGCGTTCGATCTTAAGACGCGCGCTACTCTCAGAATAAGCGCTTCTTTCTTCACACCGCTCCCTCTCCACTCTCTCTCCTTGTAGGGGAATGATGTACGCTCGAGAGGAGCGCGCGTCTTAAGATCGAATGCCACGGTCTGGAAAGTGAATCTAACCCTACCAAAAAGTTGGGAAAAATTTGGGAATCGATTCTTCGATGGTTTTTGAACATTTCTGTGTTGGAATCACATTTTATGCAAATTCGGCATTGAAACGGTACTCGGCCAAAGTCGGGACATCAGAAAAAGTCACTTTTTATGCCTTGAGGCCAAATGATGAGCGATCGGTACCAAACTTTCAGGATCATCTGCGATCATAACAAGGATCATTTTTCTTCTGTGCATTAGTTCCTAGCTTGCCTAGAACCAAAGTTCTGAGTTTGTAGCCTCGAATATGCAGCGGCTGCAGCAACTGGGTGCGAAGTCGCAGCAACTTGAAAATTGTTTTCTGGATAGCCATATGGCACCTCTCAACCCTCAGAAAGTCCGGTAAGCACGAAAAATTTTTCCGAGGAAATAATCCATTTCGAAAAAGTGTGTTGTTATTGCGTCATCAGTATGCAAGAGCGAAAACTTTTCATGATTTGTCTATAAGTGCATCGCATTCCCCGATGAATTACCTATCTACATTTAAAATTTCAGACTGATCGGGCAATCGGTTCAAACATTATAGGGATCCGAAATTTTGGGCGAATACTTATGATCGATACTGTACGGCCGATAAGGATATACAAATATAATCTGAATTTCGAACAGTTATATTTGTATTGGTATGATAACATAACGCATTTTTCATTTGCTTAAAATGAGTAATTACAGAGTGATGCGATTCCATACGTCTACACGACTGGAGCTGATGCTATCGCCTATTGTCGCCCAGTGTTCACTCCAGTGTGAGCCAATGAACGAATACTTGGTGTAAAAATGCGAAATGTTGAGAACCCTTTGTGAAATGTGCTAAAAAGCGCACCACCCCAGATAAAAAAAAACAAATATACGCAAGCTCTTCTTCTTCTTCTTCAGCTCCTACGACCTCCTCGAGGGCACATCATTCTCCGTTTACTCGCCCATCGCAACTGTCTACTACAAGCAAGAAGGAGCATCGAAGAACGGACGAATCACCGTTACCGGCGACAGTGAGAAAATGAACATCAATTGAATATTTTTGAAAAAAATGTGTATCTTTGAACATCTCTACGTACCCGAAAGTATACCATTAAATCGTTTATTCTGTTCAATTCAAGGATAATCAATGATAGTGATCCAGAATTTTTCAGCTGCCTGGTCTTCCCTGTCGCCAGGCACCAGCGCAGTATACGTTACAGCAGGTATACATTTTGGATGATTTGGCCTCAATAATAATGTTATTGTTATTGTTGCTGAAAATTAAATCAAAACAACAAGTGTGCAGGCTACGTTGGTTGTCCATCTGTTCACACGACTTACTCAACGCGCCCCGCAGTATATGCTATCAAAGAAGACGATTATTTCTCCGGCTCACAGTACGCTCATTTGCAACACTACACAACACCTCTCTAGTAGGGTTCCCCTAATTGGGCGCATTGGGCGCATCGTCTTTTGAATCACTTTCAGTTATGTTTGAGGTGCACTATATAGATCACATATGTAGCCCACACGAAACATAACTAAATATGATACAAAAAATGCCCAATACGCCCTATTGGGGAACCCTACTCTCTATTCTCATCTGAGCTTTGTCGTGCAACCACGTATGCACTTTGGAGAGGAAAGGGGCGCATAGTGGCTTAGAGCTGGGGTGATCAGACAGTCGGACCCTCTCCGAATTTCTCTCCGTTGGTGAAAGAAGGATAAATAGGTGTCACGACGCAACCATGCATCTGCGATACACTGTCAGTGACTCAAAATTGGCCACAAAATTTCAACACTATTCAATTTTAAATATCTCTGACATATTTAGCCTGTTCGAAGTCAACGTCAGCGGCGTCTACTCAATCTATTCCGATGCCGTGAAGCTTACTGTCAACGACGACGCGATGCAGTGATTTTTCTTGGAAATTGCACACATTTTTTTCTTTTCTCGTGGTAACATCCCGATGTCATTTGCCCCAACTCATTTTCTGTAAAGGACTGAACAAACAGAAGCTCTCGAGCTTTCATACACAGGGATGCGTAGTACATATGAGGGCGTTTGCCGAAGATTCGATCAGAGCCCGGCACAGCAAAAAAAATCAATTTTCCAATTTTGAGTGATTTGGGGTTATCGATGGCGCTGAAGAAGATAGGCATTCTCATTTTGTACGTAGATCTTCTGTTGGCTCCAGACGACGTTGCGTGGTATTCACATTTTGAGACTTTCCACAGCTGGATTGAGCGCTAAAATTAGTGGAACAAGTTTTCTGGGGTGAAATTTTATGGCGAACACGCCTGTGTATTTCAATTATCATATTTTTCTAATAAACAAATTAAAAATAAACTTTTCGCTCCATCAAAAGCGAGCTTAGCAAACATATGGATGGAACCGCCGTGACGAGAGGATTTCAAGTATGTAATTTCATCAAATTACGACATCAAACTTTTGAGAAAACAAAAAATAACTGCGCTCAAAACAGATGAAAACGCGAGGGTGGACGAGGCAATGCACTGAAACTGCCAGGGGGGCGTGGGATAGAGGCAGAGGAGGGGACTGCCAGAGGGTCTGAGGTCAAGTGAAGGAGGAAGATCGGACGATAACTCGCCAAATTAGGTTCAAACGTAGCACTATTTGCAACATTTCTCAAAAGTTTGATGTCGTATTTAGATGAAATTGCATACTTGAAATCCTCTGGTCACGGCGATTCCATCCATATATTTGCTAAGCTCGCTTTTGATGGAGCGAAAAGTTGAATTTTTATTTTTTTAACTAGAAAAATATGTTAATTGAAATACACAGGCGTGTTCGCCATAGAATTTCACCCCAGAAAACTTGTTCCACTAATTTTAGCGCTCACTTCAGCTGTGGAAAGTCTCAAAATGTGAATACGACGCAACGTCGTCTGGAGCCAACAGAAGCTCTACGTTCAAAATGAGCGTGCCTATCTTCTTCAGCGCCATCGATAACCCCAAATCACTCAAAATTGGAAAATTTAATTTTTTTGCTGTGCCAAAATATTTCGGATCTGCTCGACTTTTAGGGAAACGCTCTCATATTGCGTTTCCATTTTACATGGTTGTAGAGTAGGGTGAATGTGCAAACTCCGCGCACCATCCACCTTTTCCCATTTAAGACTCTCCGGGGAGGGCCGCATCTCAAAGAGGTACGCTGCGAATGCGTTCGACATCTCCATCTACCTGAACTTGCATGACGCCTTCGAAGTAAAGGACTCATTCGCTCTGCAAGTAGACATTCTGAATAGCCCAGGTATTTCGACTAGCTCGGCTGAGAACCATGACGTCATTTCATATATCAAATCGGCATGACGTCATAGTTCTCATCTTACCTAGTGCTGGTTGTTCATGCTCGTTACATATGTGTTGATGATCCCGCAATAATGGCAATCCAAGCTATCTAGTTCTTTCGCAAGTTAGTGTGTGTCATGAGAAACTACTGCTAGCACACTGGAGAAGCCTACAGTTTTGGTTCCCATGGGACCTGGAACATTATCCGAGTCACTGCCTAACAGTGCTTTTGCTGGAAATGTTAAAGTACGAAGTCAAATAATATAGAATATGCATGACGATTATGAATTTACAATATGCATTTCAGTCGCGCCACTCTGGAACGCGACAACTATCAGACCAGCTACTCCACCCGCACCCACAACAGCTGCTTCGAGCCCAGCCGGACCAAGTAATGATGCATAGCTGTTCAAAATATGCAGGGATATGTAGCTGTAGTGTCTCACCGCACTGCTTCGATATTCGATATCCGATACCCGATCTTTGATCTTTGATCTCTGATCTCTGATCTACGATTTGACCTTACTAATCGGCCACTTGACGAGCTTGCAAACGCTTTATGTGTCTGCACTTTATCAATTTTCTGCTTCAATAGGCATGATAACAAAGGAAAAATGCAGGCCCCTACTGCAACTGTGACACGAATTTGGGCATGCCAGTTGGATGGGACCCTAATGAGATCTGGGTGGATATCGCCGTCGTTTTGGACACTTCAGAAGCCATGGGAGAGGCAGCATTGGACAAGGTGCGCTAGGAAAATATATCACTAATGCAAGTTAGGCTGTATCATTGAGAAGATGCCTCGTAACTAAAAAACACGAAAAAATGTATACATCATTAAAGGAACAAGCATAATGTTCATATCATTCGTTTAGCTACTAATATTCGAATATTTTGTGATTTACAATTAGACTTACATCATTTGGATATACAATTGGCATTTGCAGGCTGGACGCTTGATTGAGTCGTTCTTTAGTGATGGTATTAACGACGTTCTCGAAACCGATACAAACGCGGTCTTCTACTCAAGAGTCGGTGTGATCACATCGGATGAATATGATTGGGTATTTCCCACGTTAAATGTATACTGTATTGTTTCTTTATTGTCTATATTGTTTTTTTTGTTTAACGTATCAGCGCTAGCGGAGAGTGCCCCCTCCTTCCCCCCATCCCTCCATTCGCCCCTTCATTTTCCATTCATTCCCGCTCTTGGAGTGGTCTAGGGGAAGGGGGGGGGCACTCTCCGCTAGAAGCTCCAACGTATCTACTATTTTATTGGTTGAAATAAACTTTCACAAATCGCATCGTCACATTCAGGTGCTGTACAACCTCAATATGACCAAGTATGACTCAATTGAAGGAAAGGCACGGATCAAGAAAGGCGAACCTTACATGAACTATGTGACGTAAGAACTAATTTTTGAAATACTATTATTCGATGGACCCATATAACCAATAATCGTATATCAGCCTTATTCTTTTGTTATAAATCATGCAATAAATGAATAAGGAATTGGAGATAGAGATAGAGAGAGAATGGGCACATAGAACATAGAAGCACATATCAATCGTTCAACTTCGACGGACATCCGTTTATAGTTGTTTTTGTCTTACATTACTTATGTTCTTGCATTTTTGGAAGAATGAACAAACTAATTGCAGTTCGTTCGAAACAGCTGTGCATATGCTCGAACGAGGGCTGATTGGCAAACCAGAAAGGGCGAATGCCCGACAAGTGATCTATTTCATGACAAATTCACGACCGTGAGCACTCTATTATTTTAGTAATTAGTATTTTAGTAATTAGTATTTTAGTAATTAGTATTAGTAATTAGTATTTTAGAACTGGTGATGATCACGCCATTCCAGATATATACTCGCCCTGGATGATGTGATTGCCTTCGAACGCTTCAAGACTAAAAAAGGAGTCATTATAATGAACAGTTAGTTGGATTCATTTTAGTTCCTGTTCCATTTTGTCACTTAATAAGTCGGTGGTGAATTATGATCATTGGCTTCACTTTCTTTTGAGTTCTAAAATTATATAACGTCTTCAACTGCTTTCAATCTAAGATCGGGAATTCGCACCTCAATTCAACACACTGCGTTGACGAGACGACCGATGAAAGTGTATGTGCGCACTTCAACAACATGCATTTCAGATTTACTCAAGGATGGCGAGACGGAGGTACCTGATTTGAAAGCTCTAGCGTCGGAAGGCTACTATTTCGCAAATGGCGATTACATGTTAGCCGGACTTCAGCCGTTTTGCAAGGGTTTGTGTCTATGCATCTATCTCACGGCTTTTTTATTTATTTATTTTGTGATTTCATCATCTAAACAGTTGCTTAGTGGGATCGACATGTGTTTGGAATATGTGATGAAACAGTATCGTGTTCAGCCAATTGCTTCTGCGCGGCGGACAAGATCGCCTACGGAGGAAATGATCCTGCCATCAAAGCTGCAGGTGAGGTACTTGTATAGCATCGGTAACGTACCAAATCACATCTACAACTTTTTTTGGTGGAGAATAGCCTCTAACGCTGTTTCATCTGACACTGTTCCGGTAGGAATAGCATCTGACACTGTCCTATTTACATCCCAAAGTGTTATCGGAGTGTTTATAAAACGAATTCGACTTGGTCGGTGAGTTAGCGTTCGATAAACGATATAATGTTCTTGCCATGATGTATAATATCTTTCCAAGGGAACGGCATAGTGAGAGAGTGAGAAACGTGGTATCGCCTCTGGTACTCTAATCTGATTTTAAGTGGGAATGCCTTACAGGTGGCTGCTACAGCGCATCGACGAAGAGCCTGCCTTTAAATCAGGCAAAGTCCGACTGCTTCGATGGACATGGAGTCATCGCGGAGATTCATGACGAGCAGAAGGGAGCATTCCTTCGGCGAAGTTTGTGTTTTGTGCTTGCAATATCTGAATAGTAGTTATGTATATGCACATATGTATATGCACATACTAGCATTGTTTCAATTAAGATTATTGAGTATCAGAACATATGCTAATGGCTTTAGTAATTGTAACTTTCGAAACATCACGATTATCAGCACTATGATTTTTCCTTATGTCCTATCCGAGTATTTTCAGTTATGTCGAGCTCAAAGTCGGACTACTTCTGGATTGGCTACGAGAAGTTGAACGATGTCGATTGGAGTTGGGAAGACGGGGTCAGTCTAAAATAGTTAACGCGAAATTTTGGTTCTAGCTTTCTAATGAACTGGCCTCCTGTCAGTTTGGCGAATATATTAGGTTGATGCAAAAGTCTTGCGGTTTTTTGATATTTTGTCTTCCATCTTCCTTTCAGTTTGACCGATGACCTTCCGTATATTAATTACTAATGAGGCCTTGCATACTCTTTCATATGCGCACCCTATCAGCATTGCCCAATCTGAGAGGGGAGAGCAGGGCAAAGTTAAAATTGCGAACATTTATCCATCGAAAACGAGACATTTCTCAATATTATGTTTCCTCTGAAGCATGAACGCTCAATTCCTGGTGGTTATATGAAGCTCCCATCTTTACCCTATACATACTTTTTCTCATGGATGATGGAAGTTACATCCTTTTGAGAAATGCATTGATCTGTACATATTGCATTTTTATGTTCATTTCGCATGTTTTTGGAAAATGAGAAATTCAAATTTTCTGAAACGAGAAAGGTGCAGGCGCCAATATTTTTTTCAGAGAATAAAGCCTCTTAATGGATGAATATAGCGCACTCATAGCGAAGCCTATATGCTTGGACTTCGACGCTAAAAATCCGAAAAAGTTTCATGTAACCAGAATCGAAAGCATATTTTCAATAGCATGTAATTCGGTCCAAACTTAATCGAGAGACAGCTCTAACATATTTTCTGAAAGGGTATACGTAATACTTCTCATACATCAGTATGGGCAGGTTTCGTGAATTTTGACAACAAATATCCAGTAAAATACATTTAATGCAAAATTTTGAGAATAAATTATAATTGGCTTTATCATAATTTATTGCGTTGTTTACGATATCGGATTGATTGAAATGCGTGTATGTAAAGTACAAACATACCTCTAAACATTGCTAGGTTTATTAGTCATCGTGATTTGGGACGAGAGAATTATGATAGTTCAAAGCAAGGACACAAAAAACCGCAAGACTTTTGCATCAACCTAATAAATGACGAATATAAACTGAATATTATGGTTAGATATTCGAGGCCACGTGGTAACCCCTCTCCCGCTTCCGTTTGTAAAATCAAGGGATAGTGAATGCGACTGCACATTGCGACCTCGAAACACAATCTCTACCGATCTTACAAAATAGCACATAGTGATTTTGTGTATGCATTGAATAGGTTAAGATTACATTTAGTCCACTGGCATCCATACAAACTGGGGCCCGGTTGAGCCGAGTACAGCCGCAGCTATAGTTCTAGTTTTATTGTGAACTGATGAATTTCGGTTTGACTTGGATACAAACGATTATTTTAAATAAACATTTATTTATTTAAATGCAGACGATAAATAATTCCTTCAGTCATCTGATCCCTACACGAACTGGGCCGAGGGCGAGCCGAGTGGTACAGCAGTTGCGAAGTGTGCCTATGTGGACACTACCAAGCCGAATCTCCCATGGTGAGCGTCCTTCGTTTGTCTATGTCTTGTCTTTACGGAATATGTTGCTTGAAGGACAAAAAAGAATGAATCAGTTATCTTTCGAACCTTTCGTGATCTGCGAATTCGCTCATGATATTTCAGATTTCAGATCAATTTCAGGGGCGCAGGTAATTGTCGGATCGGCTTCCCGTACGCGTGCCAGTTCACGCCGTGTCAAGCGGGAAACAGGAACTGCTAAGTATGACGTCATCGTCATTGCTGTTGTTACGAGGCAATAAATCATTGGTTCTTTTGACGAATCGATCATTGTTGATATTTGCAAACAAAAGTAAATATCCGTTTCGACGTGTCGGTCTTTAGAGCAATTGTGCATCATGTGGTGTATACCATTTCGGATAGCAATCGGGAGCGAAAAATGCAGTGCAAGCATATAACTGTAGATTACGAATGGAACCCCGACGAAGGCTTGGATAAGCGAGATAGAGGAAAATATAAAACGAACACTTCGATCAATTCTCAGTTATTACACATTCGTCCTGTTTAATCTGTCAGAAATGTGCGAGAAAAGTTGCGCAAAAAGTTCGCGAACTTCTGAGGTGCGTAAAGACTGTTTCTCTCAATAAACTGCGCTCTCTAGCTGTTTCTCTAACCACCTCGCTGAAAAGTTCACGAACTTTTCAACGAGCTCGATAAAAAAGGTGGATGAAAATCTGCGAGAAAAGTCAGAGAAAGAAGAGAGAGCGTGCGATCGGAGAGAGGGAAAAGGAAGTAAACAACCTCAGCTTCCTTTCCCTCTCTCCGATCGCACGCTCTCTCGCTCTTTCTCTAACCACCTTGCTGAAAAGTTCACGAAATTTAAATCGAGCTCGTTGAAAAGTTCGTGAACTTTTCAGCGAGTGGTTAGAGAAAGAGCGAGAGAGCGCGGTTTTTTGAGAGAAACAGTTTTTACGCACCTCAGAAGTTCGTGAACTTTTTGCGCAACTTTTCTCGCACATTTCTGACAGATTAAACAGGCCGATTGACTTCCGAATAACGAATATTATGCTATTATATTTAAGTTGTAAATCCCGAAACTGTTGAGAGAAAAGAATTTATTAAATAATTCATAAATACTCGAATACACTAATCGATTTTGGAATGCTCTGTAAAATAACATTTATTAACATTTAACATAACATTTAACATTTAAAAAAATAACATTAATAACATTTAAAAAAAATAACATTTAACATTTATTCGGAAATTATTATGAATACGAACATCGGCATGAGAATTTAGAAATGGTAAAGAGTTTTGCCGCCTTATGAAAAGTCGACCAATGCTCTCCATAGAGAACCTAATTTGAATAAATACACAGGCACATGGACATTTGTGTTAGCCATTTGAAATTGATGGCAGTCAGTGTTGATCAAGTTATGCTGTAATTTAAAACAATATACAGGGTGGCTGATAAATATTGCGCCACTTTTCTTGTTTCTCAATCTCCATTCTCTGTAGGCACCATTGCATCAAATTTGGTAACTATGTTGGTAAGGGACAAAAGTTATTAGCCTATAAATATTATCTGGATTGTTCAAGTATTTCAAGAGTTATCACTTCAAGAGTTATCACGAAATATTGTGTTTTGGAATTGGGACTTTTCTGGGCACATAAACGTATCTGATAGTTTATGCCGACTTACAGCAAGGAATTATTAGGTTGGTGCATAATTTTCGTTACAATGTATTTTCCAAATTTACTGGCGAGTGCTTCATCTGTATCAAACCCCGCTTGGGTATGATTGGCTTATACCCGATCAATGATTGGCTTATACCCGATCGATCCAATGTCAAACCGCCGAAAAACAATGGTAAGTGAAAATAGGCAAAATTTCTATGTTTTTGGAGTTTCAATGTAAATCATCCCAAAAAATTAAACGAATGTCAATCAGCTCTCACCCTTCTGAAAAACTAATGAGTAAGGATAGTCGCTTCCACTGTCAACGTGAAACCGGAGTTTCGAGCTTCCACAGATAACTAGTAAGGCGAAATGTTCCGATTTCGTCGTTCAAATTTGACGGTTTTGCCAACAACGATCTCTCGAATGGAATGATGAATCTTCACCAACGTTCTATGGCAGCATCCCCTTGATAGTTCTTCTTACTATGCGTCTTTTGCAACCACAAGCTCATCCAGCAAACAATACCGGTGAATATCATCTAAACCGGCTAAAAGCAACACCCCCAATTCCGGAATACGTGCCTATTTCGATAGATTGTTTTATGATTAATCCCGTTTACCTGCCATATTCGAATAACTAGTCAACATACTTCACAAAAATTGTGTTGAATAGGCGCAATTATAGCCGCGCAAAGAGTGGTAATCAATCGAAAAATTCACAAGAAATTACAATTCTCATATTTTGGAGTGATCTCTCATCGTTAATTCTGATTGATGAGGTGCGATGCAATGTGCGCTACGTAGAGTACACATGCAGTAATACCATAAAGGAAACCACATGAGGATTGCTCAGGACCGAAGCTAGATAGTGCTTGAATACCATAATCAGGATTTTGTAACGAAAATTATGCACCAACCTGATAGATACAGGACTCATCCATTTATTCCTAATAAGAACAACCATTTACACGTATAAATATGTGATCAATTATATTATGAGCCTCGGAACTTTCTCAGAAATGCTTTAAAATTATTTCATTATGAACGGCGCTCTATAAAAAATAATAATATTTCGAAGCCGCATTCTTCGAACACATTAGCTATTGGAATTGTTCTATTTTATGCATGATACTCCATCATTCTTTATTGTGAAAATGCATTCCATTTGCTTGGGCATATTGATTCGGAACCAGAATAAGTTGCGAAATGCTGCGAAGCGCCGCTTTTAGCGATATTTTGAGGTGCCTACTTCTACAATTAATTCAACGTTTACATTCAATTTGATGCAACAATATTTCATTACTCGACTCTGTTAATAGCTATGCAACATTATACGGCGGTATCAACATTCAGAATAAGAAATTCCGAAAAGTGAGTTTTTTGCATATGCGTGACTGAAAGTCATCCAATTTATCTCTCTCTGTTTTCAGAGACCCTATATCGCATTTGACAAGATTATCACTTAGTGGAAGGGTTACTCTTCATATTCACCTCGGTTGCAATTTCGATGGACATTGAGATCATTTTATATATCGAAAAATGTGAACGGCGCATTGAGTAAAAATGTGGACTACTTTTTGCCTCCATGCTAAGAGGCCAGTCCATGAAGCCTGCGTCTAGTAATTGTTTTGAACGGTACTGATATATATTTAAACGCAATATGATAATTATCCTTGTATTTGTTTGCGAGATATTATTCAAAAGGTGGACGCAATATTTATCAGCCACCCTGTATATTATTAAGCGCATAAAAATTGTTGTGGTAAAGCATGATTGAGTTATCGTAACCGTACCTCTACATCCGACGTCAAATTGACCTTTATATTCCCGAGAGAAATACGGTCGGTGATTAGAAACCTCCATACTCCCGGCGTTTTCTCACGTAGCCGATTCTGAATTAATTAATGAAAGCTATAAAACAATAGCAAGATATATGGGGTGACAATTGCACAACTCGTTTCCGTTCGCTTGAGAGTATACCTAGGAACCTGGGAGTTGTATCAATGTAACCAGTATGTGCTACCCTAAACTTGCATGTATAAGTCTTATTACCAGGCGATCATGAGTTTCACTCCATATCTATGCATATGGGTTCGTGGTCAAAAATTTTGAATTTGAATAGAAAATCACGGCTAGATACACATCAAAAGCTTTAAGAGACCCGCTCCGTAAGACTCGACCATATCGACCACCTTGCGGACACGTTTGCCCTAGCAACGGGAACCGTGGGAGCTCACTGTGGGGGGAGTGCCCTAGGCCCGCATTATTGAAATTCACCAATTATTATATCACAGCCATTGAGCACCTAAATAATATAATTAAAGAGGAAAACGGACAAAAATTATTGAAATTCACCACTTATTATATCACGGCCATTGAGCACCTAAATAATATAATTAAAGAGGAAACCGGACAACAAATTATATTTTCTTAAGGATGCGAAATCTACTCAAAAGTCAAAATATGTTTCACTTGTGGTGCCCCGATGTTGTTAAAAAGACATTAAGTGTAGAAATCGATCGATTCTGAATATTTTTTTACCTCAAATTTCACTTTTTCTTTCCTGCCTGGCTCATTTCAATCCCAATCCCTTAGCTTTTTCAACCCCAATATACTCTGGACTATGACGCTTCACCTTTGCTACGCAGCTAATCTCGACAGCTTCTTCGCTTTCGAGAAATAATTTTCGAACGTGTAATTTAAAGAAACGAAAAAAATCAAAAATTCATATATGCCAATTCATTGAGAGCAGTGATCAACTTTTATCACTAATATTCATTACTTGCTAAGATATGTTTACTAACACTGAAAATTGCATTTTCACACATTTCAAAAATTCACTTTTCACAACCTCGAAAATTTCAAAATTTGGGAATTAATATCTCGTCCCAAGTAAATCAAATAACACCTATTATGCAAGAAACTTGTATTATTCTTCCATATGACTAATAAAAAAATAAGCTCGGTCCCTCCTGTCGTCTTCAAATTTCGCAAAATTGGCTTAAATATGCATAAAAGAGCAAATTTCAATTAAGATTGTTTTCAATTACTGCAAAACGAATGGTCAGTCTGGATTGCAATATACTAAAACTATACAATACCACTGGGAAAGTGTTATAAGCATGAACGATTAGCTGATTTCCTTGATTTAAAAAATCGAAATATTTTTCATTTTCCAATATTGGTTCACGATTTTCTCATAAACCGTTATTCCAATCCCTTAGCTTTCATGATTCTAATATACCCAAGTCCACGTTGCTTGACATTTTTCTGGTTTCGATGCTCGCCAGCATCTTCGCTTTCGAAAAATGTTCATCGAACATGCCACCACTGGAAGACCCAAAACCAAAAGTCAACTAAATCAGCTATTCTTTCACGCTCAGAACACTTCCCCAGTGGTATTGTATAGCTTTAATATTAATGCAATCCAGATTGATCATTAGTTTTGTAGTAATTGAAAAAAATCTTAATTGAAATTTCCTTTTTTATGCATATTTAAGCCAATTTTGTGAAAATTGAAGATGACAGGAGGGGCCCAGCTTATGTTTTCGTTAATCTCGTGGAAGTGTAGTACATGTTTCGTGCATAATAGGTGGGATTTGATCTACTTAGGACGAGATTATAATTCCCAAATTTTGAAATTTTCGAGGTTGCGAAAAGTGATTTTTTTGAAATGTGTCAAAATGCAATCTTTTCAATGTTATTAAACATATCATAGCAAGTGACTATTAGTGATAAAAGTTAATCTCTGCAGTCAATGAGTTGAAATATATGAATTTTTGAATGTTTGGAGTACTTCAAAGTGACACATTCGGAAATAATTTCTCGAAAGCGAAGAAGCTGTCGAGATTACCTTTGTAGCAGAAGTTAAGCTACATAGTACCGAGTGTATGTGCGATAGAAAACCTAAGGGATTGGGTTAACTGGAGACTAGGAAATTATGCTCAAATATTGGTATTTTCGAAGTTGTCAAAAGTGATTTTTTTCAAAATGCAAGAAAATGAGATATATTCAGTATCTTCAAAAGTATCTAATCAAGGACATCTTTAATTTTCCTCTTTAATTATATTATTTAGGTGCTCAATGGCCGTAACATATTAGGTTGTTGCAAAAGTCCTGTGGAATTTTTAAATTTTGCCTTCCATCTTCTTGTTGGATTGATAGACGAACTTCGGGATATTGATTACTAATGAGGCCTAGCATACTCTTTCATATGCGCACCCTATCAACATTGCGCAATCAGAGAGGCGAGAACAGGATCAAGTTAAAATTACGAAAATTCATCCATCGAAAACGCAACATTTCTCAATATTCTGTTTTCTCTGAAGCATGAATGCTCAAGCTATGGTGGTTATATGAAGTCCCAACCTTTACCCTATAAACACTTTTTCTCATGGATGCTGGAAGTTACACCCTTTCGAGGAATGCATTGATCTAGACATGACTACATTGTTGCATTTCGGTGTTGATTTTGCATATTTCTGAAAAATAAGAAATTCAAATTTTCTAAAACGGAGAAGAAGCAAGCTCCAATATTTTTTATGAGAATATAGCCTCTTCTCGGGTGCATACAGCGCACACATGACGGAGCCTGTATGCTTGGTCTTCCATTCAGAAAAGAAGGTACAAGTCACATGCAGCCTGGGTGTGCTCATATTTTTGCAATCATGTAATTTTGTTCAAACCCACTCACATGACAGGTCTAACCTATTTTTTGAAAGAATATCAATACTACTTCTCAGCCAACAATATGAAGTTGTTTCATGGATTTTCCTTCCAAATATCTAGAGAAATAAATTTAAAGCAAAATTTGCTCAACTGTTTGCATTTGGGTAAATCATAATTTCTTGCGTTGGTGGCAAGATCGGTTTGATTGAAATATGTGTGAACAAAGGTCAAGCATACCCCTAAACAATGTTATGTTTGTTGGCGATTAAGATTTGAGACACGCGAGTTATGATTGTTCAAAGTGCGGACACAAAAAACCACAGGACTTTTGCAACAACCTAATATAATAAGTGGTGAATTTCAATAATGCGGGCCTAGGATACTCCCCCACCACAGTGAGCTCCCACGGTTCCCGTTGCTAGGGCAAACGTGTCCGCGGAGTGATCGATTCTTACGGAGCGTGTCTCTTAAACAATCGATACCCATGTTACTAGGATTCAGTAGTTATTGGGTCACTGGAATATCTGTTGGTTACGGCATTTGATTTTTATCTAGGCATGATTTTCTATTCAAATTCTCAATTTTGGACCAATAACCCTATACATAGATATGGAGTGAAACTCATGATCGCGTGGTAAGAAGACTTATACATGAAACTGTAGGGTAGCACATACTGGTTACAATGATACAACCCCCAAGTTCCTAGGTCTACTCTCAAGCGAACGGCATCGAGTTGTACAATTGTTGTTTTTGCAATTGTCACCCTCCCAAGATATTACATAATACAACGATAACATAATATTAATACTGCCATCATTACACACTAATAACGCCGGTAGCAGCCAATTGGTGTCGATAACCAGAAGATACAACTCAATGGTTCCGAAGCGTGATAATGATTCCGCAAACGATATATTTGGCCGGAGAAATGCCGACTTAATGATTGGATTTCGGGTTTTTTTATGAAATATTAGATAAGCATTCGGCCCCTTACGATATCAGCTGATAGTCTCACAACAAGTTGCGGTAGTTTTGTACATTCTGAGTATTCCCTCAGAAACGATTCGTCAATAAACGATTCTGGATTTTCGACATCCAGTGTCACAGATCTGAGCTTGACATTGACCAGAACTGAGAAGAGTCTGAAATGGAATTAATATTCTGGAATTCTCTGTACATGAGTATACCTCGTCTTTCCTTCGAATTTCTGGTTTTCGTCAAAGTCGCAGTAATCGATGGATAAATGTGTGAATGCTAATCTGCTCAGGAAATCCATGAACTGGGCATCAATGAGAATCTGTAATTCTGTACAATTATGTTTGAAAAAAATCGGAATTAAATTTCCCTGAAAAATAATGAGAAAAATATGAATTTAAATATATATCACAGGTATCATGAGTCAGTGGAGAAAAAAACCAACCCTCGGGAACAATTTCCAACTTTTATTTTTTGTTTTGCTTCATATTATGGTGGTAGCATACAGTAGAGACAACTTCTTAAAATTTCTGGGTCACAGGTCTCAGAACCGTCATTTAGGAATTTTCCGGTTTTGTACCCGGCTCTACTGTATTTAAGCTCCCAGATGAGCTAGATAGCTGGCACTGGGCTTAAAATGCGCGGAAAAATGAACAACTTTTAGGTTGAAAGGCAAGCCATAAAATTGCAAGTTCATAAACTATGAACAAAAAACTGAAATTTCAAATAAAAATAAAATCATAGCGTCTCGGTAAGGGACAAACCCAGTGAATTTTATTACAGATTATGGAAGAACAAGTACATACACGTACAGAAAAAAATTGAAATAGGCAACTTCAGGGTGGCCTACGCCCGCTGTATAGCTCTGAATGTTGAAAACCATTAAAGTCAAATTTTAAAAAAATTCTCAGCTCGCAGATTTATCATGCAAATCGATCAGTTAAACCAATTTCTAACATTACTCGATCAATGAAGTTAGATGATGTTGAAAGCGCACGAAATTTCAGCACTTCAAAAAATTCGATTTTCCAGGCATCTCAAAAGCCAAATTCGAGCGCATCCAGCTCTAGATTTAGCGTTCCCTGAAAATTTAATCGAATCGTTCTCAATACAATCTACAATCAGGAACACATTCTGGCATTTTGAGTTTTCCAGCCCATTCCAGACCCGTCATTTCAATTCTCGAACTTGCTGGATCGTGATGTGAGAAATTCAAAATGATTATATTTTGACTAAATGGTGATGGATCTCGGCTCTTTTCGATTGCTAAAAATCATTTTATGAGCAGAAGAGATAGAAAACACTGATAATGCCAACATGGTGATCGTTTAAAAAAATATGAAATATGTGTAAACATTGACATTTCGAATTTTGGAATACACATGAAAATTGCATAAATTTTAACATTTTTCATCTCTATTGCTCTCAATATTATTTTTGGAGGTTGAACATACCTAGAATTCAATACAATTTAATTGAAATATAATTATTTTAAATTTCTCACATCACGATCCAGCAAGTTCGAGAATTGAAATCACGGGTCTGGAATGGGCTGGAAAACTCAAAATGCCAGAATGTGTTCCTGATTGTGGATTGTATTGAGAACGATTCGATTTGATTTCCAGGGAACGCTAAATCGTGAGCTGGATGCGCTCGAATTTGGCTTTTGAGATGCCTGGAAAATCGAATTTTTTGAAGTGCTGAAATTTCGTGCTCTTTCAACATCATCTAACTTCATTGATCGAGTATTGTTAGAAATTGGTTTAACTGATCGATTTGTATGATAAATCTGCGAGCTGAGAATTTTTCAAAATTTGACTTTGATGGTTTTTAACATTCTGAGCTATACAGCGGGCGTAGGCCACCCTGAAGTTGCCTATTTCAAATTTTTTCTGTACGTGTATGTACTTGTTCTTCCATAATCTGTAATAAAATTCACTGGGTTTGTCCCTTACCGAGACGCTATCATTTTATTTTTATTTGAAATTTCAGTTTTTTGTTCATAGTTTATGAACTTGCAATTTTATGGCTTGCCTTTCAACCTAAAATTTGTTCATCTGATTTTTCCGCGCGTTTTAAGCCCAATGCCAGCTCTCTAGATCATCTGGGAGCATACATACAGTAGAGCCGGCTACAAAACCGGAGAATTCCTAAATGACGGTTCTGGGACCTGTCACCCAGAAATTTCAAGAAGTTGTCTCTAGTGTATGCTACCATTATAATATGAAGCAAAACAAAATATAAAAGTTGGAAATTGTTCCCGCACACCTCCACTGGCTCGTGATACCCGTGATATATATATATCTATATATATATATATATATATATATATATATATATATATATATACAGTCGCGCCAGAAAGTGAGTAGACGATTTTTATTTTTTATATAACTTTTGTTGTAGCTGATTTAGCAATTTGGATGTTGTGGTACTATATACCAAATCCATCGAGGAATACGATGCGTGCATTGCGTTATCAAATGCTTCATCTCTGATTGCGTAGTGATGACGCAATCAAAGTGTACTTTTTCAAAACGGCATTATTCTTACATAGATTTTTTCCTACTCGCCAAACTTTCTGAGGTTGGAGATATGGCTGAGGACTACCCAGAAAAATTTTTTGAAGTTGCTGCACGACCGCACATTTGCTGCAGCCTTGCTGCAAAAATAGGGTCGCCAATTCAGAACTCGGCTTCTAGATGAGCTAGGCACTCGTCCAAAGCATCAAAATGATCGCCATCATGAGTGCACATGATCCTGAGAATGAGAAAGCTATATCTCTAAATTTGCCCTCAGGGCATGAAAAAATCACTTTTTTGCATGACCATTATTTGGACATTCATAACTTTACGGAAAATTTATTTAGAAATCTGATTTTTGCTTAAGAATGTTCACGATGTATGAAAGATATGATTCCCAACTTTTTAGAGCGATTGGATTCCTTTCCTGCTCGCGGCGTTCGTTTTTCTGCATATTATTTC
Source organism: Pristionchus mayeri (assembly GCA_036245805.1). Lineage (NCBI taxonomy): Eukaryota > Metazoa > Nematoda > Chromadorea > Rhabditida > Neodiplogasteridae > Pristionchus > Pristionchus mayeri. The sequence continues at coordinate 7,251,999 of BTRK01000005.1, forward strand.
TCGAAGCTACATTTACGAATAGGTCATCTTTCTTCACTTTGAGAGCATTCGTGCGAACGAAAGTGGTTAATTTGAAAATGAAGCCGTTCAAAGTTGAAATTTCGTCAAGATCATCGCTGAAAAGTTGGCATACATCGATAATATTTTTTTAGCACGGATCTCCTGAAAATTACAAGACAATAGTCCTTTTAGAGAAAAAAATAATTTTAAAAATAACAAAAAAAAACGTGATTGAGGATTTCCCTGAAACTAATGTTACTGATCATAGTGAGGGCGAAGATAAGATTTGCAAGTTTTAAAACTTTGCACGTTGAAGTGGAATAGTGACCCACGGCTTCAAAGGGTTATATCGCATCTCGAAAATCCACTTGGCCTACAGAGATCAATATTTTTCAACCTACGCGCGTGATGTTTTTGCTACCCTTCAAAATGCAAATGTCAAAAACAAATCAAACTGTGCTGTCCCATTATGATCAGTTGCGTTTGTTGCTACAAAATATGTTATCGAAATTATTATATGTCGTTTTAATTCCTTCACTTTGTTCATTTGATCCGTGTTAAAGGTCTTAATTATATTAGCAATTATAAATTATATGATGTTCTAACATTAAAACTTACTGGTCGAGCCTGGAGAAGATATCCAGCAGACAATCATTGTTAAGCGCAGAAAACTATAAAACATTGCAATACGTTTTTTTAAAAAAAAATTCTTACCATGATTATAATTTCGTCGTGTTGTCAGATAAAATACAACGATTCCCTTGCAAACACTTCACCCCCTCCCAGCAAGATTTGTATTCTGAATAATAACACATTATATCCACTCGAGACATCGAATACATTGTTGTATTGAGGGGTCCAATTTTTCTCAACCAAGCACGAAGCTCTAACTGGAACACCATGTATTTACATCAGAGCGTTCGTCTGATCTCCGAAAAATCCAATGTCCTCTAGATAATTGTGTTAAAATCGAATCGAATCGAATTGAGGAGCGTGGATTGATTCGGAGGAAACTATCTGATACCATTCGACGAGTACCAATCGAGAGCAGTTCAAGAAGCTTGTCAAAATGACAGAAATGGGAAAGCGTGGCAAGATAGAGAGTGCGGAAAGAAGAATTCACAGCAGATGAGGCAAGAATACACGGTGATAAATAATGGCAACACGGTGAATGTATTGTATTACACGATAACTGAATACGGCACTATGAAAATAACGAACAATTGAGACCAATGTGACGCAATACATCAAATACAGTCATGGCTAATACAAAATTATGCAATATTGCTTGTATTGAGTGTGCAGTTTTCGTGGCGATGAAAACGATAAAGTGGAATGGAGAGTAAGGAATCATGCGAGAGCGTGGGGAAGAGATGCGATAGATACGTGAGAGAAAGGGGAGAAACTAGAGTTCGAGAAATGAAGCAACGGGCTCTTCATTCTACACACTCTCTCACTGCTCGACAGGTTTAGAGAGTATGTAAAATGAAGAGACGGTGACCCGAATTACGAAATCTATTATAAATGCGTGAGAGAGAGGGAGGATAGATAGTGATAAGAGCAGCTACGCGCGAAAGAATTGATCAACGATTAGTCATCATTCCCCTCTCAGTCTCCCCACGTACACTCAAGATTTATCATTTTAGCGGACGATTCGCAATGGACGAAGAACCTCCACGAATGTCCGAGATGAATTTCATGGCCCGATGCATGTCTAATACAAAAGTCGCGAAAATTCTTTAAAATAAATTATAATTCACTCAGTTTGTCACTATTCGCTAGAGTGAGGAGATCGATAAAGGCCGGGGCAACATGATTGGGCAATTCTAGTAAGTACTAGTTTAGCGAAATGTGCCACGTGCTTTCCTCATTGCTCTCATACAGACCAGTCGGAACTAGATCGGATGATCACCGTCGGATGGTAACGTACTGGATGATAGCCAACATATGTACCCTTCTGTAGGACCACAGAATCATTTTTTTGAGATTACCTTCTGCGAAAGTTCTACAGAAGGGTCCATTGTTTGGTTATCATCCAGTGGGTTACCAGATACCGATCAGACAGCGCGAGAGAGCGTGCGAGCGAAACGAGGAGAGTGCGTGTCGATTTAATAAAAATGCATGCATATAAAAAAGCTGTGAATGATCCTAAGCTCATCCTTATCTTGATAGCGCATCAAACGAAATGCATACATTCTGAGTAAACACAGGCAAAGTTTAGACTCCCTGCAATCCTGAATTGAGCGGAAGAGGGCACAGCCAAAATGGGCGATGACCAAGTGCATACAATTCGCACGCATCTGCGTAGCGTCGAGTGTGTGGGAAAGCGACCAGATGATAGACTGTGGAGAATTGAGAGAGCGTAGAGTCGCTACAAATAGAAATGCTCTGATTACTCACGAATCTCTCCGCAGGGTATCGTGATTAGAGACAGAGATTCAGTAGGGAGTAATGGGAGAGCGCAGGGGGACTCCGAATAGGCACGCGGTGAAAGCACATTATAGTGACTTTAACCATGACTTCGCATCATCATCAAAGTTTTAATGATATCACAAAAGGAGTACTAAAGAGGCTGGATCAGACTTCGAGATGGACAACTTTTCGGATTAATTGTTAACTTTTTTTTACAGAAAATACTCTTGATATTTACACTCGATGCAATCAATGCGCGATTTAAAATTCCGATGATTATGCGCTTTATTGCCACGTTTTCGCTTCTTCGGCACTGTGCTATCGTATTGTGAAATTGCATCGTATGATAATACTATTTGACAGATGTGGATCTGGCTCTTGCTCCTTCAATCATCTGGGGCAATCGATGCTCGTGGGTCAATTACTAGATACTTGTGATGCCAAAACGGCGCGCGCTCTCCACGTTTCACACGCTCTCTCACAGGTCAGACAAAGCGAGAGAGCGTGTGAAACGAGGAGAGCGCGCGCCGTTCTGGCATCACTACTAGATACAAGCAACATTTGATTGATCATAGGCGGCATGACGTCATTGATCTCATCCTGTCGATGTAATACAGTCGCGCGCATCAGTGAGAGCGCACTTTTTGAATTCGTAGTAACTTTTTGCCCAGGAAAGGCATCATTCTGGCACTAAGGCTGGATGTACCAAATACATTGGAGATTATGATCATGATATTTTTATGACGTCATTTCCCAGTTATTGCGTAGTGATGACGCAATCAAACTGCAGTTTTTAAAAACATTATTCTATTCTTACATGGATTTATTCTTACATGGATTTTTTCCATATCGCCAAACTTTCTGAACTTAGAGATATGCACGGGGCCTACCCAGAAAAAAATGTGAAGTTGCTGCGCGACCGCACATTTGCAGCAGCCTTGCTGCAAAACAAGGGCTGAAATTCGGAACTCGGCTTCTAGAGTAGCTAGAGACCCGTTCAAAGCATCCAAATGTTCGTCATCATGAGTACACATGATCCTGAGAATATGAATAGGATATCTCATAATTTGCCCTCAGGGCATGAAAAGATCACTTTTTTGCATTACCATTTTTTGGACTTTCATAACTTTATAGGAAAGTTAGGTAAACATCTGCTTTTTGCATAGGAATGTTCAACATGTGTTGGAGACCGGATTCCCAACTTATTAGAGTCATTGGACATCTTTCCTGCATGCGGCGTGCATTTTCCGGAAGTATACTAGGGTCGGAAAACGCCCTGTTTACCCCTATGGCGAGAGAGTACAGACGACGAGAGTGCGTAAATAGGGCGCTTTCCGACCCTAGTACACCTCCGGAAAACGCACGCCGCGGGCAGGAAAGATGTCGAATGACTCGAAAAAGTTGGGAATCCGGTCAACAATACATTTTGAACATTCCTATGCAAAAACCAGATTTTTACCTAACTTTCCTATAAAGTTATGAAAGTCCAAATAATAATCATGCAAAAAGGTTATTTTTTCATGCCCCGAGTGAAAAATTATGAGACATCGTTTTCATATTCTCAAGATCAACTCTACTCATTATGGCGATCATTTTGGCGCTTTGATCGAGTCTCTAGCTAGTCGTGGAGCTGAGTTCTAAATTTCAGACCTCGTTTTTGCAGCAAGGCTGCTACAAATGTGCGGTCGCGCAGCAACTTCAATTTTTTTTTCTGGGTAGGACCCGTGTATATCTCTAACCTCAGAAAGTTTGGCGAGATGGACAAAATCCATGTGAGAATAATGTCGTTTTTAAAAAGTGATTTTTGATTGCGTCATCACTACGCAATAACGGGGAAATTACGTCATACCAAAATATCATGGTAATAATCTCCAATGAATTCGGTACAGCATACCTTAGTATCAGAATGATGCTTTTCCTGGGCTAAAAGTTACAACGAATTCAAAAAATGCGCACTCATTTATGCGCGCGACTGTATGTTGTTTGTCTTCATGAGAGAAATGTTATTTTGAGATCCCGAATGTGAATGTGTTACGAAAAACGGACAGCCGATTGGATGGCACCCCAACTACATCTGGGTGGACATTGTTGTAGTTTTGGACACTTCAGTAGCGGGAGAGGCGGATTTGAGCAAAGTGCGTTGAGCAATCTTTACTAATAAAGGAAATTGTTGTAATACAAAATGTAATAAACATTAGCCGTAACAAGTCATTTTGCATTTTATAATCAGGGAGACGCATTTTCAGGCTGAACAATTGACTGAATCGTTCTTAAGTGATGGCATTACCGACTTCCTTGAAACAGACGCAAACGCCCTTTTCTACTCGAGAGTAGGAGTTATCGCCGTGGACGATAATTCGACGGTCATTGCCGTTGTTACGAGGCAATAAATCATTGTTTCTTTTGACGAATCAATCATTGTTGATATTTGCAAACAAAACAGTACCAAGTAATAACATTTCAAAAGATACACGTTGTATGTGCGCGCATTAAGTCAAATATAAGCATATCAAACAATATCCGGTTCGGCTTAAGGGACTTTTCCAAGTGATTTCGTGTGACCATGCGTGAGCGTATTATTTTTAGAGCTACAAGGAGAAGAATGTACGGTAAATAGTGCCGGAGAAGAAGAGAGAACTAGCAACTATGAATGAAACCCCTCATCGATGGTGAGCTAGCTAGTGATCAATGTTAAACGGTTCAAATTAAAAATACATGTTCTCGGGTATTGTAAACTAGAGATTTTGATATAAATATTAGTTTTGCACAATTATATTTTGAGTATTGATTCCTTGAGTCTACTATCCAAGCATGCAATCATACATTGTTTACTAAAATATTTGAAGTGTATGCTACAGTGATTTGCAGGTATTCAGTTATACTATGCATACTGACATTGGCAGTTGTAAAATCGCAAGTTTTATCCGATACCTGAAAATTCGATGTTGGAATTATACCTAGATCCCTCTGCTATGTACTATGGTTCCCGCGCTTTTGGGCCTTTTTTTGTATTATTTTTGAGTATATTTCAAGTGGATTATACTGTTCATTTATACGGAGCTCATGGGAGTTAATTAAAAATATGCCAAAAATGCCGAAAAAGAGTAACGCTATTGCAGGCTCAAGAAAAGCCGATACTGGCATTCCACAGAGATCCCTCTATTCTCATACGCAGAGATGCCATTGCCCTCGAGATTCGGAAGTGATACGAGTGAGAATTTTCGTCACAAGTGTGCTGAAATGTGAATGCTTTGCTTATGAACATACAATTCCTGTTTATTTTGTAAAACGAACACCTTTACCCACATACCTTTACATCCGACTCCAAATTTCTCTCTAAATTCTCCCGATCTATACTTCCACATATTAGAAATCTCCATGTTCCTGGCGTGTGCTGGCGCAGACGTTTCTGATTGAATTCAATAACAAATAACAATAACAATAACAAATAACTATATATCAATAGCAAGGTAAAATAGCATCATAGCAAACTATTATCGCAGGAAGCAGCCAACTAGTGTCGATCACAAGGAATTCCGCAGTAATTGATCCAAAGCGTGATAGGAGTTCCGTAAACGACTTATTCGGACGAATATATGTCGACTAAAACGGATTTTTTATACAAACCTCTTTTGAGACCCCTCACCATATCAACTGAAAAACTTGCAAACAATTCAGATAGAGGGCTACACTGAGCATATTCTCTCAGAAACGACTCGGTTATAAATGAGGCTTGCGGGAAGAAACTCAGCAAAACAAAAGTGCGCCTCGCATTGGCCAGAATGGACAGAAATCTTTAACGCAAATGTATCAGGAATAATCGAAAAACTATTTTACCTCGCCTTTTCTTCGACTTTTAGACTTTCTTCGAAAGCACAATTCCATATGGAAAAAGCTGAGAATTCTAACCCGCTCAGGAAGTCCAAGAAATTCGCGTCAATAAGAATCTGCAAATATATAATTTCCTGATACATCCAGTAATATCAATGAGTTCTTTCAAATTTATGGGCAAATTATACTAGAAAATCGCTTACCTGGCTGCAGGAGACCTTTTTGAACTCAAATCTGGCAAGTAATGCAGCCACTCCTTTGAGGAGACTTGGCTCGATTCGATCTGGCTGCAAAAATATTGCATTCTTACATTTTGAAAATGTATTTTCAAATATTTTAAGATTTTAACATTATCCATGTCTTTTCTCATCTTCTTTTCTTTTCGTATCTTGAACAATACCGATCCGTCAATTGTCTCATATAGAACAAATGCGTTTTCTTCCTTGAAGATAGTGAAATAGTCTTTCTGAAAGAGTAGGGTAACTTTTTGTATTATTTCTGAATCTACCATGATGAATAGTCTGTCGTATTTCACTTTGGGAGCCTTTGCTCTAACGGATTCACTTAATTTAAATTGTATTGTGTTCAGAGTTGCGATTTCGTCGAGATCATCTCTGAAGGTCAACATTAGTTCATGAATGTAATATTTTTACTACTGACTGATCGAGTCTGGAGAATACATCCCGTTGGCAATCAATGTCAAGCGCAGGAAACATGACCTTAACGAGCACACTTGAAAGCGAATTGTCATAAAAGCTTGCCGTTTCAGTGCATATGGATTTGAAAGAATATACTTTATAACGTCGCTTCTGAGTTTCGTAGAAACAGTGCAAAACAGGTTGAACTGAAACGAATCATTGCATAGCTATGCGATAACATGTATGTGACGAGAATTGAGTGGCACATTGAAGCGTGAATTGTAGTGGGAATGTACTGAAGCATTGGAGATGAAACACTTGGAGATTTTACAGATAAAGTTGTAGAGTAAAAAGTAATTAATGATAAAACGTGAAAAGAGAGATAGTACAGACCGAAATATACGAGCATAACCGGAGAGCAAACAGTGACTAATGATGACATCAAGATGGATGTCTTGCAGTGAAACGAGAACGGAAAAATAAAATTTTGTGAAAAAATGTGAAAAAAAATAGCAAATATCGATTCATGCAGAGGAATACTTCAAATATAATCATCGTCAATAAACATAATAAGAAGAAGGCGTTGTGTAGTGGTCTATGGAGCGCCCCCCCCCATTCCATCCCACCCGGGTTCGATTCCCGGTCGTGACACCGGCGCCAACCCATTGGGAACGGGGAATTGGTAGCCGTGACTAGATCACGCAGATAAATAGGTCTGGCGAAAGGTGGGCACTCCAGACTGAATCCGCCCAAATTGACACTGGCCTAGCAGTACTCTCCCACGAGCCCAGTCTCGAAGAGGTGAGGCTTTACCTTTTATCATTCAATATTGTTTGCATTGCGTGTGCAATTTTCGTGACGAAGAGAACGATAAAATGCGAGAGTAAAGTGGGGGCGCATGAGAGAATAGGGAGAAAAAGATGAGAGAGTTAACGATAGAATGAGAGAAAGATAGAAAAGAGAGACAGAGAGAGAGATGGGGAGAGAGGGAGAGAGAGAGACAGAGACAGAGAAAGAGCGATAGACCGAGACATGAGAAAGAATTGTGCAAGGACCCTGCGTTTAGTCATCGTTTCCTTTCTCCCTTTTTCCTTTCTCGCACTCCCTTTCTCACTGCTCGCGCCTTTCTCATTCTAACGGACGAAACACAATGGACTAAGAAATACTTCGCAGATGAATTTCCTGGCCCTATCTATGGTAAGTATTAGTGTCCGAAATACTGGTACATTCAATGCGCATTCCCACACTCCTTCATCAAACTTGAGAGTGTCTAGAATGAAAAGAAACGGCTACGTGATCTTATAATTCTAGTAAGTTCTGTTCCAAAAAAATATCAGAATGAGGTCGAAGTCGAAGTTGAAATGGTGTACGAGGGAGACACAGGTTTTAATTTTTTTCTGACTACATTATTTCTGTGCATTTCAGAGTTAAAGCTACACACCGAATTGGTCCCGTTTGCAAAAAAAGTTTTAGATGGAGAAGTTCCGCTCCAAGAGGTACACTATCGTTGCCCTCATCTCTATGTTGTCCGATTACATTGCAGACTCGAGATCTACAGATGACCTTCGACAGAACTGAGGACAACCTTGAACGAATGGAAAATGAATTTAATGGATATTCGATCAAGCGTATCACGTTTCACGAGGTTTTATATAGATCTAAATATGCGATTATATTTCATAGTTGTCATATTATCTTTATATTTGCTGATTCCATACATTCATTAGGACTCGTTAAATCTAACTTGTGATGTTGCCCGGATTTTGAGAGGAATGAATACGCAGGGAGTTACTATTTACCAGAGGAAGATTGATGCTGCAAATCTTTGGTGGGATCGAACACATTTCATTAAGCAATTTGCCGATCTAATCCACTCACTGGCATCCTCGGAAGAATTTGCAGTGAAATTGATATTCCTCCAGTACTCCGAGCAAGCGTCATTGCTTATTTCGCTCCTCAGAGGTGCGCATTGTTGGGTTTCGACATAGCTGTTTGAATGTCGGGTTATGTCTCCCGATCTCCTTGCTCTCTGGTCGACCGGTTGATAATATATAATCGGCTTGTTTAATCTGTCAGAAATGTGCGAGAAAAGTTGCGTAAAAAGTTGCGTAAAAAGTTCGCGAACTTCTGATTCTCTCCTGTTCGTGTACTATCTCTCTTTCTCTAACCAGGTCGTTGAAAAGTTCATGAACTTTTGGACGAACTATGTTCGAAAATCATACTTTTCTTTTGTTTTACTTATTTTTATAAACTATTTTTGCTTTTAACTTATGACTTCTTATAATGACAACCTTCCCTTAGCTGGAATAGCTTCAGAATACAGCGTAGTGAAAGTAAACAGGGTTGGAGTATTTTTTTCGAAAATGGGTCACCACTTTCCCCACCCTGTAATGTCAAGCTATTCCATCAGAGGGAAGGTTGTTCTTATAAGCAGTCATAAGTTGAAAGCAAAAATAATTGATAAAAATAAGTAAAACAAAAGAAAAGTACGAATTTCGAACATAGTTCGTCGAAAAGTTCGTGAACTTTTCAAGGAGCTGCGTGAAAAGTTAGAGAAAGGCGAGAGAGCACGCGTTCTTGAGAGAGGGAAAAGGAAGCAGTGATTGTTTACTTCCTTTTCCCTCTCTCAAGAATGCGTGCTCTCTCGCCTTTCTCTGACTTTTCACGCAGCTCCTTGAAAAGTTCGTTAAAAACCGGCATTAATTCGTTCGAAATTCGTACTTTTCTTTTGTTTTACTTATTTTTATCAATTATTTTTGCTCTTATCTTATGACTGCGTATAAGAACAACCTTCCCTCTGATGGAATAGCTTGACATTACAGGGTGGGGAAAGTGGTGACCCATTTTCGAAAAAAATACTCCAACCCTGTTTACTTTCAATACGCTGTATTCTGAAGCTATTCCAACTAAGGGAAGGTTGTCATTATAAGAAATCATAAGTTAAAAGCAAAAATAGTTTATAAAAGTAAGTAAAACAAAAGAAAAGTATGATTTTCGAACACAGTTCGTCGAAAAGTTCGTGAACTTTTCATCGACCTGGTTAGAGAAAGAGAGAGAGCATGCGAAATGGAGAGAATCAGAAGTTCGCGAACTTTTTACGCAACTTTTTCTCGCACATTTCTGACAGATTAAACAGGCCGAATATTTACTCGCAATTAGAATAATGTGCGATATAAATAAATGTATTTTTTCCAGGTCAAGCACACTCACTTAAGATTGAAATGCGTGCTGTCGACGGCTCGCATGTATATTAAAAACCTGTCCAATTGATATTGTGATTCTTTCCAGGCTCAATTCATCGAACCGCTCTCTTCTCTACAACCTTCCCTTGTCTCTCTGACCACTCCAAATCGTCTAATTTCAATAGACAATCAAAGAGCGCCTCTCGAAGCAAAATCGATCGATTTGGGAGACTTGAGCAGAGTAATAACACAAATATTGATATATGATGCCGTATTCGTAATGGTCAGACAAATCAGGGACGATCTGGAACACAAATTTTTCAAAAATATGGTATCTTTGGTAGTTTTTCATGCTGTTGACGATGGTCGACTTCATTTTGCATAATTGACCTCTAATGAAGCACTACGACTCCCATTCGAACAACGCATTTTTTAGTTTATTTGATAGATTGCTAATTAAAGCGATTCTGGAAACTTCAAAATTGTTTCCCCGGGGCAGTTTTTGATTTTTTCACTCTACACGATGGAATGGTTAAAATCATCGTTCGAAAGTTCCTTCATTGGTTTTCGAACAGAATTGATGGCTAAAACTCAAAACTAAACGGCGTCGTTTGGTGTGCATGCAGAGCACGTTGCAAATAGGCCGTAATCCGATTTTTGTGCAATTTCAAGTATGGGATTTCTATTTATGCACTTTTCAATTTTCGAGTTCACAAACTCCACATCTCTCGCTTACTTATCAAAGAACAAGGGAGCTCACTTGCCCAACCACCCAATCTCTTGTATGGCTCAACTGGTAGTGCCTCGGTCTATCAATCAACAACTTGGGGGTTCGGTTCCCATCTATGCGGAAGTTTTGCAATAATTTCTGAAACTTTTTTTCAAAGGTTATTTGTGACTACTTACATAACTATAGATGACATCGTTTTAATACAGTTTTATTTTTAAGACATGAATCAAACATTTAATAACTTTAACAAACGATGAACTCGGGTTTCTAAACATTGTTGATGAAAATTGAATCGAGATCGGGAAGAATTGCTTCGAGAATTGCAGTCTCAGTTGTTTTCCGGACTATTTCTTCTTCTTCCTCATCTTCATCTTCACACTCGGTGTAAGTGATCTGAAAAGCATAGTTTAATTTATTTTATTCTTTTTCTAAATTCTGACCTTCTGAAGTCCTGCCTGTCTCCTACTTCTTCGGAGTATAATTTGTTCATGTTCATCAGTTGACTTCCTTCTCTTCTTCTTGGGCTCTTCATTAGGAGAGGAATCCTTCAAAGGGCGAAATGAAGGATTGATAAATGCTGATATTGTACCTCATTTCCAGCAACCTTCTCAATTTGTTCCTCCTCTCCCTCGCATTCTGCTTCATCGCATCCACCCTCCACCTCTTCTTCAACGCTTTTCTTTCTTCTTCCTCCTCCCTTCTTCTTTCCTGTCTGCTCCGCTCCTCCTCCTGCCAACCATCGGCTGAATCCTTGAGCCTGTTCCTCTCTCAAACACTGAGTCAGCTTGAAGCGATACCGTAGTCCGTCCTTCTCTTCCCTCATCTTCAGTGACAATTCTCGTGCATCCACTCTCTTTTCTGCTTCCCTCTGTGTACGGTAGTATTCCCAAGCGTAAGCACGAGCTTCCTTGTCAATAGGAATGACAGTTCTCTTCCGGATTGCCCATCCTTCATCCAGTCGAGTCGGAGTCATCGATGGCTTGAGACTGGCCATGGATTCATTCTGCATAGCCCTGTAGGCCTGATCGTTGTCCTCGAACGAGGATGAGAAGAGGCGAATGGCTGTAAGTATTCCATTTGTGAATAATGAAAAGTTAGATTGACTAACCTCGATCTACCATTGTTGGAGCATTCTTCGGGATTTTATGCGAGCCAATCAGTTGGTGATTTGCCAGACCACGGAAAGTCAAGAACCGAGATTCACAATAGGGCTCCGGGCAAGATAAGTAATGAGGAGGATCGATTTGCTCCGGAACTGTTTCGTACTCCATCTCGTTATACTCCGTAACAACAGGCTCCCCAATAATTTCCTCTCCACTCCTCATCCAAAAATGCGGGTGATTCCCCGTACATCCTCCTTTGGCTCGTTCATCAATATTGAACTTGAGAGCAGTAAGAGCCGATTTTTCGATCAATTTCCCTTCACCGATTCCATCAAATCGCCTGCATCGCACTCCTTCTCCCTGCAACAACAAAACATGATATGTGTGTGGAAGATGAGATAAGTTTACCTCAAATCGGAATGATGAAAAGTTTGAGATAGATTGAATGGCAGCTGTGGCTTTTTTCTCAATTTCTCCATTGATTACTATCTCATACATCGAGTATCCCTACAATCGTACCATATTAAAAAAAATCTAAATATTATATCAATACCTTCATCTCCGCTCCGGAAATCACTGTTTTGAACATCTCCATGCTTGTTTTGGCTGTTCCTCCAGCATCTACGAATCGACCGAGCTTTCCTTTCACATGAGAAATACACTGTTCGGCCCTGCTCTGAATTTCGAAATACTCCAAGGCCTGAACAGATTGATCTGATACCTTTCCCGCCTGAGACTCACTAAACACGTATCCATTCACTACTATTCCAATTTTCTGAGCAAGAACGTAGATAGTAGAGATTACGCTCGAACAACGATAATATGCTGCAATGCTTACGAAGACTGTGAAGTAGTGAGCATGACTAACCTGCAGTGTCGCTTCGCAGAAACACAGATTTCACTCCATTCTCCTTCAGCATCGTCAGCACTTGAAATGCAATTCCAACTACAGCTATTGCGTTCTGAAGGGAAATTTCAACAAGGAAACCAACAATGAAATGAAACCTGCACTAGATCCTGCGCGAAATGAGAGAACGTGTGGCAGTACAGTTGGCCTCCCAACTTAGCGATAGCATAGGCTGCGTGCATAGAAACGCCCTTCTTTCCGTAGAAGTTGCTTTGTTTCTCACTACAATTTGGCAGTGGCCTGTCAGGCAATACAAAAAAAAACTCACTTAGCCTCACACGGAAGTATTTTCATGGAAAAGTCCCAGATGATCAGACATTCTCCCTCTTCGAATTCATCGATGATCTTTCTCCTTGCCAGTTCAGACGCTGCCGCTCGCACTTGATGCATTCGGTATTCCATTATTGCACGTTCGTTCCATTGACATTCCTCGAGGAGGCGCATAATACGATACCTACCATTATCATATTTCAATATCTAGTTAGTAGTGTTCTCGGAATATGTTCTGAAGTGTACTGACCGTTCAGGGGAAGATGCGTCAATAGATTCCAATATCTGATCCACCTTGGCGGTGAGAATAGGCATTACGTCGAATACCTGGATTAATTTTTCAAAAATTAGTCCACATAAAATCTAAACTAACTTCGTCACATTGAGTGCACACAGTATCATGAATATGATCACAAGGAGAGTTGAAAGCTGCATTAGAGGAATCGGAGAGGCAAAAATTTAAGCAGTGAGCGGCACACGAAGACGAAGGAGACAAATGAAGTCGATGCTCTCCTGATAGATAGATAATAGTTGCAAGTCAATACAGATCAATCGAGAGGTTTAAGCTAACTAATTTACCCTTAGTGAAGTTCTGCAGAACTCTAACTCGACGCATCATCTCAGCTGACGTAGAATTATCGATCATTTGCACTCCATTCAGCTCCTTTATCATTGCAAGGCTGGAGTCGAAAGCCTAGAGCGTAGAATTGCAAGGTAAGAATTCATTAATTTTCTTACGTATACAGCGTCCGAGTAGTACTGGTCGATGCACGATAGGCGCTCTTTCTTCAGCGGTGCCAGAACCTGAATTTGTTTATTAAATGTGAGACACATTTAATTGGTTATCGAACTCACATCCAGGATTTTGCAGATCGATGAATAACCAAGACAGTGTGTTCGTACGAATTCTTTCACTCCCCCCCTCGACGGTTCCTCATCCAATCCAATTCCCTAGATATTTCATCAATAATCACAGTCAACACAACCAGAACTAACCTCAGCATATTTGAGAAACATCCTGTAAATGTCGCGGAAGGAGGTGACTCGAATAACAGCGGCCACTGAGACTTCCTCACCAGAAGACAAAGACAGGATACGCGCACCAGTGGGTAGAGATGTGATAATTTCGGGCCTGTACAAATATTCACAAATATTCACTTGACGTGAAAATTGACTAACCGGCTGAGGAAATGAACGAAGAAATTGAGCTTCAGGTCGCTGTATCGCTCTCGAGTACGGGTAATCTTTTTTATATCATCCTTCGACCACTCCTTCGACAATCTAATCATATGCCGACTCATGCCGGCCCAACCACGAATCTAAATTAACAAATAATGCAATATTGAATTCTATCATACCTCTTTCTCCGTGAGGATGTTCTTCACCAGCGACAATATTGGTAACTGTGACTTTGTGTCCGTAAGCTCTTGCAAGCGATTATCAATTGATTCCATGATCAAATTAAAGCGTCTGCAATCTGGAGGAGCCACCAACTGAAAATTAAAAAGAATGAAAATTACTGAAAAGAAAAAGAAAAATAGGAAAACAATCAAACATGCCTTCTTCATGCAGTCATCTCTGAGCTGCTCCCAATCTACTCCGCCGCAAACTTTGTAAACCTCCTCATGAAAATGAAGGATAGCCGACACCTTCACAAAGATATTATAATTCTAGGAGCTTCCACAACTCACTTTTTTTTCTTTTCACTTCAGGATCTAAGGGTGCATATCGATCATCAGTCGTAAGCCTTTCAATTTTGAATAAACGAGCCACTGCTCGAAGAGCAACCTCCTGAATAATTTATCATAAATATTAATATCCATGACTTGCCTTTGCCCCTGCGTCATCGTCTTCTGTGCAGATTGAGTCATTATCATCATGTCCCAAGGAAGGCGCGCACGTAGGATCCCCCAATTCCTCATTTCGTGGCTGTAGATAATCTTCGTCACCAATTTCCGCATCTAACGATATCTGAAACCCAGTTGTTATGAATATCCTAAGAGTGCATACCACCGAATTCAGGTCCGCATCAGCCGGTTCATCAAAATTATCCCCATCGTTCGCTGGTTCATCTTCTACTGTCGTTAGTCTGATCTTGTTGAACGAGCAAGAATCTAGCGCCAGTTTGTGCTCAGCACAAATTGCTAGACACAGAAATTTTCAGGAAGAAGAAAACTTAACTTACGGCTTCCTATATGGCATAGCAGATTAGAGAAATTCATGAATTTGATCGCGTTCTCTCGAGATATCCTCAGATTAGTCTTTACCCGTTTCCCTCGAGGATGCAACGCCTGTAGAAGCCAGTAAATAATTGAGCCTCTTGTCACGCTCCTTATTGCCTAGTTCTGGAATTGTATTGAAAACTAACCTTTGGAAGTGAGCAAAAGTTTCCATTCGAGTAAGAATAATTTGCGAAGGAATTTGCACTCCAGTCATTAAACAATCGAGAGAGGTGATCACGACATATCATCTCATTATGGTAAAGAATGCTCTGCGACAGAAATGCGCCTAAGACAAAATTGACGAGAATCTCACTTGGCCAGGATCGTTCCAATCGACAATAATTCCTCCTCGCATCAGGATTATATCAACAATGCTCGTCGCTCCATATTTCACATGGGAAGTTCCCCAATGGACGGGCGAAGGGACGTCACAGAGCCTCAAATCATCGTGATTAACAATTATTCCGACAGTGAATTCACGAATTCTTATTGAAAATTAAAAACCTTGTTCGCGGTCCATCGCACGGTCCTCGAGCCTTTATGCTGGTTGAAATGAATGGAGTGGCGAAGCGAGAGAAAACGCACAAATCGGGTTCGTTCATCCCGTTAATAATGAACTATTAGAAAACGAATTATACAAAAAAAAGGATCGAAATAGATTAAGCATAACAATTAATCAGGAAAAATAGAAAAGCGAACAAAGCATGTGACCACTGCTTAAATTGCCTTGCATTGCAGCAAGGTTCGGAAGCTGAGTGCTATCTGCACAACGCGGGTTAGAGACATCTCGGCAAGAGTGATGTTGTTGAATCCGTAGCAAAACTTCCGCATAGATGGGAACCGAACACCCCAGTTGTTGATTGATAGACCGAGGCACTACCAGTTGAGCCATACACGAGATGGGGTGGTTGGGCCCCTTGTTCTTTGATAAGCAAGCGAGAGATGTGGAGTTTGTGAACTCGAAAATTGAAAGTTTCCAGCACCGCTTTTACTCGCAATCTATCAAATAAACTAAAAATTGCGTTGTTCGAATGGGAGTCGTAGTGCTTCATTAGAGGTCAATTATGCAAAATGAAGTCGACCATCGTCAACAGCATGAAAAACTACCCCAGATACCATATTTTTGAAAAATTGATGTTCCGACGTTTGTTCGAGCCTTAGGAGTACGGCGTCATATCGTTTATGCAAATTTGATTCAGAAACTGGAAGAGAATCAAGTGAAGCGCCGAGTGATTTTCCATGTGGATAAGATGCCGAATGAACTCGAAATACAGGGTTCAGTCTCGTTCAAAGTGATCCAATACAAGGTATTTATTTTAACGCAGTAAATATATTTGTGTGATTTTGGGTACTCTTTCGCCGGAATCATCGGAAAAAGAAGATTACAATTCTTGCGAGAGTGCACATTTCACATATTTTTCTCTCTCGTTCAGTCTCGTTCACAATAAATTATGCGAGCATGCGCAAATTTAGCATCAATATAGCTATCCCTCTATCGTCCGGGAGTATAATGAAAAGAGCTAGGCATAAACTCGCAATGTGAGGCACTCTGTACAAAAAAATTACACCGTGCGTGCGCTGATAATTTCAAACTTTCTGGAAAAAGCATGTGAATGCAAAGCAATTGAGAACACATTCGTCGTGCATCTCGACTCGACTGGCACTGAATGCGATTGTTTCGTGTGTGGGGGAGAAGAGACTGCGCTGCTACCACTTCGTTACCCGTTTCTGAAACGTTACTTTATTAAATAATACCCCAAAACTTATGTGTTTGTGTCAGTATAAATATATCGTAATTGATTTAAATGCCTAATGTGGGACACCTTTTTCCGATCTCCATATATCGAACGGACCTGTTCGTTTATCGAAATTCCAAGAACGGACCTGTTCGTTTATCGAAATTGCGAGCAAGGGATCACATAATAAACGGATTCTAAGGATAAATTGTGGTTAATGAAACCAGTGTACTTGTATCTATGATGCAAATGATAACAAATAACAATGTGGTTGAATTATTTTAGAACTTTCTCGCGTTAGTAACACTCAAGTTGATCAGGTCGGCATTCTCTTCCCATGCAGCTTGCACTGCGTCGAAAAAATCCACACGGATCAGACATTTTCCGTATGGAAGAAGCAGATCCGATCGATCACTGATGCTACCCTCCTCCTTGCAGTTTTGCATGATCTCGATCTGAAAATAAATGGATCAAATGGTTAGAAGCACGGTAGGTAACGGGAAAAGCTTTGTGAGATCGATTTGGATTTTGTGAACTGGGCACCTGAGCAAGCGCATCAATCAAGCCAATCTACAACTGGCAATTAGCGCACTTCTCTGACTTGTCCCCTCTCGCTATCTGATGTGATTCCATGGCTTCTTAGATCCCACACGGTATCACTTTGCACGAGAATTTGTATTTCCCGCTGCAGATTGGATGTCGCGATGATCTGAAATAAGAGTACAATTTTAGTTTTGAAATTTTGTATCAGTATTTGCCAATTTATGTATATCTTGAATGACTGTAAATGTGTTAATTGATTATGGATGGCAACGAAATACAAATGAATTCGATTCACCCTTATATTCGATTCCGCCTTATTCAGTTCTTGAGCTGTAATCTGTACGTTGCTAATGTTTATATTTTGATGCAATTTAAGAAGTTTGAAGAATACATCCGAAGACATCGTCTAAAATGTGTTGGTTCAAACAGTTCAACACATCGTGACGTTCTGAACACTCTCCCCCTCCCTACTCCATTGATGGGCGTTTTTTTTTGCCGAAAATATTGCAATGTAGGGGTCGAGGAGTCTGTGGGGTGATAAGCAGTCCAATAAGTGCCAAAATTTCACCTCGTTTCTCGGCTTAGCATAGCATGATCGGACAAGAGTGAACAATGGAGGAATGGAGAGAAGCACTTCTGGTTGGTGAAGGAAGATAAGTGTCATTTTGCACTTGCTGTCGGGAAAGTCAGAAAGAACCAGCAGCAAGCTGATAATTAGAGTTCGTTATTCGGAAAATCGTCTACTCATTCCACACATCCTCCCGACTGTTCGATAGGGTTCTCTTATTGGAATGGTTTTGTGTAATTTTCAGATATGTTTCACGTTCGATATACATAGTAGCTATATAGTGTACATGAAACTTATCTGAAAATGATACAAAACCATTCAGTAAGGGAACCCGACTTTTCGAACGAATGGATATTTTACAATCAATCTACTAGATATGGCTGGCCGCAATTCCCCTAACATTTGTGATAATTCTTGATGAGCTCACTTTCGTAGCTCATTTTCATCGTCGACATTGATGTTGAGATGCTCAATCGTGAATTGTTTTGTGAAGGTACATACGAAATTTGCAGATTCAATTCCGCCGCACTAGAAGATGACAAATGGTGCAATTGCCAATTAAGTCATAGTAAACCTGGACGTATAGATTCCTGATGGAGATTTCCCTGAACAGTCTTGTTCTGAATTGGAGCAGCGGTTCGGACATATCCTCATCATACGGGGCATTATGGGCGATTGAGAAGTTGCCTATGCTCACATATATCTAAACAGTGCGCATTTGTGAAGACAAGTTCTCCTTGTAGGACATACCCTTTCGATGGCACTAGCTGGGTAATTATGGCGTCATACGCCTTTGACATATCAAGGGCTGCATGGCGTCATAGTTCGCATCCGTCATAGTGCCCACGTTCACTACGTTTAACCAGCGATGAAATTAGGAAGGTACGCGCTTATTTTGCATCCCTAATCTAGAATTTTGGAGCACACTGAATGAGGGGCGCGTACCGTTTCATCGTCACTAATACGCATCGGTTCATAGTTTGTCGAGGAGTAAGAATCACTAAAGTATGTTGCCGTATGTTTTCATATAACAGCAAATGAATGCACTTGTGATATTTCCGAAGCAACACACCCGGTTTACTCCGGAATTTTCGTGCCACGTCTCGATCTGAGCTGTATCGAAGTAGCCAGCGTGCGAGTCTGCAACTAGCTGTTCCAATGCGCTGAAACGTTCAATTATTATTTGAATACAATCGCTGAGAAAATACGTTAGAGATATAATGATCTCAACGGGGTCAAACATATAAAAACAAGTAATAACGTTCAATGCACGAGCCCATAAACCCCCATTCGTCAATTATTTTGCATCTAAAACTCATCGTCTTCATCGGATGAAGACGATGAGTTTTAGATGCAAAATAATTACCGGCAAGTGAGCCGCATACACAATCGATCTCTGATCGCCATCTTCCTCATCAACCGTCGAAGGAAGGAGTCGGGAAGGGCGAGGATGTCCATCCAGGAGAGAATGTCCGATGGTTTCCAATCCAAAGCATACTCGATTTAACATGTCTCGTACACCACAGGCATGCGTTCACAAGTACATAATGTGCGAAAATGTTGAAGGGCTAGGGATATGCTAGGTTTACAAGCTGGGATAGAGAGGCTTCACTGTGCAGGCGATAATAGGAGAAAGTTAGAGAGTTAGAGAGAGAGACACAGGATTGTGCAATAGGTGTGCGATTTTTGTGCCGACAAAACCGAGAAGGAATGCAAGAGAGATGAGAGAGTGAGAGAGAATTATCCGTTCGCTGTACAGTAAAAAATTGAAATTTTGGCAAGCTTGACCCTTTATCAACAATACTGAAAATCTATGCTTATTAAAAGTTGAAAGGACGTGAGTTCAAATGTTTCCCTGTAATATGTAGCACAATAGCGTGTCATGCAAGCGCACTTATGTAGAATTCAGCGTGAATGATACTCTTAGCAGGAAACATCATCGATTTTGAGGGATAGGAAGTGTTTACATTCAAATTGTGCAAATCGAGCAATGCTGAGGCAGGACCGACCTTAGATCTATTTTTCGAAAGAATTGCACATATGCTTCCCACTACGCTATATGAGAATGTACAGCAATTTTCCCCACAAAATACGGGCGGCGAAAAATATTTTTAGAAAATGGTGAAAATGTTACATATGAGTGACTATCTGAGAGAACTGATCAGAGGCCGTACAGTGGAAAATAAAGTTCTGATTTTTAGATGTCCCTAAGGGTAACTTTTCACGTAGAGTTCGAAAATCGGCCCTAGAAAGCCGTACCTCTCACCCCTCATTTCGTGTGATGCGCTGAATTTGGGCGGTCATTTTTTGAAAGTCGAGAACTGTGCTTCCAAACCCCACAAACGTATAATAATTCTGAAATATCTTGACGAAAGAAGTGTTTTTGCCGTTGGAGATAAAAATCTAACTATCCTTCGGAAAAAAATTACCCATTTGATATCTCAAAACTGTCATCCTGAAAAATTTTTTGCGGGATGTATTTTTTTTTAAGTCCATTAGATTCTACGATAAAAGTTACACCTAGGATCATTTTTTTCGTCAAAAAATCCGTCGTACAACGAGGTCTGCTGAATCGCGGAAAAGTCCAGGTTGTCATTTTTACCCAAATGTCTGTGTTTTTCAGCCGTTCCATTGTGAATTCTATTCAACTATGATCAGTTTATAACAACACTCGGATAGGGCAAAAATATAATACATAAACTATTGACATTAGTGTTATTTCAAAAAAATCGAATCCCTTCACCTCGATTAGACCCATGTTTAGGCACATCCAACTTTCCTTTTTAGGTACATATCCCCAATTTTCTTGGATAACTTTGTAGTAGGCTAAATTGTGTACAAGAAAATATTGACTAACGGGACATTACCAATTCGGAAGTTAGGAAAATCGTTGGTCGAAAATGCGGCTATGAGGGGTTCGCGTAAAAATAAAATATGAAATTGAGCATATCTCAGTGATAAATGGTTACAGTGCATAAGTATATAACTATTTCAGGTCAATTTACTTTATTTCAATGAATTATTTTTCATCGGAACCCCTCATTGCCGCATTTTCGACCAACGATTTTCCTAACTTCCGAATTGGTAATGTCCCATTTGTCAGTATTTTCTTGTACACAATTTAGCTTACTACAAAGTTATCCAAGAAAATTGGGGATATGTACCTAAAAAGGAAAGTTGGATGTGCCTAAACATGGGTCTAATCGAGGTGAAGAGATTCGATTTTTTTTGAAATAGAACTAATGTCAACAGTTTATGTATTATATTTTTGCCCTATCCGAGTGTTGTTATAAACTGATCATAGTTGAATAGAATTCACAATGGAACGGCTGAAAAACACAGACATTTGGGTAAAAATGACAACCTGGACTTTTCCGCGATTCAGCAGACCTCGCTGTACGATGGATTTTTTGACGAAAAAAATGAACCTAGGGGTAACTTTTATCGTAGAATCTAATGCACTTAGTTAAAAAAAACTACACCCCAAAAACTTTTTCAGGACAACAGTTTTGCGACATCAAATGGGTAAAATTTTTTCGAAGGATAGTTAAATTTTCACCTCCAACGGTAAAAACACTTCTTTCGTCAAGATATTTCAGAATTAGTATACGTTTGTGGGGTTTCGAAGCACAGTTCTCGACTTTCAAAAAAATGACCGCCCCAATTCAGCGCATCACACAAAATGAGGGGTGAGAGATACGGCTTTCTAGGGCCGATTTTCGAACTCTACGTGAAAAGTTACCCCTAGGGACATCTTAAAATCAGAACTTTATTTTTCACTGTACGGCCTATAGGTGATTTTGCTCAATTCTCTCAGATAGTCACTCATATGTCCAAATTTCAATTTTTCGGATACTCAAAACGCTCGAAGCTATTTGAACACATAATTATATTGGACAAGTCAATCCCTAATATGACCCAAAGAGCTAGGTTGTGATCATTAACGAAAAGTATTTTAGGATGGTTCAAACATCATGGTCCAAATCTACAATTACTTTCCTGACAGCCTAATAGAATGAAGATGATAAGAGATAGTTAGGGATAGAAAGAGTTGCGCATTCGGTGATTTTCACGGCGAAAAAACGGGCTGTATTATTTCTTCCGTTATTACCTTTCGTCTTTCGAATAGATCTTCGCATTTATGCATTGCATCCATTTTGCAGAGCCAATTTTCATGGCTTCGACCGTCAGGCACGATGAATGTCATCCCACACCAGTGTCTGTTTATCAGTCAACAGGAGAGGACGCTAATGAATCGGATGACACTAGAGTGTCTCACAGCGTCTTTCCAATCGAACAGCTGCCACAGGAGCTCGTCCGGGCGGTAGTAGGATGCATGCCTTGGCAAACACTGAGCAGTCTAAGAGCGGTCAGTTATCATAACAATATCGAATATTCGAAACCGAAAATATCTAAGGACAATGGTATTCTTTAGACTTCTCGTCAGTTTCAACAGTATGTTGACGAAGAATTGTGGAAGCCTCTGACACTTCCCCTCATCGAGAGCCTAGTTTTTATTGTCTGCAAAATGGTAGGTTCTAGGGTTGCAGGGGTCGCATTCGGTTTCGAATTTTTTAATCCCCCTTTAATATATTCAATTCTCCCTTCC
Source organism: Pristionchus mayeri (assembly GCA_036245805.1). Classification (NCBI taxonomy): domain Eukaryota; kingdom Metazoa; phylum Nematoda; class Chromadorea; order Rhabditida; family Neodiplogasteridae; genus Pristionchus; species Pristionchus mayeri. The sequence goes on from BTRK01000005.1 coordinate 7,274,750, forward strand.
CGAAGTACGGGCTAGGCTGATCTTCCAGAGGGTACGAATTTCGCTCTCACCCATCTCGCGCTCTCGAATGAGGCGAAAAGAAAAAGCGAGATTAGTACCCAATGACGAGGAGAGTGCGAGCTTCGAATAGAGTTCGGGGGAGGAGGAAAGACCGCCAGAGGGTACGAATCTCGCGAATTCGATCCTGAAACAGTAGTAGGTTCCAAAAATGTCCATACCATATGGGCACTAGGCCGGATGATCACTGTCGGATGACAACCTACTGGATGATAACCAAAAATTAACCCTTTTCTGGAACTTTCACGAGTCTTTTATTTTAAATATGGGAACCTACAGTGAAAGTTCTACAGAATGGCCCATTTTTTGGGTATTATCCAGCATTTTTCCATCCGACGGTGATCATCCGACCTAGTGCCAACATATGCCAACAATCATATTGATGTACTACTCGTATCTGAGAGCGGCGCGTTCACATTCTGAATTCGCATTCGCTACTCCACTTTTTGAATTCAATTTTTAATTAAAAACATGAGCTGAGAAATGAAATCAAAAATCGAGTAGAAGAATAATAAAAGTTGAATTCGCAACTGTGATTCGATGATTTCCAGGGGGTCGGTGGAAAGACTAAAGATATGTGCTTACGTTCGGCGATGCAATCAAGCAATATTCGAGCACCGTCTAGCCAGCCAACTGAATCTCATCCGAACAGTTTAACGCGCCGTCAATGAAAGCGGGGAAAGTGAGTTTGAATTCAGTATAAAAAAATATTGAGGCAGAGGTAATCGCGAAATTGAAATTATCGTTGAGAATACAATCTTTAAAAAAAATCCTTAATTATTTTCAGCAGTACTATTTTATCGATAGATGAGGATGTGCGCGAAATTGCGACCAAAGTCGAACATTTGCGGAAATGCTTGGGAGATCTCGTCGAGAATTGCATAATTCAAGATTGTTTGGGAAGCGAACCCGTCCCGATTGAAAATCTTGTTAAAGTTATTGACGGGATCAAATTCAAGCATCTGATGGCACGAGTTGATGATGCCAACGATATTATTGCGTACGTTTTTTTTTACATTTTAATGTTTCTGTTCTAATTTGCATTTAAGTTGCTTAGATATATATTTTCAGACAGTAAACGCATTCAAAAATATCTTTCAGAAATGATTGAAGATTACTTCTTGTCTAGTTTCGAAAGCATCTGCTTAGATCCGGTAACATTGCCTATATCTGATCCAAATACAATTAGAGAACAATAGTAAACTAGATTCATTAAGGTTATTTTTTACTCAAAATATCGTCACGTGTAAAAGAAGTGCAAATTGCAATTACGGATCTATCAGACATGGAATGGGTCGATCTCATTGTGCAGATGAACCTCTCCAGAACAACCGACAAGCTTACAATTATAAATTAAATTTTTTTCTCATTGACTACTCGCAGTATTGACTTCCTTAAAGAAGTGAGCATTACGGTCAATATTAAAATAATGTTTTTTCCCCGAAACTGCCGCACCTTGGAAAGAAATTATGGTTTCGATCTCATGATCCAGATGATGAGCAATCGTCTGACTCTCTTCAGTTTGCACGCTCTCTCGTCTCTCTGACCGCGAGAGAGTGTGCAAACTGAAGAGAGTCAGACCATTGCTCCAGATGATATCGATCTCGATTATACTATTAATGATCATCGCGTTAGAGGTAATCGTAAATTTACAAAGTATATAAATATATTGGTTATTCATTCAATCGCAATGCTCTCAGTATCAAACATGTATCAATGGACGGCGAAGAATGAGACGGATAGAGAAAAGTAAATGTTACTTCGGAAAAAAATATAATTAACGTTTTGTATCAATTCATTTTCGTATTATTATCTGGTTGTTATGCTTAATCTCTGTTAAATTGATCAATATGCAAATGCAATAAATAGTAAATGCATTCGAGAACCAATAGTGTATTAAAAAGGAGATACAAAACATTCCAAAACAATCTGTTCAGAGATGAGTTTTTCGAATCGTCTAGTCATCCGAAGAATGAATATAATGCTAGACGAGAAACCCGAGATATTCGTAGCGCTGGTCAAAAAGTCAATATGATTCTAATTTTGCCAATAGGTAGACGAGAATTCATCTTTATCTGAAAATGCCGAATTGAAAAGAATACGCTTCGAGTTTACAAGCGTATCCTCTTCAGAATATCGAGTCAAATATCGACTTTTCTGAAGAAAAAAATCGATACTCCGCCCGCCCACTTTCGAGCATGCCACAGCGAAAAAGTGTTTATTTTGTGTAATTGGCCAACGTCATTTGAAAGAGCTAGTTTCGAAGTACTTTTTGTAATTTTGCAGTCGATTTAAAAATCATGAATTCCTTTCCAGATCTCTTCCAGACCTCAGAGATCTCGAGTATCTCACGATTCCTCTCATATACTGATGCTCTAATCCATTGTATTCCCTGTCTCATGTCTTTTCACAAATAGTGGTGGGTTACGGAAGTGTGCATTTTTCGATTTGTCAACTTTTCAACCCGATAATTGACGCCTCAAAGACCGAAGCCGGTATATGGTGATGCTATGTGACATGAGGCCAAGGGGTCCAAACACATACAGTGTGGGCGCCTGGATCTCATTCCTAAGTAATCGTGTCCGGGGGATAGTCCATTCTTACCGATCCGGTCTCTTAATAAAAACTGAATTGGATAAGTGTCCTAGTTTCTACATGGTTTTAAAGTGATCGAGAATTGCCATGCTTTTTGAGCAGTTTTGATACATGACTGTAGGGAATTGCTCCATCGTAGATCGCATTTTCGTTGGATATCTTTCATCATCACCATGGATGAGCATTGGATGATGTACATTATCACTGTGAAGAGACTTCTGTATTTTGGTACCGATAAAAATCGCAAGCTCGTTTCAAATACGAAATATCTCGGAAAGTTAGAAACACGCGACTTCTTCTTATTTGTGCTTAGTTGGATATTCTAATAGGTCATCCCTACTGGCACTATCATTACTACCGACATATGACATATTTTGATATACCGACATATTTTAACAAACTATATTGTACACCAATATATCCCTCAATATGATAATGGCCCTGGTATCTCTTATCACGTTTACCCCCTCTCAATAGTGATATTATGGACTTCACGAGCCCACTTCTAATCGGTGTGAAGCGTGTGCTTTGAGTTACAGATTTATTGCGTGCGAAAAATGTAGCGTCTATGCGACCATAAGATATGAGAGGAATCAAAAAAGCGAATTTAAATTCATCTTTCTACCACGTCAACTTAATAAGTCTAGCCCCATTTCCCACACAACTCCGCTGTAATGGGGCGACTTGCACTCATATTGGCTATACTGCGTAAGTTGTTTTACATTGAAAATAATTTAGAAAGAAGGATACTTTCTTGCTAAAATTTTAAAATATTCAGTAGCTTCGGCCGTAGTCCAAGCGGCATCGATTTCGGGCAAGGGTACCATATTTAAGCCCAGAATTCGGGGCCGACAATGAAGATGGCGTTTGCTACCAAGTGAGCTGTTGACGTTCTATATGCAATAATATGATTGGCTACACTGCATAAATTGCGATATATTTCAATAATATCCAATAATGTTCAGGTTGGAAAAACACCCGCAACGTACGCAGACGCATCGGCAATGAGCGAAAAGTTTGGATCCAAGCTCGCTTCGGTTCACAACATGCAGGTATGTTTTCAAGTTATTCATGCACACAGCAAATGCAATATTCGATGAAAGCAGGGCAAAAATGCAGATCAAAGTCGTAATTAACCAATTCGTAATTAATCAATTATCAAATTAAGGAGAACGCGTTCATTCACGATCTCGCCGTGAACAAAAGTGCCGTAAATGTATTCCTTGGCGCAAAAGCGACGGGACCAAACAAGGAATTCAAATGGGAGGATGGAACCTCATTTGGCTACGACAACTTCTTCCCCGGTGAGATAAATGAGATGCAGATTTGGCATATTACATACGGGAAGCGTGAATAAATACTGTGTTCTAATCAAAATCTCTAACCAACATGCGTTTCCTACATACGAATTCTTACATACATTACATCTATGGCAGTGATACTACGGACCCATTTTAGGATTCCCCCGGAAATCAAGCGGAAATCAAGCGGCGATTGCCTATGCATGGACACCTCGGAGAAGCCGGGGCAGTGGATCAACATTGACTGCAATGCGAAACTCGCGTACGCATGCATTTGAGATCGTCCGTTTCCAACCTGTTATTGACAATTTTTACAATTCTAGATCTCTCTAGATCAGTCGAGAAAATGTTGCGACTAGTATTCGAATTCCAGAGTTACCAATAACAAGAGTTGATGTATTCAGCTCAGCCCATCGAAGATCCCGTTTGCACCGGTGAGGACTACGACGAAGGTCAAATCGTGAGTAATCATCACGTCTATAATCGCGTGCCGTACCCTTGATCATCTCAAGTTTTCTTAATTGCTGTACCGACCCTTTCCTATTCATACGCAACAACCGCAATATGACTTCGATTCAGATCACCTCGCCCGGCTTTCCGTTCACTTCCAACACTCCCTGCGACTACTTCCTTACTGTGCAGACGGGGAAGAAAGTGGCGGCTCAGGTTCAGAATCTTGGAAATATAAAAAAAAACATTTTCAACCATAGATCATCTCGCTCGAGGCGAACGAATGCTGTGACACGCTCTTCCTCAATGATGGCTACTTTGGCGGAAGTTTGATCGCTAAGTGAGCAAATTTTTTACAAATGTTATGCTTGATTGTTGTTTCAAAAAAATTTACATTATGATTGATTGCGATGGAGCTTTTTAGTCTTCATTATAGTGGGTGACAACATTTTCTTTATAGGCTCACCGGTAGTATCAAAAATGCCACCTACGTCACTCATACCTCTAATATCATGCGAGTAAGCTGGCAGCCAAAGGCCGGCGGAGTGGACATGATGGGACTGGCGGTGCGTTCTTTTTTATGTTATTACATTTTTTTCCTATTGACTATTTGTTTCGGGAATGTTATATTTTACTACAGCAATATAATTTTTGCAGATGACCTACCACGCTGCTTGAGCTGTCACTGGTCGAGCGGGAAATATGATGTTTACTGCACTGATGATAAATGATAAATATTTTAAGATTTGGCGAACGTTTCCATTGCACATATGTTTTTGATGAGCTCGTTCCTTATTTTTGCTTAACAACAAAATTGCGTATGTCAGATAAAGAAACGATATTGCCCTATGAAAAACATAGTATTCTCTGCTATTCTCATCTTCCTCTATACGATACTGAGAAAACTATGCATTTGTAATTTGATCCATTGAGTATGAAGAAGGTCTCACAGGCTCGCTGGCTACACAACATAGTCAAATTGCGTGAAAAAAAGCTATTCTTGAGGTCATGGCGTGATTTTCACACCGGAAGTTGTGATCTCATGGTCAAGGCTGACCACGGAAAAGGGCGAGACGACACAGTGTACTATGTATTCTGGAAGAATCGGCTTATGCCGTGTCATAATCTTATCTCGGATATCTCGGCCTCCTTTATGAACTGCTGATCATTGGCAAGCGGAGATTAAATTTAGCAAGCGATTTATGCAGAATTTGCCAACAGTATCGTACAACGTGGTGTTCAATGCAAGGGGCAGACAACATCATATTGAGTTCCGACTTCTCCGCCTTGGTGTCTGTAGATTAGAGTTCGTAATTCGGCTCACCGACTCTTCATTCTACACACTCTCTCGTCCGGTGGAATGGCGAGAGAGTTCACACACTCTCCACATGAGCGGCGTCGGAGTGTGTAGAATGAAGATACCGTGGTTTCATTTCTCAAACTCTACTTCAGATAGATGGAACCAAGTTCTCAAAATCTCTATCTCTATATGGCAAGTTGCTGTGTAGTATCGATCATTGCTTCCTCGGTGATCCATCATCCTTATCTCACTATGTGTATTGTTCACAACATCACGACCGGTCGCTCGCAATCATATATTGTATTCGGTGCAGTTTTGATGATCGCTGACTCACATAGGCTCAAAAGGTGCTCAAACTTTCAGAATTGGTCGGCCGCGCCCCACAGTGCTTTCTGTCTCCTGAGTACCCCCAGAACCGATTAAAAGATCGCCGCCAAGAGATAGGCATCGCTTCGACTCTCAACGTTATGCGTGTTCCCTCGATGATAAGGCCGGTGAGATTGCACTCAGAATGAAGAGAGTGTCTGCGCAAGAAGTCGCCATGGCGAGATCAGAAACGACAGCGATAAGGCAGGGGCTTATTATCAGCCCGTCCACACTTGCTAGCACCACGAAAATGTGGAGACTCTACGCAATCTTTGCTGTGCTGCGTGAGTGTTTATTTTCATTTTACTTTTGTAAATATGAAACTGAAGTGAAAAAGTCACATCTGAGCTTAATTTTCTCACAATTGACTTTCTTAATTACTTTTCTCTAATTCAGAATTCGCGCACAGCTCGTGTCCACCCCACTTCTCTCTCGTCAAGGACGGCGAGTGCAGGTAGGATTGGCTTCGCACAGCATTCCATAACGATAGAAAGCGGGGAGATATTTTCGAAATCAAATTACAAAGTCGAAACTTGATGTGCATCTGAAACATATCGCAATTTTACAAACGATGTTGGGAACCCGAGCTTAATAACTTATGTTTCAGACTGACTATGAAACGCTCATATTTTCAATTGTGATTGAATTTGAGAATTGCGATAGGTTTCAGAACCGTTTCAAATATCGAAGCTTATTTTCCATGCTTTTCCCGTCGAGAGAAAATCTGGCATCTTGCCATTTCAAATGTAATTACATTTCGCTTTCTCACTTTTCCCCGACGAAAGGAATTGTGTTCGATGACCCTTCAATTATGCATACTCCCTCAGATAGGCGAGAAGATGAAGAATACGACTGAGAATGAGAACAAATGTTCCCATATAATCAACCATAAGTGCAGGGGGCTTGGCGCGAGGGACACTGTGACGTACGATGTAGCTGCTCAGAAGGCCATCGACACTTGCGCCGGCTTCCAGGGCAAGCCGGTGATCATCCACGATGATGAGGTGGGCAGCATTCCTAGCGTGTTATGTTAAATTTATTGATATCACCTGCACTGTGATAGTGAAATTACATTTTGAAAATAGTGAAATTACATTTTTCAGCATCAACAATATTGGCGTGATCGTACTCCGCCGAAATCTGATGGCGTTGTTATCCTGGGTGAGTTGCTGTTTGTAGGCGAACTTTTTGTAAGGACGCCAAATCACAAACAAGCTTTCAGGATTGGTGTGCAATGAGCATTCGAAAAAGTGGGAGTGGGCTGATGGCACGAAGCTGGACTACAAACCGCCTAAAGACTACTACAATGCAGGTTGGGAGCACTATTTTACGATATTTTTTGGCACTTTAGCAAATCCATTTATGTCAATTTTCCAAATTCCCATCATATTTCAAGATTTTATTTGCGCCGTTAACATGTGCTTCGTGACCATAACTGTAGAGTATGCGTAAACATTTCAGATCTGGACAGGGAGTGCTTCGACGGTGTGGCCTGGGAGTTCTCGGAGGACGGCACGTGGACCTACGGTAAGATTCTGCAACTTTGTAAATCGCATTCGACCAGAATATCACATATTAGAAAACAACAAATGTTGAATTAAGTGTGTTGCTTTTCCATAATCGATTTCAAGTTTCTGTGATTTTCCTGAATCCATAGCATTTCTGATTTCAGGCGCTGGCGATTCCTGGATTCCTGCTATCTTCTTTTGCACCACTCAACTGGAGCAGCCAGTGCCCGAGAATGCAGGCTGCGACGAAGAGGACGAAGTCTGCTATCCGGTATGTCTCTTCATATCACATGCACTCTCGCTCACTCTGGCAGACGAGATAATGTATAAACTGAAAAGAGTTAGACCATTGATCGGTACGAAATTATCCGTAATTAGTCAGCATTATTCCGATCGCGGGAGAGCACAGCTAGGTCAGTGCCAATTCCTGGCCAAACGGGATTACCTTATGTACTTGTAAACCCCTTGCAAAACCCGAGAAAATATAATAACAAATATGTATACGCGCGAGAAAATATAATAACAAATATGTATACAATTAGAGCAACAACAAAAAAAATGTTTGGAACAATTCCTCAAGCGTGGTATGCAACAAGTGATCAACCTAAAATCCAGAGCCTAATTGAAAAAAAGTCATAAAATATACTGATTGTTGATAATATTTATAGGGTATGGTGTGTTGATCGCGTTGTAAAGTTGCTATGCACTTCAATTTTAGTGCTAGTTCGAATCACCGACACCCGGTTTGCGCTCCGACTTTGGAGGTATCGAATGGGATACGCCATCATCCGCTTGTACTTTGTCGATCTACACACGATTGTGAGCGAATTTGCGAGTGAATGGATGTTAGCGAGAGCAAAGAGTGCCGCACTCACTCGAGGACTCCCGAAAAAGACGTCTAGGAAGCCGAAAACCGCCTCTCCTGAATTGTAATTAGGGATGACGCAACGCAAACGCAATAGCAAGTTTCGAATCGAGTAATTCAATTTCAATTCGATTGCGCAATCAGAGTCGTCGAAATGAAACTCATTGCGCAATGAGACTCGACTCATTTGCATTGCGCATCGATTGCGTATCGTCCCATTATTCGAATCGGAGAGAAAGATGAGCGGCCTCAACGATGATGCGACTATGCTTCACGTACCCAATATAATCCCCCTCGAAATGCGCTTCGTTAAATTGTTGTTCAAATATGTTTCACGTCTGAAGAGTGATATTAGAAAAGTAATTTGACGATTTGCATTGATTGCGCAATGAGAGTCGAACAATGGCTCATTGCGTATCCATTGCGTATCGAAAATCACGTAATTGCGCAATCAGAGTCATTTTGATTGAGTTTCGTGAACCGTTGCGCATTGCGAACTTTCAACCCAATTTGTAATTTTATTATTTTTGGATTAAAAAACACGTGTGGTTCTACGTAAATAGCGCGAGATAATCAACATGTTAAATTTTATTTCGGCTCAATTTTTAAAATGTAGATTTTAAAAAAATATACACTCTTACCGTAAGGTACCGCTCGCTTTAGAACCATCAGAAGAGTACCATAAAAAGGGATACCAACGAAAATGCCGGGCACCACTGCCTGGAATTCGATGTGTTGAGCATGGTAATATTTATACAAAAGGGTTCTTATTGGCAAATTGTTTATGCATTTTCGAGTAACTTTCAGTTGCACATCATAAGCAAAAACAAATACACTATATAACGCACCTTAAACATATCCGAAAATGGAGCAACAATTTTCCAATAAGAGAAACCAACTTCGGGTTTTCAAATTGTATACATTTGTTTTAGATTTAGGCCAATTTTTGAGATTATGAATATGCCTATCATCAGATATCCCCAAATGGCAGAGTTTCGGCGAATTCATAGATCCCAATGCCAAAGATCTTCAGAATTGTCTTTGATTCTCACGCAAACGTGCTCTTATTTGTGTCGGCGTGCGAAAAGTTGTAGAAATACGTATGATTACCATCAATATCACGGTAACGACGGCTCTCTTTTGGAATTTTCTCGTCATCTCGCTCCTGTTCTTCATTCCCACTCGAAGATAGTAGAAGGTTTGGACGAATATAGCGACAGCCAGCACGGCGATGGGAGGTACTACAGCCATGGACACTGCCAACATACAATTAAGGTATTGTTTTGGTCAATCCATCACCCCATAACCAGTATTCGAAGGATTTGACATAGCGAAATTGGGCGTAGCACCATTTAGACGTTAGCCATGCGAGTTCTGTTGGGAGTTCCTAAGCACGTTTTCTCTTATTATTAGTCAATTTCGCATTAACCTCAACTGGAATGACCATCCGGGTAATCGTGTTTAGAGCGGCAACGCCAACTGCCGTTAAACCCACATCGATCGCGAGCATAACGCAAACTAATTGGCGTGAGCTGAGCCGGAGCTTGGAATTGAAGGGAAGGACTTGCTGAAATATGATCTGATATGTGCTATCACAGATCGGAGATAAGTTTATCTGTGTCGTCTAGTTAGAAAACACGAGTTGTTTAAGAAACCGAAATTCTCGAAATCGCCTGATAAGATGCATATCTTACCTGGTGGCAGTACATCAGTGATGCTAACAAGCACATACATATGTGCGCGATACACCCCATGTACAGCATCTGAGGTTCGATTAGATTCAACTAGCATGAGTTATCAAGCTTGGACATATTATTTAAGGCACCAGGTCGGATGATCAACATCGGATGATAACCAAACAATGGACCCTTCTGCACAGGAGCATTTTTGACATCGTGGGAACCCACTGCGAGCATACTAAGGAAGGGTACAATTGTTGGTTATCATCCGACGGAGATCTGCTGATCTATTGACTAGGGTTCCGGAATTGGGCGTAATTGGGCGTCTAGTGAATCATTTTCGGATATGTTTCTTGTACAATATATAATATATGTATATAGCGCACATGAAACATATCTGAAAATGATTCAAAAGATGCCCAATTACGCACAATTCCGGAACCCTACTATTGACATTATTTTGCTCAAACCTACTACTACGAATATGATGTTGCTCGTGAATGACAGTCCAACCGCGTACAGTACCCATTCTTTTGTCAGAGCGACGATTGCGCTGCAACTCGCCATTTGGTCCGCGCACTTCGAGAATATCTGAACAAAAGCAATATATAAAAATATATATATATTTTTAAACATCAACATTTCTGCAAAAATTAGGGCCGATACAACAAGTTAGTTGTTGCATAATAATTACTTGGATAAGCAAAATTCAATATTGGAGTTTGAACCTCGGATTCGTAAAGAGCTCTCTATTTTTTTTCCAGAGAGCTCTCTTTTCCAAGAATCATTATTTAACCTCAAAATATCGGTTCTATTTTCGACTTTTTCATGGACCCGAATGTGCAGATGGGACCCCGCTATTTATGAGAGAGAGCTCTTTACGAATCCTAGATTTAAAACCCCAAATTTGAATTTGCGATATCGGGGTCCCATATGCAAGTCCGGGTCCGTGACAAATTCGAATTTAGAACCAATATTTTTAAGGTATCGTTTTGGTACCCCGATTCGAAAACAGCGCCAAAATATATGTTCAAACCTGCGTGCACATCATCAGCCGCCGGTACACTACATTCTTCTTCTCTCTGTCGAAGTACATCATCAGCAGTACTCCCAACGAAATGATTAGAAATATGGGACCTGATATGAAAAAATTTGCGAAGGTATTTTGCTCGAAATTCCAAATTTTCGCACCTGTGATCTCGTTGTATAAAAGCACGTATCGGTCAATAACAGGATCGTACAGGACCATCTTCAGGTGAGCGAAGGACTGCTAGGACCAGGAGAACAGAAGGGTAAAATTTATTCAGCGATCAAGCAATGTTACTACCAAAGATGTCTGCGTAAAGACTGGCAAGTGTCTCTTTTCAATTTCGTCTTTTGCATCTGCCCTGCCTCTCGCACCTGTCTTGCAAGCTCGAGTTGTGTTCCGCTTGAGACTAGCAGGGATCAGCTTTTGCGACACAAACGCACACAACACAACCACACATTTCCCAGAAATTAGAGATGATACAATAATCCGTAAGAATATAATGCGAGCATTCATCAGAATATAGAAATCCACGATTAGATTAATGCAATATATTCGAAAAACGATGTATGACCGCGGCTCGTATTCAGTTTTTCTAATCTCAACGGCTTTTAATTCGTGGGCAATAAAGAGGGAAGATTACAGATTAAAGATTAAATGTTTTCCTTCAGGTCGTCGAAGTGGGCGAGAGCTGGCAGGATGCCGAGGGTACTTGTCAGCGATTCGGAGCTGATCTCGCCTCGATTCACAACCAGCAGGTACGCAGTTCCGGTCGTTTAGGGTTAGGTGCAAAGTAGATAATTAATATCGTCAGGGAAAGCATCATATAGTTAGGATAGGCCTTACCGTCTAAGCACATACACCTGATAGCAAGAGATAATTACGGAAATTGACGTCAAAATCGCCAACAAAATCTCTTTCGAAGATGGTAAATTTCAGGAGAACTCCTTCGTTCGTCGCCAAGCAGTATCAACCGGAGCAGTGAATGGAGTGTTCATTGGGGCTAAGGCAGACAAAGACGGACAATTCCAGTGGATCGATGGAACCCCAATGGACTACAAGAATTTTGCACCTGGTTAGTAGTAGTCAATAATCAAAAATTAGCTAATATGGCCAGCATAAACAAGGCCATTGTCGTTATCACGCCATATTATCTTTCCACCGACGAGTCACAAGGTCTGCAATTTATACAAAAACATCTAACTACTACTATTGTTATCTCTCTAGATGGATACATACGTTAACATTGCGCTACGCGCAGGTTTCCCGAAGAAGAATTTCGGCGACTGTATCGCCATGGACACAACTTCGACTTCCGGCCAGTGGATGAACATCGACTGCAATACGCAACTGCCCGTAGCGTGTGTGATCAAAAGTTAGTTTCAGTTAATATACTGGGGGGTCAGGATTGTTTTCTACATATTCACACTTACGTATTAGGTTGAACAGAAAGTCTTTATAAACTGTTTTGCTAGATCACTGCTCAGTGCACGAGACCTTTGGTGTTCCCTCGCCTCTAGTGAATAACACATGACAAAGGGACTATGTGGTCAACAACTCCCCATTCCACGCCTTTCATTCTGCCACTAGTAAGACCACGATGTTTGTTCCCACGGCCTTGCACATCCGCAACGTTCTGTTATTCGTATTCCTCTCTCACACTACAATGAAGGAATAGGAACGTCAGTTGGCTGAAGTGTACGATTCATATGCCACTCACTACCAGGCCATGCGCAATTGGTACCAACTCTTCGAGAAGGGGGACTTTTCCATGGATGATCATGACCGGTCTGGGAGGCCACCCGAGCTGGATTTGGATGCGCTACGGATCGTAGTGGAATTGGATCCTTTCCAAATACCCGCGACATGGCAGCCACACTTGGGGTATCACACAATCGTAAAATGATTGGTCTCCATTGGCAAGAGGAAGAAGCTAGGCCGTTTCATATCCCACAAATTGACCCAAGACCAGTTCGACCACCGTGTCGACGATTCCCTTTCTCTACTCACTCTTCAGGCTGGAGATCGATGGTTGGGCCGTCTCATAACAGGGGTCGAGAAGTGGGTCTGCTATGAGAATCACCATAGGAGGGCACAGTGGGTGGATGCCAATGAGACCCCACAGGACGTCGCAAAGCCTGACCTTCACCCTATGAAAATCTTGCTCTCTGCCTGGTGGGGGGTGGATGGCCCGATTTACTGGGAGCTCCTACCCGAGAAGCGGATAATTACTGAATATGTCTACACTAAACAACTACGGAATCTCAAGAAGAAATTCGCACAATCTGCCCTGAACGGCAAGAAAGTGTACTATCAACACGATAACGCCCGACCCCATGTTCCACGGCAGGTCAAGCAGGAGCTGTCCAAATAAGGCTGGATGGTTCTCCCTCATACACCGTATTCTCCTGACTTGGCCCCTTCGTATTATTGGTTGTTCTCGGATCTGACCCGTCATCTCGATCAGAGATCCTTCACTTCCCGTGGGGCGATCGAGGCCGCACTCAAGCAATATTTTGATTCGCGCCGAGATGGGTTCTATAAGGAGGTAATCCATAAGTTGCCTGAACGTTGGAGATTTGTCGTAGATAACAATGGTGCATACGTTTGATTTCGCTCTTGCGCTTTATTGTCAGAAGAAAGGAAATAAAAAGTTTATAAAGACTTTCTGTTCAACCTAATAAATGCGGAACACAATAGGGGGGGGGGGTGAGGAGGACTGCGCAGAAGGCGCCATTGCATGTTTCTTCAAATAAAAATAATTTAAGATTGTGTTCGAATACTGAAAGGAGCATTTCCTCAAATTATGCATGTGTGGATAAAAATTGAAATATTGTTCATAAACTGACGCAAATGTAATACAAATGAATCGACATTGCAGAGGGAGAGAACGACGGTCCAACATGCACGGGCGAGGACTATGCAGAAGGCGCGATTGTGGGTTTCTCCAAACAATCATATTGCTGGCTGCCATAAGTAGTAACTTTGACAGCATAGTGTAAGATAGCATCAAAATTGATGCACTCTCCTCTCGATCTTCCTTGGCTAATGTGTTGCGACCAGAGTGAATATTACACGATGATAAAACTGATAATTTGCTTTGCAGTTCACCTCTCCCGGCTATCCCTTCAGCGCGAGCACGCCGTGTGACTACTTCCTTTCCGTGCCGACGGGGAAGAAAGTACAACTCGAGGTAATAGTCTAGAGAGTTCAAAAAAGGAGTGTAATTGTATTTATTGTTTCACATTCTCGTTCACGGCTCGTTAAAGGAGTGTTCCGGGGAATGAATGATAGGGAGTCCCACCACGAAAATTCTGCTCTCTCAATGGGAAACTGTAGCAAATTTAGCTCGAAAAATCAGCGATTATTAAGATGAGCAAGTGCAACATAACTGAATCAGTCATTACCCTGCGCTGTCAATGAACTTTTTGCGTATGTAACTAGCCTCAGAGTCGTATGTGGAACTTCGGATAAAGTGATTTCTGATCGGATGAGTTAGCGCTACAACATCCACATTGCAACTATGGGTGCGTAACTTTCCCCGGATCACCCCTTTAACGCAGACATTGAACGCACGCACCGCGCCCCTCTGTCCTCACTCTAACCCGGCGCAGTTAGCGCGCGCTATCTCCCCGGCCTATTTATGCGACCGCGCCCTCGGTCTGCGTTACGAGGACTTCTCCCTCTCTTTAACGGCGCAATGCCTCCGTTAAGCAACTCTCTCACTGAAAAATGGAATAAATGTTGATGGTTCGAATAAATCGAGAGTCCCGGAAACAGCCATGCGACACGTGTCTTTCAAGTCTGCGCCATCATTGTCCTAACGAGCCGTGCGTTCAGCACATGGCATGATATAAAAATTATATGTGAAATACGGAGATGAATATAATATAAAACTCAATTATATTTTTTGACGAATTAGTAAATTATATATTAACTAGTCCGGCTGCCCCCCGCCTTCGGCGGGGGCCCCGTCCTAGCGGAGTAGGTTTCGCAATCACTCGTTTCGCAACTTGTTGACGCGCGATCTCTCTCCCTCCACATTTTGTAATCGTTTCGCAACTGTTTCGCATCCGGTCATCCGGAGTAACACTGCGCTTTATATATAGGTATAGATATCGCATATGCTATATATACATTTGTAGATCATTAACCTCGAGTCGAACGGATGCTGCGATTTTGTGACTCTCCACGACGCGTACCTGGGCGGAGGACAACTCGAAAAGTGGGTCTCAACGAGTAATTATCACTATTTTGGTTGTATCATTGTTCGAATGATGGTTCCTACGAAATATATATTTTCGGAATATTGATTTCCGCCGATTCGAAAATAGAGTCATTGGAACCTCTCATCAAACATATGCAATAATTATGCTCAGGTTATCTGGAATACTCGTCAACCAGACGTACACCTCTCCCACCAATCTCATGCGCATTACGTGGGCGCCAGACGGCGGAGTGAACATACGCGGAGTCATGGTCAGAATTTTTTATGAAAATTTCCCATGATGAAACTGTGAACTTTTGGGGGGGTGACAAAACGAAAACCGACAAAACGGAAACAATTCACAGTTTCCTCGGGCTTTGACCTAGGGACGCGTGAGCTGTTGCATTGTTAACAGTATGTACTCCACTACATTTACATACATAAGTCTTCTTACCAGGCGATCATGAGTTTCACTCTAAATCAATGACCCCGGGGTCATGGTTTATGCGTTTCCATGACCCCCTATACGTTGAAACTCGATATCGCCTGGTAACAAGACTTACGTATGCATACGTAGTGGAGCGCATACTGGTAACAATGCAATAACTCACATGTCCCTAGGTCAAATTCCGAGGGAGCTGTGAATTGTTTCCGTTTTGTTGGTTTTCGTTTTGTCCCCCCCCCCCCCCCCGAACTTTTGCATTGCCTGGAGCCCAGTGTTCCGTGAAATTTAAAAAAAATCATTTTGTGTACACTGTGTGCATGCTTGTCTAGAGATTGGAAGTAATACAATAACGTTGTAAAAACGTTTTGGAAACAATCATGCATTTTCAGATGACCTACAAGGCGGTTGACTGGTGAAACTGCACGTCTATGATTGTCTGTCGATTCGATAAACACTTCACATACAATATGTTGCATTCGTTAAGGCCATAATGTATTTCTAATATTTTACACATTTATTTATAAAACAGTACAGTGCACAAATTATCGGGAGAGGCTAATATAATGGACTATGTACAGTTTTGAGGGGGAAACGAGGTGTTGATGGACGGATGTCAGGTAATAAAACAATTTTGTTTTGCTAACGAATCGTCCACTTTAATTCTGATACGCCCACTGTATTTCTGATACTTCCGCAAAAATTCTGATCCACTCTGATTCTGGTACGTCCTCCGAAAGAGGACATACACCTATCGGTCCACCCGAACGGAACAGAGCCATAACATGTCTAGTATGGGTTGTAAAAATAGGAACGATGTTTCTCGAGATGTGTATGTGCGCTTCATCCGTATAGTTTCAAATCGAAATAAGCAGCGATGGCGATAAGCCAGACAAAAATAATGCACCGCTCTCACTCCCCCGCAACACAGAAGTCGAAGGCGGAAGCGAGGGGTATTATGGGAAACCAATCCATATCAGAGAGAAAAGGGAGAGGGACCGCTAGCGACGACTAACAAGGAATGTAATGATTTGATTTGATTTCCTGAATTGTTATAACCTTAACAAACAATAATTTCAAGAAATGTGTATGATGACATTGATGTCTTCACCAGAAATATTACCCACGTAAAATACAACTTTTCCAAAATTTTCAAACGAAGAGGACCAGATGACGAGCTGGAATTCTAATCTTTTCGGAGGTAAAGATTGTCTCGGTGATTGTGTGATCGGCTACACATTTCGCACTCCTACTTAGTTAACCTTCGCAAGTCAAAGCTCTGCCTGTCTGATGACTTGCGACCGGGCCACGAGGTCATTTGGAGAGCGTAGGTAGTGTAACTGACGACCAGAATATTTGGCTTACCGTTAGGGTTCCCTATGGTGTTGGTCATCGTTGTTATCTTTATTTGCACCATCTCGATCCAAACATTAAACAATTGCCTAGTATAATTACATAGACACGAACTATGCACGCCTCGCCATCGACTCCACGCTATCAACGCCCACGACTGCCGTCAATAGTCATCATTCCGAGATCAGAAACTACGGAGATAAAGCGGGTACATAAGACCACCGAGTCGACTTGCTAACACCGCAAAAATGTGGAGACTTCCAACCGTCTTTGCGCTCCTTCGTGAGTTTTCAATCCTATCCATTCCATGGGAAGGTTGTGGTTTAATTGCTAATGTTCACGATATTTACCACATGTTGCCTTTAGAAATCGTCAGTGCCACGTGCCCTGAACCCTTCAATCTTGTCAAGGATGGAGAATGTCGGGGATTGGGAGGCAGAAACACGAGCTATTTCGCGGATGCTGCCTCGATTGCCATCGAAACTTGCACTGGAGAGGGCGGAAAACCGATGATATTTCACGACGAGGAGGCGAGTGAACTGTATAGTGTGATATTCGTGTAATGGCCCCTTCATTTCCCACACTATCTCGTCCGATCGAGTGGTGAGAGAGTGTGAGAAAGGAAGAGACCGTCACCCGAATATCGCACTCTAGTACACAGTATAGTTTCAATTTTTGGATGATTTATGCTTATGAGAGGAATCGGGAAAGACTCCACATAGGCCGGGACGTAGAAATCCATGATTTTTAAATTGGCTACAAAATTAACAAAAAGTACTTCGAAACGAGCTCTTTCAAATGGCGTTGGAGGATTTCCCGAAAAAAATTTTTTTCGCCGTGGCATGCTCCGAAAGTGGGCGGAGTCTAGATTTTTTCTGAAAAAAACAATCTTTGACTCAATTTTTCGGCATTTTCCGATAAAGATACGTACAAATTGTCAAGATACGTACAAATTGTCAACAGAGGAGTGTACGAGGAACATTTTTCTCTCTTTGGTTGGTTCGAAAACCCAAAAATTGCTTCTCGGGTCCAACTTTAGCGAAGATTTCAAAAAATCTGGAAATACCAAAAAGTTCTGGTTGGCACTATGCGCGTCTTATTAGACTTCCGGGGTACTTTCATTTCATATATATTTCATTGTAATCGGATCATGCGTTGTAATGTTCCACTCGTTTAAGGTCATATGAGTCGGGTATATACATCATGTTTACTGTACGCAAACTAGTTTCTTTTGCAACGTAATTGCATTAATACATCACAAAAACATGTTTCCACTTCATTGCCATGTAATTTTCAGGTCCATGTGGTCATAGACTCAATTTGAAGAAATTGCGAAATTGTCTTCTTTGAAGGCCCAAATAACCAGGTTTCCGGTGGTAATTGGCTTCATTTGAAAGGGAACTCCTCGTAATACCATGTAGGAACGATTTTCAGAACATTTGGGAAAGAAAATAATGCTTCAAATGTATCTTGCTCAATTTGATAATCGAAAAATGCCGAAATGTGACATCGCAAACTGATTTATACCAGAATATAGAGAATGAAGAGCTGAACATTTTATCTGCTGAAAGTAAGCTTCTATCGTTTCATTTACGGACGCCACATAGGCTAGAAGTTGGCAGAAAACGAAGGCCGAGGCGCGCGGAAGAGCTCTAAATGGAGGGGAGGGAGAGGGAGGTCAGGCGAGAGCGAGAGAGCTGACGGGCAGAGCGCGCTCCCTGCCCAATTCTATTCTACTTCTAGCCTCAGTAGCGCGTTTACATGAAAAGATAGAAGCTTACTTTCAACAGATAAAATGTTCAGCTCTTCATTCTCTATATTCTGGTGCAAATCAGTTTGCGATATCATAAATTCTGAATTACGTGTCGTATTTCGGCATTTTTCGATTATCAAATTGAGCAAGTTACATTTGAAGCATTACTTTCTTTCCAAAACGTTCTGAAAATTGTTCCTACATGGTATTACGAGTGTTTCCCTTTGAATTGAGGCCAATTACCACCGGAAACATGGTTATTTGGGCCTTCCAAGAAGACAGTTCGCAATTTCTTCAAATTGAGTATGACCAAATGGACCTGCAAATTACATGGCAATGAAGTGAAGACATGTTTTTGTGATGTATTAATGCAATTATGATGTAAAAGAACCTAGTTTGCTTACAGTAAACATGATATCTAAACCCGACTCAGATGACCGATTTTGCTTAAACGAGTGGAACATTACAACGCATGATCCGATTCCAATGAAATATATATGAAATGAAAGTACCCAGGAAGTCTAATAAGTCGCGCATAGTGCCAACCAGAACTTTTTGGTATTTCCAGATTTTTTGAAATCTTCGCTAAAGTTGCACCCGAGATGCCATTTTTTGGGTTTTCGACCCAATCAAAGAGAGAAAAATGTTCCTCGTACAATCCTCTTTCATTCGTCTGTTGACAGTTTGTACGTATCTTTAACGGAAAATGCCGAAAAATGGAGTCAAAGATCGATTTTTTCAGAAAAAATCTAGACTCCGCCCACTTTCGGAGCATGCCACGGCGAAAAAAATTTTTTTCGGGAAATCCGCCAACGCCATTTGAAAGAGTTCGTTTCGAAGTACTTTTTGATAATTTTGCAGCCAATTTAAAAATCATGAATTCCTACGTCCCGGCAGGCCTCAGAGTTATCGAGTATCTCCCGATTCCTCTCTTATGTGCGGGTATGTTTCAGGTGCGCTACATGGTCCATGCTCATATCGACAATACACATTCGAAAATTGCCCAAAAATAAAATGAACATTGAAACCGTAGTACATAGTCTTGTAAACGATAACGATATCGAAATTTTTACGATATTTTCCTCTCATTCCTGGAATTACAAAATATCGTAACTGGTCTTACATCGACTGTGAAAACGTCACATATTTCAGAAAACAAATTAATAGTTTTCCAATAATTTCGGCTTGAGCAGCGAATCTGATATATCGCAAAATTATTTGCATCATACAATAGCGCCCAAAAGTATTGAAACGATTTTAATTTTTCATATAACTTCTTCTACCGTTGACTTAGCGAGTTCGATGTTGGGGCGCTATATAGCAAATCAATCGAAGAATACGATGCGAGTATTGCGTCATCACGTGCTTCATAATTGATTGCGTAGTGATGACGCAATCGAATTTCATTTTTTCAAACAGGCTTTATTCTTACATAAATTTTTTCATACTCGCCAAACTTTCTGTGGTTGGAGTCATGACCGAGGCCAACCCAGAAAATTTTTTGAGTTTGCTGCGTGGCCGCACGTTTGCTGCAGCCTTTCTGCAAAAACAGTGTCTGAAATTCAGAACTCGGCTTCTAGACTAGCTAGGGATTAGTTCAAAGCACCAAAATGATCGTCATCATGAAAGCAGATGATCCTGAGTATATAAAAACAATATCTCAACATTTGGCCTAAAGGCATGAAAAAATCACTTTTTCACATGACCATTTTTTGGGCAACTATAACTTTGTGGGAATGTTAAGCTTTTTTACATAGGAATGTTCAAAATGTATTGACGGACTGATGCACAACTTTTTAGAGCTATTGGCTATCTCTCCTGTTTTCCGGAGGCATACTAGGGTCGGGAAACACCCTGTTTACCACTATAGGCGAGAGAGTGCGGACGACGAGAGTGCGTAAACGAGGTGTTTCCCGACCCTGGTATACCTCCGAAAAACGCATGCCGCGGGCAGGAAAATTATCCAATCGCTCTAAAACGTGGGGCATCAGTCCGTCAATACATTTTGAACATTCCTATGCAAAAAAACTGTATTTTACCTAACTATCCCACAAAGTTATGGTTGTCTAAAAAATGGTCATGTTAAAAAGTGATTTTTTTCATTCCTTGAGGGCAAATGTTGAAATATTGTTTTCATATTTTCAGGATCATCTGCATTCATGATGACGATCATTTTGGTGCTTTGAACGAATCCCTAGCTAGCCTAGCAGACGAGTTCTGAATTTCAGACACTTCGTGGCCGCACGTTTGCTGCAGCAAGGCTGCAGCAAACGTGCGGTCGCGCAGCAACCTCATAATTTGTTCTGGGTAGGCCTCGGGCATGACTCCTACGACAAAAGGTTTGACGAGTGGGAAAAGATCTTTGTAAGAATAAAGCCTATTTGAAAAAGTGAAATTTGATTGCGTCATCACTACGCAATCAATTATGAAGCACGTGATGACGCAATACTCGCATCGTATTCTTCGATTGATTTGATATATAGCGCCCCAACATCGAACTCGCTAAGTCAGCAGTAGAAAACGTTATATGAAAAATTCAAATCGTTTCAATACTTTTGGGCGCTACTGTATATGAAATATCGTGTGCACATTCCGAGTACACAGTAGTGTGAAGACGACATTCGGATCGAAGAAGCCCCGTATTTCTGCGCATTAGATCTGGGTTAGCAATAATTATCATTTTAGCACCAAAGGTATTGGCGCCAGGAAAAAGAAGCGCCACTCGAAGATGGCTACATGATCATGGGTGAGTATTGTTATGGCTTCCTAAACGCAAATTAAGTGACATTTACCGATCAAGTGTAGTGATTGTATGTAGTTGATCACTTGATGGTTGCTTGAATTCTCCTCTAGGTAACTAGCCAATGCAAATGCATATTAGTACATATTATTCGTTGTTTTCATAAACAACGTTCTGAAACGAACCGTTGTGACTCACTCCCGCTGCAGGATTGGTATGCAATACCGCATCGAGCAAATGGGAGTGGTCTGATGGATCGGCCGTAGACTACAAGCCAACGCAACAGTACTACGATCCCGGTGGGTGGGATGATGATTGCGGTTTTGCAGGCTAAAAACATGCATCTCGATGTTTTTGCTTTCAGCATTGAACAAAGCGTGCACGTCAGGCTCAAGCTGGTACTACCATCCTAATAGCTCCTGGTTGTTGGGTACGATACCACATTTAGCTTTGAATTTAGAACGCTCAGTGCTCTGATACCAAAACGATCTCGGAGAGTGTAATGAGCAATGGGTTTCATTCGGCCTATCCGGCCTAGTCTAGTGGCAATTTCAAAATCATAACCTTGTGGGGTGTGAGAATTATCAATTGTACCCTAACCCGTGTTCACCGTGACCCGACCACAACTCCACACACCGACTTGCTTTAATCATGACAATTCAGGGACTACGGGTACTATCAAGACAGTGAACTTCTGCACCATTCAGCTGCAGCAGCCAACTCCTGAAGAAGCGGGATGTGATGAGGACGACGAAGTCTGCTATCCGGTGAGTTCTTGCCTATTTTTTTGTTTCGCTATTTTTTTGTTATTGACGTGTTTGTTATTGTTATTGTTATTATATGTAATATGCTATCAGTTAGTATAGGTTAGATTATTACAATCCGGAACGATTCTAATTCTACTCAAATTATGATGCCATCGATAATGAAAAACGTTGTCTTTCATTAACCACACTATATTGATCATTGAACTAAATTTCATTTTTCACTGGTTCCATAAAAAATGATGGAAATAAATGTGTTACAGATCGTTCCTGCTGGTGAAAACTGGCAAGATGGAGAAGATTCTTGCATGCGATTCGATGCCAATCTAGCTTCCATCCACAACAAACAAGTCAGCATCAATCTTTAGTAGGCGCAAAAATGCACACAAAATTTCCTATTGAATGGCTACACTACCACTTCATAAGTGCTGTGCGCAATTTTTTATCACAAAATGTTTCTTATTGTCTTTATCCAGGAAAACACCTTCGTACGTCGGCAAGCCGTGGCGTATGGCGCTGTTAACGGTGTGTTCATCGGAGCAAAAGCTGACAAAGATGGGGCTTTCCAATGGATTGACGGAACAAAGATGGACTACCAGAACTGGGCACCAGGTGATATCATTAAAAACTCAAGAAATATAAAAGTCATATCTATGTTTTCCTGTCAGGATTTCCTAAGAAGAATTTCGGAGATTGTATCGCCTTGGACAGTGCTTCAACCAGCGGACAGTGGATGAACTTCGACTGCAACGCGAAACTTCCCGTTGCTTGTATGATCAAAAGTGAATATTCGTACAACAATTATTATTGTTATTGAACATACAACAATATTATAATTAAATGTATTGTAAAATAAAATTTAAAAAAACAGAAACAAATATATTGTGATATTTAATTTTACAAATTACAAATTATTATTAATACAGTACATTCTCAGAAGGAGATGACGCCGTGCCGACCTGTACTGGTCAGGAATACGAACAAGGCGCCATCGTGGGTTACCCAAAACAATTGTAGAAACGAAATTGTTTCAACTCGACTCGGAGCCTGATTAACATCAGTCATTAACCCTAGAACTGACAAAACCTGCTAAAAGTTTATTTTTAAAAAAATTCTCCATAATTGCTTGTATTCGATGTTTGTTATGTTTTTAATATTGGTTGTATACGAACACAATCAATATTCGCAGATCACCTCTCCGGGCTATCCCTTCAGCGCGAGCACTCCATGCGACTACTTCCTAGAGGTGCCCGAAGGTAAACAGCTGGAGCTGCAGGTGAAGCCATTTTTCGTCATTTTAATATTTCTAAGAAAATTTGTCGTTTGGCATCGATTTTTAATTTCACATTTTTCGTCATGTTTCCAGGCTTTTTTTATTCAAAATCAAGCGATTTCTCGGGTTGAAAATATCAGTTTTTTCCAGATTCTTTCTCTCGAGGCGAACGAATGCTGCGATGTGCTGGTTCTTCACGATGCTTACTTGGGCGGGCGTGAAATTGCAAGGTGAGTCCGATCGCCTTATCATTAAACGCGTGTGATAATAGTAAGTTGTCGACGCCCGAGGAGCGACGAAACCGTAATATGTGATCAAGTAGCGTGGAAACGGGAGTTGGCTTTCAATTCAATTCAATTCATTTATCATGCAGATGTCGAAATAAGTGATGAGAGAGAAAAGTAAGATGAAATTAGACTACAAGAAATGCGATACATCATATATTAGCTTGGAAAGAAAGTAATTGTAGATTTGTACCATGATGTTTGAACCCTCCTAAAATCATTTTCGTTAAAGATCTCAAATGAGCTCGGTTGCACATTTCGTTGAGGATCTCAAATGAGCTCGGTTGGTAGGGGTTTACTTGGTCAATATATGCATACGTTCGAATCGCACCATGCATTTTGGGTATCCGGAAAATCCAAGAGAACTCTGCTTGGATCCGGAAAATCCAGCAGAGTTCTCTAGTATGAGGGGTCCACAGTTCGGAACAATATTCGAGGATGGCGCGAACGTAAGTGACAAACAGATTCAATGTGTATTTCAATGCTTGGGTTAGGGAGTATGACAATTAAGGGGTATTTCAATAATCGGCGCATGAATATCAAAGAAAGGCACAAATTCATTGCTTATTGTTAGCAGCACATATTTTACTGAAACAGATGTGGCGGATTCAGGGTATCTGGTGCACTTTACGACAGGACATCCTGGATGAACACCTTTCATTCCGGGACCAATCTCATGCGCGTATCGTGGCTACCCGGTGGAGGCGTGAACGTAAGAGGAGTCATGGTGCGTGCAGTGTTTTGACATAATTAACCCGAACACGAAGCAGAAAAATCAATGATTACTGAGATAAAATGGTGTTACAGCATATGATAAAAAATGAAAAGTCAAAACAACAGTTTTTGCCGAATTCTTACCATTTTCATCCAAACCAGTTATCATACGCATGAGAAATCAGCCAATGTTTGGGTTATATATCAGAGGAAATCTGATAGAACCGAGATACGTCCGTACAAGGAAAAACTAACCTATGCTGAAAATGTATCGCTAGGGGAACTTTTTCACGTAGATCACGAAAATCGACCTTAGGAAGCGGTATCTCTGACCCCTTATTTCCTGTAGCGCGCCTCAACGGTGAGGTCGGTTTTTGTAAATCGTGAACGGCTCATCCAAACCCCGAACATATAGTAATTCTGAAAGATCTCGTCGAGATAATCATTTTTCGTGTTGGAGTTGAAGTGCTACCTCTTCTGCGAAAAAAGTTACGGTCATTTGGATGTTCAAAATTGATGCCCCGAAAAAATGGTGTCCGATAACAATCCACTTTTCTTTTCATTCGATTCCTCGTGCGATTTTACGTGCGAATAAGCCGAGTTAATTTTTTTCTGACATATTTCGACCCGTAGAAATCGAATTTGCACATAACTCCTCACCAAAATGTGAAAGAAATGTTGTAGGGTTAAAATATTGTAATTTTTGGCCAAAAAACCTCGACTTCACTATATTCTTTTGAAAATTTCGTCGAATACCAGACCTTAGATTTTCATATAAATTTGCGCGCAGGTGTAAAATCGCACGAGGAATCGAATGAAAAGAAAAGTGGATTGTTATCGGACACCATTTTTTCGGTGCATCAATTTTGAACATCCAAATGACCGTAACTTTTTTCGCAGATGAGCTAGCACTTCAACTCCAACACGAAAAATGATTATCTCGACGAGATCTTTCAGAATTACTATATGTACGGGGTTTGGATGAGCCGTTCACGATTTACAAAAACCGACCTCACCGTTGAGGCGCGCTACAGGAAATTAGGGGTCAGAGATACCGCTTCCTAAGGTCGATTTTAGTGATCTACGTGAAAAAGTACCCCTAGGGACACATTTTCAGCATAGGTTAGTTTTTCCTTGTACGGACACTACAAGGAATATCTCAATTCTCTCAGAATTCCTCTGATATGTATCGTTTATTATTTCAGATGACTTATCGAGCAGTTTAAGCAGTGAGCAAAGCATACGCAGTGGAGATATATTGCGACCGATGTTTCCTCGATAAATAATTTGCAGTTTATGGCAGAGCAATCAGCGTTGTTAAACAACATTTCATTATTTACATACATTTGTCCGAAATCAACTATTCATAAGCCGATTGAGATCAACTCGGACAAAGACTCAACGGGATGGATTTTTTTTCGAAAATGTGCGAAATGTGGTTCCATTGTACTCCCATCATCGAGCACATCTACAGATGCCTTTCTGATGCCAAATATCGAAAATCTCAGAATAAGCCGAGTTAATTTTTTTCTGACATATTTCGACCCGTAGAAATCGAATTTGCACATAACTCCTCACCAAAATGTGAAAGAAATGTTGTAGGGTTAAAATATTGTAATTTTTGGCCAAAAAACCTCGACTTCACTATATTCTTTTGAAAATTTCGTCGAATACCAGACCTTAGATTTTCATATAAATTTGCGCGCAGGTGTAAAATCGCACGAGGAATCGAATGAAAAGAAAAGTGGATTGTTATCGGACACCATTTTTTCGGTGCATCAATTTTGAACATCCAAATGACCGTAACTTTTTTCGCAGATGAGCTCTTCAACTCCAACACGAAAAATTATTATCTCGACGAGATCTTTCAGAATTACTATATGTACGGGGTTTGGATGAGCCGTTCACGATTTACAAAAACCGACCTCACCGTTGAGGCGCGCTACAGGAAATTAGGGGTCAGAGATACCGCTTCCTAAGGTCGATTTTAGTGATCTACGGGAAAAAGTACCCCTAGGGACACATTTTCAGCATAGGTTAGTTTTTCCTTGTACGGACACTACAAGGAATATCTCAATTCTCTCAGAATTCCTCTGATATGTATCGTTTTTATGGATTTTTTTTCGAAAATGTGGGAAATGTTGTTCCATTGTACTCCCATCATCGAGCACATCTACAATTTGTACCATACTATCTCGTCCGGCAAAGCATAGCTGTAAATGGGTAGTACTGTTCTTGCTTCCTGATCCGAATGCAGAATAGATTTGACCATTTCGAAGTCGTTTTTCATAATTATAGTATGGGCGTCATATGTTTCCAAACGATTCTCCAACAAATGTCGTTGCAGGATCAAGCAATTATTATACAACATCCGCTTTTTCAGCGTCATGACAACTGAAAAAGGATCAGATACCGCCGAGACTACAGTAAAAGTTCTGATTTCCACAATAGAAATACGATACTAGACACGATACGGCGATACATAGGTTTATCGGGCAATATATCACAATAGCACACGGTACAAGCTAGAGTCGATCGGTCGACTCGGGTCTCTACTCTCATCTCCTCTCATCCTTCTCGCATCTCACTCTCCAATGGCCCCGCCTCCCTAAACCATAAAACGATTAGATCAACTGAGATTTGAGATCAACATGTAATTCCATTCCATGACAGCGAGAGCTGAGGAAACAGTTGATACAATTGGGAAATCGTTGGATGTCATCAAGACAACATTGAAACTTCCAGAAAAAGAGACCAGCATAACAAGTAATGGAGAGAAAAGGTATCTTATGGCAATGGGTAGCTGCTTGCTCACAATCACCGAAAACATCCTGACGCTCGTTTTCGTGAAGCTACGTAACATTAAATTATTTATCACATCAGGCCGTAGAACTCGTGTGAGGATGGGTCCACATTCTTCATGCGCTATAACAATGGGGTCCAATGACTCTCCTGAGGTCGCTGTGGCATCGAATCTTGGTATGACCTTCGTGAAGCTACCTATATAATAAAAGATTCCGACTGAATTGTATTGCCTTGTAACAAAATATCATCCGCATTTTTTGAAAATATATCTTACATTCACAAGAACGCTCATTTTCATTCTTTAATCCATGACCAAGAACTGGGATGCGTTTCCAAGGTGACAATTGTTGTTCCTTCATTTGAACCTGAGAGTCTATACGAACGTTTCAAAACCGTGATGACTTAACCTTCAGGATGACAGGAAGTGCATATAACGATATATGAGCAAGCAATACGTGAAAAACCAATAAATCGATAGATCCTCAATCATTTTTAATTTCAGACGTCTAATCGTATTCATTTTCGGAAGAAAAAAAAACATAATTTGAGAGGAAAAATCGAGATTACTAAATGAAGTGTTTTATCAATTTCCGATACATGCAAGTACATGAACTACGAGTGAAAGTGAGCTCGGTCAATGATTCGATGAGGGACGGGTCTCACAGGGGCGCCCGAGGACTTAGAAAGCAGTGGCTCTAGCAGGCATCTGGTTTGCGGAATCAGGTTTGGGAGAAGACCCAGGCTCGTTAGGGTATCCTCTTGTGGTGGGATTGAAGACTCCGGTGGATCCATTCGGCTTGGGGCTTCCAGAGACGGCGCCTCCAGTAACCGGTCTGGGGGAATATCCAGGCACGTTAGGGCATCCTCTGGTGGTGGGATTGAAGACTCCGGTGGATCCATTCGTCTTGGGGCTTCCAGAGACGGGGCCTCCAGTAACCGGTCTGGGGGAAGATCCAAGCACGTTAGGGTATCCTCTTGTGGTGGGATTGAAGACTCCGGTGGATCCATTCGTCTTGGGGCTTCCAGAGACGGGGCCTCCAGTAACCGGTCTGGGGAAGATCCAGGCACGTTAGGGTATCCTCTTGTGGTGGGATTGAAGACTCCGGTGGATCCATTCGGCTTGGGGCTTCCAGAGACGGCGCCTCCAGTAACCGGTCTGGGGGAAGATCCAGGCACGTTCGAGAATCCTCTGGTTGTGGGATGGAAGAATCCTGTGGATCCGGCAGGTTTGAGACTGCTCTTCAGCGGACCTCCAGAGACCGCGGGTCTGGGTGAAGTTGCGCCATAGCTGACTGCTGCATCTGGAATGCATTTGAATTTAAAATGCATCATTCAAATATCCTATGTTTAATTGTTTGACTTGGACTGTAATTACAACCCACCATCATACGATTCAAAACAACAAAAAAGTAAATCTCACTAGCCACGTGAGATTTACTTTTCTTTTAAGCGGCCAGGGCGAGTCTGGTCATGATGTCGACTGGTTGACCAATTGTGTCCTCCTGAGACCTAACATTTGCTATCGAGATAGTTTAAACAGATTGGTAGAAGCCTAGAGGAAAAGGGTGGGGACGGAAATTCGGAATTGCGGATATTGTGATAAGAAGGTACGAAAATCGCACCGCGAAATATGGACCAAATATGGAGAAATATGTGAGGAGCAGGGATTATTGTAGATGGAAGTGGCCGGTTCGCGAGCTAAATTGCAATTATTTCGCAGTGCGATTTTCGTGTCTTCTTATCATAATATTCGCGATAGAATAGTTCGACCCCACCCTACTAATCTAAGGTTAAATATGTCCATACTCCTTCGGCTATTTATATTATCACGTTGTGGTTGGCAAATGTATGGTCACAGTATCTCTTCGTAGTACTATTCGAAGTTTGCTTTCATGGCAATTAACTACTAATGCTGTCCCTCATGTATTGTTTTGGATTTGCTTCCTGTCTAACATTTCCACATATAACAATACTCTGGAGAGAATGGTGTATGTTTGCAGCAGAAGCGGGTGAAGATCGTTTCAGGAAGTTATTTCTAATCGGAATGGTTTATTGTCAAGAGTTTGGCATTGACAGTGAATATGAATGCTGCCGGTGATACTGAACCATAATATGGTGATCAATATATCACGGGTATCATGAGTCAGTGGGGGAAAACACCACCGCACGGGAACAATTTTCGAATTTTATTTTTTTGTTTTGCTTCATATTACGGTGGTAGGATACACTAGAACCAACTTCTCGAAAAATCTAGGCCACAGGTCCCAGAGCCGGCTTTTAGGAATTTTCCGGTTTTCTGTCCGGCCCTACTGTATTTCAGCTCTCAGATGAGCTACAGATGTGTCAAAGATCTCAAAATGTGCGGAAAAATATTATAAGAAACTTTTATGTTTCAACTTACCAAAAATAAAAAGTGTACGCGCAAAAAACCGGATTTCGAACAATATAAAAAATTGCAGCATTTTTGGGAGTATGCATTTCAAGATTTTTTATTACAGAAAAAGAAAGCTTGAGCCCACATACGTATACGAAAAATATAGGAAGGGTGACTTGAGGGTGGATTACGTTCAACGCAACTCGACGAATGTGGGCATGTGGGAGTTAGCCAAGTGTAACTTGACAATATCTTCCAGTCATTAACGAAATCGAATCCATTGGAACGTATATTTCACATTTCATGACAAGTGGAGTTTGATGGCGTAGAGAACTCCATACCTTAGATCATTCTGAAAAATCGACTTTTCCCACCTCTAAATTTAGCAATTTTGCGTCGTGATAACTCCATTTATTCAAACCTGATCTTGTAGAATTACTGTGAACTTTACAGTGGGTACTCACATTAGTAAAATATGCACTCCTAGCGATCAGCCTGCCAACATATGCTTGAGATATTTTTCCACGAAAACGTCAGATCAGTGATGTCGAACTTGCACATGCCTCGATTTTGAAAGGTACATTGTCAGTATTGAACTGATTTGTGTTTGAAAAAAAAATTTGGTGGAATTAAATTAGAATAAGGCGAAAAATTTACTAATTATACTGTTTTTTGAAAATTCTAAATATTTCGGATTCGAAAATATCGATTTTCTTTATTCACTTATATATACATTCGTTTTAGTACCTTCTGACTTATTTCCTTCGAATAATTTTTTTCATACACAAATATGTTCAATACTGACAATGCAACTTTCAAAATCGACACATGTGCAATTTTGACATCACTGATCTGACGTTTTCGTGGAAAAATATCTCAAGCATATGTTGGCAGGCTGATCGCTAGGAGTGAATATTTTACTAATGTGTGTACCCACTGTAAAGTTCACAGTAATTCTACAAGATCAGGTTTGAATAAATGGAGTTATCACGACGCAAAATTGCTAAATTTAGAGGTGGGAAAAGTCGATTTTTCAGAATGATCTAAGGTATGGAGTTCTCTACGCCATCAAACGCCACTTGTCATGAAATGTGAAAAATACGTTCCAATGGATTCGATTTCGTTAAAGACTGGAAGATATTGTCTAGTTTCACTTGGCGACCTCCCATATGCCCACATTCGTCAGGTTACTGTGAACGTAATCAACCCTCAAGTCACCCTTCCTTTTTCTTATACGTATGTTGACTCAAGCTTTCTTTTTCTGCAATAAAAAAGCTTGAAACGCATACTCCCAAAAATGCTGCAATTTTTTATATTGTTCAATAACCGGTTTTTTGCGCGTACACTTTTTATCTTTGGTTCTATCTCTTAAGTCGAAACATATGTTTCTTATAATATTTTTCCGCACATTTTGAGATCTTTGACAGCTCATCTGAGAGCTGAAATACAGTAGGGCCGGACACAAAACCGGAAAATTCCTAAAAGCCGGCTCTGGGACCTGTTACCTAGATTTTTCTAGAAGT
Source organism: Pristionchus mayeri (assembly GCA_036245805.1). Taxonomy (NCBI): domain Eukaryota; kingdom Metazoa; phylum Nematoda; class Chromadorea; order Rhabditida; family Neodiplogasteridae; genus Pristionchus; species Pristionchus mayeri. The sequence goes on from BTRK01000005.1 coordinate 7,306,130, forward strand.
TGGTTCTAGTGTATCCTACAACCGTAATATGAAGCAAAACAAAAAAATAAAATTCGAAAATTGTTCCCGCACACCTCCCTGACTCGTGATACGTGTGATATATTAGGTTGATTCAAAAGTTTCTCCCTTTTTTTCAGAATTTTACATTTTTGATTCCCCTGACCTACAAAGTTGACCAATTCTCATAAGTTCTTTTGCAATAAATAAGTGCTTACATGAGCTTTATAAAAAGCCGTATCGCATTGCTCCCCACTTAGCTACGCCGATACAGCAGTCCGACAAATTTCGCAAAATTGATTATCAAACATAATTTTTATGCATACATAGTTATGTGGAGAAACGAGAAAGAGATTAAGCAAACATACTAGTGTAAAGCGTGATTACTGGGCATGCTCGTGAATGCAATTCAGTGTTTGTACACCGCCACGCCCAGTTCAGATGAGCGCCTGATTAGATATTTGCTCGAGATGCATTTCTGCAGAAATTATTTTCATATCCCCGAATCTCTCGAAATTATTTTCATATCCCCGAATCTCATATCCCCGAAATTTTCATATCCCCGAATCGACTCTGTAAGCCATAGTGTTGTGCACAATGAAGTACATGCCAGTCTTAGTATCACCGTAAAACTTGAGATGAATATATCTACCTATTCGGGAATAGCACAATATTACAACAAAATTACGAAATTTGAGCAACGAAATCAGCACTTTTTCTAATTCTCATCTTCCAAAGCATCTTGAAGGTCGGATATTCTGTAATATTCTGGAAGGGCAACTCGAGTAGTATCACTCCTAAAATGGGCAGAATCGATTGTTAGCGCGTATTCAAATGGTAGGGCCCAGCAAAGTACACCTAAAAATCATCATATTTTGAGATTTTGACGTTTTCTTTATTTATTGCCGAAATACGCGTCCCAGAATCGATTCGGTCCGGCGAGTGTAATCTATCTATATGTCCACTACTTGTTTTAAATGGAAATTCCAGTCAGGCAACTATGGCTCGAGATAATTTAAAAAATAAAATAGGGAGAATCTTTTAAATCAACCTAATATTTACCGCAGAAGTAGATGATGTTTTTGTTCAGGTATTACTAGCCATTCAAAATTGTTATTATTCAGGGCTCATAGAGTTGGTGTACGTGATATTTTATACCTAAATAAACATACGAAAAACGAGTGTTAGTATGCTTCCGGTGATGCTGAACGACCGTCCACTACTTGTCATAAGATCCATCTTCACTCCACTACTAGTTGTAGGTGCCTCATGTTTAATATGTTTCACCGTAGTCTGAACGATATCCGACGACTGCAAACTTGTATAGATCGTCGTTTGTGCATCGATAGTCGATTTCGTCTGATCATCCTCTGACGCCTTAGTTGCATCAGATGTATGTTCCAGGATGTCTGACGCATTTGTCGTGGTGACGACGACATTTTCAGGGTGCGATTCTGTTTTTGTCCCAGCTCGCGTCGTAGAAGTCATTATAGGTGCAGGCTTGGTCGTCGTGGATACGTGTTTGCTGACCACCTGCAGTACCGCAATTAATTATCACCAGTCAGTGGAGGTAGCCACGAACAATTTTTTTCAAACCTGTGCAAAATCGACCAAACTAAGGTAGAACACTACTCTAGTGAAGAGTTTTCGAAAGAATAATGTCATTTGTCCCAGAGCCGTCATATAGGAATTCTCTGGTTTTGGTCCCGGAAAAACCGTATATCAGCTCCGAGATGAGCTGCAGAGATAGCACTGTGCTTAAAAAAACGTAGAAAATTATTTTGAGAATCTTTCACGTTGAAAGCATAACGTGAAACTCAAAAATAAATTATTTGTATCTAAAAGTATGCTCACCAAACAACATAAAAATGGTTTTTGCCCTAATGTTGGAGACTTCCTGGGAATTTTATTACTGATTTTTAAAGAACATCTTTCGTTACATATAACAAAAAAAATAAAAATGGCAAAACGGTATGGGCTCTAGTTCTCTTTTTTTTGCATTCAATGTGTAGTAGTCGCAACTTCAGTTCTGAAATACCAAAAATTATCATTACAGCTGACTATATTTCACTCTCTGATACTTATTCACGATGTTTCCAGACCATTAACGTTAAATTACTTGGTGAAATTCGAAATTTCGAACTTTTGAAAAATGCGCTTTTCGCAGCCTCGCATGAGCACGAATTTCAGCATTGAAAAATTACAATGTAACAATAACAGTCGATTGTTATAGTATATGCCACAGTCAATGACATTATTCCCAATTGGAACCATCTAAAGTTGTATTCTTCTCAAAATGTTCAGATAAATATCGCTCCAGCGAAGGTTCGAATTGAGATAAAATTATTGGTTGATTAGATCATTAAGAATATCGATTCAATTATTGGGTTGTCCCATAATTCGTGTCGTATTTCTTCCACATTTAATTTCTCGTAAACAATCAAACGCCTTCATTACCTCATGATGTATTTTATAGAAGACTTATGTTACGTAATTTATCGCACACTGATCTCCAGCTTACATTGCCTAATGATGATGCAATAAGTGAAAATATGGAATTTTCAACCTTTTTTCAAGAATTTATAGTTATTTTACGACTTATGTTTAAAATCCCTAGCACTAAGGGTGGAAGGGTAGTGCATGACACTTCACATTAATGCTTCTAAATCATAGTTTTCTGAAACTATTGCTGAAATATTTCACAATATGTCATCGGAGGGGAGTTATAAAAGGGTCGATTTCATGATTTTAGTATTTCCCATGCTCCAGCTTAGCTTATTTGGCTATGATATTTCAAATACAATTATTTGTAAACTATTCCATACTGTTCCGGAAAAAAAATCCGCAGAATTTTTCAAACCACTTTGAAAATTGTGTGTTTTGTAGTGACCCAGCAAAGCATTTTGGGAGGCAGGGATTGTGCCAAATAATCTTATTTGCCCCTAGAGAGTAACTATTCACTGCACACTTATTTTTGTCTGTGAATTAGAGTGGATTTTTTTTCAATTTTAAGATCATCGAAAAATGAGCAAAAATTTCGCAATCGTGTAATTCCCCTCCACGGCAATGTCTTTACTCGCTAATGCACCTAAAATGTAGAGTGCTGGCCACTGTATCCAATGCATCATATAACAACTGAAATACTTTAATTGTTCCAGCGAAATATTGTTTTAAAAAATGGCGACACGAATTAAGGGACAACCCAATAAATCATGCAAAATAATCTCTGCATTTGAACCTGAAAACGATAACTAGAGCCCATACCGTTTTGCCATTTTTATTTTTTTGTTATATGTAGCGGAGGATGTTCTTTCAAAATCAGTAATAAATTCCCAGGAAGTATTCTACATTATGGCAAAAATGTTGTTTGGAGAGCATACTTTTAGATACAAATAATTTATTTTTGAGTTTCATGTTATGCTTTCAAAATGAAAGTTTCTATAAATAATTTTCTACGTTTTTTAAGCTCAGTGCCATCTCTGCAGCTCATCTGGGAGCTGATATACGTTTTTTCCAGGACAAAAAACCGGAGAATTCCTAAATGCCGGCTCTACGACAAATGACATTATTCTTTCGAAAACTCTTCACTAGAGTAGTGTTCTACCTTAGTTTGGTCGATTTTGCTTAGGTTTGAAAAAAATTGTTCGCGAAGGCCCTGATTTTGCTTCATCGACTCGTGATACATGTGTTATTTAATTATCTCACAATCATCTCCCATCTTGTTCAAGAGTATGCACATTTGGATTTTGACAATATGAACACATTCATACTTTATCATGTACTTACCCAATTAACTAGCGCCTGTTCGACTCGAGGAAACCCAGTAAATGCAAAGTAAAGTAAATGGCAACACACCCTACAAGCTATTAGTTGATCTGTGCATTTCCTCCAGTTGACCCAGGACCTGCCAGATGGACATTTGAATTGACACATGGAATCGAATACATTAACGTTACTTTTCGAAATCATTTATTCGTATGAGATTGACGTTGATACTTTACTTCTGCATGAGCATAACGGAAACGAGTGCAAGGATGGTTCCGGTTATTGTGATTGCTCGTCCACTTCTGGTGGTAGTGTGCACGTGCTCTTCACTACTCTTTGTAATACCATCATTGCCCGTATGCTTCTCTGTTATCATATCGATATCGGTTGAATTTTCATCTGCACCAACAGTCGTCCCAGCGCTCGTTGTAGTCTCCACGCTTTCTGAGAGTTCTGGTCATGAGATTTTTATGTCGTTGTGTGTACCAACCATCTTGAGTCATCGATATCGGGCCAGGCTTTGTCGTCGTGACTATTTGTTTTGTTGGTTTGCTGATCACCTAAAATCAATTTTGAATCACCCAAGTATCATAAAATCGACATATTATGTGTCTAGTCCGAGCATATATTCATTAAGAAAAGCACAATCTGAGTATTCGAAATGTATCAGGAATCACACCAATAAGCAAGCACCCTATGGGAGAGTGTGTGGAAAAAACATCTCGAACTTTATTGCACAATATTCACGCTGAGCTCACATCAATTTGGATTGCGAAATTGTCCTTGTTAAAGTATTCACGCTCCCACTTCACGCCGATCTCAACTGGAGCATTCTTCTGTGCGGGTGTATAGTCCATCGCGTAACAATGATCGGTTCCATTGAGGCTGCAGAAAAGACGTTTGTAATTGAAATAATTAATATTTATCTGCGCCTGAAGATCATAACTAAAATCGTTATCTGCTAAGGTGAGAAAAAAAGAATAAAATCATGAAGGCCTGCATTTTTTAGATAACGTGACCTATATCATCCTACTTCGAACCGATTATTTCACATATCCCCACTAGGGTGGCTAACATGGTTAACCGTCATGTTTACACGGTTAACCGTCATGTTTACTCTCTCATACGGGTGAGGTGAGGGCCTCCGCTAGGTGATGGGGAGAAAAGCCAAATCGAGCGGTTAACCGTCTCATCCATCTCTTATCCGTCCAGGCCCTCTACATAGCGACCCGTTGATCCATTTCAGCCACCTTACTCCCCACCCGACAAGCTCGCCCTAGTCACAATATCACACAATCTACTCACTCCCGCCCCATCAAATTGCTCGCGAATAAAGAGTAAGGGCAGGACAGAGCGACTTATGAAGCATAACGACCCATCATCGTTCATTTACCACATGATAAAGTAAGCTTATTGAATGATACAAAATAAGTATTGATCCGCTCACTTCTGCTCAATTTCATTCACGCTGACCGTGAGAACGGCATCTTCTTTCTTGAGTGAGTAATCGCCCTCGATTCGAACGTGTAGACCACTGTAATTGTATATGTTGCCCCTTCCCTGATCTCTTCCCTGATCAGGAATGCCACAATCGAAACACAACACATAAACCCAAGTATCACTGCCGAAAACTGGTTAACGTCATGTATTGTGCACATTACGAAAGAAATCAACCACTCTGCTAAAAATAGGCAACTGTTCAATATGTGAACAGTAACCGATCAGCAATTATGGAGTAAGTACGGTCTATCGAGTCTCATCGTAATATTACTATGATCTACTCACTCGTCATTTTGCACAGTAAATACACTGTCAAATCCTTTCATGATGTGAGTATCAAGTACAGACTCGTATTTCTCATCTGTTCCGCATCCGACGTAGCCTACAATTATTTGTAACATCAATCTTCATGCATATGTTTTACATTTAATTGAACGTTTTTATCAACGATTCCCAGAAGAGTATAGACGCTACCAGTCGAATTATTTATATTTTATAGTAGAATTATTTAAATTGTATTACCTAGAAGTATACTGCATTTTACGATTCAACACTTGTTCATTATCAATATTATACAATGCATGGTCACCTGGAGACGAATAAACCGATGATGTGTCTAGTCCAGCAGAAATGTCACCTTCTGCAATTCACCTGTTTCGTTCGATTCGGAATTCATCTGATCAGATGTACATGATACAAAAATATCATTTTCAAATGCTGATTTTGGTACATTTTTTTACAAAATTTTTATGCGGTCGGTTCCTATTTGTTTTCTTTTGTGTTTTTGAACTCTTTACTTACTCGGGTCTCCCGACACCCGCACTTGCTTGCCTCCTGTCGCAGTTTTAAAGTAGACCGTTGCTATTGGGGAGAAAACGGGGAAGGCAGTGTTGCGTATCGAGGCAGCGGATCTGAATATGACTGCTTTTGAATCGAGTGCTTAGAAAATTTAAGAACCAATAGGACCCCGATTTTTTATGGGGAACCGTGTTGAAATCTAACTACTGGGTATGCATGCAGCGGGGCTGGGACAAGTGTTATGTTTTCGAAAACGTAGCACATGTTAATGTACCGAGTCAGATCTAGACATCACTGATCTGCTTTCGAATCGAAGTCCTACGGAAAACACACTGCAAATTGGACCCTGATTTTCCATATATACACCGATTCGTAAAAGTAGACGACATCACTGGTCCCAAAATTCTACATTGCAGACAGAAACCTTCTTAGAGGAAGGCAGTGCTGGGCAGAACTGTGAATGAAGCGGCAAAAGTACTAACCAAGCTGAATTTGTCAGCTATCTCTGATAGGCATTTATCAATTACATATTCTAATTGTGAGCTATCGTCTGGTTCTCTTAACTGCACGCTTTCTCGTCTATCTAACCGGTGAAAGAGTGTGCAAACCGAAGAGAGTCAGACCATTGCTCCTAATTATTTAAATACCTGGCTTTGTATACGGGTCTGCACATGGCAAATGAATCGAATCCGGTCGCGTACACTTCAGGCAGATAGTCCTGCAATAGACTGCAGGGTCACTTCTAAAATAATGATAATAATATTATTAATATTGTATCATGTTATTGGACACAATAAAATTGATTGTGAAACGTAAGCAATGAAAAAAAACATGAAATACGATGTCACAACTAGGCAACAAAGGAGTGGGATGAGAGTTGTGAAAGGGTTAATGGTGACCCTCTTCCCCTTATATCAGTTGATCCATCCGGGGTTTGTGATCCAAAATCAGGTAGGAATACCTTGTAATGGATGTCCTGATGGTAAGGAGGGAATGGTGGTCTCTAATCAGATAAGAGCCACTTTTGGTTTTTTTTATTATTGTGTAGGACAAACTGCCCAAATCCAGAAGAAAAACAATTTCCGTTTCACGTTTTGTCTTAAAAAAACTACTATTTTTTTCAAGGTAAATATGGCAAGCAAGGACAATATTCTGGAGAAATATGCGTAAATTTACCGTGAACAGTCCGTCAAAATATGAGAAGTGAACGGCTCCAGTGGATGAAAGCACTGTTAGAATTGGTTCGCCTATCACTTGCTCCATTTTCGAATCCTTTACGTACAGCACTTTGGTATCATAGTTCGCTGAAATTAAAAGTAATTTGACACTTTATCGGATATGGATTAATCCGATATACAATAATTTAAGAAATGTGGCATGATGAACTTATTATTTACAACCTAGTGCCAGTTTCGTACGTGAACTTAGCGTTTTTTTTTGTATTTGCAATGTGCGCAATTACATATCGAGAGTTTGTATCGAGAGAATTGTGTACAAAAGAAAATTATGTGAACTGAAGTATACTATAATGCCTCTCTCTTTCGCACACAAATGATTCAACGACTCACGCGCTCCTTTTTCGATGACATAGAAGACTAACTTGGGCCAGTCGTTGTCCCTTATATGCAGCCAGTACGGCTCGGAGCGAGCCTAAGCACAGAATTATTCAAAGGAATCTCGGAATGATTCAAAAGAACTATTTTAAATAGGTTATGGGCAGTTAGTCTAAACTATTCAATTTATGTAAGAGACCATCCACTAGAGAACGTAACAACTAGTGATGCCAAATCGGCGCGCGCTCTCCTCGTTCCACACGCTCTCTCACCGGTCAGACAAAGCGAGAGAGCGTGTGAAACGAGGAGAGCGCGCGCCGATTAGACATCACTAGTAACAACTATGCAAAGATCTACGAATGGTGAACAATTCGAAAAAAATCCAAACTGTTTTATGCAGCAGTAGCTAAGGTCAGAGACGATTTCGAAAAATGTTAGATACTAACTAGGGGTCGAAAAAGTTTATATCCCAGAATGATATGAAAAATGGATTATTGTTGCGTATTCACTCGTAGATAACGACTTTGAGTGTTAAATACTGGAAATTGCTAAACAAAACAGCTATCGCCAAAAAACCAAACCCCCAGCTTTTTCGTACCCCGGTTTTTTCGAAAACATTTTGACACCTTTTTGGAAAGATGATCGAATGTTCGCCAAAGTGGCCAAATGCCGTATAGGGTGCCAAGTATTTATTCATAGTATTTCTTTATATTGCACCCAGAAACAGTTTTAAATATGAAAGCATAACATGTTCCGTCTTTTGAGATGTGGAACCTTTGAAAATTGATTTCTGAAAAATTATGAAATTCGAACACAATAATATGTTTTTTTAAAAATTTTGTCTACAGAAAAATGGTGCATAAAGACATCAAAATCTAAGCTTATCAAGCTAATATTAATCTGTAGTATCAGAAAATATTCCATTACGGCTTCCTAATACACGTTAAAACATCAATACATCAGAAAGTCTTGATTTATCGCCAGAAATCACATGTTTGTGCCCTCATTCTCGTTTTGGTGCGAACACATGTTCAAATTCGTCTTCTACGGTACGTCAGAAAATTTTTAGTCCGGCTTATTCCGTGAATATTTAATTTTTGGCATCCCAACGAGGGAACAAAAAATATTTTTGTAATTGTTTTTATTTTTTCTGTATTTTTAGGTTAAATCACAATAAAACAATTTAACTTTTGCTCATTTAGAACTGTTTCTAGGCAAATGAACGCTTAATAAGACACAATATTCAGACTTACCTGGCGCGCTGTACGGTATTTTGGCAACTTTGGCGCACTTTCGATCAACTTCGCCAAAAAGAAAATAGTTCATTTGGAGGTAGCTGTTTTGTTTTGCCATTTTACACACAAATTCGTTATCTGCGAGTGAAAATACACCAGAATATGTAATTGTTATATCATTCTTGGATATACACTTTTCCGACCCCTACATCTGGGGGTATCTTATTTTTTTTTCAAAATCGACTTATCTTAGCTATTGCGGCAGTCAATCAGCAATCGGTGCTTACATTTCAGAAAAAAAGTTTTGAAATTATCGATTTTTTCACATATTTTTGGGCTATTCCGTTCTCTGGTCTCTTAAAATAATACAACTGCTATTCATAGCATTTTAGTTATGGAAAATAATAATCCAGGCAAATTGTAATGCCTAAGAAGTATTCAAAATAAATTCAAAGAACTTAATTTTTCTTACAGGCAGTTCGTAGAATTCGCCCATCTTCAGTTCTGACAGTTGTTTCAAGCTGAAATCGCACCGGTAATTTTACAATCACTCACAAGGAATGGCTGCGAGGGTAGGCGTGTGTTTTCGAGACCTTGCGGGATCGTAAGAGGATCTAATTCTAAGAACTTCTATCAGGTTGGAACAAAAGTTTGTGCGATTTGAATATTTTGGTTTTCTTACATTTAGCATCATTCCTTTTCGACCGATTTCCAAATGGTTATTCTCTCATAATGAGTGCTTCATCATTCAGTCTAGCGCACATTTGTGCAGATCTATAACATCGAGATTGTGGTGACAGTGTGAGGCCAAATTCATTGCATTGGATAACGGGTGCTATGCATTTCTTATAGTTGCACTTTATCGGTAATGGATATGGTGCTAATCAACTGAGATTTTTGTAAGGTAGCATGGTCGTATATAACAGCAGAAAATTATTAGGTTCATTCAAAAGTTTGCCAATCATATGAATTGGAAAGGGATCAGTCAAATATATCACTCGACCAAGTTTTAGAAAGAACTAGATACGGCCTTCTCAGTAACATTTGTGAAGTTGCACCACGATTTTTGTCCCCGGTAAAATAGCGATTCAAAAATTTTTAAAAAAAATCTGAAAGTTGGTTTCATAACGATCATCGATTTCTCGCATACCCTGAGTCACTGATTTGATCTGAACATATGTAGGGAATTGGTCTAGTCTTACATCTTCTTCCTTTACTGAGTTAGCCCATTGTGATTTGAGATTATCATTTTGAGCGAACTCAAGATTCGCTAACGAAATCGGACAGAACTTATGTTCCAACCTAATACATTTTTCAAATTTTCTGAGAGCATAAGTGGATATCTGATCTCATAGAGGTGTAAAACCGTTCATATCTCAGTCTATGTACAGCAATTCCATTACCACCCAGCCGTCCACATCCACATATGCCCTCAGCAGATATTAAACATGTATCAGGTTGTTGCATAAGTCTTGATCGTTTTTGAGCACTAAGTTTCAAGCCATCGATTTCGCTTCGATCAAACGACTATGCGTTCATTTAGTAATATATTTTAGGAGTATACTTGCTTATTATTACCATGATGTTGAACTCAATCGTGCAAGCGTTCAAAGCTATAAATAGAAACTTTAGCATCCCCAATTTATGACAATACATTTGATGTTTGTTCGAGATGGAGCAACTTCATTGGTATTGGTCATAACAAAATCCCAAAACTCGTGATTAGGAGTGTACTCAATGCTCTTCCAAAACCTATGTTGAACATGGATCTAGCTTCATCCAATCCGGAGAAAACTGATTTCGAATTTGACCGCTTACTCTCTCCCATGCTTAATTCAAATAGTTTTCCTCGCTTTAGAACCAAAGCATTTCATGCCAATTCACGTGCGCTTGAACAACCATTCATGGAATAGTGCAATAAGGAGACAAAATTGGAATATTGATCTTCTCGTAAAATAGCAAAGTGAAAAATCAAAAATTGAAAGTTATCAGATTTTTACCAAATATTACAGTTTTAGGTTGATATTATTTACAACCTTTATGGAAAATCTGATTTATTTCCGAATATTTTTTCATATATTGGTAGATAGGAGAAAAGTTACTCGTTCAGATAACCAGCACTCAATTGATGGTTGAGATAGCAAATAGACGAATGTGTCGATTTTGATACCACGATTTCCACCATTAATTTCGGAATTTAAAATCTGATCGAAGGAATAATGTCACATCCTTAACCTAGAACAGCAAATTGGTCAATATGACTGTTAACTATTCCTGAGAGATTTAGATATCACAACCTCAAATAACCCGAATTCGATTAAATAAACATTTTTCCGCCGTAGCATAGTGGATTGATACGGAATGAAGTTCAATTCTCTGCAATGGGCACTGTTTTGCAAACGCCGTAATTGTACTAAAGTATCATGTATTCACTGATATTTTATATAGTTGCTCAAGTCTGGCAATATCATCGCTCAGCATTGGGATATGTCTCCACAAAATGTCAACCCCACGACTCCAGTTGACAGCCTTTGACTTCGGGCTGTTCCCATCAGAATGGTTCGATAGCTTTGAACTAACGTGCGCTAGGAGGCACATGAATGTACTATTAACATAAGAAAAACTAGATGCCGCTCATTGAAATAAGAACTCTTACAAAGGTCATGATCACTGAGTGCAAAAAACGATCAAGACTTATGCAACAACCTAATATAAGTTCTTAGTATTTGTTCATTTTTAGATTCCGCTAGCTCACATTCTCAAACTCTAACCTGTCCTCGCGGCCATTCTTTGCCAGACAAAGAAATATAGTATTTGAAAGCTTTTATATTTATGTTATTTTCGATCAGTTTTCTGAGACCGAGTCGGCGCATTGGTTATATGCCAGACTCGCCATCGAAGAATCGAGTCCGATACACCACACGCGGTCACTGAATGAATAGAGAACGTTGGTAGAGAACGCCGTGATATATGTTTTTTTCTTCTTTTCGAATGCGTAAAATAGTTGATGATCAGAGGAACATGCTTACTTGTAGTACACTCTCTCGCCAGCCCTGTCCGTGATCACCACATTCTCGAGCGCATTTGGTGAGTACACTCGACAGCCAGCATCGCAGTGGAATGTCGTCTAAAAAATGGTGATTCAAAAGCAAGGTCAAACTATAGTGATGCGTCGTAAAAAGACGTCCAATGACACGGGCAAACTGGGTGGATATTAATACAGATTGTTGATACACTCAGAGGAGAGTGAACCGAAAAACCGCTCTAGTATTTTTTTTCTTTCCAACGTGATCAATCTCAATTCCGCGTATTTTTTGAAACGGGAAATAGTGGAACTCCACATACCGCTTTCATTTGTAGGTCATCCCTGTCCAGAACTTCCGAGAATGGGAAGGATACCCGCGATTCGACCAGTGACGTCAAGCATAGGAGAATCAGAGAATAGGCAAGCATTGTGTCGCTTATCGGGAGATCAGACTGGCCCTTTTAAGTTTCATCTCTAATCTTTGCTTAGTGGGGCTAATACAGTGACATCTGTCATGACATGAGGATAAGGCGTGAGTGAGCGAATGTGAATGGTTCTGGTGAGGAGAATTCAAATTTTGCAGTGATTCTACAAGGTTGGTTATGCAATTGTTCTGTTTTGACATATGATTTGACTCATCGAACTTACTTTTACGTGTAAACATTCTTTAAACGGTTACTCGAATGTTGCGGTGTGATTGAGAACGATCAATCGTCTGACTCTCTTCAGTTTGCACGCTCTCTCGTCTAGCTGACCGACGAGAGAGCGTGCAAACTGAAGAGAGTGATCTTGAGAACTTTTCGTGCATGATTTCTTCACAGGAAATCGTTCCGCCGTGCCATGAAAAAATCCGGCGCTTCTGCGCAATCCCGGACAACGCAATCAACGAGGAATGATGTTACATGTACATTCCCTAGTAGGATAGGCATACATTTCCTAATCTGGATTACATTTTCCAATGAGACACTGGAAGTATCATATTAGGCAATTCAACCATTAGGTAACGGCTTTTTGGACGTTGTCCGGGATTATGCAGAAGCGCCAAAAATCCAACCTTCTCGAAAGACGAGGGTCAGACAGCGAAGTGTAGTCTGTGTTCCGGTAGATCCGCCCATCTTAGAGACAGATTGTCTCCGTGTTTGGTTCTAATAAGAACAACGATATCACTACATCAGCGATAATCCGGCTACAAAAATACGGTACGATAACATCTGTTCGCGTAAGATGCAGATTCGCAAGTTTAAAGATGTGCTAGTGAAAGGAATGATCTCGTAAGGCGATATTTGAATAACTTTCTAAGTGTTATTTTGTTCTCTACCCAAGCGTGCCAAGATATAGATTAGGCATGCATTTTATCGATAAGCCGCTCTTTGACTCGCGCCCACACGCTCTAGCAGACGTGTGACCGTCCCGGCAAAAGTCACCACGCCCGAGATAAGAAACGACAAAGATAAGGCTGGTAAATAATATCACCGCGGCCATTCGATCACGTAGCAAAAACGTGGAGACTCCTAGCCTTTTTTGCTCTGCTTCGTGAGTTTTTTATGCATTTCTCACTTCATATTTCGTTGTTTGTTGATCAGGATTGTAAGCAAGCATCTGCATAAGCCATCTGCATACCAAATTCTAAAATCAATTGCTCCCGGAGGGCTACTGTGTGTCTCTGCTGGAACCAAGGCTAAGTTTTCTTCAGACTTCGTGGAATGCGCGTGTCCTGAGCACTTCCAACCCGTCAAGAACGGAGAGTGCCGTGGATTCAGTGGATATGGCACGAGCACATTCAATGAGGCCGTCTCGAGAGTCATTGAGATATGCGAAGGATTTCAGGGAAAGCCAATCATCATTCACGTTGCGGAGGCGAGTTCTCAACCATTATCAATGTACGAGAGCTATCGCGAGCTAACCTGAATCAAACTAATATGAGTTGTCCCGCATCTCTGCTAGAACTTATCTCAAATTTATCTCTGATTTCCTTTTTCAGCACCAAAGATACTGGCTCGAACGCTCGGAGCCTGTCTCTGAAGGCTACATGATAATGGGTAAGGGCAGATAATCAAAATAACAATTATAGCATTAAATTGCCATTGATTAAACTATTTATTGCATCATTTGATTCAGGTCTGGTATGAAATTCCGCAACGAAGAAATGGGAGTGGTCTGACGGATCGGCCGTGGACTACAAGCCGGAGAAGGAGTACTACAATCCCGGTTAGAAAAAAAAGTAAAATCACTATAGAAAAAATGTAAAAATAACGGAAAGTAAAAGTAATAGTGAAGTAATATGTGCATTCTGACTCAATAGTAAATTTCATCATCATTCTACCGTAACCGCTTATTCATAAGTCATATAACGCCAATAAAAGTATATCTAAGATGGGCTGCAATGATTGGAAATTAGCTTACGATGCACATTTTTTTCAGAATTGGACAAGCCCTGCTCGGCCGGCTCTAGCTGGTACTTCGGGGAGCGTTCAGTCTGGTCGTTAGGTATAAAACTACTTTATTATTTTCTAGAATATATACAAAATCACACATTTCGCCAAGTTGAACTAGTGTTAGTTCAGTCTGAGGACATAATCAAGATATTATAGCGTGGTAATATATTGATAAGCAATGTTATTTCGACAAATTCAGGGTCACGTGGAAGGAAAACAATACTTTTTAGTAAGCCTAGTGCGGTCATGACATTTCATATTCAAGATTAAGTGACTTATAAATTCTTACGAAGTCTTATAAACTTATAAATACAGTCGCGCCGGAAAGTAAGTAGACGATTTTTATTTTTGATTTAACTTTTGTTGTTGCTGATTTTGCAATTTCGATGTTGTGGCACTATATACCAAATCCATCGATGAATACGATGCGCGCATTTCGTCATCAATTGCACCATCGCTGATTGCGTAGCGATCACGCAATAGAACAACACTTTTTCAAACATCCATTATTGTTACATAGATTTTTTCATACTCGCCAAACTTTCTGAGGTTGGAGATATGCCCGAGGCCTACCCAGAAAAAAATTTAGAGGTTGCTGCGGGCTCTTACCTTTGCTGCAGACTGCAAAAACAGGGTCGCTAATTCATAACTCTTCTAAGCAAGCTAGAGACCTGTTCAAACCGTCAAAATAATCGGCATCGTGAGTAAAGTTCATCCTGAAAATATGAAAACAAAATATTTTAATTTGCCCCCAGAGCATGATAACATAACTTGTTTTGTATGATTTATTTGGACATTAATAACTTTTCGGAAAATGTATATACAAATCTAATTTTTGCTTAGACATGTTCACACTGTATTACAGATATGATTCCCAACTTTTTAGAGCGATCGGATTTCTTTCCTGCTCGCGGCATTAGTTTTTCGGGGGAATACTAGGGCCGGAAAACATATTTTCAGGATGAACCTTACTCACGATGCCGATCATTTTGACCATTTGAAAAGGTCTCTAGCTTGCCTAGAAGAGTTATGAATTTGCGACCCTGTTTTTGCAGCAAGTCTGCAGCAAAGGTGCGAACCCGCAGCAACTTCTACTTTTTTCTTGGTAGGCCTCGGGCATATCTCCAACCTCAGACAGTTTGGCGAGTATGAAAAAATCTATGTAAGAATAATGGATGTTTGAAAAAGTGTTGTTCGATTGCGTGATCGCTACGCAAAATATAATATAGCGCCACAACATCGAAATTGCAAAATCAGCTACAACAAAAGTTATATCAAAAAATAAAAATCGTCTACTCACTTTCCGGCGCGACTGTATTTAATGAATTTATAATAATTGAATTTATAAGGAGACTTATAAATTCAGCTGTGGGATCGGGCACTATCACCACCATCAACTTCTGCACTACGCAACTGCACCCGGAAACGCCCGAGGATACAGGATGTGATGAGGAAGATGAAGTTTGCTATCCGGTTAGTTTAAATTTGTTATTTGCTGTGTTATTGTTGTTGTTATGTTGTTGTGTTTCTTATTGTTTTTATGGCAAATAAATTATCATTAATTTGCAACTAGTCGATGATTTCATAAATTGACAGTACTAACATGTATCAGATCGTGCCTTCTGGCGAAAACTGGCAGGATGGAGAGGCTACGTGTAAACGATTCGATGCCAATCTCGCTTCCATTCACAACAAGCAGGTAAAATCCGTTTCTTAAATTAACTCTTTGTAGTAGAAGAAATGGAGTTCAACTTTAGTTTTCGGTTGTTTTTCAATTTACCTTCTCTTCCTCGTCGAGGAGTACTCAAACTATTGGGCTCAGATAATCACAAGCGTCCAAATGACTGGAGATTCCTACCCCCTTACAATTCATGTGTCGTGTATGGCCTTGTTGCGCCTCGGGCGTAGACAAATTATAGAAATTACAGATCGTGATTTTACAGGAAAACACATTCATTCGGCGACAAGCAGTAGCCTACCGTGCAACGAATGGCGTGTTCATTGGAGCTAAAGTTGGCAAAGACGGCGTCTTCCAGTGGATCGATGGGACCAAAATGGACTATGAGAACTGGGCACCGGGTACAATAAACCAACAAACCCGAAGAAATATAATACAACAAAAATCGTATTATTATATACTAAAACAAATCTATTTCCATTCAGGTTTCCCTAAGAAGAATTTTGGCGATTGCATCGCCATGGACACCACTTCGACTAGTGGACTGTGGATGAACATGGATTGCGATGCGAAGTTGCCAGTGGCATGTGCGAACAAAAGTGCGTGTTCGTGATGCAAAAATGATGCAAAAGAGATGAAAAATGTTTTAAAAACGATAACTTCGCATTTTTCAGACGCCGAGCCGACATGTACTGGTCAAGACTACGAACAAGGCGCAATTGTGAGTTACGAAATGCATATATTTATGTTATATTATATTTTTCTAAACCAATTTTACAGTTCACCTCTCCCGGCTATCCCTTCAGTGCGAGCACCCCGTGCGACTTCTTTCTCGAGGTTCCTGCCGGAAAGATGGTACTACTTAAGGTGAGTATATGTTAATGATTGTAATATAAGTATGATATTGTATATTGGTGAACATATCAAATTCAATGAGTCCAGATCCTCAACCTCGAGTCGAATGAATGCTGCGATTTCCTGACTCTCCACGACGCTTTCCTGGGCGGAAACCAAATCACAAAGTGAGTTCAAACCCCAAATATATTAGTTTGTTGATACCTTGACTTGAAACTGGATAGTTCACATTTAACTAATCAAATTCAGGGTATCTGGGCTGGAAGTCAACCACACGTTCGTCTCTTCAACCAATCTTATGCGCGTTTCGTGGCAGCCTCAAGGCGGTGTGGATGTTCGAGGAGTCATGGTGAGATTCAGAATTATTTGGAAGGGATTGCAAGATGATCGACCATTTTGGGGTGTTTACAAAAGTAAATTAAGGTTCATGAATCACGCTACGATTTTTCCAAGTTATCCCCCTAGCTCGTATGCTAGTAATATTAATTCAAAATTCGTATTAGGAAAATATCATATTATCTAATGAATTGTTAGCAGTATCCAAATACCCTACCGGTTGGTGCTAACTTGCTCTGATCTGGTCGTGCATTTTTCCCCTTGAACATGTTTCGATGTGATAAATATTGGGGTGTCCGGAAAGTTCGTATAATGCTTCGGAAAAAAGTCAGTTCGCGATTAAATGCAGTGATTGCGCAATCTGTTTGTCAACAATGTATTGCATCATTCTGACGTTGAGTAGTGAGAGGATTTAATCAGTCTCCTAGTTGCTACATTGATTTGTGATGGACTCCCATCTCTACCTCCGAGCAGTTTTACTTCATTACTACCGTCTTGGCCGATCCGTGAAGGAGGCCCACTCTGCCCTGGCCCAGTCGGAAGGAGCTGACGCCCACTCCATACCCTTCTGCTATAAGTGGTTCTCCCGCTTCAAGAAAGGGGAGTTTGGTCTCGATGATCAACCCCGCTCTGGACGCCCTCCCTCCCTCGATCAGCCTCTCGTTCTCCGCACACTGAAGCGCAAGCCCATGGCCAGTGTGCGTGAGTTGAAGAAGGATACTGGTACTCCCAGATCAACGGTGTCCGATATCCTCCATCGATCTGGGAAGAAGCCGAAACTCCCACAAGTGATTCCCCATGACCTCTCCCCGGAACAGCTGAAAAATCGTGTTCAAGTCTGTCGGGAATTACTCCATCGTAGATCCAATCTTCGATGGGTCAATTCCATCATCGCTACAGATGAGAAGTGGATCACGTACGATAACCCTGTGAGGAGACTGCAATGGGTGGATGCAGATGAGAAGCCCACGCCCGCCCCGAAGAAGGAAGAGCACGGAAAGAAGGAACTCCTCTGCTTCTTCTTCTCAGTGCTCGGTCCCATCTACTGGAAGATCCTCGCCCCTGGCACCAGCATCAATGCCGACCTCTTCTCTGAACAACTGGAAGATGTCGCGATCAGAGTCCCTCCCAGACTCCTGAACCAGGGCAAAATTCTTCTTCTGATGGACAATGCTCGCCCACATCGAGCGAAGATGACCCAGAAGAAAATAGACGAGCTGAAGATCGAGAGGATTCCCCATCCACCGTATTCCCCGGATCTCTCCCCATGCGACTACCACTGCTTCCGCTCTCTCTCTGACTTCTGCAAAGGAAAGAAGTTCAAGAATCGAGATGAAGTTGTGAGGGCTTTCGTGAACTGGGCGGTCTCGAAGAAACCCGCATTCTGGAAGAGAGGAATCGAGACCCTGCCCAATCGCTGGAGGGAGGTAGTGAGAAAGAAGGGGGCATACATTGGTCACTGAGAATTGTAAAGCATTGAATAAAAAATAAAAACAAAAAATTATACGAACTTTCCGGACACCCCAATAGTTCGATTATTCATTCATTCAACAAACACTCCTGACACAACCAGCCAATCGTTTATTTATCACGCATTTAAAAATCAGGATTTCACGAAATTCCTAATGCATTGTATACGTGGTAGATCGTATGTAAAGAACACGGAAACAACAGTAATTACAACGAGTTCAGCAACATCATCGATAAGAATACCACAAAAATTCACCGCGGACACGCCCTTGAAGCTCAAAAATCGCGCACCAGAAGTGTGGCGTGATAAAAGGATTGCTTTCTGAAATCGTGTAGCAGTTTCCTGAGCCGGAAATGTGATCAAACATTTGTTCGGTAGAGGTCTCAGAAGGGGGGGGGGGTGCCATTACGTTGTACTTTGTATAATTGTGGGTGAGAATTATAAAATATTCACACACCTTCCAAGATGTTAGTGAATACGGCTGATGACGAATGGAAAAGTGAAAGAAATTATCGTGAAAGGCGAGATTTGCATCTTTTCAATGTGTTGTTTTATTCGGTCCTATTGGAAGATGTAACCATAGGGAATATTACTCGGTCCTACTGGAAGGTGTAACCATAGGGAATATTACTCGGTCCTACTGGAAAATATAACCATAGGGAATATTACTCGGTCCTACTGGAAGGTGTAACCATAGGTAATATTACTCGGTCCTACTGGAAGATGTAACCATAGGGAATATTACTCGGTCCTACTGGAAGGTGTAACCATAGGGAATATTACTCGGTCCTACTGGAAGGTGTAACCATAGGGAATATTACTCGGTCCTATTGGAAGATGTAACCATAGGGAATATTACTCGGTCCTACTGGAAGGTGTAACCATAGGGAATATTACTCGGTCCTACTGGAAAATATAACCATAGGGAATATTACTCGGTCCTACTGGAAGGTGTAACCATAGGTAATATTACTCGGTCCTACTGGAAGGTGTAACCATAGGGAATATTACTCGGTCCTACTGGAAAATATAACCATAGGGAATATTACTCGGTCCTACTGGAAGGTGTAACCATAGGTAATATTACTCGGTCCTACTGGAAGATGTAACCATAGGGAATATTACTCGGTCCTACTGGAAGGTGTAACCATAGGGAATATTACTCGGTCCTACTGGAAGGTGTAACCATAGGGAATATTACTCGGTCCTATTGGAAGATGTAACCATAGGGAATATTACTCGGTCCTACTGGAAGGTGTAACCATAGGGAATATTACTCGGTCCTACTGGAAAATATAACCATAGGGAATATTACTCGGTCCTACTGGAAGGTGTAACCATAGGTAATATTACTCGGTCCTACTGGAAGATGTAACCATAGGGAATATTACTCGGTCCTACTGGAAGGTGTAACCATAGGGAATATTACTCGGTCCTACTGGAAGGTGTAACCATAGGGAATATTACTCGGTCCTACTGGAAGATGTAACCATAGGGAATATTACACGGTCCTACTGGAAGGTGTTATAAAATGACATTATCCTCGACAATTTGCCAGACCAATATTGTAAGATTTATATTTAATATCTTAATGCAACATAAGAAGAATAAATATAACTGAAATGCAATAATTTCAGATGACCTTGAGATCAGCTGAATGGTGCCAACCGGTTGGTGCTAACCGATTCTACTCAGATCGTGCATATTTGTTGTATTGAATATATTTCGATGCGATAAATAATTCATTACTATCGTTCTTACACGGTCTAATAAATTCTATCTGCTCGAATAGGTTCCTAATATCACCATTCGTGCGTCGATGGAAGTTGTAAATGTCGGTTTGTTGAACTTTTCCAGAAAGCACGCCCGCCAAGAGCTTTCGCGAGGTGTGGCTCTCATGGGAAGTGAAAACCGTGGGTTCTTGATACATTATGAACCCGTTTACGTAAGAATCGGACAATTCTGGGTAAATTAGGCACGAACTTAAAAAGACAATTCGCCATAACTCCGTGATTTGGGGTAGTCTGACCCGCTGAACACGATGGGCATATTCATTTTTGTCAAAAAATTGTCGTTGACCCCAGACGCCGTGACGTCGACATGTGCAAATTTCGCATATCTGAAGTCCAATAAATTCAGGCTGGATCGTCTCCTCATCCCTGATGAGGATTGCCTTGCCATCAAAGACATTACACTTCCCCAATGCACATATTCCGTTCTGATATGTCATATTTCGAATTTACAATATTTGTAAATTAAATAAAATTATGTAAGACAACGAATTGGAATGAGAATAGTCTTTATCGTTCTGTCGCGATAAATCTACTCTTCTTACATCGAACCTCTTATGGCGATCCATCAGTGTGTGCTTCAATAATAATTAATTGATTGGGCGTAATTTTCTATCTCTATGAGGAAATACAACAAATATTGCGAGCATTTTAGATCGCTTCAACAGGAGAAAACTGGCAGGATGGAGAGGATTCTTGCAACAGATTCGACGCTCATCTAGCTTCCATTCACAGCAAACATGTAACTGTAACCTGTCGAGAATGAAAACGTATGAAAGTGCGAATACAAACACGGGCAAGGCGTTCTCAAAAATACAAGAACTTACGGTACACTAGTTAACCTTTCGACCTTGGGAATAATGGTTCTAATACGATATTATGAAATACACTTTGGTGATCAGATATTCAAAATCATGCAGTGATGTTCAGGAATCACTTTTGTTGGTAGACAAGTAGTGATAAAAGGCGCTACGAACGGTGTGTTCATTGGTGCTAAAACTGGCAGTGATGGCACATTCTGGTGGACTGAAGGAACCAAAAGAAACTATGAAAACTGGGCGCCAGGTGACCCACAATTATCGTACTCAAGGCTGTAAAAATGAAAGACAGGTATCCTCACCGGAACCTTATGTTATGTTATCAAAGGAGCACAACGTGTAATCATCCTTCCAAAACAATTTACAATTACAGGATAACCGAATGAAGAGGCACCCCAATATATATTTTTCACTCTTTCTTTCATGTTACCCTGCGTTAATCACCTCTCTAAAGGACCAATTGAAATATTTATCGAATGAATCAAGGCATATTTAATTCTACTCAATGAGGAGCATGATCGGAGAAGCAGCAGATTCAAAATTACTTTGTCCTGTAGGTCATCTGAAATTGGAGGTCATCTGAAATTGGTGTTTGGCTAAAAGGGATATCAGGATTCTAAGTTGTGCTGCAATCGCTTATCAAGTTTTGTTCATGCACTTTTCTGCAATTGACTAACATGTTTGTGAGAAATCAGTATAAACACTGCTCATGAGTTGATTCAAAAATACAAATTCACGCTGTATCGTACGATCTATCCGGAAATACAACTTTGGGCAAGTTTGCATTGATGGATTAATACTCCCTCGTTCCCTACCGGCAGGAATCAATGCATATAATATTGCCATATTGTTTACCGTGACTCCCTTGACATTCACTCCTCCATCAGGCTGCCACGAGACGCGCATGACGTTTGTGGGCGAGATGTACGTCTTGTTGGTCGCGACTCCAGACACCCTGTATTTATTTGATTGTAAAATGCGATTTGATTAGTGAAAAGCCAGCATTTTAAATCGACTAAAAAAACTAATTGTTTGGTTTTGAACAAACTTTGCGATTTGGTGTCCGCCTTGGTGAGCGTCGTGAAGAACCAAAGAGTCACAGCATTCATTCGACTCGAGGTAGATGATCTGGGTAATTTAGTATCAGCTTTTGGACATAGCAAGGGACATATTTAGATATGCCTACGGAAGAGATTGTGAGATCACTTACGGATCTCCGGAAAACAATGAGTGTAATCACCTCGAGTTGCAATTGTTTGCCTGCAGGAACCTCAAGGAGGTACTCGCAGGGTGTGTTTGAGCTGAACGGATATCCGGGAGATGTGAACTGGAAAGTAACAGTTAGTTTTATTGATAAAACATATTTTGAATACATATTTGTATCACGCATACGCAAATCAGGAATCAACACACAAAAGATCAGGAATCAATGTAAAAAATACAACGTATTGTCTATGAACCCACAATAGCACCCTCTTCGTATGCCTGGCCCGTGCATGCCGGAACGACATCAGGCGCTTCTAAATCATGGTTTTGGATCACTGTAGAAGCACAGAAACTAATCACTTTTGATCAATAAACTCACTGTTGACCATGCACGCGGCGGGCAGTTTTGCATTGCAGTCTATGTTCATCCACTGTCCGGCTGTCCTGTACCAGTCCAGGGCGGCACAATCTCCGAAATTCTCCTTTGGGTATCCTTAATAATATTAATTTTTATGAATCTTTAAATATTATGATGCATATTATAATAATAAAATGGAATTACCAATGTTAGGATTATTTCCATCATTAATCTTAAAATTTCAACATGAATCTTTATAATAAATAATATTATTAATCTTCTTTAGCTTTAATCTGCAGCTAGTGTGTGCTTACCTGGCGCCCAGTTCACGAAATCCATTTCGGTTCCGTCGATCCACTGGAATACTCCATCATTGCCTGCTTTAGCGCCAATGAACACGGCATGCGATGAATAAAGAGCTACAGCTTGACGGCGGACGAAGTTGTTTTCCTGTAACAGTAAGATATATATTTCGATATGTTTAGTTTCTATCCAATGTGTTTATGCACCATTAAATTTACAGTATTTGTCGTCAATGAATAATTAAATTGAATTTTCCATTAGATTCTTTGTTTTTTTTCCTTTTCGACCTGGATTAACGATGATTAACACGATGTTAACTGCGCTCAGCACCTGTTTGTTGTGAATGGAGGCCAGGTTTCCATCGAATCTCTTGCACGTCGCCTCGCCATCCTGCCAATTTTCGCCTGAGGGCACGATCTGAAACTCTCAATTCATTCTCGAAATACATAATGAAATAAAAAAAATGCAATGTTTTTAATACGATATGTTGTGGCAAATATCCCAGCCGGATAGCATACCTTGGTATGCTTGACACCCCAATAGCAATAACAACAATAACTGTAACAAGAACATCAACAACAATAAATAATAGCGAATAATCAAACGCACCTGGTAGCATATTTCATGTATTGTGTGCTAAAACATTAACCTTCCTACACAACTAAAAGCATATTATCAGGCTGAATAATAAGTTTTGTCCGATTTTGGCTAATGGGCATTCTGACCCCTCACTTCGCTCATTGAAATTCAATCAGCTTGTATCTTTCAATGATTGGTTGGGGTATTTACACTCTCTTCAGCGCACAATATCATTTATATATCCGACCAATGAAACGGATATGGTCATGCTCTAAACATAATGTTGATGACCAACACCCTGACATTTTGAAGCATCAGCATTCCATTGCGAATAGAGATAGGCTACAGAAGTAAAGTATGATTGTCGTATATCACACTGGTAATGTTGAGACTGATCAGCCTCGAGAGACCTATTAGATATGAGTGCTTAATCCGAGTCTGTGTTTTCATGGGTCTGGTTAAGATACGATTTTAGCGCACTGTATCCTTACCGATGGGTCGTGTGATTTCAATTGCTCATGAATGTGAACTAGCGTTCTAGCACACGCCAAGATTTTATTTAGAAGGGGATGCGGCACTTTATTCTTAAACTGTGCTCTTCAGATTTTAGATATCCAATTTTGTACATCGAAATTTAACTTTCTGACATTTTTGTGATAGCACAGTGGTTTGAAGAGCAGGAAATTCGTGCGCAAATTAAAAAGCAATCCTTGCCCTATCGGTTATGTATTCGTAAGATCTTGAAGATCGGTAGTTTTTGTAGGGTAGGTCTTGCTTGAAAACAGTAAATATCCGATTTTTCAACATTTCTAACAAAAAATTTTTGATCGATAAATATCATTTTTTAGATGAGAAAGACAACTAGGCTCTTAACTATAGGCGTAATTGAGAGCCCTGTAGGCAAGGATAACAGCGCACCTAGATAGGTGCCAGCGCCGTCAATATTCGAAATACGGAATTTCTTCGAAGTGCCTTTGATTTTCAATCGTGCCTCAGATTCAGTGACCTATACGAATGTAATAAAAAAATTCGGCATCTCTCTCTTTTTGCTAGTAGGTAGAGTAAGCCTCAAGCTTCTTAATGCACTTTGTGATATTATGTCTAAAATTATATCTATGGAGTACCGCAACATTGGAGAAAATCCTAAATTTTGTGAAGAAATCAAAGTTGCGTTGATCTCCCATAGTATACAACATTGCACCATTTCAACCATTATGTTTTAAAGGCCGAACATGTCCCTATATATTGGTATAAGGACAACATGTAGCGATTTGAAACAAACAAGCAATACAATCTCAAAGTCGGTGTACGAAATCGGACAAAACTTATTACTCAGCCTAACACATATAATAATAAAAGCAACATAAACAAAAAGAAATAAAAAAACGGACCGGGTAGCATAGTTCGTCCTCCTCATCGCAACCCGCGTCCTCAGGAGTGGGATGTTCAAGCTGAGTGGTGCAGAAACTGAGAATATTGATAGGGTCCTTGTTGTTCACACCCAACAGCCAGGAGCTGTTTGGGTGCAAGTACCAGCTGGCACCGGGTACGCACGGTTTGTCCAACGCTGAATGCGCATTATCAGTAACGGTGTTCAGTGAACAAGTTTTCAAAAATATATGAAATGATAAGCTCAAAAATTGAGTTCAAATAATCGCATACCGGGATCGTAGTACGCCTTCGTTGGCTTGTAATCCAGCGGTGACATGTCAGTCCACACCCATTCCCTCGATGTGGTATTACAGAGCAGTCCTGAATCAGTATCATTTTGCATAAGGACTGGCCTCGTTAACTATTAATTGTTGAAATTATTGAAATCGGCGATGATTCTAAAGGAGTCATTTTTAAAAATTCGCTTCCTTTCAGCATGCGATGCAAGGTAACAAAATCTGCACTTACTGGATCTAAATAGCTCGTTTTGTTTTAATTTAATTTTACGTAATATTTGTGAATCCTCACCCATGATCATGTAGCCGTCGGACAGCGGTACGGACTCTTCATTAACCCAGTAGTAGTAATGCTGGAAATTGAAAACCGATATAATTCAGAGAAACAACGGAACCAGATTGTATACACTATAAAGTTTGAAATTTGAAAAAAAATGATTCGAAAATATGTCACCCTCTCTTTCGCACAGGCAAAATTCGCACAGGCACTTGATCGGTCGAGAATGACGAGAGAGTGTGGAGTAAAGAATTATTTCATCATTTTACTATTGTTCCCTCTTTTGTCTCATTTTTGCGTAGGTGCTATGCGTCTCATTGGCTCATCCACAAGCGCTTAAACTTAATAAAACATGTATAATTTTTAAAAAAAATGTAACATTAAACCCTACATTCTACACATTTTCTCGACTGGTCGAGCGGACTATAACTGAAAATGGTACAAATCCATTCCAATAAGAGAACCTTACGCCGATCTCTTAGATAATGTGCCTAATTAAGAGAATTACAGAAAAAATGCGTCGCAACGGCTATTTTCCATTTGCTTCAGAACAAAAAGCAACTTGCCTCTTCATCGTGTATGATCATTGTCTTTGGCATCATTGCCGTTGCTATAAGCTCATCGCATATAAACCAGGTAATAAACGCGGCATCTGCGAATGTGCCGACGTCCGTTCCTCCCAGTCCCCTGCACTCGCCATCCTTGATGAGGCGGAAGTTCTCAGAGCACGTGCAAAACACGAATTCTAAAGTCGTTATGAAATATGAACGATCTCAATCTACGTGAACTAAAAGGAAGCTCCACACTGCTGGTTGATATTGAAAGATCTTCATATATTAAAAACAAAACAGACACGTGTGGGCAAATTTTTTTTTGTTGGGGAATAACTTATTGACCAGCTGCCAGAAGTGTGATCAATCAGCAATGCAATGAATACTCAATAAACAACTCACGAATCAGAGCGAAGAAGGATAGGAGTCTCCACATTGTCGTCGTGCGACCAAGTGGTCCAGGTGAGCATTTGTACCCGACTTATCGCCGTCGTTTCTTATCGCGGGATTGATGGCTTTTGATGGGACTGTCGGAAAGCCAAAATAGGCGTTGACAGCATGGATTGGATGGTGCTCTAGTGTGACTGCCATGTGCGGATGTCATTATTTGAGGGAATTATCGGAAAAGCAGCGACTTTCCGGGCTCGCGAATGATGACTTTTGACGGGAGGGTCGGCAATATCTGCTAGAGTGTATGCGCGAGAGTCAGTGATTAGTAAGACCGAGCGGCTTATCGATGAAATGCATGCCTAATTTATACTTTGGTAGGCATAGATACAGAATAAAACAACACATTGAAAAGATGCAAATCTCGCCTTTCACGATAATTTCTTTCACTTTTCCATTCGTCATCAGCCGTATTCACTAACATCTTGGAAGGTGTGTGAATATGTTATGATTCTCACCCACAATTATACATAGTACAACGTAATGGCACCCCCCCCCCCTTCTGACACATCTACCGGACAAATGTTTGATCACATTTCCGGCTCAGGAAACTGCTACACGATTTCAGAAATAAATCCTTTTATCACGCCACACTTCTGGTGCGCGATTTTTGAGCTTCAAGGGCGTGTCCGCGGTGAATTTTTGTGTTATTCTTATCGATGATGTTGCTGAACTCGTTGTAATTACTGTTGTTTCCGTGTTCTTTACATACAATCTACCACGTATACAATGCATTAGGAATTTCGTGAAATCCTGATTTTTGAGTGCGTGATAAATAAACGATTGGCTGGATGTGTCAGGAGTGTTTGTTGAATGAATGAATAATCGAACTATTTATCACATCGAAACATGTTCAAGGGGAAAAATGCACGACCAGATAAGAACAAGTTAGCACCAACCGGTAGGGCACCACTCAGCATCTTGTATGTCATCTGAAAATATCGAGCTGGAATTTAGTTCTGCAAATGCTTCATCAAACGATTGAAGTATGACTCATATTATATACGTCTGGCAAATGAACGAGGATAGTATCTTATTTTTTAAGCTTCTTCTCAAGCTGACGCCTCGCTCATTAAGAACACATGCTATCGCTTTTTTCAGTAGGAACTGAATACTATTTCCTATTTGGATACTGCTAACAATTCACTAGATAATATGATATTTTCCTAATACGAATTTTGAATTAATATTACTAGCATACGAGCTAGGGGGATAACTTGCAAAAATCGTAGCGTGATTCATGAATCTTAATTTACTTTTGTAAACACCCCAAAATGGTCGATCATCTTGCAATCCCTCCCAAATAATTCTGAATCTCACCATGACTCCTCAAACATCCACCCAGGGTCATGGTCAAAAATAGATCGGTAGGTCAAGACTAGGTTCCGTACCCAATCGATAGTACAGTACTCCCAGATACCTTATACCACTACCGTAACCACTGATTATCACGAACTAACTTTATTTTTAAAAAGCCCTGGTACTGTGCCTAATCGATTATACAGTACCCAAGTAACTACCGTAACCCAGTTTCATGGGTCAGATCCAGTTCCTTGGGAAAACATTTTTCTAAAAATTCACAATCGATAGTAAAATTATTTGTATGTATTCTACCATATCTCTCATTAGTGTAGAATCATTTTATAATAGATTTAGGATTTTTAGAAAAATGCATGAATTTTTTTTAAAAAATGTTTGACCCAAGGAACTGGATCTGACCCATGGAACTGGGTTACGGTAGTGATTTCGCTACTGTAGAATCGATTGGGCACGGTACCTAGTATTCATCTACCATTGACCTACCGATTGATTTCTGACCATGACCACATATGAGATACATATGAGATACATATACATATGAGAGGAATCGCGAGAGAATCGAGCACTCAGCGGCGGTAAATTCAAATTTGTCCTATCTCGCTACAATTGTAGTTCCAAGTACTTTGAATGATGCTCTTTCAAACTGCTTCGTCTGAATTTTGATATCTGTCGTCATCGTCGAGATTCTGAAGTCCAAACTTGGTACTATAACTTTTCGGTGGTCAAATCGCGCTCACTTAAATGATCACTTTTCCGCTTAAAATTAAGATAGAACGCCATTCTTTTTTCCAAAGAAAGCTACCATCATGCGCTACAACTTTCATGTTGACGATGTCATTCGATTTGCACATCCTGGTTCGGGGTGGTTGGGTTCACTAAAAACGACTTTTCTCTAAACATCGGAAAAACACTTTGGGATTTGGTGCTTAATTGATAGTGCCTATGGTTGTCTATCTTGTGCCCAAAAATCAGGAAAATCGAGAAGGGGGAAAAAAGTGGGCTCACTTATGTACGGTGACTCCAAAATCGGTCCAGGACAGCAATACTTCCAAAGCTCCAAATGACCCCTATTAGGGGCGAATACATTCAAAAACATCAAACACAACATTTTAAGTTGTTTCCCCAATAGGTATACCACTTCCATTGGTCAAAAATTACGGTATGACCTCAAATTCAAAAATCGATATTTTGACCCTCATCAACTAAAGGGATGGGCCCTATTGCACTAAATAGGTTTCACATAACGAAGGAACATCCCTAGAAACGTCTTACAAAAAGTGGGCACCTGTAAATGCGATATTTCATCTCATGATTTTCAGGAAAGGCACAAAAGTGAACAACCGTTCAAAATTGACACTCGGACCTGATTCTAGGCTAGAATTGTAGAGAACAACGAGCTAAACATTTTATCTGTTGAAAGTGAGTCTCTATCTTTTCGTTGAAGCGCGCTACATAGCCTAGCAGGTGATAGCAAACGACTGCTGAGGCGCGCAAGGGTGCGCTAAATGGAGGGGAGAGAGAGAGAGGTCAGGCGGCGAGAGCGCCAGACGGTTAGAGCACGCGCTCTCGGGGGATTCTAGCCCATTTCTTGCAACTTCTAGGCTCTGTAGCGCGCTTCAACTAGAAGATAGAGACTCACTTTCAACAGATAAAATGTTTAGCTCGTTGTTCTCTACAATTCTAGCCTAGAATCAGGTCCGAGTGTCAATTTTGAACGGTTGTTCACTTTTGTGCCTTTCCTGAAAATCATGAGATGAAATATCGCATTTACAGGTGCCCACTTTTTGTAAGACGTTTCTAGGGATGTTCCTTCGTTATGTGAAACCTATTTAGTGCAATAGGGCCCATCCCTTTAGTTGATGAGGGTCAAAATATAGATTTTTTTAATTTGAGGTCATACCGTAATTTTTGACCAATGGAAGTGGTATACCTATTGAGGAAACAACTTACAATGTTGTTTTTGATGTTTTTGAAAATTTTGATGGCCTTAAGCGACCTTAAAATTGACAATATGGAACAAAGCTCGAAGCTATCTTGTGAGGGACCCTCAGGACTGTCGAAAAACGTTTATACTGGTATGGGTCAAAAAAGGTACCAGCCCGGCTCATATTTTATTCGATTCTTATGCGACATGCGTGATAAACGTGTCATAATTCAAAATTTGCAAAATTGAAAAATTTTTGAAATTTCGATTTTTCGACCATTTCGACCGAAAAAATCGAAATTTAAAAATTTTTGCAATTTTGTAAATTTTGAATTATGACACGTTTATAGTTTTGAGTATGACTTCTATGTAAAATCTGAAGGCAATTGGAGTCAGTAAATAGTATGTCCAATCAAAAATATCATAGAGATGCCTAAAAAAAACACGCGATCCGGCATGTAAACAGCTAAAAATCAAAAAAATCACGTTCTCTATTCCTACAATAAAAAAATCCCAGATGTAAAAAAGGACGTAGAATACGAATCTGAAATAATCTCGTAGGGAAAAGGAGATTTATTTTTCAGGACATGACTTTATTTGCATTTTTCCAACCACCAAAAAGAAATTTTGTAAATTTTCGTCCTTTCATCGTTTCTCTACAGATTCATCCTCAACATCGAAATTATTCTACTCGACGAGACGGTAATTTTGCTTTTTCGAACGACTTTTTTACGCAACTTTGAAGGGATATTTGATTTTTTGAATTTTCGAAATTGGCAGAGCCGGATTTTAGGCAGTTTTGAATTTACGGCCCCACCGACTTAATTGAAGTTAAGAGGCCGCAGGTACATCAACCACCAAAATGACATTCAGATTGACGCACTTTGAACAGTTTGTAAATGGAGGGCCTCGATTTCATGCAATCTCTCAGAAGACCTCTGTTAAAGTACCCCTGCACACAAAGTTCTTTCGAATTCGCTCTAAATGTATTAGGCTGGTAAGAAAGTAATGTTAGATTTTCAAATTTTGTATTTTTTGGATACCTCATCTTTTGTTGCCGCCTGCTTATCATATTGATATTTATGCTCGCTGAGTGCGTGGATACTCTTTCCATCGCACATCCGTTCTACCCAATTCAATTAGTATTGAGGCCACAGAGCGAAGTCAAAAATGGATCAATGGAGAGTTTATCTAATTAAGTTTTCGCCAAGCAATCCATGTAGAGTTAATAAATATCACAGTTTATGTCACATGCGTAAAGTACGACAAACGTGCATTACAATACAACATGTGAACCTGGTCCGCTTCAAAAAGCCCGTCTGTAAATACACACATTTTTTAACTCGACTCGCTCGGACAGTCGACATAAATACTTGCCCTTATCGTGTCTACGTAACAACAAGTGTATAGATCTCAAATGCAGCAAAATGGAAAGTACGGTTCATGTTGATCTTAAAATTGTATTTATGAGGGCATAACATAATTCTCCAAAAACATGCAGCATTCACTACCCTGACCTTGTGATTTTGAACATCGAAATTCGAAGTTTATGTAAATTCCTGTTTTCATCTTTTGTGAAAAGTCCTTACTTTTGAGATTAACAGTTAAAGCAACTCTTAATCTATAAGTAATCGGCCGGGCTAAGTCAGGGGATTGCTCCTTTTGTAAGAATATGCATCCATTCAAAGTGCACCAAAAAAATGAAATTTTTACGATTTTGAAGTTTTTTCGGCAATAATGAAAATCTATGTTTTCAAGAAGTAGAATAACTGTGAGTTCAAAAGTCCCCCTATATCACCGTGCTCCATAGTGCACCATGCAAGCGCACTTGGAATGAAGCCAGTCTGAATGATCCCCGAAGCAAGAAACATTGTCGTTTGAGAAGTGTCTCCTCAAGGGTTGTTTTCAATGGTGTGTAAAACATGTTATATTGAGGAATGCACTAAATCAGGCATATAATTCGAGAAAACAGCCAACGGGCTGCTCACTCCACTATATGAGAATATCCAGTTATTTTTCGCATTCAAATACAAGAGGCAGAAAAGAATTTTAAAACTTCTGAAAACATTTCATTTTGTAAGATTGCTTTTTTTACGGATAGCCATAAAGCTTAAGGCGATTTGAACATATGTTTATAGTGGCCAAGTGTACCCCTAATATGCGTTACCGAGCCAGCTTAAGATATCTAACGAAAAGGAATTTGGGCTGGCTCAAACATCATAATCCAAATCTAACATTACTTTCTTACCAGCCTAATATGATCCGCAATTTCTAGCGAGCAATTTCAAAAATTGTACAGTATCATACAGTATGTCGATTACCAGGGGGTGCTGCCGCAATGCATCTATTTTCGGGTCAAGGTCGATAATTGTGTCATGGTAGGTCAAGACTACGTACCGTACCCAATCGATCGTACAGTATCCCCAGATACCGTATGAAGCTACAGTAACCCAGAATATCGAGAACTAACTTTATTTTCAAAAAGTCGATATATCGTACCCAATTGATCCTACAGTACCCATACCGTAACCTTGTGTACAATGCCCTCCTACCGTAATCCACACCACTGCGGTCAATCGTAAACTGACTTTTTTCCAAAACATTTTTCAACCCCGATTATCGCAAACTACTTTATTTTTTAAAAAAAGTTCTGGGACCGTGCCCAATCGATTATACAGTACCCAAGTAACTACCGTAACCCAGTTCCTTGGGTCAGACCCAGTTCCTTGGGTCAAACATTTTTCTAACATTTTTCAAACATTTTTCGTACCAAAACTAACTTCATTTTCTGATTCCTCATGTAACACTAAGTATAAAACTCGAATTTGACGAAATTCGGACCATGTGATCTGAAGTAATGGTTTCCAGAGCAAAGCGAGCTTAAGTTGAGGTCTTCGTTTTGAATTTTTCATTTTTGGAAAATCCAAATTTCACTCAATTCACCAAGAGCGATATTTTTCGCCATAATCAGCGATCATCCGAAATGCCTCATTTTACCATATTTCATATACTAATGTACATCATGTATGTCCATTTCACGCTCACAAGGAATGGCCGCAAGGGTAAGGTGGAATTTTTGGAGAGACATAACGGGATCGATAGAGGATCAAATTCTAAGAACTTCTACGTTTTGCATTTCTGCTGAGGACGTCTGTGGATGGCTGGGTGGTAGTGAAATTTCGGGACATAACCTGAGAAATTAACGGTTTTACACCTCTCCCCACTATGAGCCCAAACATATGCAGACGTCCTCAGCAGATATGCAAAACGTAAAAGTTCTTAGAATTTGATCCTCTATCGATCCCGCTATGTCTCATCCAAAAATTCCACCTTACCCTCGCGGCAGTTACACACGATAATGATCTGAAATCTCGAGAAAATACCCATCCCATATAATGATTTCCAGTTCGTTTGAGAGCCATCTGGTGAAAACTGTTTTTTTTTCTTTTTTTTCGAGGTGTATCAAAATTATCGAAAAACAATTTTCGCCAGATGGCTCCGAAAGCAACTGGAAATCATTATATGGGTTGAGTATAGTAATTCTAAGCGAAATATCATCTAGTTGAATTTCAAGTAGTAATCTGAAAGTGTCTGAAACTTTCAAAATTTCCAAAATTTCGGAAAAAATCGCATTTTCTCGAGATCATTATCGTGTGCAACTGAGCGTGAAATGGACATATGAAAGAAATATATGGTAAAATAAGGTATTTCGGATGATCGCAAAATTGATTATGGCGAAAAAATATCGCTCTTGGTGAATTGTTGAAATTTGTATTTTCCAAAAATGAAAAATTTAAAATGAATACCTCAACTTGTCTGACCATGGTCTCAAATTGTTTGACTCGATATACAAATATGATTCGGTGCAAAAAAGAGTCCATTCGATATGATGTGGGGAAAGTGTTATGGTTTTGCTCAAAAAGAAAAATTTAAGCTCGCCTTGCTCTGGAAACCATTACTTCAGAGCACATGGTCCGAATTTCGTCAAATTCGAGTTTTGTACGTAGTTTTACATGTGGAATCCCAAAATGAAGTTAGTTTTGGTATGCTGATTGAACAATTTTTCACTAAGGCCAAAAAACCACGAAAATCGAGATTTTCGACCCTATATCGATGCCGTACCGCTTCCTAACTGTCTTCTTCGCTATTTTCATAAAATACGCCAAAAAAACCTATATCATCATACATTTATAAAATTTAAAATTTTCGAATTTTTTTGGGCCTGGTCTGGAATTTTGCGGAACGTGCACCACAACCCTGCATAATAGGTCAAATATCAGCACTCGGTATGGGAACTTCACCAGCAAAAAGTTGAGGGAGGTTGCAAAAAAGTCATCCGTCAACCCCTCCCAAAATGTACGTTTTTTCATGGAATGTCTCTTAAAAACTCACGACGCAGAGCGAATAAGGTTAGAAGTCTCCACATTTGAGCGATGTGATCGAATGACCGCATTGATATTATGTACCCGCTTTATCTCCGTCGTTTCTTATCTGGAAATGATGACTTTTTTCGGCAATCACTTTTAGAGTGTGTGGGCGGTGGTCGAGAGTCAAAGATTAAAAAGACCGAGCGGCTTGTCGACACATATCGAAGCCGTGCCTTGGTTTTTCTGTGAATGTGTGCCGTATTCTGTGCCTATTGTGCCGTTTATGCATTAGTAACTGATGATAAAAACATAACAAAACAAAAACATATAAACATAAGCTAGCTGAATACTATGAAAATCAACCCTTATCATTACTCTCTTTTTCAGAGCAATGACGTCCGATTTCCGGTGCGGAATCAGGCCACGATTTCAGGAAAACCCTTCTATCACTCCACACTAATGGTGTGCGATTTTTTAGCCTGGAGGGCGTGACAGTGTTTTATTTTTGTGCCCGCCATATCGATTTCATTTCTGAACTCGGAGCAACTACTCATGTTAATTGCAATCATGTTCTCGTTAAATGTGTGGTTCGAAAAATACGAATGGCCGAAACAACTTTGTTAACTTTAGCTGAATAAGCATTGCACTACATGTCGACTACCTCGCTGACGGCTCTAACTGCGTGGTAGGCATTTATGTTGTATCAAATTTATGAAATATATAGAAACGCATACCGTCACTCGTAACACTTTCTTATCCCCACTATTATCCCGGGGATTAGAGAAGGAGCTTAAAAGCCCAGTTTGGAGCCCGGCTCAGCGCAGTTATGCTCGTTCTTTTTCTGCTGTTCCCTTCGATCGTCGAATCAAGAGACGTTTAATTCGTATTCTCGCATGTTCTGGATCAGTATGATCTTACGTACGGCTGGGTATGTCGTGAAGTATTACTATTTGGACAGTCAAACTAAACATACTTGATGCTGAAAACCATTTTCATATTTTGTCTGATTTTACACCAGTGCTCATCGATCAATCAATCAATCAATTTATCATGTCAGGTAGTAGGTGCTCAGATGAGGATAGGGTGGTACTCTTTATGGGTTGCATTCCACCATTCCACCAGTATCAAACCCGATTCCTTTCACCATGCGCATCAGTTGTGCGGTGGTAGTACCGTGGGTGTATAGTTAGGGACCACAAGGGGTACAGCCGACATGAAGCTATGCCACCCACAGTGTCAGACTTAATCTATCAGGAGACCCCGACCAAGACAGCTATGATCAAGCCTGCGGATATCATGACGAAGATCACGAGGTTAGGTGAATATTATTGCAGTCACAAAGTAGGGTAGTATGGCTAGGGACCACAAGGGGTACAGCCGAAATGAAGCAATGCCGCCCTAACTATGCTCAAACTGCCCGCTCGGAACCAAATAAGATCATGCTTTTGGCCGTTTGACGATATATTTTCTCAGAATCACACTAGATCTCATAAAGTACGAGAAAAGGGGTAGTACCCCAAGTTATAAATCGATTATCAGAAATCCACATTTCAGAAAAAAAATTTCAGAATAAAATATTAAGAAATAAAAATTTAGAAAGAAAAATCCTGTAAAAACTAATTTCGTAAATTCATTTTTCAGAAATCCAATTTCAGAAATTTCGTTTCGTAAGCTACCGTAATCGTGGAATATTCGCCACCTTCACTTTGACTATTTAGTATTTAATTATCATTTCTAATATTTTTTCTTGCTTCTATTAGGCTTTCCGTTGTCGTGCCCATCCATTAAATATCATAATCATTTTAAACAATGCAAATTGTATGTTTTAATGCGCAGTTCTATTTCCCGGCTACAGTAATCAGCAATTTACGGTAAAAAATTCTGAAATCTGACCTTCTGAAAAAAGTTTTCGCAAACTGTTTTTTTTCAAAAAATATTTCTCAATTTGATTTTCTGAAATATTTTTTCTAAAATATATTTTTCTGAAAATTAAATTTCTTAAATGGAATTTCCAAAATTAAATTTACAATTTGGAGTTCTACCGAGAAAAGGTGTCAACGGAGAGCGGTAGGAAAAAGAGACGAGGGAGAGAGGGGGCGGAGCCTATTCCGACCCTTCCCCAGTCAAATCGCCAAAAATTTGAGCAGGGCTTCGCCCTTTCCCGGTTGCGCCTTACCCTCGTGAGGTAAGGCGAGAGAGCGAAGCGGCCGCACTCTTATTTAGAGCGAGCGCTCTCTACTCAGGCGGGGTCAGAGAAAGACGAGAGGAGAGGGAGGAGAGTGAGAGAGGAAGAGGGCGATATTTTAGCAACGCACCGACTGGTTTACTTAGAAACACAGACAGGGAAATCAAGATTTTTTTCGATTGCTTTTCACCATCTTGTTTGAATGGTTGCTGGCTATCATAATTTCACTATTCAAACCTTGTATCACAATTTCTCTGCTCACGCATATCAAAAATCTGGGAAAAAAGTTGTTTTTTTTGAATAGTCAAATTTCGAAAGCACACGGGGAGAATTCTTTTTTGATCAAGTAATTTGGTTAAGAATGAACGCTGTGTTTGTTCTATCTTCCTTTCGAGGGGGGAATCCTATCAGATGGAAGCGGGCGGAGCTTGTGGTGCCTATGTATAGTTGTATGTTCCTCTGAATAGGGCTGGGCGGAAACAATTTTCGACCGGAAAATGTACCGGTCTTCTTTCAAGATTTTCCGAAAAGATACACTAGATATTATTGTGATTTTAAAGTAATTTCGATATAAAAATACATTCGAAATGGTAAAAAATTGTAAGATCAATGTTTAATTACTTAAATATTTCTCGGAAATATATCAAAATTTAAACACATATATCAAAATATATCAAAATTTTCACATTGACATTTCAATCGAAAAATGATTCATAATAGCATCGTAAATTCTTAAGCAAACACAATTTCGTTGGGTATTTTTTGATAAAATTTACATTTTTCTATGTAGATTTGTATAAAAGTGCTTCTGAAATAGTCTAAATGCCCGGAAAACGACACTGGCAATTTGTTTTCCGAATTTCCCGGTTTTTCCGGTTTTTTATCGTTTTTTTCCCGATATTTTTGACCGGAAAATTTCGATTTCCTTTTTTTTCCGGTCATCCGTTTCCGCCCAACCCTGCTCCGAATGTTGATGTTTCTCATTCCAGACTTAGGCATGTCCAAACTACAAAGACAAAAGCGCAAGCGACAAAAGTTCAAAAGAAACAATCGCAACTCGAAATATATCAGTATTGAGCGGTGACAGAACTTCGTTGTTGGTATCAACATTTTACTAATGACGCACACTATATGCCCTTAGGGCATGTGAATGGCGTCACTGAAATAAGTGACGTCACTTTTTTCAGACATATATCACAGATATTCTGAGAGGACGTAGGTGCATGGGAACAAAAAAATCAAACGACTCTAATCTTATCGACGCAATGTCAGTTGATGTATCCCTGGACTTTAGACTTTTATAGTGAAGTTGTGAAGCCGTAAAATGGAAACTACCTAAAAGACGGCTCTTGGCATTTCAAAAGTTCAAAAAATCATAAAATGCTTCCCAGTTGAGCTAGAAAGTCGTTCAAAAAGCAAAATGACCGCATCGGTGAGTTCTTCAATTCATCTATTGAGGACGTTTTTGAAAACTCAATTTAAAATATAGATAAGTTGGAAAAAGCGAATTGTGGGTTTCAAAAAGTTGTTACCTTGAAGAATTTGTCCACGATTTCCAATTTGTTTATTTCAAAAATCAGATTCTCCGTGCAATTCTACACCAGGGATATTGACTTCAGATCTTTTCAATGTTTTCCCGGGAGGCTTCAGCGTTGGAAACACCAAAAACCCGCTGTTTTTCGAAAATTCTAAAAGTTCAATGAATTGCCATGTTCATACTGATGGATCAGGAGTGGTTCTATTGGCTGAAGGTAACATCAATGGTCTGGGCAAGCACATGTGAGCGAATTAAGCGCCCTTTTAGATGAAAAAAATCACCGCATTTTTTAAAGTTATTTTTGGAAAATGCTAAAAAATCCTGATTTTTTCGGAATAAAATATTTTCTCTAGAAATGACTTCAATCTTCTTAAAGTGTGAGAATAGTCAATCCTAAGTAAATTGGTGGTCATTGGAGCGCTGATAAAGCCTAAATGTGGAATTATACGGAGAATCTGATTTTGGAATAAACAAATTGGAAATCGTGGAAAAATTTTTCAAGGTAATAACTTTTTGAAACCCACAGTTCGCTTTTTCCAACTTATCTATATTTTAAATTGAGTTTTCAAAAACGTCCTCAACAGATGAATTGAAAAACTCACCGAGGCGGTCATTTTACTAGACTTTCTAGCACAACTGGGAAGCATTTTATGATTTAACTTTTGAAATGCCGAGAGCCGTCTTTTAGGTAGTTTTTTTTTCGATTTTACGGCTTCACAAATTCACTATAAAAGTTTACGACCAGGGATACATAAACTGACATTGCGTCGATAAGATTAAAGGCGTTTGATTTTTTTGTTCCCATGTCCATATTATTCATACATTCTGTCAGAATATGCGTGATATGAAGGGTATCCTGGTGAAAATCATGATATGAGTTTCTGTTGGATCGGCTAACGTATTCAGCTAAAATGTAATAGGTATATGAGCGTAGTATTGAGCTATATGTATTGAGGTATATGAGCGTAGCTAAAATGCATTGATATTCGCCTAATTATATATGGCATGCATCTAATCATTCAGTGTATTTTGAATCATCCTATTTTGAATAGAGTTTCTCATTTTGGGTAATTGCGTACCATTTTCGGGTAGGTTTCAAGCGTATTATATCACATAAAAGCACACCAACCATGAAGAGCACCTGAAACAGATCACAAAATGATTTAAAATTACCCAAAAAGGGGAAAACCTAATTTTCAATCACCATCTTTGTAGGCGTACTTCCGCTGCGATTCCGGCTGTCGAGTGTACTCGCCAAATGCGCTCGAGAATGTCGCCATCTTGGACATGAATGGAAAGAGGCAGTACTACACGTTCGTAGATTTGACTTATTAGATGATAAGCTATTTTGCGCATTTGAATTCCACACGGAAAAAAAAATTTTAAAAAAATCGTCGGTATAACTCTTATCGTGCTTGTTTGTCTAATTTCTCGTGAGATTTCAGCTTGAAACAACTTTCCGAACTGAAGCTGGGGGAGTTCTACGAACTACCTGTGAGCTTTGGAAATCAATTGAATTTTGTAAATCTAGTTCAAGAATAATATAGTTTAAAATCATTCTGAAATTATATATAATAATTCTGAATCATAAAAAAAACATAATTTTATCTCTATTGGGGTGTCCGGAAAGTTCGTATAATTTTTTGTTTTTATTTTTTATTCAATGCTTTACAATTCTCAGTGACCAATGTATGCCCCCTTCTTTCTCACTACCTCCCTCCAGCTATTGGGCAGGGTCTCGATTCCTCTCTTCCAGAATGCGGATTTTGAACTTCTTTCCTTTGCAGAAGTCAGAGAGAGAGCGGAAGCAGTGGTAGTCGCATGGGGAGAGATCCGGGGAATACGGTGGATGGGGAATCCTCTCGATCTTCAGCTCGTCCATTTTCTTCTGGGTCATCTTCGCTCGATGTGGGCGAACATTGTCCATCAGAAGAAGAATTTTGCCCTGGTTCAGGAGTCTGGGAGGGACTCTGATCGCGACATCTTCCAGTTGTTCAGAGAAGAGGTCGGCATTGATGCTGATGCCAGGGGCGAGGATCTCCCAGTAGATGGGACCGAGCACTGAGAAGAAGAAGCAGAGGAGTTCCTTCTTTCCGTGCTCTTCCTTCTCGGGACGGGCGTGGGCTTCTCATCTGCATCCACCCATTGCAGTCTCCTCACAGGGTTATCGTACGTGATCCACTTCTCATCTGTAGCGATGATGGAATTGACCCATCGAAGATTGGATCTACGATGGAGTAATTTCCGACAGACTTGAACACGATTTTTCAGCTGTTCGGGGGAGAGGTCATGGGGAATCACTTGTGGGAGTTTCGGCTTCTTCCCAGATCGATGGAGGATATCGGACACCGTTGATCTGGGAGTACCAGTATCCTTCTTCAACTCACGCACACTGGCCATGGGCTTGCGCTTCAGTGTGCGGAGAACGAGAGGCTGATCGAGGGAGGGAGGAAGTCCAGAGCGGGGTTGATCATCGAGACCAAACTCACCTTTCTTGAAGCGGGAGAACCACTTATAGCAGAAGGGTATGGAGGGGGCGTCAGCTCCTTCCGACTGGGCCAGGGCAGAGTGGGCCTCCTTCACGGATCGGCCAATACGGTAGTAATGAAGTAAAACTGCTCGGAGGTAGAGATGGGAGTCCATCACAAGAATCAATGTAGCGACTAGGAGACTGATTAAATCCTCTCACTACTCAACGTCAGAATGATGCAATACATTGTTGACAAACAGATTGCGCAATCACTGCATTTGATCGCGAACTGACTTTTTTCCGAAGCATTATACGAACTTTCCGGACACCCCAATACTTTTTTTTATTCTGAGCTTGTTTTGAATCACTATAGAGTACTAAGGCCTGCTCGGATCCGTACAAGCTCTCGATGATCGATGGCTTTCTCTTTTTCATTTTCTACGTCGTCGAGAAAGGAGCGCGTGGGTTTTGCGTCCTCTCATTATTTCATTGTATTTATTTATTTCTAAATGTATTATTTTGGCGAGCAGAAAATTTTTAAAAAAAAACTTGTCTAATCTTTCGAATGCGCTTATCAACTACGCAACGCTCACATGTTCAGAAAAAGGCGAACATTGATATAATCGTAGATTCTGATTGCCCTATGGGTCCTTCAGCTTTTAATGCTTTCACACAATCTACGCCTCAAATGTGACTCAGGCACAAATTGCTATCCACAAAACGATAAGCTCTTATGGAAAAAACTCATTCTTACTTTTTAGAGAATTACCACACCAAAGTGATGTATGTGAAGGATTCGGAGAAGGTGCAAGTGGTTGGCGAGTCGCTGCTGACTATCATGTCAGCTACTGGTGCCATTCACTTCTCCGAATTTGAGGAAGACTTCACGGTAAATTCATTAGTGCGCCAATAAGGCATGCAGACAATGTGACAAATCTAGGGTTTCCCGTTTCAGGTAATTTCGGGCAATTTTCAGGTATGTATCAAGTGCGGTATATAGCTGACAAGCGCATGACTTATGTCATGCACCTGAAACATAGCGAAAAATACCCAAAATTACCTGAAACAGAAAACCAAACAAATCATGAATACTTTTGTTCTGAGTTGCATATACACATGTCTTGCACAAAAACAACGAAATATATGTAAATATATTTCAGGATTATCTTCCCGCAGTGTACGCTACAGGGTTCGATTTCTTTCCCTTGTGCAGACCCGTCTACAAAGCCAGGTGACCAAGTGAAACACCATAACATTTTCAGAACTGTATATATCCCGATCATATTCGAAATTTAACTTTGAAATCTTTTTTGTTTTGTAGTTTTTTTAAAAATTACAAATCTGCTTTCGAACCGCATTCCTTGGAAGTCTTATGGTAGTCCTCCTTTTGCCAGGAATTTCGACTTGAATACTTATGGAAAAATAATGCACTATTTTCCCAAGGGGACCCCGGTTCGAAAGCAAAGACCAAAATTAAGAAAAAAAGAAAATGGAGTAGGATCGGGGCTCTCAATTTTCCTTAGGTCTCCGTTTCGAAAACGGCCGATATTTCCAGATCCTTATCTTGTACAACACTGCTTTTCCCGTTTTTTCACCGATTGCTACGGTTCACTTTGCGGATGGCGGAGGTGGAAAGACTGTGCGGGTATCAGGAGACCCTAGTAAGTCAAGAATGTAGCTAACAGTTACTTGAATTGAGAAATCCTTTTCAAGAATGTATGCACAATACGAATCGTAAATGTTCATTGGAAAATTATAGTTTTTTTGTACAAATTGTTATTATCCATCTACATTTGGCGGATTAACAATTATTCATAATGGAAATGCGTTAAACCATTGCAGAAGGACCGATTTCAACTGGCCTAAATACGACATCTGTGTATGCTGCTCCAGGTTAATCTTTTAAGAAGTAATTAAAAAGTAGTCGCACGCAGTGAGTGTCTAGACGGAAAATTT
The DNA here is from genome assembly GCA_036245805.1 of Pristionchus mayeri. Classification (NCBI taxonomy): domain Eukaryota; kingdom Metazoa; phylum Nematoda; class Chromadorea; order Rhabditida; family Neodiplogasteridae; genus Pristionchus; species Pristionchus mayeri. The sequence goes on from BTRK01000005.1 coordinate 7,348,533, forward strand.
AGTTGTTTCAATTGTTTATAAATTAACAATAAATGGATTTACTACAAGGAACACTCTCAAAAAGTCTATCTAGCAGCTCTCGCAAGGAAGTGCAATTATTTACAAATTTGAAAAAAAAATGATGATTCATAACATTTCTACTTGTAGGCTACGTCGGATGCGGACAAGATGCGAAATACGAATTCTATCCTAAGTGGTACACCATGAACGGATTCGACAGCTCGTTTACTGTGCAGAATGATGAGTTAGTTATTACTCACAGTTAGGATAATACTCTAATTTAGCACCAAAATTTCAATTGGGTTTTCTTAACGAACGGAATGCTAGGGTTGTGGTTTGTTTGGTTATGGTAGGCAGTTGTGATCATGGAAGAAAGTGTTTAAACTGGGAAAAATTTCCAGCGGCCTCTCTGTTCACATTGACGGCTACTATGCACTCAATAACGATGATTATGATGACGTGCTCACTCTCAGCGTGAATGAAATTGAAGAAACGTGAGCGAAAACATAGAAAAACGCTCGGAAGATCATCGGAAGATTAATTAATTCCATAAACGTCATTTTCTTTTTAAAACTTTTCATATTTGCCTATGCACTTGAACCATTCGAACAAGCTGTACACGCAACTAAAGTGTTTTTTTCTTCAAAAATGTATGACTTCCAGTCTCAATGGAACCGATCGTTGCTACGCTTTGGAGTATGAGCCTTCGACGAAGAATTCGCCAGTGCAGATCGGAGTTGAGTGGACGCTGGGAAAGTGCTGCACCCCGGACACATTTGCAATGCAGATTGATGTGAGCTCAGTGTGAATATTTTGGGTTAGAGATTTGTTTTTTCTCACTCTCATCAGATCGCGTAATGTAGCTCGTTCATTAGCTGATAAATTCCTAATTCGACTACTCAGGTTGTACACCGTTTAATGCACACATACCTGAACTAGACAGAACATATGCACATTGTGTGGTGATCATTTGCGTGTTTAAAATATCGTTCAGGTTATGAGCCAGAAAACAAATGTCGACGACAAAGCATGCACCAATTCCGATTTCTACGACCCGAGCTGGTTTGTGCACACAATTACACCAAAATACCGTGAAGAGAACTCTCAGATAGCGTGCAGACTACAACTAGCGCTGGGACGACTGTTGGTGCAGATGAACACTCGACGGACATCGTTATGACAACAGAGCAACTTACGGAAGATGATATCAGTACAAAGAGTAGTGGAGAGAACGTGCACACTACCACCAGAAGTGGACGAGCATTCACAATCACTGGAACCACCCTTGCACTCGTTTTCGTTATGATCATGTAGATGGAAAGCATCAGCGTTAATATCATATGAATAAATAATTGCGAATCCACATGGAGCGCTAGAGCTGAAGGATAGCAGTGAGAGGCGATTTTAAAATTAACACTTACAAGGGAGACCCAAAAGTCACCGGAGACCAATCCGAAGTTTGTCTATCCAGGGTGATACATACCGCCCTAGAGTATGTGCTCGCACTTTCGGAAGTTTTCCGATAGACCTACTAAGAGGTGAATTTTGATGTCGAAGAAATCGTGCGATTTTGTGTAGGCGTGATACGATTTGAAGCGATTCCAGCGATTTGAATTGGCGCACTTCCCTGAGCTATCAAGCTTCCATGGCACTCTCGATTATCGCAAATTGGCTTTATTTTCCAAAATTCAAAGTACCGTACCCAATCGATAGATCATCACCCCCTGATACCGTATATGGTTACCGTAACCTACCGTAACCTACCGTAACCCTCACAGCTGCCCACGCCGGCGGCGACCCCCATGACCCCCTATTCATGCTTCCACTTTTTGGAGGGGGACCCCGGGAAAAAATCTATGGGTAGGTCAAGACTAAGTACCGTACCCAATCGATAGGTAATCACCCTGTGATACCGTATATTGTTACCGTAACCTACCGTAACCTACCGTAACCCTCACAGCTGCACGTGCCGGAGGCCACTTCCATGACCCCCTATTCATGCTTCGCATATTTGGAGGGGGGACCCCGGGAAAAAAATCTATGGGTAGGTCAATACTAAATACCGTACCCACTCGATAGGTAATCACCCTGTGATACCGTATATTGTTACCGTAACCTACCGTAACCTACCGTAACCCTCACAGCTGCCCACGCCGGCGGCGACCCCCATGACCCCCTATTCATGCTTCCACTTTTTGGAGGGGGGACCCCGGGAAAAAAATCTGTTGGTAGGTCAAGACTAAGTACCGTACCCAATCGATAGGTAATCACCCTGTGATACCGTATATTGTTACCGTAACCTACCGTAACCTACCGTAACCCTCACAGCTGCACGTGCCGGAGGCCACTTCCATGACCCCCTATTCATGCTTCGCATATTTGGAGGGGGGACCCCGGGAAAAAAATCTGTTGGTAGGTCATGGCTAAGTACCGTACCCAATATAGTTCATCACCATGTGATACCATATATGGTTACCGTAACCTACCGTAACCTACCGTAACCCAGTAGCCCAGTGACCTCGATTATCGCAAATTGGCTTTATTTTCCAAAATTCAAAGTACCGTACCCAATCGATAGATCATCACCCCCTGATACCGTATATGGTTACCGTAACCTACCGTAACCTACCGTAACCCTCACAGCTGCCCACGCCGGCGGCGACCCCCATGACCCCCTATTCATGCTTCCACTTTTTGGAGGGGGGACCCCGGGAAAAAAATCTGTTGGTAGGTCAAGACTAAGTACCGTACCCAATCGATAGGTAATCACCCTGTGATACCGTATATTGTTACCGTAACCTACCGTAACCTACCGTAACCCTCACAGCTGCACGTGCCGGAGGCCACTTCCATGACCCCCTATTCATGCTTCGCATATTTGGAGGGGGGACCCCGGGAAAAAAATCTGTTGGTAGGTCATGGCTAAGTACCGTACCCAATATAGTTCATCACCATGTGATACCATATATGGGTACCGTAACCTACCGTAACCTACCGTAACCCAGTAGCCCAGTGACCTCGATTATCGCAAATTGGCTTTATTTTCCAAAATTCAAAGTACCGTACCCAATCGATAGATCATCACCCCCTGATACCGTATATGGTTACCGTAACCTACCGTAACCTACCGTAACCCTCACAGCTGCCCACGCCGGCGGCGACCCCCATGACCCCCTATTCATGCTTCCACTTTTTGGAGGGGGGACCCCGGGAAAAAAATCTGTTGGTAGGTCAAGACTAAGTACCGTACCCAATCGATAGGTAATCACCCTGTGATACCGTATATTGTTACCGTAACCTACCGTAACCTACCGTAACCCTCACAGCTGCACGTGCCGGAGGCCACTTCCATGACCCCCTATTCATGCTTCGCATATTTGGAGGGGGGACCCCGGGAAAAAAATCTGTTGGTAGGTCATGGCTAAGTACCGTACCCAATATAGTTCATCACCATGTGATACCATATATGGTTACCGTAACCTACCGTAACCTACCGTAACCCAGTAGCCCAGTGACCTCGATTATCGCAAATTGGCTTTATTTTCCAAAATTCAAAGTACAGTACCCAATCGATAGATCATCACCCCCTGATACCGTATATGGTTACCGTAACCTACCGTAACCTACCGTAATACAGTAACCCAGTGACCTCGATTATCGCAAATTGGCTTTATTTTCCAAAAGTCAAAGTACCGTACCAATCGATGGTACAGTACCCCAGATACCGTATAGCACTAAGGTAACCCCGATTATCGCAAACTAACTTTATTTTTAAAAAAAGTTTTGGGACCGTGCCCAATCGATTATACAGTACCCAAGTAACTACCGTAACCCAGTTCCTTGGGTCAGACCCAGTTCCTTGGGTCAAAAATTTTTCTAACATTTTTCAAACATTTTTCGTACCAAAACTAACTTCAAGGCGGGGCCGTTGAGACTGCTGTATGCTTTGGCGGGCCCGTTCAGGATTTGGCGGGGCCCTTCAATGTTATGTCATGGACCATGTACAATTACATAGTGATGATGCAATTTCATAGTGATGATGCAATAACGTGTGATGTTTGGCCGCCCCTTCAAAGGTCGGTGGTTCGAACTCACTCGGGAGCGAATGATTTTGCCACCGCAACATTTTGACAGAAGTCTCAGATTACGTAGACACTGCATCGATATCTGAAGGGAATGATGATTGAAAATCTACGATATTCAAGTAACTGTTGTCACAAAATCTACGATTAGATATTTTCCCGAGACGCATCTCTGCAGAAATACATATCACTGCCCTGAGCCATATCACGGATCTCCTGTAAAAATGAAGGTACCAATGCGACAGAAAAAAATTTTAGAACACGGATTTTGATGAAACTGGAAGGACTAACCAAAGTGAGAGCGGGGAGCACGCCTGTCCACTTCATTTCTCAAAATTTGTATGTTGAACGAAGTTATGACCTACCGCTTTGGAAGGCCGTATATCGGTCAATTTTTGACCTACAGCGAGCGAATTTTTTCCAATCGATGCGAAATTTTCAGATCCACAATTATTCACGCTTGGGTTAAGCACGGAAAGTACATCTTCACATAGTTATGCCTAAAAAACTGTTTTTCCCGCACCAATATGCTAATGAATTACCTTTTCTGTTGCGAAAGGTACGATTTTTATGTTTGATTCGGATTCTCCACCCCAAGATTGAGGTATGAACGTAGTTCGTTGTTCTTAACTCGAGGCGTATCGCCACTCAGTGGGCAGAATCCGAACTTAGTGCCATTTTTGAACGAAACATGTTTTGGTTCCTATCTCACCTCCTACTTATGCAAAATAATGAACTGAGACCACTTTTGGATAGCTCTCGAATAGGTTTCCAACAATGACTAAGGGGTACTTAACGCTGAAGTTGACCGTTTTCGAGTTACAGCGTAAAACCCTATTCAGTGGATAATAGTGAGAGGATCTTGATTCATCCAAAAATTACGACGTCCGGGTTCTCCCCACTGAGTAGCTATGTATACATCCCCATGTTACGACATACGAACTATATACATACGTCAATTCAGGGGCGGGGAATCCGAAACAAACATAAAATTCATACAGTTCCATGGTTATAGTGAACTTTAAGACAATTCTGAGTAAAAAAATGAAGCAAAGTTGAGTTAATTTAGTTTTTTACGCTGTAACTCGAAAACGGTCAACTTCAGCGTTAAGCACCCCTTAGTCATTGTTGGAGACCTATTCGAGAGCTATCCAAAAGTGGTCTTAGTTCATTATTTTGCATAAGTAGGAGGTGAGATAGGAACCAAAACATGTTTCGTTCAAAAATGGCACCAAGTTCGGATTCTGCCTACTGAGTGGCGGTATGATACGCCTCGAGTTAAGAACAACGAACTACGTTCATACCTCAATCTTGGGGTGGAGAATCCTAATCAAACATAAAAATCGTTCCTTTCGCAACAGAAAAGGTACTTCATTAGCATATTGGTGTGGGAAAAACAGTTTTTTAGGCATAACTATGTGAAGATGTACTTTCCGTGCTTTACCCAAGCCTGAATAATTGTAGATCTGAAAATTTCGCATCGATTGGAAAAAAATCGCTCGCTGTAGGTCAAAAATTGACCGATATACGGACTTCCAAAGCGGTAGGTCATAACTTCGTTCAACATGCAAATTTTGAGAAATGAAGTGGACAGGCGTGCTCCCCGACCTCACTTTGGTCAGTCCTTATAGTTTCATCGAAATCCGTGACCTAAAATTTTTTTCTGTCGCAAAGGGGGCCCCTTTTCCTGCATTTTTACAGATCCGTGATATACTAGATCGACACAAATAGGAGAGTGGTAAAAGAAGAACAGATTCATCATTCATTTGTCCTGTAGTTCGTATTAGTATGTAGAAAAAAGACAAGACGTCTGTCTGTCAGTTCGTCTGTCTGTCTGTCTGTCTGTCGGTCACGCTCCCGTCTTTCGCGCATAACTCGCTTCAAACTCATCGTACACCTACAACTAGGGTACCAATCGACTCCACTCGGCGAGCGCTTTCTATTACATCATCGATTGCATCATCATTACGCCATGATGATGCAATAATGCAATATCTCGGCTCCCAAGCATCACCCAGACCTCGGACCTGGACTATTAGAACGCCCATGGCGAGTACTTTCAAAATTTGGTATTGCGTCATCATTATGCAACATGATGCAATAATCGTTTTTTGGCCATAAATCGCTTAAAAGTGGTCGTACAGACCTCGGACCTTGACCATTTGACTCCCCAGAGTGACGTCTTTCACTTTTTGGCGTTGCATCATCATTATTCAACATGATGCAATAATCGTTTTTTGGCAATAAATCGCTTTATTTATCCAAAAATGCTTCCCAACCTGCTCTCACTCCCCGCAGCGTGAGCGTTGTGAAAGGCTCGTGAGGCGAAGCCCCATTCCAACTTTTTCGGATCGACCGAGGACTCACGAGCCTTTTACAACGTTTTAAGCAGGCTTTCACCAGTCGTGGACAACATTTATCCTTATCACACAACCCCGCGAACCACGTAGCGACCGAAGGTCGCTAGTTTTCCAATTACAGATGTATTTACAATTTGAACAAGTGTCTGTTGACCTATTATTATCTTGATTAAATTTACATAGATCTAGTAATATCATCTTCATTTATGCATTGTAGAGATAATGCAATCCTTAGAGCCAAATTGCGAATTATTTATCACTCGTTATATATCATCGGATCAGAACTCAGTGTTTTCCATTTCCACTGGCTCACTGTCTTCACCAGCTACGTGGTAGGTCATCTGAAATGTTGAACGCGTCTTCACAACACAGGGCAAATTGGCTAATGATTGAATTCCGCTAGTGGAACTTCCTGTATCCCGACTGACTGGCCGTGACTGGACAACTAACTTCTTGTAATGGCGTGACCAAACCAGCAATTCATTGGTTCAATTTTGAAGAACTAACGAAAGTCGATTACTGCTTGCGAATCGTTTTGTCATGCTTTTGCAAATCTTCGATACACATTTCCCTGTCTACACCTCATACGCGCCTAAAAAAATGTCACCCACTCCGTCATGAAACGTCTCACGTAAATTGACGTTTCTTGACGATTTTCGTGACAAGTGGTGGCGAACTGCGTGACAACGGATTCTTGAGTATATTCATCTGCTTTTCCCGCAGTCTTTCGACGGGTAGAGCGTTGAGATTGTGGCTTTGAGAGATGACAATTTTCCGTATTGCGAACACTTTCTTCCAACAATTAGGCGGGCAACTCCCCACCCGCTGATCAGGATTATTGTATCAGGATACCGGTAGGCTAACCCTTTGTTAACCAGTTACCTGACCAGTTGGAAACCAGTATCCCGAGTAGTGGATAGGGAGTTGCCCATCTACTGGTTGGAAGAATCCAGATACTCAAAACCAGTCTTATCAGGCGTGCACCGTAATCAATAACCTCTAGAAAACACTAACAATGTCCAAATGTAAAAACATGCAAGAACAACTCACCACCAGTCCCCTCATCGGCACTCCTCCCTCATTCGGCTGCCAGCTCACTCTCATGGTGTTCGATGTAAGAGTGATGAAGGTTTCGTTCATGACACTTCCGGACAGCCTAAACATCCAATTAATATACACGTTGGCATGCGCTGCAGAAGCGCACATGATTCGAGCGCGAAATTCGTTTCTCATAATTATCGACATAATATTTCATTCCGCTGGACCGGTCAAGATAAATTCAAAATTGCGTTCGAAAGTCGGGTAATCGTATCTTCATTCCACCTTCGAGTGGAGGTGCGGTAAAAGAAGATACGATCACCATTCGAATTCTAATTGTTTTCTCACTAATGATGTCAGTACGGAAAAGGCTAGACAGCTTGGATACGCTTGATGCGTCCTTGGTATTCCGGCTTGAAGCCTGGATTGATAACCAGGGATTTTTTGTAAGCACTTGTTGTCACTTGTCGAATCATGAATTACAAAATAAGCATGTCAATCATAACAAAAACCAATCAAAAATATTGATATTATTATCAATTTTCTCACTTTGCGAGCACACTTCCGCCAAAGTATCCATCGTAGAGGATGAGCGAATCGCAGCATTCGTTCGCCTCGAGTGAGATGATCTTCAATTCGATTTGATAGTCGATTTTTCGTAGGCTTCGAGCGAAATTTTTCTCCCTACATATAGCCACAATACAAGGGTGTGACTAAAATACGGCCACGGCCTACGGCCCATGGTGACTAAAGTACGGCCCTTACATCATTTCCTTGTAGACCAGTGTCCCCACGGCCTGCAGAAGTGTCTAATACCTGCGTTTCCACAACAATACAATACAATAACAACACAACAATAACAGCAATACAATACCTGCGTTTCCACGTGTTTGCCCTGCTCGACCGTCAGGAAGAAGTCACAGGGAGTGTTGGAGGTGAAGGGAAAACCGGGCGATTTGATCTGGAACGGATCGATAAATGGAAAAGTATTCTAGTTTAAGCCACCGCATGTGTCTAGGTAATTTGGATTACATGATATCAAGGCACATACTGCTAGGCCTGAGAGGCCATTTTAGTGCCGAAATTAGAGATGCATATACGATTTGCAAATGTAATACAAATAGTATATGAATTGACTTTAAATGAGATGACTAGACTGAATTACGAAATGATAGCTATGGAAAATGATAGAGGAAGATTTTTGAATATCGTTTAGGCATCCATAGTCAAAAGTGCCTCAAAATCGTTGATTTTGCTCACAATCTGGCCTTCTGCATAGTCATCGCCAGTACACACGGGAGCTTCCGTGGGCGGAGCTGAACAGAAAAGTAAAATATGTTTCGTTATGTTAGTTCTGCACTTTTCAAGGAATATAATGAAAGAAAGAAATATTCTGGAAAATTTAATTGTAAAATTCAAATTCGATTTTTTTGTAGAATTTCCATGAAATTCAAAACGAAATTAAAAAAGAAACAACAGATAATCAAAAACGAGCACGCATGCGTTCTATTTTTTCGCTGCTTGTTCTCAATTCATCGGCTGATTTTGGGTAGTTTTTTTCAATGAAAAATTACCGATGGAATTCAGAAAACAACACGAGTATCGTTAAAAACATACGGGATTGAATGCAAGCGAACGCTAATTTCGTCGAGCAATCCATGTTTACCCACTGTCCCGGCTTCTCCGACGTGTCCATTACCAGGCAATTGCCGTTGTTCGTTCTGGGAAAACCTTAAAGGGAAACGTTAAAGTGGATCCAAAAATGGCTTTTGCTTCATGTTACTATCATTCCCTACTTTTCCGATCGCCTGCGCCAAAAAAAACTGCCTTTCGATCTAAATTCTAAAACTCCTCTTACATCAGCGTGTCAGAGGGAACAATAAAGATCATGTGCACGACAGATTCATTTCGTGTTATTACCAAGGCGAGAGCCAATGTAGATGTGAGCACATACAACTATTGGTACGCGATGGTGGAATGCAACTACTGAAGAATAACGGTATCTCATCACAGTGCTTTAACCGAATGAAGTGATAAATATCGATTGCTTGATTTTCACCGGGGAAGAAGTTCTCGTAATCCCATGTGTATCCGTCCTGCCAGGCGAATTCCATGTTCGGTCCAGTGGCTGACGCACCAAGGAACACGCCGTCGATAACGCCTTCCGATACCGCGAGATCGTGAATGAACGCGTTTTCCTGTAATCAAAGTTGTTGAGGACCTTTTTGAGCTTTTATTTTTTCGTAAGATTTTTTGTATAATCTTAAAAATTTATAGTATGATGTTTACTGTATGATTATGCTTACATTTGCAATAGGATAAGATGCACGGTTTGCATTTCTTAAGTAAATCCAGACGATTGTATACACTGATGTCGCTAAACTTGTCCCCATTGTTAACTTTTTTTTCCGTAATTTTGAACTTATGAATAAATTACCTGCATGTTATGAATCGATGCGAGCTTGGAACCAATCTTTTCGCAAATTGCCGATGCTTCTTTATAGGTCGCGGGAGTCGTGCCAACCTAGCGCAAATTCGGGCAATCGTCTTTTCATTTTTCACACTTTCGCACCGCTAGACCGATCGAATTTAGAATAGGATTTCAATTTTCATTTATGCTCATTTTCAGGTATCTTTCAGGTGCGTTTCAAAATTCACGAACTTATCAGCTATCTAGCGTAGCTGAAACACATCCGAGAATTACCCAAAATTTCGTGAAACTTGAATCCCTAGTGCACAATGATGGACAAATTGCACGAATTTCGAATAAAATCGAAAGAAACTCACCTTGCACCAATCACGGGAAGGTACTCCAGACTTGCCAGCAATTGAGGCTGCATGAGTGATGACTGCCGAAGCCTCTAGAAATATGTATTTAAAAAATATAAAATAATAAATGAAATAGCACAAAACCCACGCAGTAAAGCGAAGATTAAATCGGGCCTCCACATGGTTCGATCTGCGCGTATGACCTGAAATATCTAGGATTAGCCGTTTATGAGGTGCGAAAGCAGTGAAAGAAATGATGATTTCCAGATAAGGTGTTAGTTGGGCAAGACCTTTGAGCTCTCAGAAAAATCACATTTTGTGCACACCTCGTAACATAGAGAGCTCAGAACCGTGTGAAAAAACAATACAAAATAACATTCACGAACGCGTACTGTGTCGTACTTAATCTGGAAAATGCATAATATAACAGAAGTCCAAGCAATTTTATTCGCGTGTGTGAAATCTACTCAAAATTAAAGCGTCAAAGATCATATTTGCTATTACCCAGCCCCAGGTTGTGAATGGGAAATAAGTGCCACGAAAATGATATTGAATTGCGCATTTTCATCAGTACAATGAGGATACAAACGTGTGTTTCCATGTTCGACCTGTGACTACAAACGACGAGCTATAGAAACAATCATTTCAATGAGGTCATTCAATTAATCGATAAGGCACGGGTACAAAAATCGCATGCAATCACGCCCACGATGGTCAAAAATTTCACACGCTAGATTAGGCTGGAAATGAGGGCGGCCGTCAAAGGTCTCGCTTTGTGATCGGATATCTTTCCGATAAGACGGGTACATAATGTCATCGGGCGACTCAGTCGCGATCAGAATGTGGAGACTTCTATTCTGCTTCGCTGTTACACGTGAGTGTTTTTCTTTTGGTTGTTTGTTTATTGTTTTGTATATTAGGCGATTAGCACCTCACGTTAATCGCATGCTCGAGTTATTTATCTAAAATGTACGTAGTACGGGTTTCTTAAACTTCCAAAGCAATGCCAATATAATTCTTTCCATTCAATTTCGGGAGACGGGCCAGTTTGACACTGATATTTTAAGAAGTGCATTTAACAGCACTGTATACCTTCCTGTATGTTACCATCAATTAACAATACATCCATAATTCATAATTTGCCTATAGAATTCGTCGCTTGTTCGTGTCCGAAGAAGTTCGCGCTCGTCAAGGATGGCCAGTGCCGTGGCTTAGGAGGAAGGTAGGGTTTGTAATTCGGTATTCGCTGATTTTTGTGCGGAAAATTCGCAAATAGTCGTTGCGGCACACTGCAAGAGTTTGTAATTCGGGGTGTGAAGATGCAATTTCCGAAATACGAAATATTATTTGCAGGGACACGAGCACATTCGAGGAGGCCGTGTCGAGTGCGATCGAGAAATGCGATGGATTCCAGGGCAAGCCCATGATCATTCACAGTGAGGAGGCGAGTTGTTGATATATGAAAAGTGCAAAATAGACGTGGCGTCGCACTGTACAAGATATGTAATGATTTTTCTCATTCTGAACACCCTATGTTTTCCAACCAGTTGGTGGGCAACCCACTGGTCAGGCAACTGGCTAGTCAGAGGTTGGCTGATTTTGACCAGTGCATAACCAGTTAAAATGAACGGGGCTTTGTCTAACTTTTTAACCAGTTTCCCGACCAGTGGTTGGGGGGGGGGGTTCGCTACTGGTCGGAAGAAACCAGAGCACTCTGTGAGATCAGAAATCACATGCGATTTGGGGAGCAATCAAATATGCTCAGCTTTCGGAAGATCTTCTCAATGGGTCTGTGTAGTGTTCACATTTAGAGCAATCGCTCTTTATTCAACCCGCCATCTCTCGATGGTCGAAAACGTATATTTAGCTAAGCGCATCTCGCACTGAAGCTCATATCTCCTAATGTTTTTTTCAGCAACACATGTACTGGCTTAACGACAAAAGTGCTCCACTATCTGCCGGCTACATGATAATGGGTGGGGATTAAAAACAAATATACACAAGAATTTTCACAAAAAGATATTATATATATATATATATTCTTAATGTTATTATATATTTAAAAAAAGAGAAATAACCAGACGTCCAGTCGAATTTCGAACTATCATGCAGAATATCAACCTAGAGGTGCCGTTCGATAATCAACAACAAAGAGTTTTAAGATGGCATCTAATGTGATACGCTCTCGATATACAGTAGCGCCAGAAAGTTTGTAGACGATTTGTAATTTTTATATCATTTTCGCAGTTGATTTAGCAAGTTAGATGTTGGGGCGCTATATAGAAAATCCATCAAGGAATACGATGCGTATATTTCGTCATAACTTGCATCATCACTGATTGCGTAGTAATGACGCAATCGAACAACACTTTTTCAAACATCCATCATTCTTACATCGATTTTTTCCTGCTGGCCAAACTTTCTGAGGTTGGAGTCATGACTGAGGCCTACCTAGAATAATTTTGTGAAAGTGCTGCGCGGTCGCACACGAAAAAAATATCTCAAAATTTTTCCTCAGGGCACTAAAAAATAACTTTTTTGATGCCCTTTTTTTGATATTCATAACTATGTGGGACATGTAGACAAAAATCTGGTTTTTGCGTAAGAATGTTCAAAATGTATTGAAGATCTGATTCCCAACTTTTTAGAGCGATTGGATATCTTTCCTGCCCGCGGCGTGCGTTTTTCCTAGGTATATTAGGGTCGGAAAACACCCTGTTTACGCACTCTCGTCGTCTGCACGCTCTCACCTATAGGGTTAAACAAGGTTTTTCCCGACCTTAGTATACCTCCTAAAAACGAACACCGCTTGTCGGGAAAATGTCCAATCGCTTGTAAAAGTTGGAATTCGGTTGTTCAATACATTTTGAACATTACCAGATAAAATTAGATTTTGGATAAACTTTTCCGTAAAGTTATGGATGTCAAAAAAATGGTCATCCAAAAAAGTTATTTTTTCGTGCCCTGAGGAAAAATTTTGAGATATTCGGCCTGTTTAATCTGTCAGAAATGTGCGAGAAAAAGTTGCGTAAAAAGTTCGCGAACTTCTGATTCTCTCCATTTCGCATGCTCTCTCTCTTTCTCTAACCAGGTCGATGAACCAGGTCGATGAAAAGTTCACGAACTTTTCGACGAACTGTGTTCGAAAATCATACTTTTCTTTTGTTTTACTTACTTTTATAAACTATTTTTGCTTTTAACTTATGATTTCTTATAATGACAACCTTCCCTTAGCTGGAATAGCTTCAGAATACAGCGTAGTGAAAGTAAACAGGGTTGGACTATTTTTTTTCGAAAATGGGTCACCACTTTCCCCACCCTGTAATGTCAAGCTATTCCATCAGAGGGAAGGTTGTGTCATAAGTTAAGAGCAAAAATAATTGATAAAAATAAGTAAAACAAAAGAAAAGTACGAATTTCGAACGAATTAATGCCGGTTTTTAACGAACTTTTCAAGGAGCTGCGTGAAAAGTTAGAGAAAGGCGAGAGAGCACGCATTCTTGAGAGAGGGAAAAGAAAGTAAACAATCACTGCTTCCTTTTCCCTCTCTCAAGAACGCGTGCTCTCTCGCCTTTCTCTAACTTTTCACGCAGCTCCTTGAAAAGTTCACGAACTTTTCGACGAACTATGTTCGAAATTCGTACTTTTCTTTTATTTTTGCTTTCAACTTATGACTGCTTATAAGAACAACCTTCCCTCTGATGGAATGGCTTGACATTACAGGGTGGGGAAAGTGGTGACCCATTTTCGAAAAAAATACTCCAACCCTGTTTACTTTCACTACGCTGTATTCTGAAGCTATTCCAGCTAAGGGAAGGTTGTCATTATAAGAAGTCATAAGTTAAAAGCAAAAATAGTTTATAAAAATAAGTAAAACAAAAGAAAAGTATGATTTTCGAACATAGTTCGTCGAAAAGTTCGTGAACTTTTCAACGACCTGGTTAGAGAAAGAGAGAGAGTACACGAACAGGAGAGAATCAGAAGTTCGCGAACTTTTTGCGCAACTTTTCTCGCACATTTCTGACAGATTAAACAAGCCGATTGTTTTCGTATTCTCAGGATCATCTTTACTCATGATGACGATCATTTTGACGCTTTGAACGAGTCTCTAGCTAGTCTAGGAGCCGAGATCTCAATTTCGATCCCTGTTTTTGCAGCACGGCTGCAGAAAATGTGCGACCGCGCAGCACTTTCACAAAATTATTCTAGGTAGGCCTCAGTCATGACTCCAACCTCAGAAAGTTTGGCTAGCAGGAAAAAAACCTGTGTAAGAATAATGGATGTTTGAAAAAGTGTTGTTCGATTGCGTCATTACTACGCAATCAGTGATGACGCAAGTGATGATGCAATATACGCATCGTAGTCCTCGATGGATTTGCTATATAGCGCCCCAACATCTAACTTGCTAAATCAACTGTAGCGAAAGTTATATCAAAATTACAAATCGTCTACAAACTTTCTGGCGCTACTGTAGGTCTTGTATGCAATACCAAATGGAACAAGTGGGAGTGGTCTGACGGCTCGCCGGTGGATTACAAGCCAGCCAAGCGATACTACGATCCAGGTGGGTTTGAGCCCGATTTTCGCATATTTTTACATGATACACACCATTTCCCATGCTGCCACCCCCTCCTCCTTCTTCTGCTACCCCACTTATTTATAGAGTTTTCACTTTGAAAAATATGGATGTGCAGAAACGATAATGATTACTCATTGTCTGGTTTTTAAAATAGACCTTTTTCAGCGCTGGACAAGTCGTGCTCGCCCGGTTCCAGTTGGTATTTGAATCCAAACAGCACCTGGATGATCGGTATGCCTTCTTACTATTATTAGGTTGGTAAGAAAGTTCTGTCGCGTTTCTCGTATTTTACATTTTGGTTTATCCTGCCCTTCAAAGTTGATCAATCTTCATACGATCTTCAGTAGTCTAATAGTGCTTGGTTACTCTTTCGAGAAAACGTTATCACAGTATTCTCCAATTACTAATTCTGGCATAGTCGATTGCCAAATTCAGCGAAATTGATGACCAACCCTATTTTTTATTTGCTCATAATTGAAAGAAGAAATGTGATAACGGCATAACTAACATGCTGTTGTAGAGCGCAACACGTGGGCATGTTTTATATTACATAACAATCAAAAAGACCCATTATGCCAACTTGGAATCAGCGCTAATTTTGAAAATTTCACTGAATTGGATTTTGTTGTTAAGCATTTCTCATCGCTGAAGATTTAGCAATTGATCCAGTGAGCTCAGTTGTAGTGAGTGATGAAGTACTCGGCATGACTAGTGTTTACCCTAAATGGGAAAGTGGTGCACCTAACTGTTCGTAAGCTACATTTTTTTCAAATGATGAAACCGAAAATTGTTCTTTGAAATCAGCCTTTTTTGCAATCTGCAGCTTCCCACACATATCGAATGCCGGATGTTATGTGATAATATGGATGTACAACTCTAGTGGTATAACCCTTTAAAGCAGGAGAAGCAATTGGTAGCTCTTATTCAAACGGCTGAGTTCAAAAAATTACACCATAAAATCGTCATTTTCAGAATTTTTGAGATTTTATTTATTTACTCGCTTTATATGCGAAATAGAATCGACTTAAACCTGTTGACGTACACTACTTAGATCACTTCACCTTATGTTAAATTGAATTTCCAGACAAATTATTCAGTCAAGAAAAAATCGAAAAATAGTACGCGACAGAACTTTCTTACCAACCTAATATTAGGTTGGAACAAAAGTTTTTCGACCATGAAGTTTGAAATCGCTTAAAAGGCTTCAATTTAAATGGGCCGATCTAACCGGATAGCATATATTTAAGGACTATTTGTACAATATATCCGCTACTTCGAATCGAATCCTGCTCTGAGGGTTTGCGAAAAAAATCAGGATTCGTTAAATGTGAAATTTTCGAGTTACATAGACATTTGTTTGCCGCGCTCTTATTCTGATAGGAAAACTCATTGTATAATCTGACATAGTGGAGTGAAAATCCCGTTGGTTGTTCTCTCTAAAACTATGTAGGATCTAGTGGTTACTTCAATTTAGCAAGGTTTACAGGCCATTAAATTCCAAGATTCGCGAGGTAAAGTTGCTGAATGGATCGATTTTCTTGCCTCGCCAATCAATCATACTGGCTTGATCTTAAGTGCTTTTACATATACTACCGTGGGGCTTTATAGCATAATGGAATGCTGGAGCCTACCCTTTTCCAGTCCAAGAAAATTTATATTTGCAGAAATTTTGAATCATGGTCATCAAAGCCAAAATTTTGAAATTCGGTGTACATAGTTCGAGTCGATCTCCTCGAAAGGAAGCTATCCCCTGACTCGGCCAAGCCAATAAGTGATAGAGTAAGAGTTGCTTGTTCAGTTAACCATTTAAAGTCTGAGCTCCCTTTTATGCTGGAAACATGACATTCATGGAAACATCAATTTCGACTCTCTAATATCAGTATCTGAGTATGCAATATTGAATTTTTAAATAGAAGCATTGTATGTCCACACGAAAATAATTGTGAGCTTACCATGGAAGGTACTTACAGTTTACATGCATTTGAGATCGATAGACTAACGGCTACGGCTATGCGGTGAAGACAACTAATTCAGACCAAGCTCCTTTTGACGCGAGATCAAAAATTACCTAAGTTTCTGGAACGCCATTTGTGGTAATAACCATTTTCATACCATTTATGATGTCTGTTCATCACACTCTCCAAATACACCTTGATATTTGTATTATCATCGATGCCCATAGAGTGCAGACCCCAAAATTATGTAGTTTAGTTCTCAAATGTAGTAACTTTAAAATGCCGCCACAGTATGAAATGGTATGGGTAATACTAATATGTGATAGAAAGAGTATCCAAGCCCTCAACGAATACATGAAACAATATTAAGTAATTTTGCAAATGAAGGACAGGGTATGCCGGAAACGAAAATTTGAAAATCGTGCAAAACTTTTGTTCCAACCTGATACATATCATTATTATTATTATTTGTAATTTTTTATTGATCACCATAGTTGCCCGCCACTGGCGGCGGATACGACAAGCACTTAGCACCCATAATGGTCATGGGGGTCTCCGCCGGCGTGGGCAACTATAGTGACCACGTATTTTTTAATGCACATTTATTGTATAACTACTTCTTAGTAAATTCAGGATCTGGCGATTCCACTGTCAATACAGTGATTTTCTGCACCACACAGTCGCAGCCGCCTTCTCCTGAGGAAGCGGGGTGTGATGAGGATGATGAAGTCTGCTATCCAGTGAGTGTAGCAATACATCATCATAATAGCATTATTTGTTGTGTTCATAAGGTACACTTCCGAGCGCTTTCCACATTATTCGAGCAATTACTGCAAGCCGATGCGAAATTTCTAGCAAAAAAACGTGTTTGAGATGTTTGCAATAAGCAATCATTGATTTGCAATCATTCATTCAATGACAAAGCAGCAAAAAACATTTAGATCGTTTCCGCAGGCGAAAACTGGCAGGATTTAGCGGATGGTTGCAGAAGATTCGACGTCAATCTAGCTTCCATCCACAACAAACAGGTAATGATGACCATGTAAGAATGTACAACAAAATACAAATAAGACATTACTATTAAAATTCACCCCAAACGCACATATTTCGAATGTTCGTGTCATTGTAAATTTGCGATTCAGTGCACCATACGAATCGTGGTTGCAAAAGTGTACCGGACGAGACCTTTTATGAGACCAATGCATCAAAATATATTAGTGATGCTCAGGAAAATACGTTCCTCCGTCGTCAAGCGGTGGTAAAAGGCGCGACGAACGGTGTGTTCATTGGAGCTAAAGCTGGCAGTGATGGCAATTTCCGATGGATCGACGGAACTGCAATGGACTACACGAACTGGGCGCCAGGTGCACAATTTTCGTAATTTAGTGTGCAGAAATTTAAAAAAAATATATTGTAAAATATTTGAAAATAATGAACAATCCTGGTCGGGATATGACTTTTTTTTGCACCGCAAATCTTGCTTCCCGGCTTGATTTTCGAAACGGAGTCATACACAAGTAGAGAATCTGTCCAAATATCACGTACATCATCAATATCGATAAAGCATACATTATTATTTCGTTGCAGGTTTCCCCAAGAAGAATTTCGGAGATTGCGTCGCCTTGGACACTACCACGACGAGCGGGCAGTGGATGAACTTTGATTGCAGTGTGAAACTGCAGGGGGCGTGCGCGATCAAAAGTGCGTGATTCAGAAGTTGGATTCTAATAAAATAACTCTTCGTATAATTCCGAAATCTCGAATATTAAAGACGTTGGACCCATTCATAACCATGATCTAGTTCCTCTTAACGACTAAAGGCTCTAAAAATAATCTCTACTCTAAACATAGTTATGATTAGAGTTATGACTTGATAGCCCAGGGAAGTAAGCGAATTCAAATCGCTGGAAGATTTGTCAAAATACGGGAACCGAACCCGCAACCTTCAAATCACGTGACAGCATTGAGCTAAGCTTTCTATGGACCTCCACCTCCTAGCTCGCGCTATGATCTTTGGAGGGTGGAATCACCCGTACACTTTTTCCATCGATGTGGCTACTTTGCCTTTAGTCCTCCTTTAACATCAATATCAATAACATCTATACCTAGATATAAAGCGCAGTGTCTGTCCGTTTGACCGGATTGCGACACAGTTGTGAAATTAGGAGAGAGAGAGATCGCGCGTCAACAAGCTGCGAAACGAGTGATTGCGAAACCTGTATACTCCGCTAGGACGGGGCCCCCGCCGAAGGCGGGGGGGGGGGGCAGCCGGACTAGTATCCAATAACATAATAACATATATCCAATAACATGCAATTATCTTGGTTTTCATTATTTTTGCTGTTTCGAAATAATGAAAACCAAGATAATTGCAAATACAGGAGGAGCTGATGCGGTGCCCACATGCACTGGTCAGGAATACAAAGAAGGCGCCATCGTGAGTTTCTAACAAATAAACAAGTCATTAGATTCATATCAAGCATATATATATCACGCCGTTCACGAGAGAATCGAGCTAGAATCGCAAGTCTTGGGAATGGGAAGAAAATCTGGAAATTGGTTAAGACCATTTTTGGGCTCCTTGAGGCATACCTGACATTCCCCCAAAGTATTATTTTGTATAACTCATTTTCAAGCTCCCTGCATCAGGTCGGTGATCGGCACCTCCTCCTTTCACGGCGATTATCTAATGTCTCGTGCAAGATAATCGAAATTTACCCTCTGAGTGACCCCCGCTCATTTTACGAGCTCTATCGATCCTTGTAAGCCATTTTCCATAAAAGTCAATTTTAACGGTGCTACATTCATTGTCGATTTTCTCGCTAATGTAGGAAAAGGTGCAGCTCAAAATTTCACAGCTCATGCAGCGCATCAAGAGCTTTAGAATGAATGGCTTGCACAAATAATACGATTTCACCTGTGTAAGATATGTACATTTTACTTTTGCTTATTATTTGAACTTTATTTTCAACATAATAATTCACCCTAACACCGCTCTCTTCGGAGAATGAGGTCAAAAATGATCGCTTTCTCTTAATTTGTTTGTTGAAAATAAAGTTCAAATGATAAGGAAAAGTAAAATGTACATATCTTACACAGGCGAGATCGAATTTTTTGCGCAAGCCATTCATTCTAAAGCTCTTGATGCGCTGCATGAGCTGTGAAATTTTGGGCTGCACCTTTTCCTACATTTTCGAGAAAATCGACAATGAATGTAGCACCGTTAAAATTGACTTTTATGGAAAATGGTTTACAAGGATCGATAGAGCTCGTAAAATGAGCGGGGGTCACTCAGAGGGTAAATTTCGATTATCTTACACGAGACATGAGATAATCGCCATGAAAGGAGGAGGTACCGATCTCCGACCTGATGCAGGGAGCTTGAAAATGAGCTATACAAAATAATACTTTAGGGGAATGTCAGGCATGCCTAGAGGTGCCCAAAAATGGTCTGAACCAATTACAGATTTTCTTCCCATTCCGTGTCTCAGCTCGAATCTTTCATGAGAGGCGTGATATATAAGTATTGTTTTGTGGCCCGTTCCACAGCCCAATTTCAAAATATTCGAAATTCGACTATTTGTATCTGCATTTTTGCACGTTCTCGCCATTAGTCCGATCCAGAGATTACGAAAAAGGAATATACCGGTGAACGAATGCGATTTTCTAAGAAATGGACATTTTGGCAAAATCTGGGAATATAATTGCCAGAAAATCCTTTGTTTAACTATTGACAAACTGTCCATTTCTCAAAATAGGCATTCTGCCAAAAAGATTTATGCTGCATCATTATGGGTGTACCAAGGTACAACACTACTCGAATTATCGCACTCTGCTCATCATGATCTTAGGCGTCTAGCATCCGATAATCCACTACCAAACCATGTGCGACCCAGGTCCCATCCGCTCCATTCTAGGAAATATTCTTTTGGCCTTCCCCTACTAGGCAGTACTATACATCTCCATATATATATCTCCTTCATTATTGATCATTTTCTCAATATGTTTCCAGTTCACCTCCCCGGGTATCCCTTCACCAAGACACAACACTATTCGAATTATCGCACTCTGCTCATCATCTTAGGCGACTAGCATCCGATAATCCAAAAACAAATCATATTTTTCCAGTTCACCTCCCCCGGGTATCCCTTCAGCGGGAGTACGCCCTGCGACTACTTCCTCGAAGTCCCTGTCGGAAAGATATTGCTGCTCGAGGTGCGTCCCAACTAGTGATGCCAAAACCTCGCGCACTCTCCGCGTTTTACACACTCTCTCACAGGTCAGACAGAGCGAGATGTGTGAAAAGAGGAGAGCGCGCGCCGTTTTGGCATCACTAGTGCCTGAATCAAATTTACGTTTACATTTGCATTTTTCCTCCAAGAGTAGCAGAGAAAAATAATCGTGAGAGTTCGCCTGATGTCCGCCGAATTAATGAGTCGGGGTTTTGAGGCGAGACTTCGTGCTATATATATTTACATAATATCACAATTCTAGTCTCCAGTGTGTCATCCTACTATAATATGGCCGTAATCGAACAACTTTGAAAAAAATACTGTTCTTGGCTTCCTTCACTGGCTCGTGATACCTGAGATGTATGTTCTCTCACATGGCCTGTAGGCTATGGGCGATACAGTGTGAATAATGCATAAACTATGTCACTCAAAATCAAATGCATTATTCAAATCATGCAAAGATTATCTCTTGTTTTGATTTATTTTTAATTTGGCGATCAATACATGCATCCCAGATCCTCTCCCTCGAGTCGAATGAGTGCTGTGACTTTCTGATACTCCACGACGCTTACATTGGCGGAATCCAAATCGCAAAGTTTGTTTAAGCCCACATACAATATTTTAAATTACAAAAAAAAACGATTCGGAAAAAACTATAGTTCATATTTGACAATTTATTGCACATGTTGCCAGTAATCACTCGCAGAGTTTCTGGACTACATGTCAATGAGACGTACGTCTCTACCAACAATGTCATGCGCGTCTCCTGGATTCCTGACGGAGGCGTGGGCGTGAAAGGAGTCATGGTAAACTATATGTGCCAACTTTAATGAATAATTATAAACAATCGAGCACCTGTTGAAATATGTGGGGAAAGAGCTCAATTCATTCAAATAGGGAGATATATCAATACATTGTTTTTGCGTGCGCTCTCTTAATATTAGGTTGATGCAAAAGTCTTGCGGTTTTTTTAAATATTTTGCTTTCCATCGTCCTTTCAGTTTGACCGACGAACTTCCGTATATTAATTACTAATGGGGCCTTGCATACTCTTTCATATGCGCACCCTATCAGCATTGCCCAATCGGAGAGGCAAGAGTAGGACAAAGTTAAAATTGCGAAAATTTATCCATCGAAAACGACACATTTCTCAATATTATATTTCCTCTGAAGCATGAATGCTCAATTCCTGGTGGTTATATGAAGCTCCCATCTTTACCCTATACATACTTTTTCTCATGGATGATGGAAGTTACATCCTTTTGAGGAGTGAATTGATCAGCAAATGACTGCATATTGCATTTTGTATGTTGATTTTGCATATTTTGAAAAATAAGAAATTCAAATTTTCTGAAACGAGATAGACGCAGGCGCCAATATATTTTGTGAGAATATAGCCTCTTGGTGTGTGAATATAGTGCACTCATAGTGAAGCCTGTATGCTTGGTCTTCGATGTAAAAAATCCGAAAAAAATATTCATGTAGCTTGCGTCGATACTTCGCAGATATCAGTATGTGCAGGTTTCATGAATTTTGCCAACAAATATCCAGTAAAATACAATTAATGCAAAATTTTGAGCATCAATTGCAATTGAGTTTATCATATTTTCTTGCGTTGATTGCGATTTCGGATTGATTGAAATGTGTGTATGTAAAGTACAAGCATACCTCTAAACACTGCTATGTTTGTTAGTCATTGCGATTTGGGACAAGATCATTATGATAGTTCAAAGTACGGACACAAAAAACCGCAAGACTTTTGTATCAACCTGATATCTTAATCTCTCTTAATCTAACTCATGATCAGCTGGAGCCATATATGACATATAACACTTTCCTACTGGAAAGTGTTATACAATGACATTAATGAGCGAAGAGTCATGTTGAGGAGAAGTTCTGAACGAAATAAACAATCTTCACTCATTTTTGAGAGGGATATTTTATGAATCATCTCGTAATGATGCATCATCATAAGAATCAATATAACTCAATTGCACTCATTTCAGATGACCTTCAGAACAGCTGTATGGTGCCATATCGGTTGGTGCTAACTGCGTACACAGAAATGTGTCGTGCTGAACGTGTTTCGATGTGATAAATAGCTCGATACTATCGTTCATTGTGACAATCTCTGCTCGAATACATTCATATTATCGCCATTTGTCTGGCAACGGAAGTTGTAAATGTCGGTTGGTTGAATTTTTCCAGAAAGCAGGTGCACCGTTCGTTGTGAAATGGTGAGCAAATGTCCGTCCTCACAATTTTATGAATAACGTGTGAGGTGTCAATAATAAGAAAATGCAACCAAACATTCTGTGTTGAATCTTATTTGAACAACTAAGGCATTTTTTGAATGAATTTCGAACTTCAAGCGCGAGACGAACACGAAGGCCTTCGCGATGTTCGATCGTCAGGGGATGTCAAAACCGTGGGCACTTGATACATTAGACATGCGGGCTCGCCTCCTCATCGTCGATGATCATTGGCTTTCCTTGAAAGACATCGCACATCCCCGAAATTGTAAGAGTTTCTGCACCCATCAAAGTAAACAGTTGGGTCAAACACGATATATTTCGAATATACCAGAATTGGTAATTCAAAAAAAGTATATATGTTAGGCAACACATCGGAACACATGTATTTATCATTGTGTCGAACCACATCTACTCTTCTTACATCGACCCTCTTGTGGAGCTTCATAAATGTGTGCTTCCGTGGCGCAATCGGCAGCGCGTTCGGCTGTTAACCAATCAAAAGGTGGGTGGTTCGAGCCCACCCGGGAGCGTATTCTTTTGTCTCCCTTACCCTTTCTGCATGTATTCATTATCCATTGGTTTCTACGTATTGTGATCGTGTCAATGATTAAATTTAGTTATTTAATTAAATAAGTTCTAAATTCCCCTTTTAATGAAATAGATACATGTTTTTTTTCGTGAGCGATTTCTGCGAAATTATTCAATTGTTTTATTCTGGAATTCTCATGAACGATTCGATGGCATCCGACCAAGTGCTTACTAATGTTATTTCGATTGTATATGTCCTTGCCATTGGAATTGGACCCAAATCCAGCCCAACAATCAGTATGTCGGCAGCAATTGATCAATCAAACACATACATGCAAAGGAAAGCTTTGAGGCTCTCCGCATCGGCCGAAAAGGATGCAAAATGGCCGTAAAACGCCCCCATTTATGCGCATTTCTGTCTATTTCGTCCAGTATAAAACACGTCGCTTCTTCTTTGTTGCCAGCTCTTTTCGAAGAGGAGAGGAGAAGGATGCGACTTCTTCCTCTTCTATGCTGTTCCCTGCTAGTGCTGGGTGCCGATGTGAGTTTTCTGAAAATATGGCATTCTGCTCTTTTCAAAGCTCCAATAGTGGCTAAATCCACTACACTAGGCGATACCAATATCCGCTTATCTTCTTTCGGTTAATATATGAGAGGATTCGCGATAGAATCGACAACTTTCAGGCCTTCCGGGACGTAGGAATTCGTATTTTTATTTTCTCACGAAAACATAGTATTTCGTACTTCAAATCGAGCTCTATCGAATGGCGTTGACCGTTTCTTGAAAAAAAACATTTTCCATCCGCGACATGGGCCGAAAATGGGCGGAGTCACGCTTTGGTTGAAAAAGATCAAATTTGAGCGCGTTTTTCGACCTTTTCCGATAAAGATATCAAAAAAATGGTCAACATACGAATGAAAGAGCATTACTCGAGGAACATTTTTCTCTCTTTGTTATGGTCGAAAAGTCAAAAACTGACTCAGGCTATCAACTTTTGCGAAATTTTCGACAAATCGCTTTAAACCAAAAACGTAATGGGATTTCATGATTAATCAATTTGTCCATATGAGTACTCCTTTCTGCCAAAATATGAAGGTCATAAAGCTTTGCGCATGTAATTACGGTGTCGTTTGCGTCCAAATTGAACACAGACATTATAAAAACATGTTTCCGTATGAGAAGTACATAAATTTCATGTCTATTCGATCATAGAGTCGATATGATGCATTTGAGAACTTTTGTCTGGAATTGCATACATAATGCGGAATCATGGTACCATTCAAGGTGAAATACATCAAGTTACATGCAATTGTAATTCCTACAACTTTTTACAAAGAATGAACCACATAAAATGCAATTGCAGCCCTCTGAGAGCCGAAAATGCGGAAATACGACGACACATGCAGAAGTTGCGAACTCGATGCTTGAGTGGGATCATGTTATAGAGAACAACGAGCTAAACATTTCATCTGTTGAAAGTGAGACTCTATCTTTTCGTTGAAGCGCGCTACAGATGCTAGAAAGTGGCTAGAAAAGAGCTAGGATCCCCAGAGAGCGCGCGCTCTAACGGTCCTCCCTATCCCTCCCCTCCATTTAGCGTTCTCCCGCGCGCGTCGCCCACCGTTTTCTTCTAACTTCAAGGCTCTGTAGCATGATTCAACGAAAAGATAGAGACTCATTTTCAACAGATGAAATGTTCAGCACATAATTCTCTATAATTTGATCCCAGTCAGGTATCGAGTTCGCAACTTCTGCATGTGTCGTATTTCCGCATTTTCGGCTCTCAGAGGGCTGCAATTGCATTTTAAGTGGTTCATTCTTTGTAAAAAGTTGTAGGAATTACAATTGCATGTAACTTGATGTATTTCACCTTGAATGGTACCATGATTCCGCCTTATGTATGTAATTCCAGGTAAAAGTTGTATCATATCGACTCTATGATCGAATAGACATGAAATTTATGTACTTCTCATACGGAAACATGTTTTTATAATGTCTGTGTTCAATTTGGACGCAAACGACACCGTAATTACAGCGCAAAGCTTTATGACCTTCATATTTTGGCAGAAAGGAGTACTCATATGGACAAATTGATTAATCATGAAATCCCATTACGTTTTTGGTTTAAAGCGATTTGTCGAAAATTTCGCAAAAGTTGATAGCCTGAGTCAGTTTTTGACTTTTCGACCATAGCAAAGATAGAAAAATATTCCTCGAGTAATGCTCTTCCATTCGTCTGTTGACCATTTTTTGATATCTTTATCAGAAAAGGTCGAAAAACGCGCTCAAAGATTGATCTTTTTCAACCAAAGCGTGACTCCGCCCACTTTCGGCCCATGCCGCGGATGGAAAAAACTTTTTTTTTCAAGAAACGGCCAACGCCTTCCGATAGAGCTCGATTTGAAGTACTAAGTACTATGTTTTCGTGAGAAAAGTTTAACATGAATTCCTACCTCCCGAGGCATGTCGAGTCTTTCCCGATTCCTCTCATATAAGACTATTCTTCCTCTTCTATGCGTATCGATTCTCATGTTGGGTGCCGATGTGAGTTGTCACTCGACAAGAACAACATTCTAGATTTCGTTCAACTTTTTAAGAATCGAAATACGCAACGTCTTATGTCGAAGCTCATCTAAACAAATAACTATGCAACTTCCAAAGCAGCAACCAGCTCTGTGTTTAGTGCTACGAAACCTTCATCCTCAGGGATGAATTTATAACATATTTTCTAGGTGGCATCGGCCAGAGGGACGAAGGCGTCGAGCGACAAGAACTGCAAGAAGACAGGAGAACGTAACAATGTAGAAGCTCTCGTCTCGCACATTGTGAACAAAGGCGGTGTGCCTCCGAAAAAAGGTAATAATAATAATAATAATAATAATTATAATTATAATTATAATACCATGTTTATCGCTCGTAGCGAGCATCCGAATAATTATAGTGTGATGATAATGTTGAAAATCATGATCACAATGTCAAACGAGTGACAAGGTACACAGTAGTGTTTGGTATTCGGGTAAGTCTGTTCATTTTACCCACTCTACTGACTAATTTTCGAAGATGTGTGAGACTGATTTGTTGTCCATTGAATCATTTCACGGATTTTAGCACCCAGAGGGTCATGCGACGCATACGAATCGATGCAAAATTGCGAAATGTCTGGGCTATCACCCTCAAAGGCTGCTCATTTTTTTTGAAAAAGATAACAATAAAAAAATTTCCGCGACGAAAGTACTTGATGCATTTCCATGATACATGATAAAATGGAAGTACGCCGGACAAGAACTATGACGTCACGCCGCCTTTGATGTATCAAAGGCTTCTTGACGTCATAGTTCTTATCCGACCTAGTGTCGATCAAACATTGAAATTTCAGGCAAACCATCAGCGTCACTGCCAGCCTTCGATGCGAAATCGGGCAACAACTTTCAGCTGAACAGCAGAGACGGAAGGCAAAAAGGTTCGAACCGAAGGAAGCGGATGAGGGAGTGTACCATTATATAATTTTGGAAATATCAATTTCTGTAGTCAGTGATGCATTCAGTTCAAAAAAATTCAAAAATTTTCATCGCCAGTGGAAGGTTTATTTCGGGTTATCCTATCATTTCTCGCACACTCTCACTGATTAACTTTGCACTGTATCCGTTCATTAAATCAATGGAAAAGCTCTTAACTATCAGGAAGGTTCTAATACAGCGAGGGCGGGCCCAAGCTGCCGCCCAAACTGGAAGTCAAGACTCCGCAACTGGAGGTAACGCATACAATTAAGGAAGGCCAGGAAATTAGAAAACTCCCCGTTGAGGTTCCCGTCGAAGCTCCGACCGAAGCCGCCGATGTGGAAGTGCAGGATGCCAAGAGGATAACGCCCCCTGTCCCGTCTGGACCTGGCGACGGTGAGTGTCCGAATTAGAGTTAGGATTTGGGCAAAACTTTACAGGGTATATTTTCGAAATGTCGAGTCTAATTTTAGCTGCGTTATTGGCTTAATTTTGCAGAAGGTGAATCTGTCACGGGCACGGAAGAACCAGCCCTACAGGAGCACAAGGTGAAGAAGCCGCAACCAACGCCTGGTGGACCTCCACCGACTGCTCCCGAAGCTCCGGTCGTTACTGATGCTCTTATAGGTACAATCGATCACTTCTTTGGAGATTCGATTTTATTTCGCTAGTTTAAATCAGGGCTCTCAAAAACGCGCATGGGGGTGAA
The DNA here is from genome assembly GCA_036245805.1 of Pristionchus mayeri. Classification (NCBI taxonomy): domain Eukaryota; kingdom Metazoa; phylum Nematoda; class Chromadorea; order Rhabditida; family Neodiplogasteridae; genus Pristionchus; species Pristionchus mayeri. The sequence goes on from BTRK01000005.1 coordinate 7,376,538, forward strand.
ATATGTTTCAAATAGTGAGAAAACTATCTTTAAGTCGTGTGCTCTCTCGCTCGTTGCCTGTGCGTCAGGGTTTACTGGAACCATATCTCAATTCTGAATATATATTTCTACATCGGAATTTCGGGTTACTTTTTACGATTGTCTCGAAACTGCGTTGTCAGTCTGTCCTTGCCAGTTTTGCTGATAGTCCCGCTTTAAGTGTATTTTTCCACATACTAAACCCGATATCTGTACTATTTATTCTGATGCGGATTTGAAGCAATGCATCAACACATCAGTCTTAATCTCAGAACCTACCCACGATGCTCCCTTCGTAACCGATGGACCCTCCTCCACTACTGACGAAGAAACCACGAGTTTGCACTTTCCGTTGTTGCTTTCCACAGTATCGATTACAGCCACTTCTACCACTACCGAAGCTCCTATCGTTACTTCCGCATCCATAGGTAATACACTATTTTCAATAATCACACATCACTTTCTACACTAATAAGACACGAACAGCTATTTCAGGACCTACTCACGATGCGCCTTTCGTTACCTCCACAACTGACGAAGACACAACAAGTGAGCGCTTAAATTTTTACAATTCAAATTATTTTTTGTATCAGCCACATCCACTACAACGGAGGCTCCGATCGTTAGTGAAGCATCCCTAGGTAATACATCCCTTTTTTGTACACGAATATAGTACAGTTCATCTCAGAACCTACTCATGATGCGCCTTTCGTTACCTCCACTACCGATGACGATACCACAAGTTCGAACCATGCCAATTTTGACTCAAATACTGTAATGTGTTACAGCCTCAACTACCACTGAGGCTCCGATCGTAACTGAAGCTGCTACCTCTACCGAGGAACCCAAAGGTTCGTAGTGAATCTCCTTCAACACGGTCTTTCGAAACACTAGTGTAGTTTATCATATCTGAGCATCCGAGACCGACATCGCCAGTGTCCCTTGTCCTTGTCCGTCCCCTTCAGATCATGCTCGAACAATATTTACGAATATATCACCAGCCAGTGAGTCAGAGGTGAGCATTACATGTTCTGCAGCTAGAGAACAGCACTTGATACTTTCAAATCACGATTTTTTGCATAATTTGGCAATGATTTCCAATTGGGGCTGCGCAAAACTTTTGCGATCTCTTCATTCCGCATACTCTCTCGCCGGTCAGACAGTGCTATTATGCGGAACGAAGATATCGTAAGTTTTCTGCACACCCAGATTGAAAACCGGCTGATTGAACTCGCCTTTGATTTTTTTATCTAGCTAAACGTGAATTGCCATTATTTTCATCCTGGGGATTTTCATCCGTCACCTCTCTATCTTCTTAATCGGTTTAGCGAGACGTCTTCTCAACAAAACTTGCACGATAAGAGGAAGTGTTAAGGTGCGCCGCTCGCCAAAAGCTCGCTCTCTCTCAAATTTCCCTTGTGACAGTGAGTCAGAATGTGGAGGCTTGTGCTGTCTACATTACGTGAGCGATTTTATTCCAAGGAAGCAATATGGAAAACTTGATTTCAGATACTGTTCTGGGTTCATGTCCGCCCGGATTCGACCTTGTACGAAACGGAGAGTGCAGAGGCAACCACAGCACAGTGCATGTGACGTACGACAAGTACCCAGAGACGATGATTGATAAATGCAAGGAGATACAAGGACAACCTGTAATAATCCATGATCAAGAGGTGAATCTTTTCACATGTTTTATTGATTTTTATATTGTCAATTTAATACAATTACTCTGGTGTGCCACTCCAAGTGGCGCCCAAGCTTGGTCGCCACTTGGGCGCCCTCTCTCTCCTTATTATACGCTCCGTCGTGTCCCTGACCGAATCCCAAGTTGGGATCAAGTTGGGGCCAACTTGAAAATATACTTGATCCCAACTTGGGGTTCGGTCAGAGATACGAGAGAGCGTGTAATAAGGAGAGACAGGGCGCCCAAGTGATGGCCAAGATTGGGCGCCACTGGAGTAGCACCCCCCTATTAACTTGAAGCACTACACGTATTGGATGAACCGGTCGAACGTTATCGGCGACCGCTTCGCGCTGGGTGAATCGGGAAATTACTTTGTTTGTATAAATCAATGATTTCAGCATTGACTTGCAATACTAATTCAAAGCAATGGGTATGGCCAGATGGATCGGCAGTTGACTACAAACCATGTGCCGCATACGATGCTGGTAAATTCTGGTATTACTTCTAGAATTTACATAAAACACGGTCAAATATAACGGACAATTCAGAAATGTTTGTCAAATACTTTATTTTGCTAACTAGTTGCTCGATCGAACTAAGTGATTGTGTTTTGAATTCTTTATAATCCGTTAATACGCAAATTTTCAGCACTTGATACAGATTGCCAACCAGATTGTGGATGGTGGTTTTTTCTCGAGGGCGATTGGCAAATATGTGAGCGATCATGATGACTTGATTTATCTTTCGATTTCGCATTATTGCAGTTTGCGGTCCCGGTCAATCCATTGGCCCATCCGAAATCATGTGCACCACTCAGCTTGAGCAGCCAATTCCTTCGGGAGATGGATGTGATAGTTTCGAGGACGACAATGATGATGGAGTCTGCTATCAGGCACGCCTATGTTATTCGCATTAAAATTCGAGGGCGAATCGACAAGATTCACATTTTTGAATTACTTTTACATAACATTTCTTCGCATATCGTGTCGATAACGCTGACAAGATTAATTTGAATAACAACTTAGTTTCAGATTGGTTCAACTGCTGAGAATTGGCAAGAAGCTCAAACGATTTGTAGAAGCTTCGGAGCTGATGTCGCTTCAATTCACGATTCGCAGGTTTTAGATCAAATTCGAATCTGTCAATCCATATTTCTTCAAGGAAAACTCATGCGTTCGTCGATTAGCTGTTTCCAAAGGAGAGGTGAAAGGAGTATTCATTGGTGCTCATGGACGGATGGTTCAGATTGGAATTACGACAACTTCTACCCTGGTTGACATTTAAAAAAAATTAACTTTATAAAATAGCAATGCTTGAGGATTTCCAATGAATGGTTTCGGTGATTGTGTGATTATGGATACTGAAGGAACCTCCGGTTTGTGGGCCAATGTCGATTGCTCTTTGTAATGGTCCGTGTCATGTATACGACAGCGTGAGTAACTGAAGTGTAGGCCCAAAATATGGGGCAATTGAAGAAAACTACACTGCGCCAGGATGCTCACCCGGACCTTGGAAGGAGGGCGAGCTGGTATGAATTGTAACAATTAGTGAACACAATTTCTACATTACATTATATATTTTTTCAATAATAAGCATGTAATTATTGCAACTGCGCAATGGAACTTGAAGATTTACTCCCCCGGTTTTCCCTTCGACGCCTCGACGCCATGTGATTTCATCTTTGAAGTAGACGCAGGGAAGAGAGTAGAAGTCGAGGTTAAAATTGTATTTCTGATCATAACAAAAATGTATTCCAAATCATAACAAGGACAATATGTTTGTATTCTTTTCGTTGCTCGTCAATTCACATGCACGTACACGAAAATAACAATATAAATAAAAGCCAATAAAAACCTTCAATATTTTTCTCAAGGTGCTGCTCCTCGAGGCGAACTCCTGCTGCGACCAATTGATTCTGTTCGAATACTACGTTGGAGGAACTGTTGTCGCGAAGTGGGTCTATTCATTTGAATAATTTATAAGTGTACTGTATTATTTTGGGTTTTTTTTAAAAACATAATTTGAATGGAATGAAAACACATGGACAAACTATTACGCCACTTCACCACAACGCTGCAGCACACATCTTGTAAATTACAGTCTGACCGGATAAATCTCAGACAAGACCTACACAACAACCTCGTCCAACTTCATGAGGGTTTCCTGGCAACCGAATGGAGGAGTGAATGTCAGGGGAATGATGGTGAGTGAATTTCTAAGATACGTTGAAAACGTTGTCCATATTTTAGATGACGTTCCGATCTCTGTGACTGTATATTCGGTAGAGAGATAAAGTTTACTCAAGTTGTCAATTGTGTGCGATTGCCCAGAGTTCATTTCGAATAATATTGATTTATGTACTGGTATTTGAAAACTATCGAATAAATGTGGGCATGGGCCAGGATAATATTCAATTGTAACATGCTGTTGTATCACGACTAAAGTAAGTGCATAGAACATATAGCCAAAACTAGAAAATGCAGTGATGGCGAGGCATTATCCGGAGGTGTCACCTGTAATATTGATGAATTTTTATATATATTTTTAATTTATAAATAAATCAATATTTATGTATATAACTAAATCATTATTCTTCTTAGGAAATGTTGCTTTTTCCGGTACCAAAAATGAACTCTAACTACACATGTTCATACTTCACATTGTCAATCGCCGTTGCATCGTTCCAATTACAAAGAGTTTCATTGCAGAAGTGAATTGTAGTCTGCATATACTGATAGGAACCGACCTGAAAATGTACCAGTATTCACCCCCATTTCAATAGGTAAACATAAGTACTTCACTAGCTAGCTGTTCATACTTATATGTAGGTGTGTCTGAACCTAGATTGTCCAGTGAATACCGTGAATTTCCACTCAGATATCGAGTCGTCAACGTCGAGGCATCCTCGGGATCTCAGCATTTTGGAGTCGAATCGATCGTACCGTATCCAATAGCAGAAATGGCCGGAACAAAGGGCATGCTCATAACCGGCCTGTACATTTTTTGAGGATTAGGAAGGATGATCATCGTCGTATGTTAACTACGGTTTCCCGTTTCAGGAAATTTAGGGTAATTTGTTTTTTTAAAAATTTTTTTTTAGGTTTTTTGTTGATAGCTGGCGATCACATGATCTACAGTCGCGCTCATAAGTGAGTGCGCACTTTTTGAATTTGCTGCAACTTTTTGCCCAGGGCAGGCACCATTCTGCCACTAAGGTAGCATGTGCCAAATTCATTGGAGATTATGGCCATGGTATTGGGGTATGACGCAATAGCCTAATCACTGCGTAGTGATGACGCAATAACAATGTATTTTTTTCAAAACGGCTTTATTCTTACATAGATTTATTTCTACTTGCCACACTTTCTGTGGTTGGAGATATGTCTGAGGACTACCCAGAAAAATTTTTTGAAGTTGCTGCGTGGTCGGCTGCAGACTTGCTGCAAAATGGAGGTCGAAAATACAGATCTCGGCTCCTAGATAAGCTAGAGACTCGTTCAAAGCGTCAAAATGATCGTAATCACAATTCCACGTGATCCTGAGAATAAGAAAACACTTGGTCAACATTTGCTCTCAGGGCACCAAAAAATCACTTTTTTGCAAAAAAAAAATTTTTTTTTTTGGACATTCATAACTTTCTGGGCAGTTTTCGGAAAAATCTGATTTTTATGTGATAATGTTCAAAATGTATTAACGATATGATAGGTGTTTCCCGACCCGAGTATCCCTCCGAAAAATGCCCGCCGCGGGCAGGAAATTTATCCAAACAGTCTAAAAAGTTGGGCATCATATCGTTAATACTTTTTGCACATTCTCACATAAATTTTTTTTCAGAAAACTGCCCAGAAAGTTATGAATGTCCAAAAAATGAGCATGCAAAAAAGTGATTTTTTGGTGCCCTGAGAGCAAATGTTGACCAAGTGTTTTCTTATTCTCAGGATCATGTGGAATTGTGATTACGATCATTTTGACGATTGAACGAGTCTCTAGCTTATCTAGGAGCCGAGATCTGTATTTTCGACCTCCATTTTGCAGCAAGTCTGCAGCCAATGTGCGACCACGCAGCAACTTCAAAAATTTTTTCTGGGTAGTCCTCAGACATATCTCCAACCACAGAAAGTGTGGCAAGTAGGAAAAAATCTATGTAAGAATAAAGCCGTTTTGAAAAAGTACATTGTTATTGCGTCATCACTACGCAATGATTAGGCTATTGCGTCATACCCCAATACCATGGCCATAATCTCCAATGAATTTGGCACATGCTACCTTAGTGGCAGAATGATGCCTGCCCTGGGCAAAAAGTTACAGCAAATTCAAAAAGTGCGCACTCACTTATGAGCGCGACTGTATGTACAGGGTGCGAGAAAAGTATGGTGACAAGTCTTTTACGTAATATCTCGCGAAGTAATGATTGCATAGATTCCTGCTTTCGCCATTGTATGACTGCATACAGTACCTCCAATAATTTTATCACAGTTCCCCATCTATCGATTTTGTCTTTCTGAGCTTTTCGATTTTCAAGTTCGAAAAAATGGGCCCTTGGCCCGCAGCTCATTTTTCTCTTTAATTAATAATAAAAAAAATTGGGAGAAATTAAAACACTGCGCACCAAGTGGGGCTTAATTGAAATTTGTCACAATACTTTTCTCGCACCCTGTAACGTACACGAAACACAACAGAAAATTACCCAACATCACATGAACCGGGGAAACTCAAATGATAACATTCCAACTGATTATATTATATTGAAGCATTGTTGAGGAAAAAGTCTGGGATAATATTGAACAAAATATATACACGGTGCTATGACAAGTCACCCGGAAGGTTATCATCAGTGATCATAAGTGTCTCTTCTTATGGCAATAATTTCCAATTTAACTCACATCATCATTCTCAAAGACGTGACACTGAATGCGAGTTCTTGATGCCGTCATTGAGAGGTTTTTCGACAAGTTGTTTTTCATAATCTTATTTACCCGATCACTACAGGCCTGAGTTATAAAATAGAGGATACAATTAAACTTCACAATTCGTTGACTAATTTTAAAAAATTTTAAAAAAATGTCAATGCTCACCGTGTTAGTACAGTCCGCTTGAAAGACAGGTGTGTTCAATGTAAATTTCAACGTGTCGGGATCTCGATATGCTGATTGCTGGCTTAACATTATTCCGGGAAACCACCTTAAAATTCGCTTAAATTGAGCAAAAATATATGCCAATACTCCTTGAATGAGGCGAGGTGCCTGTTATTTTCTTGACAGGTTCGAGTTATGTTGTAGTTCCTGAACCACATTTATGATTATTTAAAATGTATTTAATAAACTCGCCCCTGTGATGTAATGTAACGGCATGCAATCCCAGTACAGTTGTCCGTTGTCTGAAATGCCCACATTGTTGGGCGCATTAAAGCAACTCTGATTTCTCCCAACCAGTCAACGCGTTGGAAGAAATCAACGCGTTGGAAGAAATTCTTCCAACCAGTCAACGCGCCACCCACTGGTCACTGGTTACGACTGGTCGGACAGTTCTTAACCACTGGTGCCCTGACCAGTGGGTGGCGTGTTGCCCAACCACTTGTTGGAAGAAATCAGAGAAACATCTTACATTCTCGAAGCATGACACCAACTTCTCCTCTTTAACTTTTGTTCCATTCATTCGCAAGTCATTGCAGTGGTCGGATCTGTGTTTTCGTGTTTTAGGTTGGTGGATAATGTATGTCACTTAAAAAAAAAACAATAATTTTCGCACGCTTTTGCAAGTTGGCAATTTTCCAATTCTAGAATGTTCTAGATCGTTCTCGGAAGTACCCCCTAAAGCTATATAAGAGCTGCCTCTTTTAGTTGAAAACAAATTATGGCCCCTATAACCGAAGATCAACTTCACGTCTTATACTATTACGAATGACTGCGCGGAGACAACGCGAGCAAGACCACCGCGAACATCAACGAGGTATTCAAGGAGGATGTGACTACTTATCGCACAGTACACCGATGGTTCAATCGCTTCGAGGAAGGAGACACAAATCTCGAGAATGGACAATCCGCTGGTCGCGCAATCACTACCGATGATTCTGAATTACTCTGTGCCATAAGGGAGAAGCCGGAATCCAGCACCCGTGACCTGGCGACCACACTCGGGTGCAAACCATACGACAGTTCTCGACCACCTCAAATTGCTCGGCTACCACAAAGTCCTATCGAGATGGGTGCCTCGCCAGCTTACCGATGGCCAGAGGTTAACCCGTACGAGTATCTGCCAATCTCTTCTCCTTCGCTCCCACAGGAAGGAGTTTCTGGAAGACCTGGTGACTGGAGATGAGAATGTTCCTCTACGATAACAGTACCCGTCACGCTGTCTGGATCCCCCGAGGAGAAGATACACCAACTCAACCGAAGCCGACCTCCAGCCCAAGAAGATTCTTTTGTGCTGCGTCTGGGATGCGAAATGGATGCTGTACTTTTACCTGCTCCCCCAAGGACCGACAGTCAACTCCATACTCTCTGGCCGCTGCCATGAGAGAAAAGCGTCGGGGACGGACTAAAGTATACCTGCTCCATGACAACGCTCGACCTCATACCGCAAAGTTGACTCAGTCCAAGCTTGCCGAACTGAACTGGGAATACCCCACCCGCCCTATTCTCCTGACTTGGCACCCTCTGACTACCACTTGTTCCGTGCTCTTAAGTTGTTCCTACGCAACAAAACCTTTGCTGACTTTAACCACCTGAAAACCGAAGACACCAAATTCTTCGAGTCCCAGCCCTCTTCTTTCTGGGAGAAGGGCATCACTGACCTGCCCAATAGGTGGACCAATGTTGTTCAGTACAATGGTGATTATATTGTTGATTGACTGTTGTGTGTTATTGAATGAGAAATAAAAATGTTATGAAAAAAAAATGTGACATGCATTATCCACCAACCCAATATTTTCGAATATTCGGTACATGGAAATGTTGATCAGCAGAGTGCGTTGAAATTTGTGTGTGAGTGAGAGTTCAATCGAACGTTTCAGTTACATCACTTTTTAGTGATATCCAAACACAACGTTACACCAACTGCAACGCTTTCTATGCTTGCATAGCTCGTGCGTTTTGCAAGCATATGACCACAGCCAAGTATTCAATGCATGTTGGTTGTAAATGCTTGATGGCACGATGCATAAGCTCGCGTTAGATTAGTTAGGGATTCAGATATTCAGTACCTGCAAAAGCAGGTCCTTGCGCGATCCTTCGAGCCATAGCAACCATCCAAGTGAGCCGAAAATGGCAAGGATGAAGCGCAAGCCTGCAATCACGTCGATTCATCAACCAACTTTTCCGTAAAATCGAGTTTGCGTAACTTGTTGAATCTCCCGTTGATGCACCATAATTGGGTAATATCAGTATAACGGGTGTATCAAAATGCTAGGTTATTGTTATGGTAAAGGTAAAGGTAAAGGTACATTCCGTCTTCGAGACTGGGCTCGCGGAAGAACACTGCTAGGCCAGCGTCAATTTGGGCAGATTCAGTCCGCAGCGCCCACCTTTCGCCAGACCTATTTACCTGCGTGATCTAGTCACGACTACCAATTCCCCGTCCCCAATGGGTAGGCGCCTTGGTGAGGCGGAGACGGTGTCACGGCCGGGAATCGAACCCGGGTGGAATGGAATGGGAGGGCGCGCCATAGACCAGTACACCACTTCGTCTATTGTTATGAAAGGGTACACATTTGAACTTTGTCTACAGTCATCTTTTTAATAAAAATGGAAAAATACTAACCTGTCTCATGAGGATGGGTCCGAAGAAGCGAACCACGCAAATAGCGTCGTTGCAAGTTCGAAAATGTTCAATATGTATATGGAATTTGGAAACCTTACGAAGTGGTTTGTCCCAGTTCCCAACTCCATTCGTTGCATACCAAAGATATACTTCCACCGAGAGTTGCGAATAAGAGAAGTTGAAGCATTGAGTTCACAAAACTGAATACATAGTGCAAATGGATATCCAATGGAGTAAATGATATAGGCAGTAGTCAACATGAAGTGTACAGACACAAGGTGCAGTAAGGGGGATGTTGTGCGAGCTTCAACTGAGTTTGGCTCGATATTGAAGGTGTTAACCAGTCAATTTCGATGTAATTTCAGAAGGAAAAGACGAATAGATGTTTCACTGAATTCAGAAGACTAACAATTCCCTGTTGAAACAAATTCTCATCTACCCACGCGTGTTTCCTGATTTGTTTTCGCGCACAGTTTTCACGCCCGATTTTAGCATGCTGATTGAGAGATTTCGAAGAAAGGAGATATTGAAAAATTATCGTAATTCGCAAGACAGCATTTAAAGTTCATAAATTCATCAGACACACAATGTAAACTTTAAATAATTGCGTTATATCGTTGAACACCACAAAAGCATGCACAATACGCAAATGAACGAAATTGTCAAATGTACTGCCGAATCATTATCCTTTCCTGGAGCATCAGTGGACATTGTGCCTACTGTCGACGGAATTGTTATCTAAACACGTATGCATATTTGTAATACATTTGAATGTTCAATTCAATCCTGAGAACAGCAAGTAGGTTGTACGTTACCGATTGGTCGGACTCCACATTGTCAGTAGCAGTCGTATCGTTCCAATTGCATTGCAATTGCAATTGCAAATCCAATTGCAGGCATTGCAGAAGTGAGTTGTAGTCCGAAAAAATCGATAGGAGCCGACCTGACAATTCCATATCTTTGTTATGTGCATCTGATGGTACTGTATGATCGATTGGATGCGGTACCTACTCTTGACCTACCGATCGAATATTGACCATGGCCCCGGGTTCATGGGTGCTAAGTGCTTGCGACAAGCACTTAGCACCCATGAATAGGGGTCATAGGGGTCGCCGCCGGCGTGGGCAACTATGGCAGCACTGCATCGATGTGATTAAATTATATAACTCGGCGATCTTGAGTTTCGCTCCCCTTTACCCTATAGTGTTCATGGTCCAAATTGATAAGTTGAGTGGAAAATCATGGTTAGATAAATAACAAATAACGTAACAATTTATCAATACAGTACCTCAAGAAGTCCTTTATCCCAGTAATGTTAGCATCGATTCGTTACGATATTTTGTCTTTATATATCCATGATTTACCGCTGAAATTCTCAAATGTGGACAATGAACCCCTTCGATGATGGAGAGCGAATCGTTACAGGATCTAATCAGGGTTATGTAGTGTAGCACACACTAGTAACAATGAAACAACCCCCATTATGCTAGCTCAAATATCCAGCAATTGGTGACCCGTTGTGCTTTTGTCGGCTGTGCTTTTGTCACCCCCAGGCACAATTAATAATACTCAGAAAATTGCCCGAAATCGTTAGAAAATTGTATCGGGATATCAGAATTCAGTATTCTTTGTGCGATAACAAAGTTATACAGTTATTTTTTAGATACACAGAATACCGCAAATTTCCACTCGGATTCCGAATCGTCCACATCAAGGCATCCTCTTTTGACTACTACAATGGACTTCGACTAGCTGAGTTGCGTCCAGTAGCAGTAATGACCGGTACAGAGTGGTCCGTCATACCCGTACATGACATAATGTGATACATTTCTTCAGATTGTACTTACATCGCCATAACCGAATACGTGACACTGCATACGGGATCTGGATCCTGTTATTGTGAGGTTATTTTGGATTATCGTATTGACAAGGGCGATGCAGGCCTGGGTAAATGTTTTTGGAAGATACTGATTTCTTTTAAAATTGTATTTTAATAATTAACAGTATTCCAACTCAACCTGACTTGTACAATCTGCAAAGAAGAAAGGTCTATCTAATGTAAGTGGAGTTGTATCGTTATATCGATACTTTGTTTTGTACACAAAAATGATTCCGGGAAACCACCTGAATTTGTATTATGTACAAACTGAAAGGCTGCCGTTACTCTTTGAACACGTCGTTATTCGGGAAACTATTCTGACAAATCCGCTTTACATCAGATGTCCTGAACCGGAATTATGATCGGACAAAACGCAGCAGCTATCGTTTTAGGCGTTTACTTTATACTTCATTTGTTTCTCTCTTTCCATGGTCTACCACCAAAAAAATGCGAAAAAAAAAACTCGCCACGGGGCTGTTTCGTAACGACACGATGTTCCAAAGCAGTGGTCGATTGTCTAAAACAAACAGATTCTCAATAAGGTTCAGGTAATTTGTTCAGTTATTTCTCAGGTAATTTTGGGGGCACATTTTGGGAATGCGAAAAAAGTGTATGCTCTTAAGCTGGACACCGATGATTAAACTTACATTCTCGTGGCAAGATATTGACGGCTGATCTTTGATCTTGGTTAGATTCATGAGCACACCGTTGTATTGATTTGACCTATTTTTTCGTTTTTAAAAAAAATTGATTAAAAATATTACCTGCAAAAGCAGGCCCTTACATCCATAGCCGAACCGTAACATCCGTCCAAATTCGCTGAAAATGGCGTTGATGTGATGCAACCCTGCAGTCAATTTACTATTTTATCTGAAATATGATATTGTGTGTAAAAACTGTATTTCCATGACAAATCAAAATTATAATGATTATTCTTATTCTTATTATTCTTATTCTTATTCTTTATTCACCAACATTTACATGGTACGGGAGTGACGTGATGATTAGGTAAGGTGGTATTTTGGCTCGGGCGAGCTTGTGGGATGGGGGGATGTTTACATCCCCCATCCCAATATTGCAATCATAAACATATTATCAAGTTTGTGATTACCTGGGCTGCCAGGGAGGGTCCGAGAAAATCCGCAACACACACATCGCCATCACACGTTCGAAAAATATATTTTTTTAAAGTCAGCATTGCAATTGCAGAACTTACAAATTTGTGCCAGCATTGCACAATAAAGTGGAAATGCTACCGAAATTGAGGAGCAAGAGGAGTAAAATCATAATTTCAACAAAAATGTGGGGCGAGCTTCAGTCTTGTTCGAATTCGTTGTGAAATTGTGGGTTTGATTTACTCGCCAATTTGCACGATTCTTTCCGATAATCTAACAGATTTCAGAGATCCCTCAATGTTGATGCAGAAAAGAGTAGACTACATGTATTCGCTGTTCTGAAGATTACTGGGGACTAAAGTTGGACAATAAAACAAATTATCAAATTGCAAAATCAGAGATTGAAGCTAACTGATTGAAGAGGCCGGTTCCCCGGTTATGGAAAATGATTTATTATAACGAAAGTAGGTTCATGATACAGAATATCGAAGCTTTACAAAACAATGATGGTGAGTAATTATCTGGTGGCGTTGTGACCTGGAAGAAATATTTTGAATATTTTCCTTATTTTGAATAGCGTTAGTATCAAAATTTCATTACCGCTCATATATTACCACACGTCATAAAAAACAATAGTATATGCCAATTCTAAAAGTAACTCACTACTTGTTCAAACTCCACATTCTGAATCGACGTCGTCTCGTTCCAATTACATAGTGTTGAATTGCAGAAATGAATTGTAGTCTGCATATACTGATATGAACCGACCTGATACAATATCCGTTAGATTTCGTAATTTGCGCCAATGTCTATTCAACTCGCATTGTGAACTTCACACACTCTATCGCGAACCGGCCGGCGAATAAGAAGAGAAGGTGACCCGAATTACGAATTCTAGTGTACACCCCCCCGCCCCCCCCCCCCTGAGGCGGATAAATGGAAAAATTAGTCGTTAACTAGCTGTTTAATGTTTTTTCTTACTTAGATTGGAAAGCATATATATACCGCGAATTTCCACTCTGATAAACTGTCGTCAACGTCGAGACATCCTCGGGTTATCATGCCTTTCGGGTCGAATCGATTGTGCCGGATCCAATAGCAGAAATGAGCAGAGCAAAGCGCATCCTCATTTTCGGACTAAACAATGCTTCGTATGGTTATAATATTCCAATTAAGCTTACATCGCCATTGTGAAAGACGTGACACTGAATACGGCTTCTTGATCCAGGAATGGACTGATTTTTAGAGAGGTTATTTTGCATAATCGAATTTACATGAGTATTACATTCCTGAGTTAACACATTTATAGCAAAACAGCAAAGCTTGGATTGGAAAGTGAAATTTTAAAAATTATACCACTTTCGTCAAAATTCACCTGATTGATACAGTCCGCTAGGAACTGTGGTAGGTTCAATTTTAATTTCAAAGTGTTGAGATCTCGGTAAGATGTTTGTTCAGATAGCAATATTCCGGGAAACCACCTGTAACCTAGGTCATAGTACACACGAACAATACGTGTCGATACCCCTGGAATGAGTAAAGGTGCCGGCCAGAATCTTTACAAGTACGAGTCATCCATTGTTCCCTAAACGACGCTGATGATTCGAGGACAGGTTACTCTATTGCTCTGTATAGTCACTCGACGGGTCGAGAGTATATTTTAAATGCCAATCACTTCTCCCCTTACGCAATAGCCTTATACTTCAATATTTCTGTACAAAATCCACTTATGATGCTCTACTATTTACAACTCACCCCTGCACAGTAATGTAACGACATGCAGTCCCATTGCACTGGTCCGCTCTCTGAAGTTCGTTCAAGTTGCGTGTATTTTTGAAAACTTACATTCTCGAAGCAAGATATCAACTTATCAACTTCAACTTGTTCTGCATTCATATGCGCATCATTGCACTTTTCATTTGATCTGCGGTGTCCACTACTTGAAAAGATAACTGGGCAAGCATTACCTACAAAAGCAGGCCCTATCATCATCCGATCCATAACAGCCATCCAAGTGACCCGAGAAGGGAAGCGATGACACGCAACCCTTCAAAATGGTTTATGTCCGACACTCTCGAACGATGTCCGATACTCTCATCGAACTAGTTAACGGAGAAAGTTGTATGACCTGATGGACAAGTGAGCCGTCGTAGAAACGGACATAGCAAATGTCGTCGATGCAAGTTCGAAATGGTTCACATTTTATTGTTTTTATGGGGGTGACAATTGCCCAAACGACAATAGCCCAACTCGTCGCCGTTCGCTTGCAATTTAGCGCAGCGACTTGGGAGTTGTTTCATTGTAACCAGTATGCGCTCTCATACATTTCCATATATTAGTCTTGTTACCACGCGATTGTGAGTTTTACTCCAAATCAACGACCCGGGGTTTATGCGTTTCCATGACTCCCTCCTATACGTTGAAACTCACAATCGCCTGGTAGCAAAACTAATATATGAAAATGTATGGGAGCGCATACTGGTTAGAATAAAACAAATCCTAGGTCGCTGCGCCAAATTGCAAGCGAACGGCGACGAGTTGGGCAATTGTCGTTTGGGTAATTGTCACCCCCCCCCCCCGTTTTTATTTGTAATGTGTAGAGCTTACGAAGTGGTTTGGCCAAGTTCCCAACCATTCATTGCATACCAAAGGTGAAATTCCACAAAGAGTTGTTCCTCGGATGGTCAAAATTCGAAAAAATCTCGAACTTTTTTCCTGAATTCTCCTTCAAAAATATTGCCGTGCGGGACATATGGCGAAGTTCAGTTATCGATTTTGAAAAAGTTACCTAACCCACCGGTTTGGGGC
Source organism: Pristionchus mayeri (assembly GCA_036245805.1). Lineage (NCBI taxonomy): Eukaryota > Metazoa > Nematoda > Chromadorea > Rhabditida > Neodiplogasteridae > Pristionchus > Pristionchus mayeri. Next base: position 7,391,800 of record BTRK01000005.1, read on the forward strand.
CGAAAAAGTTGAAATCATAAAAATACATGACGTATAGATTTTCTGGTGTATTTTCACATGTAGAAACCGAATTTTTATGTTAAGATTCCGATAACATTGAAAGAAGCAAGTTATAGTCAAAAACCCGCTATTTTTCATCCAAAATGGGATATAATCGGGCATAACTCTAACTAGTATACGGAAAACATATGTATTTCCTGATGAAAAACCGTGCCCGACTAGAAACGGACATATCAAATGTCGCCGGAGCATATTACAAACATAAAGGGCTTTCGAAAGTGCTCAAAAGGAAAAAAAATATCAAAAACATAATTATTTTCTTGATACGCTGCAAACGAAGACTGCACCAGAATGAGGGCGCGAGATTTGCCAGCCACGATAATTGAATGCAGCGGAACCTGCAAATTTCGTTAGAACGTGCAGGCATCGTTTACAATTTAGCTGAAAAACTGACAATGAGGTGGGAATTTGAAGCAATCTGCGAATTATAGTTCAGTAATTATCACATTGAATCATGTGTAGGGAAATAAATCATGTACTTGTCGAATTCGTTTGCTGAAGATGAATCTGCTGAAGAAAAAGCTCCAGAACCGTTATCATAATGAGTAGAGGCTTTCGCCGCTTTCTGCTTCGTTTACAACGGCCTTTCCCCGGGATTGAGTGAGAAACAACGAGCAACTGATAAGAAATATGTCGATAGCTCGATCACTCGTCTTCAACGCTGCCTGGCGATATGCTTCGATTGTCTTTTTTCTGGTTATTTCGTGAGTTTCTTCTATATTTTAGAACAAGTAATCATTCAAGCTGTCTCGAAACTGTGTCCAATAATAAATACTATTAGTTTTGTCCAGATTTACCAAAAATAATATTTCAGCGATCATCAATAGTTCTTGTCCCGATGGGTTCGACCTGTTCCGGGACGGTCAATGCAGAGGGAAATACATGACGATGGACCTCTGGTGGGATGAGTCTCAGAAAACTGTGATTTCGAAATGCAAAGAGATCAATGGACTTCCAATCATCATCCACAGCCAAGAAGTTTATTAACTTTGTTTTCTTCAACTGTTGTATTTTGTTTTCATGAGCAAGATTATTGGACTTCAAAGGAACCGGTCTGGATTGCGATTGGTACGTCTACTGCGATACTGCGGTTGTCATTCTTAAATGAGTGTTTTGAGGTTTGGAGTGTAATTTGGATACGAACAAGTGGGAGTGGGCTGATGGCTCACCAATTGACTACAAACCGCCCGATTATGATACAGGTTTCAATATTAATTTTTGTTTATTCACATCGAACATTCGGCCTATTCATGTTATTCTTATACGCTCTTTTCACCAAACCATTTTCAGAGGAAATATGTTTTAATTAATCATTATCAGCGCTCGACCAAGATTGTAAGGCTGGTTGTAGTTGGAGCGCACGAGCTAGGAACGACTGGTGGTTTGGTAAGCATAATCACTAACAGTGAGCTTCGACATTTGTCAGCGTAATTAAAGGATGCGATCATCACAATTATACCGGTGCCGATATTTGGTGCACAACTCAACTCGAGCAGCCGGTTCCTTCGGCTGATGGTTGCGATGGTTTCGCAGATGACAGCGAAGATGGAGTGTGTTATCAGGTAATCCATCATGGTTCCACCTATGCCCCGTGATATCGGGGGAAAGGAGTAGTAGTTCACACAATTTCCGGCAAGCACGTTCGCGTCTTGGAATGATTGATTTCGGCTTGGTGGAGCATACTAGAGCTACAATATAATTATGGAAACAATGCAAATATCACGTTATCATCAATTTAGATCGGCGAGAGCGCTGAAAACTGGCAAGGCGCTCAAATGATTTGTCAGCAATTTGGAACGAAAGTTGCGTCAATACATAATGACCAGGTGATAAGCTTTTTTTGTATTGTATTGTTTTGCATTCATTAATTATCACAATTAAACAATTTGCTGATATTACACAGGAAAACGCATTCATTCGCCGTCTCGCCATGTCGAATGGTGCCGCAAATGGAGTGTTCTTGGGAGCCATGCCTTCAGGGAAGGGGAACGATTACTCGTGGATCGATGGAACTGATTGGGATTATGATCATTTCAATCCGGGTCTTCGTAAATTTTGTATTTTGAGAATGCTCCGATATTATCCTCTCATTTTAGCAATATTAGAGCATTAGCAACTAGTATAACTTTTACAATTACACTTCTCGATTGTGCCTTTTTATTGGAAATTATAAAATTTTAAAACTACATTTTGAGGATTCCCTCAGTCCGCCCTTGGCGATTGCCTTGCAATGGACACTTCAAAGACGGATGGATATTGGATAAACATGAGCTGCTCCTCTCAGCTGCCCGTCGCATGCGTTCGCGAACGTACGTCTTGATGGATGAATCCAATTGAAACGGATTAATTAGGAAAATATATACATTCTGTTGTAGCTCCAGTAATAGTGGTGTACTTCAGAAAAGCCGGTTGTCGAACCATTCTGTGCCACCGGTCCTTGGAAACAGGAAGAACTCGTAAGTTCATGCAATTTTAACCGTTTACATAACTTTGCGTTTCAGATCACGTCACCTGGGTTCCCGTTCAGTGCAAACACTTCCTGTGATTATTTCCTGACCGTTGAAGTCGGAAAGAAAGTGGAGGCGGTAATTAGTATTATCTTCTGCATAATATTATACAATGCTCGCCAGGTCATAGAGTTGGAGGCGAACTCTTGTTGCGACTTTCTGGAAATTTACGATGGTCAAGTTGGTGGTGCTTTGATTGCCAAGTGAGACTTGTTTTTTTCATATTTCTATTTTTCATATGTATAACTGATCAATTACTCAGTCTGACTGGTGTAGTATGCTCGAAGGCAGTCAAGACTACAACTTCCAACACGATGAGAGTGAACTGGCAACCGAACGGAGGAGTGAATGTGCGCGGACTGGCTGTGAAATGGAGTTGTCAACATTTTCTGATAACTGTATTGTAGATGTCGTTCCGCGGAGTACTTCGTTAATCACATTGCTCTCGTTACCAAATATTCTACATTCATTGAAAACAAATTTATTCTTGAATACAATTGTTTACATTATCATGCCACTTAATTTATTTGTTGCGTCAAATAACGAAAAAGAGTGAACAAAAATGATGACGGGCGGCCGGATGCCAGTCAAATTGAAGGAAAATGAAAATGATTAGCACCCCGAGAACCCTTTTCTACAATTTTTGAAATTCTCAGTGTAAAAATGTTTTCTTTAATTTGTGATACAAAAAGCTTGTACAAATGTGTAGTTTTCAGAGAATTCACAAAATTGCATGTAGTATTTTGAAGTCGATTCCGTTCCAAGTACAGAGCGGGTAATTGCACCTTCCTCGGAGTAGCGATTTCACGTTATTGTTTCCGCCAATTAGAAAGTTCTCACTGCCACTAATTCAGCTTTACTTCGAATGCAGATCAACAATCGATATGAGCATTGAGGGTCTGCGATTAGCTATTGCAATCGGTGCAGCGAACGACTTGGCGACCGCGCCGCGTGCGTGCACGCGCGCGTTCTTGCGTCCGCACCAGAGGGAAGGCACAGCCAAGCATATTGACAGCGGAAAAGCGGTGACGGTTATGGCATCAATGGAAATATAGAGAAACAGCAAGAATTGCGTCCAAGCACTCGATGTTGCCCTGATGTGAAAGGATGATTGTACGCGCGCCATATCTGACCTTGTCGTACCGAATTATAGCATAGTTGTTGCTGAGAAACAAATTAATAATTGAAGCGATCTGGAATGATATCTGTGTAAATATAACTTTCGAAAGTAATTACGCCATAGACGACCAGCACCACAAAACCTTGTGCAAACGTCTTAAGGTGGCTGGCAGTCCTAAATCTGGGCAAAGCCCTAAAATTTCATGCATATAATCCGATAATGTACCCGAACCTCTTTCTCTTCATAATTAAAATAGATATAACAATCGGCCTGTTTAATCTGTCAGAAATGTGCGAGAAAAAGTTGCGTAAAAAGTTCGCGAACTTCTGATTCTCTCCATTTCGCATGCTCTCTCTCTTTCTCTAACCAGGTCGATGAAAAGTTCACGAACTTTTCGACGAACTGTGTTCGAAAATCATACTTTTCTTTTGTCTTACTTACTTTTATAAACTATTTTTGCTTTTAACTTATGATTTCTTATAATGACAACCTTCCCTTAGCTGAAATAGCTTCAGAATACAGCGTAGTGAAAGTAAACACGGTTGGAGTATTTTTTTCGAAAATGGGTCACCACTTTCCCCACCCTGTAATGTCAAGCTATTCCATCAGAGGGAAGGTTGTTCTTACGCAGTCATAAGTTAAGAGCAAAAATAATTGATAAAAACAAGTAAAACAAAAGAAAAGTACGAATTTCGAACGAATTAATGCCGGTTTTTAACGAACTTTTCAAGGAGCTGCATGAAAAGTTAGAGAAAGGCGAGAGAGCACGCATTCTTGAGAGAGGGAAAAGGAAGTAAACAATCACTGCTTCCTTTTCCCTCTCTCAAGAACGCGTGCTCTCTCGCCTTTCTCTAACTTTTCACGCAGCTCCTTGAAAAGTTCACGAACTTTTCGACGAACTATGTTCGAAATTCGTACTTTTCTTTTGTTTTACTTATTTTTATCAATTATTTTTGCTTTCAACTTATGACTGCTTATAAGAACAACCTTCCCTCTGATGGAATAACTTGACATTACAGGGTGGGGAAAGTGGTGACGAAAAAAAAAAATACTCGAAAAAAATACTCCAACCCTGTTTACTTTCACTACGCTGTATTCAAAATTGAGACTTTTGTATAATTTTTTATTAAAAGATGTGACTTTTGTATCATTGTTGATTCAAAAGATAAGGCTTTTGTATCACCACTGATACAAAAGATCTGGCTTTTGTATCACTTTTGATTCAAAAGATGAGACTTTTATATCACGTTTGATTCAAACGATATTATTTGACATCACGTTTGATACAAAGATACGTCTTTGGGATCACTTGCAAGAGCCCTCACTCCCTCACTCTTGCGCAAAGCTTCAACTTTGCCATCTACTTCATTGCCATGTATCGTCGACAAAATCTTTCTTTCCCTCGTTCTTTCAGCACTCTAGGTATGACGCAATACCCTTGTGGTACATTCCCTGGGCAAAAAGTTGAAACCCATTCCAAAAGTGCCCCATGACTTTCCAGCGACTATACTTAAATAAAATTAAATGCAATTAGAACATACGAATAGCTTGATAATTCCGCATAATATAACTTCGGCGACAATGAGCAGAAACGAGAACTGAAATTTATGAGTATCAGCATCTGAATGCTAGCGAAAGTTTACGTGAAACAATTTTGGTGTCTTCAAAATAATTCCAAGCGTGGTAGTATTCGTGACTACGGCTACCACTGCAATCATCAGCTCATCATTCAGGTTAACTTTTTTCCCACCAATAAGTGATTTATAAACGTAAAACGAGGACGGGAAGAGAATGTTGATATCGCCGCCGACTGCTACGGGAAATAGACCACTGAAACATCGATAATTAATAAATATATTAATGCGATGCAATATTCAAATGCATAAAACAAATCCTCAGATATGGAGAAAGCCTCTACAATTCATCGTTCATTCACGGCTAGATTCCAGCGAGCACCGAAGGGTTAATGAACCCACTAGGCATCCTAATTTTTCGAGAAAACATTCAAATGCTGCAGCGGGTTTTGAAGCGCCCGTTAAATGGATGACGGCCTGTTCATCTCTATGCGAACTGGAAAGCCCGGGAAATGAGAGGCTGTATTTTACTGAGTGCAGAAAATCGATTGGTTTGTGGCCAATCCGTACAAAAAAAACTAACGGTCCTAGTGCGATGTTCGGGCGCATCTTTTGAGGGTGGTGAAGCGAGTATCCTTAGATTCTTGCAGGGAAAACACGAAAGAGAAGCGGGTTTTCTTTCCTGCAGGCGGATCGAAACGTCTCCTCTACTAATTGTGCGGTTGGAATGGGAGAGGGGAAAATTTAGAGTTTTGAGTCGCTTTCGAAATCAAACATCGGATCGAGAATATAATTTACACGGCACTATCCCTCCCTCCCACTTACTCATAACATTTCACAGAAGGGTATCCGAGATAATCTGATTAGGTGCAAGTGAAAAATTTGTGTCATAATCAATGATGGTTTTTTATGCTGTAGAAAGAATATTAACAAAACAATACATCATTTTATTCTTACCATTAATTATCTAGTGTGCAACGTGTTGTAAACTGATTCCAAAGTTGCTCAAGCGCCACTCCACTAAAAAGTGGCGAAGCCGATAAAATCCAGTATAAAGTGCATCGGATTTGCTTTGTTCTTTCTTATCACATAAATTTGAGGTGTCTTCCCCTTCTCCTTTGCAGCTTTCTCTTCTGTTTATGTTTACCACAGCCTTCTTCATTTTTCGCACATTGTTGCTATTAGTGTTCGAGAAACGATTGTTTTCTTTCTATGCACTTGCATTGCTAATAGAATGATAAAGGTCTCTGAACACTACCTCTAGCAATTCCAGGCCACATCTTCTCCAATCGCCAACGATGATCCAACTGCTAGACTCGGCTTGGTTTCCCTTTCGGCGCAGACGAGCAATAATCCCAAGAATAAAGACGGCAATCGCAAAGGATCAAATGCAGTGAAACCTCCTGCCGCTCAAGGTAACATGCTGATGAAAGATGCTGAAATCTGGAACGTGGATAATTTTAGCGCCTTCGAAACCGTGTAAAACAGCTGGGAATATTCAACATGGTGCTCGGCGGCGCTCATCAATGCGCATAGCGTTAAATCTCCGGCTGCTAAAGATTCTACTCACGAACTTGGCAACCATTGAAAGAAAAAACGAAAATAATGAAAAGTTATGTAATTTCAGCGCCCAGTGTTCCCAATAACGGTTATTCATCCAATAAAAGGGAAGATGGTGTTCATTTGAAAGATGAAAGCGGTAAACGAAAAGGTATTCACTAGGTTTCGAAATTCGGATAATCTTCGATTCAAACTAAACATACCTGGGCGGGTGGAGTGCACTGCGTCGGAAGAGAAGAATGACTTCATTCCGCCTTTGGTATATCAAAGGCGAGATGCAGTTGTAGTTTTCATCCGACATTCTGCCGTCGGATTTTGCCATAGGGTAACATTGAATCGTTTCAATTCTGAATTTATTTGTCCTTTCAAAAGAGTGCATGTTGTCTTTTCAAATGCTGTACGATCACAATAGGTGTCGATTAGAGATCTTTTGTACCTGACACTCCCAATCGACTAGTTTATGCATTGATGATACAGTGATCTGTAATTTTAAAACTTGAGCATAACCACATGTGCATCACAGGTATCACGAGTCAACGGAGGTGCGCGGGAACAATTTTCAACTTTTATTTTTTGTTTCGGTTTGTATTATGGTGGCAACATACACTAGAGCCAACTTCTCGAAAAATCTAGGCCACAGGGCCCGGAGCCGTCATTTACGAATTTTCCGGTTTTGCTTCCGGCTATACTGTATTTCAGCTCCCAGATGTGCTACCGAGGTGGCGCGGGGCTCAAAATGCGTGGAAAAATACGACGAACAACTTTTATGTTGAAAGTGAAGCAGTAGGACTGAAACTTCGGAAAACATGAAACGACGAGTACAAAAAAAATCAGGCAGGCTCGGAGGGAAACGAAAGCGAATTTTATTGTACATTATAGAAGATTAAGTCCATACACGTATAGATAAAAATTATGCTTAGCACTTTTAGGATGGTCTACGGTATAGCTCCGAATGTCGAAAATATGGGAAGTCAAATTTTGAAAAATTCGCATTTCGCAGATCTATAATTTTAATCGATCAGTTCAATCAATTTTGTATATTTCTCGATCGAAGAAGTCAGTTGAGGGTGAAAGAGCACGAAATTTTCTCACTTCAAAAATTTAGATTTTCAAACATCATCATTTGCCAAATTTGTTCCCATCCAACTAAGGACAACGCCATCTCTGGAAATGAACTCAAATAGTTATCAATAGTAGTGAACATCATAAGTACATTCTGTCATTATTGGCTCTCCAGCCGATTCCATTCCCTTGATTTGAATGCTCAAACTTGCCCGAACGAATGGTCGAAATTCAACATAAATGTCTTTAGACTACATTTTGAGGAATCCCGGCTATTTTCAATCACAAAAAATCATTTTTTGATCACAAATTATAGAAAATGTTGGAATTGTGGCTTTTTTCAATACTGTTCAAAAATTCAAAATTTCGAGGTTCAGAAATTTCAGATTTTTTGAACGAACACTATCTTGCCAATATCAGTGTTTTCTATCCCACCTGAGCTCAATATGATTTTTAGTGATTGGCAATAGCCGGGATTCCTCAAAATGTAGTCTAAATACAATTATCTTTAATTTCGAACACTCTTTCGGGCAAGTTTGAGCATTCGAATCAAGGGAATGGAATCGGCTGGAGAGCCAATAATGACAGAATGTACTTATGATGTTCACTACTATTGATAACTATTTGAGTTCATTTCCAGAGATGGCGTTGTCCTTAGTTGGATGGGCACAAATTTGGCAAATGAGGATGTTTGAAAATCTAAATTTTTGAAGTGAGAAAATTTCGTGCTCTTTCACCCTCAACTGACTTCTTCGATCGAGAAATATACAAAATTGATTGAACTGATCGATTAAAATTATAGATCTGCGAAATGCGAATTTTTCAAAATTTGACTTCCCATATTTTCGACATACGGAGCTATACTGTGGCCGTAGGCCACCCTAAAAGTGTTAAGCACAATTTTTATCTATACGTGGATGGTCTTAATCTTCCATAATGTTCAATAAAATTCACTGTTTGGTTTCCCTCCGAGCCTGCCTGATTGTTTTTGTACTCGTCGTTTCAGTTTTTCGTTCATGTTTTCCGAAGTTGCAGTCCTACGGCTTCACTTTCAACATAAAAGTTGTTCGTCGTATTTTTACACGCATGTTGAGCCCCGCGCCACCTCGGTAGCACATCTGGGAGCTGAAATACAGTATAGCCGGAAGCAAAACCGGAAAATTCCTAAATGACGGTTCTGGGACCTGTGACCTAGATTTTTCGAGAAGTTGGCTCTAGTGTATGCTACCATCATAATACGAACCGAAACAAAAAATAAAAGTTGGAAATTGTTCCCGATGGTTAGATTTTTCATCCACTGACTCATGATACCTGTGGTATATTCAGGCATTTTCTTATAAGCGCAAGGCAGACACTACCTGTAATCCATGTCGTGAAGATGCCATTTCGTTCGACGCTCTCTTCTCACGGATAAATACCTTCATTATGATCAAATCGAGAATGAGATGTGTTACAGAATTCGTATTGTATCATACATCGCAGAGATTTCGATTGAGGTACTTTTGGGTGACGGATCATTGGAAAATCAGGGCAACTGTTTAATTTGTTTAAACATTTACTCTCTTTTCGATCTGATATGGAAAAATATCCGAATGTCAAAGTCTAACTACAGTGCTCCAGAGCTTTTCAAGTGCTCATCCTGTATCACTTTATCACAAGTCACTTTGCTTGATAACAAGTTATGGGACAGTTATAAGGTTGGTGCAAAAGTTTCTCCCTATTATATTTTTTAATCTTTATCTAGCCATATTTGCCTGACTTTTAACATTAGTTATGGGTATATATGTAGATAATACGTGCAGGATCAATTTAATTTTTGAAAGCATATTAGTGGAATAAATAATGAAAAAGTCAAAATGTCAAAATATACCGATTATTAGTTTACATTGCTGGACCCTCCCATTTGCATACGATCTAATATATGATTCTGCCCACTTCATGTGTAATACAGCTCACGTTGCTCTTTCATAATATCACAAAATATCCGACTTTCAAAATGTGTTGGAAGCTGGGAATTAGAAAATGTGCTGATTTAGTTGAAATTTTGATGCATAATGCTGCTGTTCACGAATGGATAAATGTAGCCACATCAAGTTTAAGGGTAATATTGAGACTAGCGAGTACTTCATTGTCCACAACAATAATACTTTCTGAGTCAATGGCTAAACATTCCGGGCTATGAACTGTAATTTTGCCGAAATTATTCTCGCGGAATTATCTAATTAGACGCTCATCTCATCTTGGCATGACAGCACACTGATACTGAATTACATGCAAGAGCATGCCCAGTTAGCATAATTTACACTGGTATGTATGATTAACCCCTATCTCGCTCCTCCACTTAGCGATGACCTTATAAAAAATCACTTTGAAAATCAATTGTACGAAATTGGACATATTGCTGTATCGGCGCTGCTAAAGGTGGAGAACTGGGGCACGGCTTGTTATAAAGAGTTGACATGTACCCTTTTATTACAAAAGACTGTATGAGAATTAATCAACATTGGAGGTCAGAGGAAGCAAAAATGTAAATTTCAGAAAAAAGGGAGAAACTTTTGCACCAACCTGATAATTTCGAATTTAGCTGAGCAGTTAGAGAGATGTGTAGCAGGAGATCATCGGTAATTTAAGCAAATCAACTGCATTGGGATATCATATAATCGGTGGTTAAATAGGCAAAATAATTATTACCATCACATTTTCAAATTGTTTGTGCAAGATGAAATGTCTATAGAAATGTAAAGAAATGTTGCAATATATTACGAAATTAATAAGCTATTGCACGACCTCAACCGCCTAGTGAAATTAAGTGCGCTATACGCATGTGGGCGTAGTGTTTCGTTGTAGTGCGAAAAGTTTAGTAAACCACTTTCCTTCCTGCTTTTGAAGAAAACAGCAGTCCCATAGCCACGCAATGGCGCCTATTAAAACAACAGTATAAAGCGCTACGGATTTCCTTTGATGTTATCTTCCTACAGCGCAAGATGAGGTGTATTCCCCTTCTTCTATGTGTCACTGTCTTCCATGTAAGTTTTCCACATCATTATTCATTTTTTGGGGTCGATTACGAGTAGGGTTTCCCCATTTTCGGTAATGTTGGATCATATTTGTGTAGGTGTCAAGAGCAATGCGTTACACATTCTCAAGTAATAACACCTAAAACATATCAGAAAATGATTGAAAATTCCGCAAAAGCGGAAACCTTAAAATGGAGTTTCAATGTAATTCATAGCTTCAAGGTTGCCACCTCTGCGATTTTCGAAGACCCTTCTTCAATTGGTAACGCCGCGTCTGTCTCCCCGTCGGTTGCTCCTGAGACTAAGGAGGCCTCAAAGAAGAACAAACCCAGGAATAAAGAATGCAAGAAGGCTGGATCAACGGCCAATGGCTCTGCTTTAGTGGCTACGATAAATGCAATGAGTGGAAAAGCGTCTTCTGGCAACGGTTTGTTACAGAGAGGGAATATACCTAACGTTTGAAAAATTTATTTATGCATTTTTGAAAAGGATTTTTTTTTGAAACATGGATTTAACTAAATTTATTACAGTGCCTTCGAAGTTAGGGTGGGGGAAGGTTGGCGTTTTTTAGACGAGACATGGATCGAAAGAGTACTCTAAGCACTTCATCGTTTTTGTTTCTTATTTGATGAAGTCTTCTGTTTCTGTGTACGCACATCGTAGGGATATGAGTCGAGCGCCTAAAACCGTAAATTTATCAGTCTATGTTCCGAAACTTCCACTACCACCACCCAGCCGTCCACTAGATGCCTTCATCAGATACGGAAAGCGTAGAAATTCTTGGAATTTTTATTACAGCACGTAGTGCAGTGGAGATGAAAGGTAGCAACGGCAGACTAAAAGGTACGTCTAAGCTATTTCGAACAAAGTAGTCAAGTATTTAGCCCTTCGTACTTAGAGGTAAGATGCATGGAGTGAGCAAAAAGCACGATGATTGAACTCTGATATTTATAAGTCAATTTACCATAAATTCAAAATTATTACTTGCTACATCAGCTGCATCAGCTAGACAAACAAGTATGTGATGGTGACTATGCTATTGGGGTAAGATGACTAGATGCGATGATACTGATATCTTCTACACGCTCTCACTCGCACTCGCAATCAAAAGTAGAGGATGTTAAATGCAGAGATAGTGATCCAAATTTATGCGATACAATATTCATTTTCAGGAAAGTTCTTCTTTGACTCGTCTGCCGAGAAGCCAAAAAAACAATGATGCCCCGATCAAACCTACCACTCAGTGAAGATTTTAGACATGTGCTTTAATTTTACTGATAAACATTAGTTACTGCGATCAATTCATCAAGGAGAATTTTGCGAACTTTTATCGTCTGTTGCGAGAACTGAGATATGTTATTTACTAACACTGATGACGTCATCAGTTAAATGAGGAGTAAAGTCAAAGCGCGTCCGGTTGAAATATGTTTTAATTAGAGATATATCACTCTTCAAATCGCGTGCTATATATAGCACTCTTCAAATCGCGCTCGTAGCCTGAGCTCTCCCTGATTTGCTCCCAGCCTACTACTGATAGCTATGTTCGGGATGGCGATATCAATGTAAAAATCAGATTAATTTAGGCCTTGCATATAAAATCTTCAATAATTGAATTTTGCGTCCTCCTTTAGAAATTTAATTCTCCTTTAACGTAATCGGATCTGAATGAAAACAAATACATGTGTTAGCCTAAAACTGTTGCAGCGACGACAGCGAAGATAATAACGCAATGATGGTGGAAATCCGATGCCTTAGTTGCGCTGTCGGGTTCATGTACATGTATCAGGTTGTCAAGAAAGTAATGTTAGATTTTAAAATTTTCGATTATGCGGTACCCCGTCTTTTGTTGCCGCCTGATTATTATATTGTTATGTATGACCCTTGAGTGCTTGGATACTCTTTCCATCGCGCATTGGTTCAAGCGTATCCAATAGGTATTGAGACCACGAGATCAAGTCAAAGGTGCGTCAACAAAGAGTTCATCGAATTATGCATTGGCCGAGCAATCCGTGGGGAGCTAAGATAGGGCAAATATTATGCCACAGTCGAAAAGTACGACATGCGGATACCACAATACAGTATGTGAACCTGGTCCGCAACGAAAGTCCTGTCAGAAAATTCGCCCACTTATGATAGTGACCCTAACTGAACAGCAGCCGAAATACTTATTTTCACAGCGTATGCGGCACAATAGATGTACCGATCTCAAATTTAGTACATTGAAAAATATTTCCCATTGTTAACTTAAAATTATATTTACATGAACATGCAATACTTCTACCAAAACATGCAGCATTCATCATCCTGCCATGGAAATTTTAAGATCGAAATTCGAATATTCGAAAATTCCCTGTTTTCAGGATTGCTGAAAAATTCGAACTTTTGCGCTTAACTGTTAAAGCAACTCTTTATCTATCACTGTTCGGCTTGGCTAAATCAGGGGTTTAGTCACATTTGGGGAAAAGTATTCATTCACAGAACATCAAAAATTTAAATTTTTACAATGTTACCCCTTAATCAGCAATGCTGAAAATCTTTTTTTTTTCTAAAAGCTGAAAATGCGGGAGTATAAATGTTCCTAGGTAATATGTAGCTGTATAGTGTACCATGGAAGCGCACTCATTTGCATGCCAATCTGAATGTGCCTCGAGGCAGGAAACAATAAAGCTTGAGAAGTGATACTATAAAGGTTTGAAATCAATGCTGTTCAATTCGTGCTATATTAAAGTAGTCATGATCTCAGACATATCATTCAATAGAACAGTGATTGGACATATCAATTCACCATATGAGAATGAACAGCCATTTGTCCCTACAAAATATGAGAGGCGGGAAATATTTTTAGAAAATTTTGAAAATTGCACATTTCTCACAACTTGGATTTTCAGGATATCCTAAAAGCATGATGTGATTCGAACAGATGCATATATTGGCCGAGTCAACTCCTAATATATGCTACCGAGCTAGCTTGAGATCTTAAACGAAAGGGATTTTATGCGGGCTCAAACATCATGGTTCAAATCTAACATTACTTTCTTGACAACCTAATAGATTGATTAAACACAGAGTTTGTATTAAGAGAATGACGGTGCAACGGATTTATTTAGGCCAGTCATTAAACAAATCTTTGTTTCCGTTGCTTCGAGGTTGCAGTAGTCATAAGACCACAAAAGTAATTCCAACAAATGATATCGGTAGAAGCCGCACTGAAAAAATGAGTAATGGTTTCAACACAATCACAGCTCTGCCTTCTTCCTACATTCAACGAAAATTTGGAAAAATAAATTGAATGATTGAATGTGTGAATGCACATAGCATAAATCTTATTAGAATGAGTCATTACTAGTTCTCATCCGACAAAGTGCCATCGAGTGGTGCTATAGGCTAGTTAAAGAAGGAGTAACACGAAAAATAGATTGTAAATGTGGAATAGTGGTTGTCGTAGTGGGCAGAAATCCGATGAGAAATCACTTTGTCCGAAATGATACAGATGACTCATCTCGAGATATGAGTATGAGAAGATCGGGCCTCAGCGCAGGGGAAATCGCGCCTATTTGAAATGAATGATAAAAGCAGCAACAACGAATCGCACCTAGATGGATTCGAACATACGTAAATTGCGCTTGGCGGGCAGGAGTTACCCATTGCGCTATGTTCACGATTGGTTCGGGCTGAGGATAAACATTAACACGCTCATCAGAATGCATTACCTTCCGTCTCTTATTCGTGTTACACCTTCTTTAAGGCAATATTGAATCCTTTCAACTCAGAAAATTGTTTCTCTGTTCTAAATAGTGCATATTGGCTTTTAAAATAATGTGAAATCACAATAGGTGTAGATTAAAGATTTTTTGTGCCTGGCACTCAAAATGGACCAGTTTATGTAATAGCAATACGGTGATCTGTAATGTTACAAGTTGAGCATAACTAAATGTGTATATTCAGGCATTTTCTTATAAGAGCAAAGCAGACACTCCCTGCAATCCTTCTATGCCCTGGAGATTTTCTGCCATTTCGTTCACCGCTTTCTTTCCGCTGATAAATGACTTCGTTATGATCAAATTGTCAATGATATATGCTACAACATTTGCAAAATACATCGGAAAGATTTTGCTTGAGGCACTTTTGGGTGACGGAATAGTACACAATCAGGGTAACTGTATCATTTATTTCAACATTCACTCACTTATCGATTTGATATGGATACATATCCGAATTTAAAAGTACAACTACAAAGCTCCAGCGATTGTCGAGTGCTCATCATGTCCGTCAATCCCATTGCTTGATAACAAGTTACGGGACAGTTAATTTCGAATTTAGCTAAGCAGTTAGAGAGAAGTGTAGCACGGCAATTTAATAAACTACATGGCGATATGATCGGTGATTTAAATAGGCGGAAAAGAATCAATACAAGTAGATCTTCCAATGATGTATGCTAACTTGTGTTAAGAAATACTGCAATTTCGAAATTTATAAGTTTGTGCACGGAATCAACCACCTGGAAAAATTAATTGCACAATACGTACGTGGGCGTAGCGTTTCTTTGTAGTTCGAAAAGTGTGGTAAACCACTTTCCTTCCTGCTTTTGAAGAAAAAGCCGATCCATAGCCACGCAATGGCGCCTATTAAAACAACTGTATAAAGCACTGCGGATTTCCTTTGCTCGTATCTTGCTACAGCGCAAGATGAGGTGTCTTCCCCTTCTTCTCAGCGTCGTTCTCTTGCATGTACGTTTTTCTCGGCTTTCTTCCCATATTTGTGGGATCTATTAGAAATACAATTTCCCATTTTCTGTAATTCCTATTGACTTTAATGTCGTAATGTCTCTCTGCCCGTCCTTCCGTATGTATGTGAAAGGCTCGTGAGGACTATGGTGATTCGAACAGTTGAGATCGGGCGGACATATAATGATTAAAAATTGCTCAAAAGAGGAAACCCTAGTTATGATTTGCCCAATAATTTCCATAATTTTAGGTCGCTTCCTCTGCGATCTTCGAAGACCCTGCTTCAATTGGTAACGCGGCGTCCGTCTCCCCTTCGGTAGCACCTGAGACTCCGGAAGCCCCGGAGAAGAGCAAACCCAAGATAAAAGGCGGACCTCAAAAGAGATCAACGAAAAATGGCGATGCTTTAGCGGCTTTGATCGGAGCAAAAGTTTCTGCAGCTAAAGGTTCGTTTCCAAGGAAGGGAAGGTGTTAATAATAATAATAATAATATTAATAACAATAATTTATCATGTTATTTGGGACTAGAAAAGATTGTGAATTACTTAGACAACGTGAAAGGAATCTTGGCCTAAGTCCTTAGGACTTAGACTTAGGACTCAGTCCAAAGAGGTAGTAGTCTTACTTTACGCGGCGCCTGTTCAACATGAACTTACTTCATGGTACTTGATTCCTTAAAACTCTTCCGAAATCAGGGAAAGAAAGTGCGGGAGAACTGCCGCCTATACTCAATGGAAACAAACCTTCTGCTGGCAAAGGTACCGATGAGGGATGGCTCTAGGTCGGATGAGAACAACGACGTCATTTTTCTCATCCGACCTAGTTCCAGAATGATTAAATATCTATTTCATGTTGCTATATCTGTTTTTGGGGGAAATATTCATTAAAACTGTCAGGGAAGAATTCACGACACATTTTTTTACAGCGCCCAAGGCACAAGGAGGAATTACAGTAGAGTTGAAAGGTAGCAACGGCAGAGCAAAAGGTACTTCTAAGGCTGTTTCGAGCTAAGTTGTTAAGGATCTTGGACTAAGTCCTTAGGACTTAGACTTAGGACTCAGTCCAAAGGCGCCACTACTTCGAAAATCGTTTGTTAGTAAATATTATTCATAACGCATGAGTCGTGAGAGAGTGCATATAGTGAGGAAAAAACGCACGATTTACGAACGCTGATATTTATAAGTCCGTTTTCCATTAATTCATTGTTTTACTGATTGTATCAATTGCATCAGCTAGACAATTTGGATAATATATTGTGATGATACTGTCGCGGTAGAATGATTATGCAATACGCAACTGTTTTGTGCTGCACCCTCTCTCTCACAATCAACCTGTAGAGTGGGTTAAAGAAGGACTGTCAGCAAACTTGAAATTTTGACGTAGTCATAACCATGACCGATCTTTGTACAACCATAAGAGATTCTGAAAATTTCAAATGGGTATCTCTATTTTGAACCGAGTTATCATTAGTTGGCCGAATGCCAAGGAGGGCTTGAAGGGAAGGGACGTGCGGGAATTCAAATATCTAGAAGATTTTTCAAAAACTGGTGTGATTCGAACCCGCAACCTTCCGATTACGCGGCGACTGCTTTACCACTGAGCTATGCGATTGACATTTGTCTATCCTCTTAGCTCGCGCTATGATTGTTGGATGATTGTCTAGGTCATGGTTATTACAGCGTCAAAAATTTAACTTTGCTGACACTCCTTCTTTAAAAGCAGAGATTGTGATCCAAATTTATGCGACACAGTATTCATTTGCAGGAATGTTCTCATTTGCCTCTTCTGCAGAAAAGCCTAAAAACAAGGAAGACAGCTCGATCAAATCTATCATGCTCTGAAGATTGTAGACGTGTGCTTTAATTATACGGATAAACATTGGTCACTGCGATCAATTCAGCAAGGAGAATTTTGCCAAAATATGTCGCTTATTGCCTTTTGGGAACTAAGATATCACGCCTCTTAGGAGAGAATCGAACAGATTCTGACAAAGTGACCATTTTTCAGTTATCGGTTTTCCACGTTTTCGAGATCCTCCAAGGTCAACTAAGACCCCCGTGACTGGACACTACATCTGATCCTCATCGAGCTGCTGCACCGGTCGCTCGCGCACTTTGTCCTTCGTAAATTCACTTCTAGCTTCAAAACAGACATGAAAATGTCATTTTTCTTTTCCCGGGCTATCTTTGCAGGCTCTATCGATCCGTCAACCACATTTGTCCAAGATTTCAATGCTGACGTTGCAACATTCAACTGGGCATAACTATAAAACCGCTCGAAAAGCCACTGATTTTTTTTGATGGTTGGATTCGCCTTCTCGAGGCTCGTCGTTTAAGGGGTTTGAGCTCCCATATCTCGAAGGATAACTTAGTTGCCATATCTAAAAATGTTTTTTTAGATGATTTTATTACACAGTGAAAAATAAGTTTAATTCATATAAAAACGTTGTTAGCTATGCACAATAAGTTATCATTCGAGATATGGGACCCCCTTAAACGACGCGCATCGTGAAGGCGAATCCAGCCATTCAAAAAATCACTGGCTTTTCGAGCGGTTTTTATGCCCGAGTTGAATGTAGCAACGTCAGCACTGAAATCCTTGAAAATGGAATTAAAGGATCGATAGAGCAGGCAACGATAGCCCAGGAAACTAAAAATGACATTTTCATGTTTGTTTTGAAATCCAGAAGAGAATTTACGAAGGACAAAGTGCGCGAGCGACCAGTGCAGCAGGTCGATAAGGATCAGCTGTAGTGACTAATCCAGTCCCAGGGTCTTAGTTGACCTTGGAGGACCTCGAAAAGCGGAAACTGAAAAATGGTCGCTTTGTCATAATCCTATCCTTTTGAGTTGATTCTCTCCAAAGGGACGTGATATGTTGTTTGCTAACACTGATTTATTAATGTAATTTTCGATTTCGTAAGGCGCTTATTCTCATTCAATTGATACGAAAATGGAAGCTACAATAATGCACGATAAAATGGGAAGCTGTCTTGCAGCTTGGGTTGCAGTTTCGAGGTTATGGCTTATCTGAAATAGGGTTTCAATTTTGACGTTATGTTGGCACATTTGTTTCAGATGCCCTACATAATTCAAGAGCTTATCACTTATCTAGGGCAAATACAAAAATGACTCTAAAGCGAAGTAATTAAATATTTGCATCATCTAATCAATCGTGAATAGGGCTCTCTTATTGGAAAATGTGTGTATCAATTTCAGATTATGTTTAACCTTCGCTATATATGAACTATGTAGTATACATGAAACATATCTGAAAATGATACAAAAATTTTCCAATTAGAGAACCCTAATCGTGAACCATTCACCTTGTATTCGTAGATTGTCTCCTGCTTGCAGAAATTCCCTGAGCAAAGATAAAACTCCAGATCATTATATTTATAGAATCCAGCCTGTAAACCGTAAGTGGATAAAATATGCTAACATCCAGGATATTAGGTAGGAATATAGCCAACAATGGCAAAAATAGTCTCAGAAAGGGTTCTCTGAAAGTTCTGCAGTAGGGCACAATTTTAGTTATCATCATCCAACCTATTGCCACATTCTGCTACATTCAAACAAACATACAATTGGTTTCTGGGGTGCACGGGCATCATCCACTACGGTCATGCATCCTTGCTCGGAAATGGCCGATACACGAGAGATAATGCACCCTACTCTGCAAAACACGATCATATAACTAACATATTTTGAATCAAGTCAACATATCAGCAAACACAAAGATAAATAACAACTGCAATTTGTGTTTATTCAATGCGGAAATGCGAAATAGGAAATCTGTACTGACATCTCGATGTGTATGGCATGCGAATTTAGGCCGGTCATCAGTTATGTTTTGTTCACTGAGCACGTCCGCTTGATGAAAGCACTCCTAGAATCATTTTTGGAGGAAAAAAAAAGAAAAAAAAAACAAAGATAAAAGGGCAAAAAATTCTGCTCACCACGCTTTCGCAGTTGCCAATGAACGACGAAGTTGAGCGATAGAGCATTTCCGAACCCGTACTTACGAATTCAGTTGAACTATGATCAATCAGAATGACTTCGGGAAATACCCTTATTGCATTCTGATTTACGATTCAATAACTTGAAAACGAACTCGAAATAACCCATAGGCATGAAGAATCTTGGGATGTGTGCGCTTCTGGAAAACAAACACTTCGAAATAAGTCATTCCGAACGAAGCTGATGAACTTCTTCGATATTTGGTCCACCCACCCGCTTCCTCCCCTATCAACTCCTTTTAGGTATTTCTCCCTGACTTTCGGTAGCACAACCCCTTTGTGACGGGGAGGGAATGGAAAAATGGCGGTGGGGAGATCGAAGAAGTGCCGGAACTGCGCTTACCCTCCTGTTCTGAACACGCATGTAGGACCAACGTATTTGAATGCGGTATCCTAAATTATTAATTACGTCATCTTCCTACAGTGCTGAATTAATCAACCGGTGTACGACAACTTGGATATGGAAACGCGGAAAAGTTGGGACTGCTTGGAACCTCTGTGTTACAGAGCTCTGTCCTGGAATATAATTATGATTTGGAAGCTACCGCCATGTTTTACTTGTAAATACACGCTTCGTGTTCATTGTTATCCCTCCAGCAGCCAATGTCGGCGTTGATGTTAGTGATGCAACTCTGAATAACGATTTATTTGACGAAATATTCGTATAATTACTCGAGATGTGAAGGGAGAGCCCATTTTGCGTTGCATTTATATAAAACATGCGTCGCCATTGCAGAACTGGTAGCTGCAAAAAACGTAACAATAGTTTCATAATCTGAATTATATTATTAATATGTCAAGCATAACGAACGGGACAACACGGTCGGTGTAGCGCTCGTGACATTGGATGGAGAATACCACGGGTATGGAGACTATTATGAATATCATGCAAAAACGGCAGTGAAAGTGAAGTAAAGTTCCTCTTTCCAATGTCAAAGCATCTGTCAGACTCACGTACAATTTCGGTAATTTGTGTGCACCTGCTTGCCAGTGAAAGGCGAAGTCATATCCATTTCGGAAATTGATTCTAAAATTTTCGGAAATTGATTCTAAAAAATGTACGCAAATGAGATGTTGACTATTACAGCGGCAAGACGAGGCAGTGAAGAAATTTACGAAAAAAATTGTTTATTTTCATGATGAAGTTATATAAAGTACAATTACGGTAGCAAAAAAGAATGGCAATATCATAGAGTTATTCGTTGATGATTGCGTCGTTGTCTCGACTGGGTTTGTGATTCCCTGATAATTTTGTATATTAAAAAAGAGCACGATGATTTATAATTGTTGCATATTAATATACAAATAAACCTTCGATTCCACGGTCTCCAAGTTGCAGTAATCTTCGGAACAGAAGTAGAACTCTAGCAAATGATACCGATAGTAGCCAATCTGATTATGGATCTTCTAGCAAGTCTCTTTTGCTGACTCACGCTGGGCTTTTGACGAGCTAGGGAGTCATCGACTATTGTTAAACATCCCCGACGTGAATAAGATTGCGCATAGCAGAAGTCGCCTTGACATGAGATACTGCTGTTTATGGACTGAAATATTCCTTTTTAATGATCTGCATAACTCCATTGTCTTAGCTAATCCTGCTTAATACGACAGTCATGGTTAATACGAAATGAGGCATAACTTCATACGTCAGCATAGCAGGAGACTTGTGGGCGAGAAGTGGTGAAATTGAAATCCCGCAATGTTTTTGCTCGACTAAAGCAGTCCTGAGGAATAGCTCACACATTTGTAATGGTACAAATGACTAACGAAACTTTTGCAGATGCCAATGTATGATGAAACGACCGATCTGTTCTCCTCCACTCCGCTCTCTCCCCTTTGATCAATAATGATGACATTTTCGAAAATTCTGAACACATCAAACTTTTCGAAAATACCGCAATCCTAGAACAAACTGCAAATAGTCCTCAGGAGTTAAGGCGTGATGTTGAAAATATGTTGAAACTAGCGCATTGCTCGCTTCAACGTAGAAGCATTTGGTACCACCGCATGATAATTCCTCAAATATAAATATGTTTGATACAAATTATCAATGATTCACCGGAGAGTGACACTCCGGAGATGGTAAAGGCAGGAATGCAGTGGTATTGGTAAAGTTTGCGTTGCAGAAGTCGATCCTGGTTAAGGAATTAATATATCTTTTGTACAATAAAATAATCTGAATCGCCCCCCCCCCCTTGTGTGGGAAATGAATTTGCATTATTTCCTCACTTGCAAATACACGCCCCTGTCTTGTTCTTATCGTCCGTTGAATTATCCTGCCAAATTCCCGATTTCACGTCAATATTGATAATGCAACTCTGAAAATTCTGCGATTGGCACTGATATTCAGAAAAAAAAGTAGATTCTTGGGATCGCGCACTGGGGAATATCTCCCACGGTCCCGGACCGCCGCTTCCCTACCGTGGTCACCATGTGAGATTGTCAGAGGAGCGAAAAGACATTTTGGAGGCGAGAGGAATCGAGCCAGCGGCCTTCCGATCATGATACAGATGCTCTACCCCTGAGCTACGCCCCTTGCTCGACTATTCCGGTGTCTCGCGCTACGATCTTCGGGAACTGTTCTGTATCGGGCCTCACACACCCTTACATGCCGCCCCTCTCATCAGCCGAGTTCCACGGAGGCATCGTCCCCAGAGCAAGGGTACAGGCGGCTCAGGAGAAGCGTGAGACTTATGAACTGTGTATCCGTATGCCTCGCTCATGACAGTAGATTCTTGGGATCGCGCACTGGGGTATATCTCCCACGGTTCCGGACCGCCGCTTCCCTTCCGTGGTCGCCATGTAAGATTGTCAGAGGAGCGAAAAGACATTTTGGAGGCGGGAATCGAGCCAACGACCTTCCGATCATGATACAGATGCTCTACCACTGAGCTACGCCCCCTTGCTCGACTATTCCAGTGTCTCGCGCTATGATCTTCGGGATCTGTTCTGTATCGGGCCTCACACATCCTTACAATATCACTTCATCCAAGTAGAAATAAACAAACAACTGCGCTGAATTCAATAATTTATTTAATATTAGGAGAATGCTGCGTTCCATATGAGGAGAGTCAGTACCAGAAGGAATTCGAAATACCGAAAATGACAAAACACTGATCAACGTCATTCCTTTCTTATCATTTATATCATGTTCCGCCCGTATCAGACAGTTTCTTCTCGCACTACTCACGACTATTCAAATACATATTTTCACGTGAACATTTTCTCTTCTGATGTTGCTCGATAAACAATACCATTCGGACTTGTCATTCACTACGTTGAACAATTGGTCGATAGAAAGTAAATAGTCATTTTAGAGCTTTTTTTTTAAAACTGATATTTGGATCACTCTATGTTTCACTCTCTATAGAGTTCTAAAATTACCAGTTCTAAAACGATTCACCCCACGACATTGACTGTGTCTTGGTCTGAGTCCATCCCATTTCTCTTCACACTATCACTACTCCCCTCTCCCTCTTCTTCTCCCCAATTGCTTGCTCTTATCATTTCAATCCCCACTTTTCTGTCTATCTCTCCCTAATATTGACGCACTAGCTTCAGTGGAGATACGGATCAATGTCCAGTCAACAATGATGACAATAGTGTCTCTGCATAGTCGTATTGTCTAGTGAGGGAGGCAAGTTTAACTGCACATTCAATCGCGAATGTTTACAAAGTTCCACTGTGCCGCATCCTCTCGTGTTTTGATTCACGTGAAACGCTCATTTTGCTGTCCAGAGTATGTGTGGTTTAGCCCAATTACTTTCATACACCAAATACAAAATCCATGTTTTACATTATCGATTTATATTAGCGAATGGCGTCTGTGTCGCGAGCTAGAGTTCACATTTAGGATCAATCTTCTTTAACACACCTCATCAAGTATCGAGGAGTGGCGCGAGAGAGTGCAAGGTAGCATCGATTCTCTAAAATGATTCCCATCCATTTTGTTTCGTCTCTTTAGTTTTCTCCATCTCCATCTCATCCGACCCTCATCCTGAAAATCATCCTCCTGAAATCCTCATCCTGAAAATGGTGATGTCATCGAGTTTAAATACGAGGCCGCATCCGTTGTCAGTGATGTGGACGAGAGGATCTTACACGTTCTTGTGTTACACTTTGTTCTTTATCAATTATTCATTCATACGTTAGCGATCGTTAAAAATCAGCAAACAACTGATATAACTATACAAACGTCATAATTTCCAGGATGCTCCGTCTACTCCTCTTCACCTTACTCGTTTCCCTCTCCCTTGCTCTCACTCGCACTGAGGACGGAAATCCTCTCGCGCACACAGAGAATGGTGACGTGATCGGATTCAACTACGATGATACAGAAGTATTCCTCGGCATTCCATTCGCAGCACCGCCAGTGGGAGAACTGCGATTCAGAGTCAGTATGTTTAGAGACTAATTTTGTCGTTGATCCATTGATCTTGTGAATTGAGAACAACCTTATCACAAAGTTAAACGTCAATCGATTATGTCCTATTACTTTCGTACACTTTTCCTTTCCACTCCCTTTCTTAATCTGGGGTCTATGGCCGCTTATCATTCCAAAACAGTCTCTCTGTCTCTTTGTCTCGGCATTTTCCCTCCATATATTGACGTCTTATTTGGGCAGAAAAGCGTATCTGATCTCTTTCAATGACGTATTGTACACGTTGCTTAACCTTTTGACGAGTTGATGGTGCATGGGGGGGCATAACTCTGCATTGAAGAAGCCTAATCCCGTTAGCGAGAAGAACGAACTGATACAGTGCATCGATTCATTGGATAATACTATTAAACTAACGTATTATGTTGAAGATTGTAAAAGAGGCAAACAACGTATTGTAGAATCCCGAGCCAGCCAAGCCCTGGAGCGAGCCTCGCCAAGCTAAGAACTTCTCTGACGCATGCGTGCCTCATTCGAAGTGAGATCATCACTTGTGTATATTTCGGGCGGAGCCGATCTTGCGTTGAAAGAATCTTCGGAAAACGTGTCTTCGAATGGCTTAACAAAACATTTTAGACACACAAGTCGCTTGTTATTGCAAAAGTGTTACGGCGAACCATTCACGATATATTTTACACATTCTGTTTAAGGGAAGCAGAAAATCGGAAGACTTCGGAAGACTGTCTCTACCTCAATGTGATCACACCTAAGAGAAAGGTAAGGTCTACTAATTTGAGCTTATTGTGTAGTTTGTGGTGTCCGCACGGAAAATGGAGCACATTGAAAATATCGATGACCGAATCTAATGGATTCGCTTGAGCAATACGCAAAGCTCAAGCCCGTTCTGTTCTACATTCATGGCGGAGGATTCGAGATCGGAAACGCAGGAATGTATGGATACGAGTGAGTTGACGTACTTTAATTAACCCAGCCAACACAGAAAAACTAGTGTATTGCCATTTCCTGTTTCATTGCGCCCAACGGTTTTAATAGTCTCTGAGAAAAAAAACTCATCTTCTTACGACCTGTTCGAGTTCACAAGATTCGAACATGCACATATATTTCACTTGCCAAATATGAAATATTGTTTCAAGGCTAGGAGAGAATGATCGACTGATCGAAATTTTCCAGAGAATTCGCCAAATTGTACGTTAGCGAGGGCATCGTAGTTGTCACTATACAGTACAGAGTGGGAGTCATGGGTGAGCGGCTGTGTCAATTTATATTTTCCATATATCTTATTTCCCAACGAACAATGGTATCAATGCTAATATAGGATGCGCAGTAGAGTTCGAGAACGGTACCATGTATCACTATTCCACACACTTTCAAGCAACTCGACCCGAATGTTTAGAATGAAGAGAGCGTGAAATCGTTTCTCAGACTAGTGCACAACCAAACAGTGTGTGTGGAATGAACCCAACTCTTCATTACGATTTTTCCCCAGGTTTCTTCACACTCACCTCATCCGAGACGATGACTGGCAACTACGGGCTGTTCGACCAGGTCGAAGCACTCAAGTGGACCCATCGAAACATCAAGAAGTGTGTTCTTCAATTCCAGTTTCATTGAAATTTTCCTCATGCGCAGTGAATGGGTTCGAAATTCGACTATTCGTTTCCTTAGTTTACACACTCATTCGAAATATATTGAATAATTCAGTGCATTTGGTGATATTGACCTAAGGGTGGTGATGCAGTTATAAATTTCAGTTTCGGCGGCGATCCATCTCGCATTACAGTCTTCGGAATCTCAGCTGGAGGAGCTTCTGCATCCATGCTCACCCTCTCACCACTCTCCAGAAGTACGATTTCAAAAAAATCGGATCCTATTTCTGCCGTCTCAAATGGTTTAACAACATTCGATGACCTATACACGACACAAAAACGAGTTCATGGAGTAGTAGCATCTTGATCCCAGACCTCATCGCTGGGTCTATCGAGATCTCCGGCACTGCTCACGCTGGATGGGCGATGGACAATCGAGTGGAGAGCCACTCGGAAGATCTGGTTGATGCAGTCGGATGCTGGGGAAAGAGGTGAGGGAATAGAGGAGGGAATGGATGGTGCCTGCTCAGAGAGAGATTGCATTTTGTAGGTGCATTTTTCTTGGTTTTTAGTACGAGATACTGATACCATGCTGGTGTGATCATTATAGGCACAGTCATCTAAGATTTAATGCATTTTCAGATCAGTAGAAGACGTCGAGAAATGCATGCGAAAGGTCTCTGTCAAGGACATCTACGGTGGAGTATCGTACACTGTACGCAAAACTTCTTCCATATCACTTTTACTCCACGAGTAGTATGAGTCTTTGTTGAAGCACATTACACACATGTGATTTAGTGATCAAAGCTCGACTTTGCGATTAGATGATTCTCACTTCTTTCCAGTTCGAAGCCGCATTTTCCTTCAATATGCTCAAGTACGCGCCTCGGATCGACGGAGTATTCGCACCCAAGAGATACGAAGAGCTGGCAAAGGTATTCCTCCTTATGAATAATCAGCAATTTCCGAACATAGCATGCACTCTAATATGTTGGATCTATAAACTCGAATATGTTGGATATCCAATTAATGACTATATCATTATAACTAAACTATCTAGAAAATGTAAATACATAAATTATCAGCTAAAAAGAGTAGGAATAGCTGACCAGATATCGTATCCCGTAAAAATTTTATGTGAGAGCGTTCATAGCCTACCTCTCACAATCGCAATGTATCATATAGTTTAGAGTAGACTCGCTGTTTTCATTGCACGACAAGTTAGCGCATATTTCAGGAAGCTCCCAAGATCCCCGTCCTCACGGGCATCAACGCGCTTGAATCCGCCTATTTCGGTGGGTGTACTTCTGGGTACTGAAACCACATCGCATTATGTTGAGAAATTAAATTCCGCGAAAAAATAGGGGACTCCGGTGGAGATTGCATAATATATTAGGTTGTAACATAAGTTTTGTCGCATTTCGGAGGTTCACAATATTTCCATGAAGGATACTTCTCAAACATTATCAATGCCTGACCTCCTAGTATATGTTTGGGGTATTCATGCACATTCAAACCATAGGTTAGAGTTGAACTGCGCACGCTGGCTATGCGAAAAATATTAATATGAACTGATTTAAATTTGGTGCAGATTTTATTAATTCGTTTGATCGGGTGCTAGTTCGCAGAGATGAATAATGAACCAAACTTCTACAGCATGGTGATATACCCCGTCAATGCTCTTTCAAAATATACGCCAGATATGGTGCTATGTTGAGCGGAACCAAAGATATACTTCACTGAGTGTAAGGTTAGCCGCTGATTCGTAGCCAACTTGACCAACTCTTCTGAATCCAGAATTGCAACAACAGTGACTAACATATGTGCGTTCAATTACCACTCATGGAGGTATAATTTATCATTAAACAAGTGAGAGAAAGAACACTCCTATTGTGGGAAATTTGAATTTTTATTAATTCAATTCGCGCACAATTTTACCAAAATTTGCAAGTTTAGGTGTTTCGAATTAAAGATTGTCATTCAAAAGCTATTTATTTCCAAACTTATCCCAAGTAGATACTAGTAAGGGAAGGGTTTATGGTTCGGATGGACACAACAAATCAGATATTGAACATGTGTGCGAGGTAGGAATATGAACAAAGTGCCGATTTCAGTAGTTTAATTTACATACCATCGTTCTGAATGGAGCCACTTATCTCAACAGAACCCAATCTACCCCAAACTTTGTCTGCACACTGACCACTTTGGGTGAACTATATTCCACCACTATTTGGATCTGGATATCTACTGAGAAGAAAATTCGGCTTGCGAAAGTTTTCGCGACCGTCACCAACCATCCACATTATACAAACTCGTCTACATTTCTAGAACGATTTTCGTTTGTCATTATCCGTGAGTGGTTCAAAAATATATATATTAAGTCGAATCATGATTGCAGTGTTGATGGCCAGGGCTCCGACCATCCATCGCTCTCAGATTTTCAAAGGAGAAATGCCCAGCTTCAACGTGGACAAGTTCGACATGAAAGCCCGCATCGTAAGTTGTCTTCCCTGTTCGATTATCTGAAAATACGTTGATCTACCTATACATTTGCTGAGATGATTGGTGTTTGGTGTAGATTTATAAAGATAATATTAATTACACCTTCTTCACTATTCAGAAAGCCTTTTAGCACCATGCTAGATAGCTAGAGCTGCTAAAGAAGGGTTCTGATCTTAATTTTCATCCTGTAACTTATTGATGGTGAGAAGCATCTGGACATCCCACTCAATGAATAACTCTATCTCATCAGTTGCTCAACGAGTTCCTGGAGTCGGAGGAGACAGACGACGCAGTCGAGGACGTCCTCCACTTCTATCTCGGCTCCAATGCAAGGGAGAAGTACGCGAATCCGACGAAGGAAGAGATCCCCTGGATGCTGCAGCAGTTCACGCATGTGAGTGCATGCATTTTCCTTTACAAATGTCCTAGAACACCCTAATTTTACAAATATTGTTATCTGGTTGAGTTGCGAAGGCTCTAGGTCGGATGATCGCCACTGGATGATAACCTACTAGATGATAGATGATAACCAAAAAAATGACCCTTCTGTAGAACTGTCACAGGTTCCAAACTCTCAAAAATGATATTGTGACAGTTCTACAGAAGAGCTCATTTTTGGACCATACAGTAGGTTATCATCCGGCCTAGTGGCGTTGCGAATGAGTGAATATGAACAAAATACCGGTGAAGGTTACACTTATTTGTTTTCAGTTCTGGGGCGACGTCTACTTCAACGTGCCCGCTCGCTACAGAGCCGAGGAGAGGAAGGAGAACGGAGCTGACGTAAGTGACTGCTGAATTTTACCACTAGACGGAAAAAATCCCAGCCCTTCTCGCCGCTCATTCGGAGAGAGTGTGTTGTAAATTAAGGGGGATGTCGAGCCGAATGTCGAGCTCTAGATGCTAAGTCCCCTATTGTATTCGCATGGAATAGTTAACGGTTTTAAAACTTCGGAATCGGTTCTGGGCAACTGAAGTCTGACTCACTGCGTACTTTCATCCAACAAAATGGTTGCAGTCGTACGTCTACCTCTTCGAGCACTTCGCTCCCTCGCTCTTCAAGGACGACGATCCTGTGCCTGGTTAGTACGTAATTGGACTGAAATAAGTACTCAAATTATCTGGGAATAATTATGACTTGCGTTAACAGAAAAAACTGAATGATAAAATTTTCGAACCGTATATGCAATTTTCTGGATCCTCCTGTTGTATCATACAATTCCAGCTGCCGTTCACACCAACGAGATTCCGTACATTATGGGACTGCAGGTATTCATTGCTTCGTTTGAAAATTATCTTCATTAGTGCCTCTCACCGGCCAGATCTGAAATATAGTGTGCAAGATGAGGATAGCATTTCCCGGCACTATGTCGGATGAGAACTATGACGTCATGCCGCTTTTGATATATTGATGCATGACGTCATAGTTGTCATGACCAATTTTTATCAAAGCCATTTCTAACTTAAGGCGATCGGAGCATTTGAATGGACGGAGAACGAGCTGAAAGTGCAGGAGAGGTCACTGCAGATGATGAGATCGTTTATCAAGAACGGGCCAGTTCATTCTCGTATTTTATCATTTACTCACCGATGGTAAAATACTCGTAGATTTGGTATGACAAGTATCATGCTAGTAAAGTATGGGGTCTTATGGGGCCGATAATAGAGTTAGAGAAGCATTCACAAATGAATGTTTTTTAAATCAACAAAATATTCGCACGCCAGTCTCTAAAATCATCATAACTTTTCCATTTCAGTAAACCCTCCGTGGATGGCGTGCTCTGGCCGTCCTACTCTCAATCTCCCAATGCTTCCTTTGTGCGCATTGCCTCGCCCGAGTGGAAGAGTGAGGAAAGATTCTGGGAGAAACACTACCGGTTTGTTTACTCCTTCTTATTCCAAATAAGCAATCATAACGATTACCTAAGAATTGAATTGCAAATCCGCAAAACGAATAGCCTATTATCTTTGAAATACGGGTAATCATATCGCTCTGTTCCAAGATCTCTTGAGTATGAGATTGTTACAGAAATGTATAGGTGATTACCTGCATTACGAACTCTAATGTTACTCTTCTTCCCCTCCCAGGTTCTGGCATGACACGATGTCCAAATATTCCTACGACTTCCCTCGATTCAAGAGGAGAGAAGTTCATCGTACCCAGATTCCCGCGCCTCCCGTTGAGAAGCACGAGGAGTTGTAGACGACTCCTCTCCAAGGTGCAGCATATACTGAACGAGCTAATTGATTATGCATCTGCATTCCCGTAGTTCTTATCCATCCAGCTTGCATGCATACCCTTAGTTTGGACAATGTAAACATACCTAATAAACGAGATTGAACACGATTATCATGTCGACACCGTACACATGTTGCTACTATGGCGTTTCAGTCAGGCAGGGGCGTTCTTGCTTTGACAGTATTGTTTCTTCGTTACGACAAAGGAAGTCATTTTTACGAAGAAGGCATTTATACACTGAACAAAACATAAAACATAAAAACAATGAAAATAATACACGATATCATCGAAAATGTTCCAGCTGATTGTGTTGCAGTCTCAAGGTTACGGGCTATCTGACATTTATTCATTGGCCGCAATAACATTTTCAGACTTAAATATGTCGTTCATATCGCGCAATTTGAAGCAGAGCACTAAAGTTTGAACAACAACACAACTGTCAAGGTGTGATTAATTGCGTTTGGTATTGATTCAGTTCACTTTAGTTCATTTTTTCAGTTTAGAGGACGACAGAAATACCTTGTACTCGTATATTGTTTCCCGATTGCATAAATTCGTTGAGCAGATGTAGAATTCGAGTTCGCCATATTGATAAAACCCGTCCTGTAAACAGTTTAAGGTTGAAATTTCAAGAAATCCTCTCGGCATATTGTATCTCGTTATCGTACATCACGTATTATGGGAAGATTAATTTCTTGAGAATAACTATATTCGTTTTCTGATTAAAAAAACAAAAATGCAAAGAAACATGCCGTCGGCTTCTGGGGTGCTCTAGTATCGTCGATTACTGTCATACATCCTCGGTAATTATTTCTCGATGAAACATAGCAGAAATGGCCGGAACACGAGAGTGCATGCATTCTGCCCTGTAAGATTGACAAGTTGAATTGCAAATAATGAATAAACTCACTTCTTGGTGAGTATGGCATAATACTTTGGGAAGGTCATCAGAAATATTTTGCATGCTAAGTACTTCTGCTTTGTTCAAGCATTCCTGAAATTTGTATTTTTAAAGATAATCAAAAAATGTGATTCTCACCAAGCTTTCGCAGTTGCCAATAAACCAGGAGGTTAATCGATCGAGCACGTCGTTTCCTCCACCCAAGAATGTTGTCGAACTTTGGTCAATGAGAATTACTTCTGGGAAGACCCTAAGAGCTCTCAAATCGCTAATTTATAATTTAAAGGCTAAACATGAAATATTCAGCCGGAGCAAAGAATAACGCGTTGAACACGCTTCTGTGAAAGAAGAAATAAAAATGTATTATATGCGAAAACCCTCCCCAAACCTTTCTTTGGTGTATATGCAAGTAGGACTTTTGTATTGTATCGCGGTTTCCTGAATACTTAATCAACAGGAATTGTGTGATTTTAGCCCACCGGTGTGCGGCAACTAGGATATGGTAACGGGGGAAATTGTTGGTTACTGGGTAATTCTGCGTTACAAAGCTCGGTCCTGGAACATATTTATGATTTGGATAAAACAATACAATATTGGCAACAAATTCATTAAGATACTTACTTGCAAATGCACGCTGCCTGTGCATTATCGCCCCAGCATCCCGGTGTTTTGTTGATATGTGTGATACAACTCTGAAGATGTATTCTGATGCGTGATACAATTCTCGTCCAGATTATTTACCTTAGTTGTGTTAAATGTGCCCGAACTGTAATGTTTTTCTATTAGGCAAGCATCTCCGTTGCATAGTTTGGGTCTGCTAAATATATTTTCAATAAATTAGCTATTAACCGTAACATCATAATACTAAAAAAATACCACACATGAAAAGGTATAATTGAAAATGTGAACCTGTAAATGGACGGGTTATGATCATGGCATTGAATGGACAGGACCACAGGGACTGACAATATTCCGAAATAACCGAATATCATCTTGAAGCAGCTCATGATTCGAAGTAAATTTCCTCAAGTTTCAAAGCATCTGTCAAGCGTAGAGATGGTTGGACGAGAAATAACTCTCTTCAGAATGCAGCTCTCTCAGTAGTCAGTATGGCGTAGTTGGCCTGTCCCTTACTCCAAGAGCATAGAGGGAATAGACTTTATCTACAGAAAGGGGACAAGAGAAGAGGTCACATCGCGCTAGTTACAGAGACGACGGAATCGGGATGACTCATCCTTAAATAGACACGAGGTCACATGTAAATGGGACATGCTAATGGACAGAGGGGGGAGGAGGGCGAGAGTACAACTCGAGACAACGGGGAATAGTCTAGTCTGCACGTATGCTAATTGACTATGGGTACAAGGCCAGGGCCTTTACACAACACCTCCCTCCAAGATTCAAACTGAAGGGTGAATCTGATACATAATAGTCAATTAGAACGAGACAATAATCACTGGGGCCACGGTTGAAGAAACATTGGTCAGAGGGATTCTGTCGTTCTCCACTACTTCTCGGGTAGACGCCCTCGTAGGTGCACACTTGAACACGATGCAGATGTCGTTGCACTTGAACTCGATGACGATGCCGTTGCACTTGAACTCGGTATCGCTTCTGAAGTGGGCGTACACACGCTTTCCTCAGTGATCGTCTTCGGCAGGATCTCACTATCCTCCATAACACACTTTCAGGATATTTCCGATCCACAGGGTCGACCGATTCAACCACCTGTGTTCACACTACACACTTCTCGAACAACAACAGCGTGTGTCCAGATTCCTTCTATGCACTTTCGTGCCTTCTCAGACTAACGTTCCATTCCCGGAAAACGCTTCCGATTTCTCGCTTTCTTTGAGGTCAGGATACTCGCCATTTGCTCGAACACAAACGTCCTTCTTGGGGCGATCCGCTTTTTCCCTCTCTCAGAAATCACGAGACTCAACGTGACTCCCCGTCGGGTGTGGTCATTTCAGGCCACGACGCTGTGCACTCACGGCCACTCAGCGCCACCAGCTCTTCCTTCTGGCTTTTTAACTCAGCACTACCACTGCCTCCGCTCACAGTAACGACTTATTAGCCACCGGATCCGTGCTAGGCGCCTTGCCAAACGGCAACGTCACGACTTATTAGCCACAGGCATCCCTGCTATGCGCACACCTGATCTTGCAGACCATCACAATGATCAGTCACTGACACAACGAGTGATCCCTTTTCCTGGTCAATCACCGTTCTCTCGGGCAGTCCCAAACGTAGGTCAACTGCTGCTTCCTCTAGTGATCCCTCTGCTAGGTCAATCACTAGTTTCTCTGGCGACATCCTCGTCGCAAAGTTCACGGATGACCCCATACTAGGTCAGTTGCCAGTTCGCTGGGCAGTACCAACCTCAGTCAACTGTTAGTGATCCCTACTAGAGGTTAATCACTACTCTCTCTAACGACCCCTAAATATAGGTCAGTCGCTCTTCATCTCGGTCACTGCTAGTGATCCCTAATATCACTACTCTCACTTCTCTGACAACCCCAACAGGTCAGTCGCCGCTACTACATTCAGTTTCCTGGAATCATTCACGAGATCGGTTCCTTGGCACTCTTTCAGCTCTCTTGGCTTCTCCCCTAAAGTCATCCACTTCACTCGCACTTTCTAGTCTGGAGTAGTTCCTTCATCTAAGGTACCTTCAACTCCATTCAAACTGTGCACGCACCTTGGCTCTCTAGCCTCATTGGTCTCTGCTCTCCATTCGGACCTGCACTTTGTTCACCTCCCATCCTCCTACTTGCACCTCAGAGCGACGGCTGAGAAGAGGGAATGTACCTCTTCCCGTCCCTTCTCCCAGTCCTCTTTCGGTCTTTCAGAATCCCGTGAACTTTCGCTCTCTGACATGCAGTCCTCATGGCTCTTCTCTGATCTCAAAGCCCTCAATCTGATCTTTGATCTCTTTCCATCTGAAATTCCCTCGCTCTTGTTCGTTCACTTGTTCTCTCGTTGTTGTTTCACGTGTCAATTTGCATCTTTCTCTTCGCATTATCACGTAAACAAGTCAACCACTCGCATCCGAGTCCGCATTTGCATGTCGTTAGTCTCGCTCGCTCTGTCAGCATCTCCCTCGGATCTCCTTTCCTTGTGACACGTGTACTATCAATTGATCGAGGACAGCATCGACACGGTTCACTGGTATCGAGGACAGCATCGACACGGTTCACACTTGTGAGACCTCCTTGTCGAACTACCGTACTCCTGGTACCACGTATACACTACCACTGATCACAACGAGATATAGTGAGGATATAGTGAGGCATTCCTGAGCAATGTTCATATGATAGCTTCATACAATAATTGTTGATCATTAGCCTTATATTGAGTGGAAATTATTTATTTTTTTTCGAACATTTGCAGGCCTAACTATATGAATGCTGATGAACTATATATCGTATGCATACAGTTATTTAGTGATCCCTGTTCCTGGATTGCGATATCGAAAGGGGGGGGGGGTATGTAATGTTCTTCATGAACGCTTGCAGCGACCGAGATAACATGGTAAGTACAAAAATAGCCGAAATTTCAAAAAATATATATTTATCCATCTACTCACCTCACTTTCACAGTTTCCAACGAACCTCGAATGCACTACTGTAATGGGTTTCGCAATTGCATCTTCCCAATATAAACGAGAGAAGTGATGAATAAGAACGATGTCGTGAAACATTCTGAATATAATTGGTTGACAATTTTGGTCATGAATTAACATACTCGTAGTAATTTGCAGGGGCAAAGAAGTTGTATCCTACAACGTGTTTGCCGTTTTGTGGCTCGTATACATCAACACAAGTTGGCCCAGAATATTTCTTCGAAATGTTCTGCAAGAAAGAAAACCAAATGAACGAGTATTTTTTTAACTAATATAATTTAATTCAGATAATTAAGAGTCCGGATATGAGGAGAGTTACCATTTGGGCCACCCTTCCGGACATTGCGCCAGGATTTTCGATTCAGGCCATGACGCTCATAGGGCCTATAGTGCTTAGGGTAGTTATTTGAAATTTCGTAGTGATACCGCCTCTATCACGCAAAGCGGCGCGCCAGGTGCGGACACATTGAAAAATGACGACAATTTATAATTTCTTAACCGAACAAGCTAGACTCAAAATTTCTTTTGCGTTATATTATGGTACCCATAAGTACTCTGGACCACTATTGAAATCGAATTCAGGTCGATTTTGAGTATGAAAATTTGATCTCAACTTCGGATGATTTTTTTTCGCTTGAAAATGCGAACTCACGATCGTGAAAAATGACGAAAATTCATAATTTCTCAACCGAACAAGCTAGAGTCAAAATTTATTTTGCGTTATATTAGGCTACCTCTAAGTGCTATGGGGCACTGCTGAAATTGTATTCGGGTCTATTCTGGATATGCCACCATGGTCACAATTTTCATTTTTTCGCATTCTTTCTACGTTGCCTGCGTTTCCGCACATATTTTCACCTCTCACTGTGTAGCCCATTCATCGATGCTTTCGTGCGACACATCAAACACGAAATTTCAATCAGGCCAAATATTGAAATTGCGATTTATATCGGATGATCTCGATATCTGATCAAATGATTTACACCTTCCGGACGATAGTTGAACTCAAAACGACGTGTAATTAACTTTTTAGTTATAGAAAGGCAAGATTAGGCTTGAGAAATCCAAAATTTCGAAAGTTTTCAAAAAATCGTTTTTCACTAGCTACCATATTTCCCATTTTGTGAATAGCTAACTCAAGATATGCATTTGCTTCGTATGGAACAGTTTGTGAAATTAGTAAATGCCACTGTCATAAGCAAGATTGTATAGGATAGGCAATATAAAACGTGTTTTTGTTCCAGATTTTATCACTCGAAATTGCAAAATCAGTAAGGTCGGAAATAAACTTTGATCGATTTTGATGAATTGTATGGGAAAATATAAAATATTTTCACATTTTAGGTTACGTACTAGACTGTGCTTTCTAAAATCGTTGAGAATAGTGAAGTTTTCGTCTCTTCACAAATTTGGAATTTTTGAAGTGCTCGAAATTTGGATTCAGAATCCAGCCATTTAAAGTCGCTGACAGTTAAAACTGCATGGATTTTGTTAAATACTCTACCGAATTTAATATAAGCCAGTACAAGGCAGATCCTGCACCTTTTAATACAATTTCTTGTAATCTTAAAAATGTGAGATCGTAGCAGTCGAAAAATAATTTATTATATTTTGTACACTATATTTATGAAAATCGGCTCGATACTTCTTTAGAAAATTGTTATTGAATTAATGAAACACGAAAATAATATGAACACGTCAATTTCATTAAGTTTAAAAAATTGAAGAAAATGGCAAATATTAAAATCCAATTTTTTGTAATGGTGCCAGATTAGCTGCTCTCAACTATTTCCGACTCTACTGTCTAGTGTATGACATATACTGCTAAAACAAGTTCAATTTTTCCATACAATTCAGCAAAATCGATCAAAGTTTATTTCCGACCTTACTGATTTTGCAATTTCGAGTGATAAAATCTGGAACAAAAACACGTTTTATATTGCCTATCCTATACAATCTTGCTTATGACAGTGGCATTTACTAATTTCACAAACTGTTCCATACGAAGCAAATGCATATCTTGAGTTAGCTATTCACAAAATGGGAAATATGATAGCTAGTGAAAAACGATTTTTTGAAAACTTTCGAAATTTTGGATTTCTCAAGCCTAATCTTGCCTTTCTATAACTAAAAAGTTAATTACACGTCGTTTTGAGTTCAACTATCGTCCGGAAGGTGTAAATCATTTGATCAGATATCGAGATCATCCGATATAAATCGCAATTTCAATATTTGGCCTGATTGAAATTTCGTGTTTGATGTGTCGCACGAAAGCATCGATGAATGGGCTACACAGTGAGAGGTGAAAATATGTGCGGAAACGCAGGCAACGTAGAAAGAATGCGAAAAAATGAAAATTGTGACCATGGTGGCATATCCAGAATAGACCCGAATACGATTTCAGCAGTGCCCCATAGCACTTAGAGGTAGCCTAATATAACGCAAAATAAATTTTGACTCTAGCTTGTTCGGTTGAGAAATTATGAATTTTCGTCATTTTTCACGATCGTGAGTTCGCATTTTCAAGCGAACGTAATTTCAAATAATTACCCTAAGCGCTATAGGCCCTATGAGCGTCATGGCCTGAATCGAAAATCCTGGCGCAATGTCCGGGCAGTGGTGACTTTCCTCAGATCCGGACTCTTAACCACATTACCCGAAGTGATTTCATTCGTATAACTAGTTCTTTAACACGCGTATCACGAGTCAGTGAATGAAAAATTTACCGGTCGAGAACATTTTTAAATTTTTGTCTCAAATTTAATCCATATTGTGTTGGTATAATACCCTGGAGTAATGATTTTGAAAAATGTAGGTCATTGGTTCCAGAGCCGGCTTTTAGGAATTTTCCGGTTTTGCCCTCGGCTCTACTGTATTTCAGCTCCCAGTTGAGCTAGAAAGGTGGCATTGGTCTAAAATGCGCGGAAAATTATTTCCAATATCTTTTATGTTGGCGACTTTTTTGTGCGGAAAGAAATAAAAATGTCAGCAGCGAAAAACCATTTTTTGAACAACAACAATTTTTTTTCTTAAGCCTGTTACTATATACAAAATGTTTTGGCTGATTATAGTAGAAGGAGTCATTGCGTGTCCAATAAAAATAAGGGCGAGGTGCTCAACCTACCACCTTGTTGTCATTTTTTTGATCAAATCATGAAATATCCAAAAATAGAAAAAAATAGTTTTTTTAAACCTTTGCAAACATGTTCCGCGACGTCAGAATGGAACAATTAAAGCCATATTAACGACATTTGAGTGTTTATTACTAAAAAATACAACCTTGGGAAATATTACGACGTTTTAAATAATGCCTTGTTTTCACGGCGTATTTGATATTATTCTCTCTCGCTGTTGAATAATTCGCATATTTATTTTTTCTCAGTATTAACGAATGTTTATTTGAGAACTTTAAATTGTGCAATGAACTTAGAGAGTATCGAAGAAGACTGGACGATATCCCGATGCAACGAAGGCATTCATCAAGAAGAAGCATGCAAGACACAACAAGAAGCTGAAGGGGGATGAGGCTGAGAGGCTCATGAGAGCGGAGAAGTCGATCCAGCCAAGGGATTAGATGACCTTGAATCAGCTGAAGAGCTACCTCAACACACTGGGAGCAGCCCTGCCGAAGCTGAGAGTGTTCAGACGAGCAACGGAACCCGATGAGGACGACGATGACTTCCATGAGGAGGTGGAAGTGGAACCCCAGGAAGAGGATCTAATCTACACAGAGGAAGGTGTTCATAAACTTATCACTCTTGATTTCCTCAACAAAGTATTTACCAATGTTGATGACCCATACTACTCCCCAATCCCGAAAAAGGCAACTGAATACGATTGATACAAATTTCGTTCTATTGTAGCCATTAACCCGCTTCTATTAATAAGGAAATATTCTTAATCCATGTATTACTGTTATGATCAACCAACAATGAACTTTCCAAATCTAAGGTACTCCCAAAAACACAATGCACATCTTAGCGAAA
Source organism: Pristionchus mayeri (assembly GCA_036245805.1). NCBI lineage: Eukaryota > Metazoa > Nematoda > Chromadorea > Rhabditida > Neodiplogasteridae > Pristionchus > Pristionchus mayeri. The sequence goes on from BTRK01000005.1 coordinate 7,430,680, forward strand.
ATTTATTTAATTTTTTTTTCGAGATTTCGTGATTTGAATTTTAAAAAAAGTGAGAACTAGTGCGACGCAGGACTATAACAACCGAGAGATACTCTCTAAGTTCATTGCACAATTTAAAGTTCTCAAGTAAACATTCGTTAATACTGAGAAAAAATAAATATGCGAATTATTCAACAGCGAGAGAGAATAATATCAAATACGCCGTGAAAACAAGGCATTCGGCTTGTTTAATCTGTCAGAAATGTGCGAGAAAAGTTGCGTAAAAAGTTGCGTAAAAAGTTCGCGAACTTCTGATTCTCTCCTGTTCGTGTACTCTGTCTCTTTCTCTAACCAGGTCGTTGAAAAGTTCACGAACTTTTCGACGAACTACGTTCGAAAATCATACTTTTCTTTTGTTTTACTTATTTTTATAAACTATTTTTGCTTTTAACTTATGACTTCTTATAATGACAACCTTCCCTTAGCTGGAATAGCTTCAGAATACAGCGTAGTGAAAGTAAACAGGGTTGGACTATTTTTTTCGAAAATGGGTCACCACTTTCCCCACCCTGTAATGTCAAGCTATTCCATCAGAGGGAAGGTTGTTCTTATAAGCAGTCATAAGTTGAAAGCAAAAATAATTGATAAAAATAAGTAAAACAAAAGAAAAGTACGAATTTCGAACATAGTTCGTCGAAAAGTTCGTGAACTCTTCAAGGAGCTGCGTGAAAAGTTAGAGAAAGGCGAGAGAGCACGCGTTCTTGAGAGAGGGAAAAGGAAGCAGTGATTGTTTACTTCCTTTTCCCTCTCTCAAGAATGCGTGCTCTCTCGCCTTTCTCTAACTTTTCACGCAGCTCCTTGAAAAGTTCGTTAAAAACCGGCATTAATTCGTTCGAAATTCGTTCTTTTCTTTTGTTTTACTTATTTTTATCAATAATTTTTGCTCTTAACTTATGACTGCGTATAAGAACAACCTTCCCTCTGATGGAATAGCTTGACATTACAGGGTGGGGAAAGTGGTGACCCATTTTCGAAAAAAATACTCCAACCCTGTTTACTTTCACTACGCTGTATTCTGAAGCTATTCCAGCTAAGGGAAGGTTGTCATTATAAGAAATCATAAGTTAAAAGCAAAAATAGTTTATAAAAGTAAGTAAAACAAAAGAAAAGTATGATTTTCGAACACAGTTCGTCGAAAAGTTCGTGAACTTTTCATCGACCTGGTTAGAGAAAGAGAGAGAGCATGCGAAATGGAGAGAATCAGAAGTTCGCGAACTTTTTACGCAACTTTTTCTCGCACATTTCTGACAGATTAAACAGGCCGATTATTTAAAACGTCGTAATATTTCCCAAGGTTGTATTTTTTTAGTAATAAACACTCAAATGTCGTTAATATGGCTTTAATTGTTCCATTCTGACGTCGCGGAACATGTTTGCAAAGGTTTAAAAAAACTATTTTTTTCTATTTTTGGATATTTCATGATTTGATCAAAAAAATGACAACAAGGTGGTAGGTTGAGCACTTATTTTTCTTGGACACGCAATGACTCCTTCTACTATAATCAGCCAAAACATTTTGTATATAGTAACAGGCTTAAGAAAAAAAAATTTTTTTTGTTGGTCAAAAAATGGTTTTTCGCTGCTGACATTTTTATTTCTCTCCGCACAAAAAGTCGCCAACATAAAAGATATTGGAAATAATTTTCCGCGCATTTTAAGACCAATGCCACCTTTCTAGCTCAACTGGGAGCTGAAATACAGTAGAGCCGGGGGCAAAACCGGAAAATTCCTAAAAGCCGGCTCTGGAACCAATGACCTACATTTTTCAAAATCATTACTCCTGGGTATTATACCAACACAATATGGATTAAATTTAAGACAAAAATTTAAAAATGTTCTCGCGCTCATCCAGTGGCTCGCGATACACGTGTTAAATTGTAATTTGTTGAAAGCTGTATATTTTTCTGTGTGAAACTCCAATTGTCGAGTCAATTGGCCATATGAATGTGCATTTCTTTGAATCGACGCTCCTCGGGCGTAGATAATATATTAGTAATTTTAATAGTTACTATAGTTACTTGATAGTATGCACGACAGCTCGGTACGGGAACAGGCGAGAACGTGATGTTATGTAGGACAGCGTTGCAGAAATCGGTCCTAAACTACAGAAAACCAGAATCCACAAAGTGCTGGCGTACTTGCAAGTGCATCCTTTCATTCTTTTCTCCGAATTAGTCTCCCCATCACTCCAGCACCCTGCGTCCATGTGTAAATTTGTAATGCAACTCTGAAATCGTAGGTCGAATCGGAGACGTTTTTCACCAATTATGTGAATTACAATATTGACAGGTCTTTAAGATTTAAAAATCATGTAAATGCGTCCATGTTTAAATTTGTAATGAAACTCTGAAATCGGGGATAGATCAGGAACACATACTTTTTTCGCCAATTATATGAATGATTGAATGACATGTCTTTATGTTTTTTTAATCATGCAAACAATATTTACAATAATATTAATTTTGTAATTTGCAACCTGTGAATTCTCGCCGATTAACGTTGGCTCAACATCGATCAAGCACGCGTCGCCAGTACATTCTGTTGGACCTCTGCAAAAAATAACTCATATATATGATTCTGATCTAGGTCGGATGAGAAAAATGTGAGGCGAGAAACAACTGTGTAGATATTTCGAAAAAAAAGTTATAATCCGACCTACTGTCAGTATTCAATTGTGCAAGCAGATTGAAACTCACGTGTTCACCATCCCTTGGTAGCGTTGATGACATTTGATGGAGTCGATGAGAGGAATTTGAACGATGAACAATATTATCGTAATGAACGCCATTGCGAACTGGATTGTCAGTGTAATTCAATGTCTACGGAAACATCAAAACATCTGCCCTGACGTTACATTTCAATTTGCTGTCAGTCCTTGCTAGAGATCGTAATTCGGGCAAGTTCCTCTTCATTCCCCACACTCTTTCACCAATCGACTGGTCGATATAGTGTGTAGAATGAAGAGACGATTTCCCGAACTTAAGTCAGTGCACCTGTCTCAATTAGGAACAGTGAGTGCATGCAAACAACCGAAAACCAAGTCGCCGTTATTTCCAAAAGGTGCCAGCTGCACACCGTACCTCGGTGTACTAGAATGTCCACTTCACATCATTGTGAGGGACGCGATTCGTAGAGGTAATTATCTCACGATTTATCAGTACTTCATACATAAACATCATATGATTTTATCCATTCATAGCCTTAGCGACTACTATGAACAGTATCGACAGTAAGTACGATATTCGTTCAGCGGATTTCGTTGTGGTCTCCACAGTGTTGACATTGGCCTGAATGGAGTCAACTGTTGTTCTAAATAAAGCGACGGCTACTGTTTGCAATTAGGGTTCTCTTGCTGGAAAACATTATGTTAACTTTTACTGGAATTCCTCTGACTATTTAATCTACGGAATGAACTCCAATAAGTTTCGCCAATAGCAAAAATTTTCAACTTGTGATTGATATGCTGAAGAAACGACGTACCAGATACACATCAACTGCTTCAAGATTGCAGTAATTGTCCGCACACAGATAAAACTCGAGGTCACGAAAACGGTAATATCCGATCTGAAAGTGCCTATGATTCAATACCGTCAACGATCCAAAACATGCTATTCAAAACATCGAACACATCACTCGCCTCGGGGTTTTGCTTAGCGCGTGGATCGTCGACGATCGTAATGCAACCTCGGACATTGTAATCTCCGCCCAAAAATATATTATCATGGATCGATAATTCACCAAGCGATTGCAGTCACCATGACATGATAGATTGTTCATTGTACCCTGTAACAATATGCTTTCCATCATGCATACATGTCAATATTGCTATACAAATTAAAACATCAGATTATTTTGGCAATGTAATGAATTCCTAATACTTGCGTCCTATATAAAGCTCACATCATGCGTATAGCAAGATACTTATGGACGTGTACTTGAGAAATTCTGTTCCCTTAGAATCTTAGCACTGGTAAGACATTCCTCAATATTGAAACAATCATACTTTTAATTTTTAAAAAATGCGCGAATAAACCATTAATTTATACTTACTTCGCTTTCGCAGTTTCCAACAAATTTCGAAATTATTTCGAAAGCGGGTTTCCCAAGTTCCCCATCAAAGTATGAATGATAATGACATCGCGAAATATTCTGCATTGCATTTGCTAGGAAACTTTGACAAAAATCAACACACTCGTAGTAGTTAACAGGATTGAAGAAATTGTATCCTTCTACGTGATTTTTGTTGTATCGCTCGCGTACCTCAGCACACGTTGGTCCGGAGTATTTCTCCGAAACATTCTGAAATGTCAATTTTTAAATTCGCCTCAAGCAGGGCCAATTATTTAGCTATTCCGATTCATTCCATCTATTGTTACTTCATTTTTAGTTCGACAGCTCGGCACCGGGAGAGGCGAAAACTCGGTGTTAGGGAGTGCAGCGTTACAGTAATCGTACCTCAAAATGCAATAAAAGCGACATTACTAAAGATAAATATTAGTGTAAAACGTTATACATAATAGAAATTTGTTCCAATAAGATAACTTAAAACATTGTACTTGCAAATGCATCCTTTCATACTATTTGTTGATGGATCCTCCTCACCATTCCAGCACCCCGATTCGACGTCTACTTTTGTAATGCAACTCTGAATATATAAAAAAAAGTAAATGCTTATGTTATTCTTGCTTATGTTATCCTTCATTAATCTGCATTGACTGTGTGTACGAGAATGCTTTCGTGAATACCAGATGAAAAAATACTGATTGGATTCGGAATTCACCATGTTCATCATTACTTAAAGTTTTTCAATTCTTTATTTATTGCATGTGAATTTAATGAATGATGCAACCTGGGAATTCTCGCCGATGAGTGTTGGCTCAACATCGATCAAGCACGCGTCACCAGTGCATTCTGTTTGGCCGCTACAATGCATGATTAATACATCAAAAATTAAAATGAAACGCACACGTAGAGAATCCCTTGGTAGCGTTGGTGGCATTTGATGGAATCGCTTTTGGGAATGTGAATAATCCATAACGACAACGTGATGAAAAACATTGATATTGATTGTCTGAGGCGTGTAAGATACTAGGGAGAGACTACGGAAAAAACATCTGTCGTGTCCTTTCCATTTCGATTTTCTATTATCTAATTTTCGTTCAGTATTTCGAGGAAATATTGATTTGGGCATTCAATAAGAACTTACGCAACACAACGTCACAATAATTCAAACACGTAATATACACTCATAGCCATTACAAAAATCATCATCGAAATGAAATGAGATGTAATATCGGCCGAATTAGTTGTTGTATCCACTTTAAACTGCAAATTGTCGGTATTCGATAAGTTGTAACAAGCGGCTATTCATGAACTTATTTTAATATTTTGACAATGTTCGTGCCGACTGAAATAAGCACGTACCTTGTACTCGCTAATCGAATCGGAGTTGCAGTAATTATCGGAGCAAATGTAAAACTCGATGATGCGATAACGGTAATATCCCACCTACGAAGGTAAGATCGTCAATATCAGATGATTCCAAAAGGAAATGATTAAAAAACAATCAAAATAACACATCAGATCCAATGTCCTGCCTTGGGTTGTTGCTTAGCCATTGTGTCGTCGACGATTGTCATACAACCTCGTTTAGTGAGTTCGAAGTGCGACTCCAAATAGCAAAAGTCGCCGAAACAAGTGATATTATTGTTGTCATTCTGTCAAGCAAATACATATGTTTGATTTGTCCAGCACATTTATTTCGTGAACCTCACATTTGCGTGAGTGTGACATGACACCTGTGGACGGGTACTTGAGAAGTTTCCCTTGATAAGCGTCCTGGCCCTATTCAAGCATTCCTAAATCATAATATAATGCAAATTACTGAACCTTTAGTTATTTGCGTATAATTAACTCACAACACTTTCACAGTTTCCAATGAACAGCGAAGCAAGTGCTTGACCATTTAGCGAATTCCGGAATACGAGACTCGTTTGATCAATAACCATGACATCATGGAATATTCTGAGTATTATTTTCGTTAAATCTGTCCATTAATTTTCGCATACTGATAATACTGCGACGGAGTGAAAAAGCTGTAGCCTTCGTTAAGTCCGCTTTGACTCCCATACTTTTCCTGTAGAAACGCTTCGATTTCGTTTACCACAAAATCGCTTACGTCAAATGCAAACAACATGCATGTCGGGCCATAGTACGCCTGCGGATCTTCCTAAAAGTTTTTGTCTGTTGTAGAATTATTTGCAGCTTTTACATGATTGCAAATCGGGGTTGGCAGGGGCCCTAACGCTGTAGCGTTTGGGAATTGCGAATTACAATAATCAGACCTGAATTGGTTTTTTTTGGGTCTGCAATAAATAAGAAAAGCTAGAAAACTAACTTGCAAATACATCCGTCTACCATGAAAGTTCTGCTGAATGCCGGTGCTCGCCAACATCCTGCTTCCACGTCAACATTGTCAATACAACTCTGAAATGCACTGTTGTGATTTAATTTTTAACCTTAATCAATGAAGAGAGTTCAAGAGATTCTCGCAATTCTGGAGGGTGTCAATTCCATGCAGATGAATTGTTTGCTGTACTCAACAGTTGTAAAGCAGCGCGATGGTTATCTTCGTATGTAGACTTCTCTCAGTAGCTAAATATGCGAGTGTGCAGCTCCTTGCTTCACCATTCGTTTACAAGCACACCCCAAACACCATCGATTGCACTGTATCATTTATTGGCATAGTGATAAAAATGCACATGCGGGGGACCCGAATTTCTAGTTTATTTTTTAAAAAAATTTAAAAAACAAGTTCGTTACCTGCGAATACGAACCATATAGAATATCTAATCTGTCTATTATGCAAGCATCACCGTCGCATTCTGTAGGTCCACTTAAAGTAATAAAATCGCTATGGTTTCAATTTTCAGGTCATTTAGGCTCATTTCCGGGCATTTTTCAGGTGCGCTACATAGTTCATACGTTGTTCAGCTATCTAGCGTAACTGGAACACATCAATAATCATGTATAAAACTACAAACAAGGGAACGCAATATTAAACATAACAACAATGAACTTACGTGTATAAGACTCCCTGGTAGCCTTGGTGGCACTTAATGAACTCCATAGCTGGAAATCGGATTAACAACATGAATATTATTGTGACCAACATCTAGAGTGCTGATGATGGTCTTTCATCTTGTCAGAAATAGCAAAATGCATCTGTCGGGGGTCTTTTCGCTTCACTTTTCTGTGAAATTCAGCTGAAATTCGCCAACTGAAAAGGCAAAATAGTAAGAAACGACGAATTTCTCGTTCTGGAAATAACGAGTAACAATAGTGTATATATGTGCTGTAAATGCTCAACTGCTGTAAATTCGCTGTCCAGGCCAAATGTGAACAACTCGGGATTTGAAAATGGAGAAGCGCAATTTAACTAAAGACATAGATCCGCTGAATTCTCGATAAAACGATGGATAAATATTTTTTGGAATGGTATTGTTCATCTTGAACGTATGTATTCCTTCCACGATGAATACTGAAACTTGTCTTGTGCTTGAATTAATCCAACATTTTTGAGATTGTGTTTATTTGTGGATTGAGATGGCAACATAAAATTGCGCAACATAAAACATGTATAGGTTGAACAAAATGTGCATGTACATAAACCAACGCATACAACATCAACATACATGGTCACTGGCAGTCACTTCTCATCCCTCTTATCGTCGACAACTGACGATTCCTCATTGCATCGAATGCAGAATGTCGGCATCGAGCAGGCATCCGCGATCTCGCGGACCTCGTCCGCGCACGCGCGGCAGACCGCGTGGCCGCATGCGGTGAAGCGGCTCGCGTCACTCTCGCGCTGCGCATCCGTGTGACCGCCGCGGCAGGCGTCTCTGAAAAGAGCTGGAGCTTTTCTTCAAAACATACAACTAGTTTCCTTGATTATCTTGAGGTTTGTAATGGGGAAAGGTTGGGACAACAGCAATGAAAATGAAAAGATAGGATGAAAAGAGAAGATGAGAAGATGAAAATGAAAAGATACAAGATAATACAATGCATACCTTGAATTATTCTCTTTCGAGCTGCCTGACCAAGAGAGGAAGCGACGGAAAGTTTGGAGATGGTGGGATGACGAATGAGATGTGGAACGGGCATTGCCAGTGGGTATGCAGCAAACTCTGATCTTCCCATTAGATTTCGACAAATGATAATAATATCTGTCCATTTTATACACTCATTGCGCGAGAGATTTCCACGCTATTTTTATTATGAGCCACTCCTGGCCGTTGACGGCAGCCAACGGCTAGTTGGGCATAATAAAGATAGCTTGGAAACGTCCCCCCCCCCCCAATAAACTCCGTTGGAAGAACAAGATAAAATCAGTGAGCGTGCGGATAGATCGGCAGTGCCAGTGGGCATGCTGTAAACAATGTCTTACCATGGATCAGATGGTCAGATGACTCGAACAGGTGAAGAATATAATCTCAATAAACTGATTGACATAAATGAAGGGCTGTGTGACATGCATAGTTGCCCAGCATTGGCGGCGTCTTGCCCGACTCAAAAAAGCACGACCCCCTATACGTTCAATATTGCCCGACTCAAAAATCGACGAATGGGGGGTCATGGTAGATAATGTCGAAGTAGGTCATGGTGTAACAAAGCAAAACTACCGTACCAACTTACACTTTGGGAATACCGTAATCCAAATTACAGTAACCTGGTTACAGTAACCTCGGTTTCGTGGAGCAACTTTAGTTCCTTGGGTCAAACTTTTTACAAACATTGTCAATCGATATTATTGATGCTCTACAGTAACCTACCGTAACCCTCACTACCGTATACACATTGGCGAATCATTAACTGACTTTTTTTTCTAAAAGATGCCATAAAAATCAGTTATTTGCTCAATGTTGAGTAACTCTTTGATGGAATTTTTTTTCATTTTTTCGTCATTAAATCATGGCCGAGTGGCTAACGAGCTTGTCTTGGAAACCGAAGGTACCGGGTTCGAGTCCAACAAGTTGCTAACCTCTTTGCCGTGTTTCGGGGAGTTCGCCAAAGGAAAGTGAAGTTACAGTAAACTCCTACCATACCCCCGTCAGGTGGGTCAACTCTAATTCGCTATTGTAAAGGCGGTGTGATTATGCCAGCATTTATGTCGGCAATATTTTAGCCCATAAGAGAGACTTTTTTTGGCTCAGTGAACATATAAAATTTGTGAATACCATTGGCATCAGGCCAAAAATATAATTCCTCTAAAACGTGCCCACATGTAGTACTCGGTCAGTGTAGCATAGCTGTGGCATATGTAGTTGTTGTATAGGAACCCTCATAATAGCTATATACCCTAATTATATTATCCCTATACACAATTAACTCACTTGGCGATTTAGGTAGCTCGCCACATTTCCCATTACTGTAAGGCGTCCCTCTCAGCCGCCTAACTGGCGCGCGCGTTCCACTCTCTCTATTCCACGTACTCTCTCGTTCGCTCTTCCCTCGCTCCCCTCGCTCCCTCTATTCATTCTGTTTCTTAGCTCTTGCGCCGGATAGTTCTCCGCTCTCTATTTTAGTCCTATTTATTTCTTGTTGATAAAAAATCTTTGAGTTTACTCACATCCTCGCCCTCCATACACCGGATAACAAGGGCCAAGGATACAATACTAGTGATCTAGGTCAAGCGCTGAGAAATACGCCGATCTTTTTTGGAAATATTACGGTATCTAATTTTTCCTCTTTCGCTCTCGAACGGAACGGCGCACATCTGGAAACATGCGCCGCAGCCTGCTCATTATCCGACCCTTTAAGTTTCATCTCAAACCGATTCAAAGCCATCAACGGCAATAGAAAAAACTACAATTGTAAATTTTACTCTTTGAGAAGCAAAGGTAATGACTGTTTTTATTTCAAATTTGAATTGGACAAGCTGCTACCTATTTTCTGTAATTTTTTTCTTAAATTAAAATAACATCGGCATTTGCAAAAATGTTGAATAGCTGACCTACCGTACCTGAATCGAACCGGGTTGGGGGAAGAGTTATCCTAGAGTTATCCTACACGCAGTACTCCATGAGGGTAATCCACCTGCATCAGTGGAATTTTAATTTCTATTCGCACGCTAGCGCGCTGATGTTAAAAATTTCTAAAGATTATGGTAGTTTTCTAACATCAGCGCGCCGGCGCACGCTGATGGGGATCGAAATTCTACTGATACTGGTGAATTTTTCTCATCGAGTACAACATGCAGGATAACTCCAGAAATTTAGTTATCATGTTCGCTTGGGGTACGGTAGGTCAGCTATTCAAACATTTTTGCACATTTCTCGCGACGATATTTTAATTTATGAAAATTTTACAGTAAATAGGTAGTGGCTTGTCCAATTCAAATTTGAAATAAAAACAGTCATTACCTTTGCTTCTCAAAGAGTAAAATTTACAATTGTAGTTTTTTCTATTGCCGTTGATGGCTTTGAATCGGTTTGAGATGAAACTTAAAGGGTCGGATAATGAGCAGGCTGCGGCGCATGTTTCCAGATGTGCGCCGAGCGAGAGAGGAAAAATTAGATACCGTAATTTTTCAAAAAAGGTGGGCGCATTTCTCAGCGCTTGACCTAGATCACTACATATGTCACAGCTATGCTACACTCACATAGTACTACATGTGGGCACATTTTAGAGGAATTATGTTTTTGGCCTAATGCAAGGGTCTTCACAAATATTATGTGTTCACTGAGCCAAAAAGTCTAAAATATTGCCGACATGAATGCTGGCATAATCACACCGCCTTTACAATATCGAATCATGTATGTGACCCAGCGAATTAGAGTTGACCCACCGGACTGGGTACGGTAGGAGTTTACTGTAACTCCACTTTCATTTGGCGAACTCCCCGAAACACGGCAAAGAGGTTAACCACTTCTTGGACTCGAACCCGGTACCTTCGGTTTCCAAGACAAGCTCGTTAGCCTGTCGGCCATGATTTAATGACGAAAAAAGTGGAAATACAATTACATCAAAGAGTTACTCAACATTGAGCAAATAACTGATTTTTATGGCATCTTTTAGAAAAAAAAGTCAGCTAATGATTCGCCAATGTGTTTACGGTAGTGAGGGTTACGGTAGGTTACTGTAGAGCATCAATAATATCGATTGACAATTTTTGTAAAAAGTTTGACTCAAGGAACTAAAGTTGCTCCACGGAACCGAGGTTACTGTAACCAGGTTACTTTAATTTGGATTACGGTAGTCCCAAAGTGTAAGTTGGTACGGTAGTTTTGCTTTGTTACACCATGACCTACTTCGACATTATCGACCATGACACCCCATTCGCCGATTTTTGAGTCGGGCAGGAAAAGTGCCCGACTCAAAAATCAATGAATGGGGTCATGGTGGTCGGCGGCGGCGTGGGCAACTATGGTGACATGTGAGAGACAGGCGAGAGGTGCCAGTGGACAGGCTGGAAATGATGATACTGGGTGATGATAAACAGATGGGTATTGTCAATTATGACACAGTTAGTTCAGATGAACTTTAGAAAATATCGCATATATTGATTTTTAGAATATATATTGATTTTGCTTTAGCATAGAGATCAGATGAACATTCCGAGTTGCCGTTAACTTTGATATGAAATTATATTTAGTTGTTATTTACAATTAGGAGAAAATATTAAAAAAATACCTGTTCGTTTTCGCATAATATCCTCGACCTAGCTAGAGAAAGAAAACTGCATGAGGAAGTTAGAGAATCGTGTTCCTGTATCTCAGAAGTTTTCTCACAGATTTCGAACTTTTCTCTCTCATTTCTGGCAGATTAGACTGGTCCATAGACTGATTTGCTCGTGTTTATCCAAACACCATTCGAATTGTGCATCTGTGATATTATTTCCTGGACAGATCGTGGAGAGTGAAACTTTATGGAATACGACCCGTATGGCACAATTCAATGTAATGTACAGACATGGAGATCGGAGAAAATAGCGTCGTGTGGGCAAATATGGCTCCGTCTATGACCGCATGCGGATTTTAGTGTAGTTCCGAACATTGACTGAAGGATGCGAGCACAAACTCGGAAGTTCCTTCCTTCGCCTCGAAGAGGAATGTCAGATCTGAATTTAGAAAGTAAGTAGCGAATCACTCAATTTTTATCTACCGCGGTAAAACATTGTTCTATTCTAAGTGCCCTATCTAAGTTATGCTAAGTTTCAAAGTTTCTGGTTTAAGAAAACGGATTTTTGAAAAAAAGTACAATAACTTCTCACCAAGGACGGACGAGATGGTTACGAGCATCGCAAGCATGGTTGAGTACTGTTGCTTTGTAGAGAAGATTGAAGACAGGAAACTGATGGTACAGCGCCCCCTCTCTCCTCCCTTTAAAGGGACTCGCGGTTGTTGTCTGTCACATGTAGTCTTGAGAATGCCGCTTTCATTTATCTGTGCTCTCTCGGTTTTCAATACTCCCTCCCTCGTCGTATCTCCTACCCCGTGACAATAAACTGATAAGTCAGCCGAAAGCACTCAACATTCCCTGATAACAGGGATCCATCTGTCCTCGACGGCACATTTTTCAACGGCTCGCCCTCAAAATATTTATAGCCAAGAAACTAGAGATCTATAGTTTGGAAGTATTGAAACAGTAACTAATGCTCAATGCTGCAAACATTTTCATGTTCACTTGCATGAACAATTTCGTTGACTGCAACAGGATGGGTTCTTTGAAAACTGAAGGGATAGCTCGCTCGAGAGTGTGCATTATGGGCCAATTACTTTTCGCCCCCCTCCCCCATTCCTATCAATATCTCATGGGTTTGATTGCCGACGGTAACATACAGCATCACCACGGTGCCTTTCAAAATTGACAGAGGAACAAATAATTGATATCCGTACGATTTTTTCAATGCCTCCAGATTTTACTTTTCTAGTGGAAGATCTCACGTGCCGCTATTTTCGCCCTATTCTCTCACACGATTTCGGTAAGGTTCCCCCAGTAGGGCGTATTACGCATAATTTGTATCATTTTCAGTTACGCTTCATGTGCGCTATATATGTGAAGTATACTGCGCACCTGAAACACAACAAAAGATCCACAATACGCCCAATTGGGGGAACCTAGATTTCAGGTCATGTCCGCTCAGAAGCACATCGTTTAAAAGTGTGCCGGAGCAATACAAATCGTGATAAAACAGACACAACTCTCAAAACTGATTAATCTCACACAATTCTCAACGTATTATGCAACACTGGCCAATTATTACATGCAACTGTAATGTACTTCGCGAAGCATTTATGGGATTGATTTATGAGAAGTTATTGAAGGTTGCTTTCTCACATTCTCGAGAACAATGAATACGATGTACAGTCGAAAGTAAGGGGGTAGTGACTGATTATCAGGTCTGGTGATTTCCACTTGAGGAGGAATCATCGTCTTTATCAGTTTTGCACTCGGACGTGTCAAATTCGCAAGAAAACTTGAACAATGAATAGCACAGGAAGTGGAAAGCGGAGGAGTGATGACTCATTATCGGGAGTGGTTGTTTCCACTGGCGGAGGAATGTATGTCTGAATAAATCTGATGATCAAGGAGATAGGGTTTAAAATTTCAGGAAAATGCGTTTTTCATTTCCAATACGTTGAAGGCGTGGTGCATATCTCATGCTAGGCATTTAGTGATTGTCGGGTGTAAAATCATTTCAAATTTTTCTGGCAGCACACACTCCGGAATGTAGTGAGTCAAAAGAGGAGCTCAGTGTAGCTTGTCATTTAGGGTTCCAGATATTATTTTTTGTTCAATGTGTAGGTAATTTTGTGTTATTTTCGTGTAGATTATGTGCTGATAAGCTCCTGAACAATGTAGCGCATACCTATCCGCAATTCGCGTACAATTACCTGCATTTTTTTTTAAAAAAGCTCACCTTTCGGCTTTGCTTCACATTCTTCCTAGCCGTTTCTTCGTTCCAATTGCATAGAGAGGCGTTGCACAATTGGACAGTCGTCCAGAAGTACTGGTAAGTGCCAGCCTGAAATAAAATACTGATTAGAGTATTCGAGTAGCGGCGATAAGGTATCTTCAGTCTACATAATACATTGACCGATCGATTGGCGAAAGAGCGAATATGATAAAGTGTAATTGTTTCTCGAATTCTTTGACTGATGAAACGAAAATAATGATGCATTTAATATGCCTTGAACTTTTTAATTTGGCTAACATCCAATGAGTATTACAAATACAGGATACCATTGACAAACATCCAACTAAACAAAGTGAACTCAAGAAAGAAACACCTCCAGTTTCCAGTCGGCCTGCGAATCGTCAAGGTGGATACATCCTCTCGATGCTCCATTGTTGAGGAAATAGCAGAAGTGACCAGAGCAGAGAGGATCGTCGATTAGCGCCTGATTGAAATTTGGATTTAACATTTCAATATATTTATGAAGACTAAATCTAGTAGAAGTTAACATAGTGCGAGACTTGGGACAGACTGGGTAGATAAGTTGGAATTTCTCGTGATTGGTCCTAATGTCATGCTTAATTTGAAGAAATCATACTAGCAAGTAGGTGCCAATGGCCAAAGGTGGGAAGGAACTGTGTTCAAAACGTTACCAAGCAGACAACGTCATGATCAATCCGGTAGCCAGCGGATTGTTTACTAATTATAGTTACTCACCATTTCCTTGTCAAAGAGATAGCACTGCACACGTGTTCTCGTACTGCTCATTGTTAGGTTGTTGGCGATAATCGACTTCGTGATATCTTCGCATTTCTGAATTGTGAAAGCATCTGAATGTTCAGCCTCAATACTAAAATAAGGTCATAGTAAAGTGAGAGAGCGTAAGAAATTGGCATTTATCGTTACTGTGAGAACAGAATGCGTAGTCCGTGGTGTGATGGGCGAGATCTATCACATTTTGTTGTATTACTCGCGGAACTTTTTTTCTCCCGCGTTCCGTGAGTAATACAACAGAATGTGATAACTCTCGCACACTACACCACGGACTACGTATTATGTTCTCACAGTAACCATACCCCGCTCACTTTGCTACGACCTCCATTATGCAGCGCGGCTGGTGCTTATATTGTCCTACCTTGTTCTCACATTCTGCATTGAGGTCATCCCAAAAAACGATTGTTTTCTCTCCCTCTCTAAATCCTGTTGTATCGACAAAAATCGTCGAGGGAAACCACATGAAAATACACTTGATTCTCAGCACAAAAGCATTCGAATACTTTGTGAAATATGACATATGCCCAAGGCGATATGCAGTTGGCCGGCAGTGCCGCGAGTCTCTGAAAAGTGAATATATTAGTCAAACTTCTGTAATATATGTATTATTTTAAAAATATGAACGGTTCTTCCACGTCATGCGATTTAACAGTCGTCAACAATCAGCGACGCTAGATGGATATATGAAAGCAATTGTAACTAAATTGTCAACTAACTCTTCAAAATGACAAGATGCGCCCTTGCAATGATCCGGTTCCTGAAATTAATAAATTTTTCATTTACTTATTTGAATTATGTGAATGACTCATTCCAGGCGCGTAACCACCGTCCATCTTGTCATACTATTTCGCGATAGCTCATAATCTCACGTTTTCGAAGCATGAAATTTCGGCATCCTTATTCAGTGTTGCATTTCCGAGACTTTCGTCGTTACAATTATCCTTCGACCTTGATTATTTAGTAAAAACGAAATGAAATCAAAACAAAAATACCGACAAACGCATATTCTGTAATCGTCTGGGCCATAGCAACCATCCACCACATCAGCGAGAGGAAGATGCAGAGCGCAACCCTATTCAGTGAACGGAAAAATTAATGAGAGATAAAGTCAAAAATTAATTCGATAAGCGCGTATTTCATTTCATACACTTTTTAGAAATGTGTTTTCAATCAAAATACGAAAACCCGCTTTTCCAAAATCTAGTGATCATAAAGATTGCAGAAACTACAATATATTCAACTTTAGAAGGCGTACTTGTTGTACAAGAAGATCACCGCTGAATATGCCAACGCATCTGTCACCGATGCGTGCTTCAATGTATGCGACTATGATTTGTTTCAGACTATGCAACATACGTTGAATTGCCAACAGGGTCAGAATAGTGACACTTAAGGGAGTTCGCCAGTCGAAGAATCGGTGCTAAGAGAAGAAGGAAATGCATGACTGCGGGCAGAGTGAGTGCACCGAGAAAATGTTTGCCCACTGAGTAATTGTGGATTATAACAACCGACAATTACATAAGGAATGTCAAGGTGGTGAAACTGACACTTTGATATACGGTGTGTAGGTACACACACCCTAGTAAGAAGGTAATTCGTACGGAAGACGTGTTCTGGAGACAAACTCGTAAAATTTATGGCGACTTTACTTCGGCCGCATACCAAAATAGATTCGGCGAAAATTGAATTCCCGCGTAATCGGTCTCGGGAGTGAGTTTGGACCGAAAGTGGAATCCTAATGCATCTCGAACTAGATCTGTGAAATGAATATGTAGGAATCATAATTTCGTTGTACCCTTCATCTTGTGCCAAGACGGAGAAAGATGTAATTTGAGTGGAATCGCCAGTCACATTCATTCTCGGATTAACTGGTGAAAAGATCGGTTTGACACGCTGTACCCTTTTCTTCAATTCGATAAAGTACGCCACTAGGCATTTTTATGATTTTTCCGACCACGGTGCGCATTTTTTTGTTTCACCTTCCACTTACTTCAGAAATCATCTGCACGCTAAGGAAAGAGCGAATGTGGTGAAACGGCGGCAGATGTTGCGATATAATGATACACTCTCAGCTTAGCCTCCAGTTAGCCCCACATACACGTTATGTTTACATTGATTGTCGTCTTTGATATATATGAGGCCGTCCGCGATAGATTCAACAACTCACAACGTGGCCTCGGCACAGCCAAAAAAGTGGAACCCACGAAAACATGTTTTCTGGGGGTAGTTTTCGATGCTGATCATCGTGGTCCACTTCATTTTGCATGAATCGTTCATTGAATTTCGGTGTGGTGCCATATCACTTCCGGTCAAAACTGCTTTTTCGCATGGTTTGTGCTCAAAATACACGGTGGAAGGACGAAATCTCGCTTTCCCGACCAGAATTTCACGGCGGATCGATTGGTGTATTTCATTGGTCATGAATTTTTCATGTCTTCGAGAAAAATCGACTTTTTGACTCAATCATGTGTGAGAGTAGAGACCATAACCATTCGATCCGCCGTTTCACGCTGATTCGAATGGTATGCACAAGTGTGTGGATCAGAGGTACCCGAAGACCACTTATGCCCCTTTTTCTGCTTTTCCTGCGCATTTTACTGTGTAATCGAGAAATGAGAGGACGAAAAATGACAAGGAAAGTCATTTTCCTCCCTCTCATTCGTCGATTACACAGTAAAATGCGCAGGAAAAGCAGAAAAAAGGGCATAAGTGGTCTTCGGGTACCTCTGATCCCCACACATGTGTATACCATTCGAATCAGCGTGAAATGGCGGATCGAATGGTTATGGTCTCCACTCTCACACATGATTGAGTCAAAAAGTCGTTTTTTCTCGAACACATGGAAAATTCATGACCAATGAAATACACCAATCGATTCGCCGTGAAATTCTGGTCGGGGACGCGAGATTTCGTCCTTCCACCGGGTATTCTGAGCACAAAGCATGCGAAAAAGCAGTTTTGACCGGAAGTGATATGGCACCACACCGAAATTCAACACACCGAAGATCAACATCGAAAACTACCTCAGAAAACATATTTTCGTGGGTTCCACTTTTTTTGGCTGTGCCTAGGCCTTGTTGAATCTATCGCGGACGGCCTCATATGTGCCATTGAAATAATTAAGTTGATCTCATGATTTTCGTTGACATAAAACCGGAAGGATTTTGACGTGCCAATTTGAAAAAAAGCTGTAATTTTGGCTGAAGTTACCCGTAATTGCAGGTTGTATTCATCTCCTCAAAGTTTATCGGAAGCCTTACACTTCGAATTTAGCCAATGCTCTATCTGTCCTTACTGGTTGTCCCCGTTGCCACATCAATTCCATGCCATGATAAGTACGCTGAAAACATCGATGAGTAATTTTAGCAGTTGTTTGCTTTATTCCATGACATATTTCAGAAG
This sequence comes from Pristionchus mayeri, assembly GCA_036245805.1. Taxonomy (NCBI): domain Eukaryota; kingdom Metazoa; phylum Nematoda; class Chromadorea; order Rhabditida; family Neodiplogasteridae; genus Pristionchus; species Pristionchus mayeri. The sequence goes on from BTRK01000005.1 coordinate 7,448,855, forward strand.
CAACTCATATTGCTCTGGAGATGAATGTGGAATCTCGTTTTTGCACGGCAAACCCCATATGCAGGTTACATCTCAAGATAGTATGTATTTTTCATGATATTCCAGGGCTGTATTACCAACGTCAAAGTTTCCTCTGGTTGCTGGGGAGACGGGAACCCTAAGATATTTTGCATTTGCAAGTAGGACTTTAATACACTATAAAACTGAATTTTTTGTTGAGATCCGAATTGTGCAATTCTGAGGATTTCAATATTACTAACTTACAACCAATACCTCCAGCTAGTTGTCGTAACCCGGTGAACACTATTGTTTTATTTTATCACATCAACATAATTTTGCTTTAGAGTATCACAACGACTTGTGATAGTCCATTGTGTATGGTTGCCTTAGATGCAGGCCTGTGAGTTGGGCATGCAGTTCGAAATTCGAAATTGTATCGCACATTTTCAGGCTCGACCCATGTCGAATTTTCGATCAGCCCACTAAATATTACGAGTATAAGATATATTTCGTCTCACCCGATCAAATTCTACGTTCAGATTCTTTCCAAATTTCATTGTGGTAAACCAAAGCTCTAGAGTTGCCATCGATAGTGGAACACATCGCACAATAATCCCGACAAACTCCTACGTCGCAATCTGTGAGAGTAATGTTAGTTCGCATCTAATTATCGCATAACTTAGGGATGGCTTGGCAAGAAACGGTCTCTTCATACTACACACTCTCTCGCCGGTATGATTGTTGAGAGAGTGTGTAGTTTGAAGAGAGTCATTTCTTGCGAAGCCTTCCCTATCGCTTAGTCGGTCTCATCAAACATCCAACTTTCGCTACTGCAATTATAATTCGCAAGCGTTGTACCCTTTCAATTCCTCGAAATATATCAGAATGCCTCAGGATTGCATTCGCCGAGCGGAGTATCACATCAAACGTAACTCGACGAACGGCAGTACGAAAGTTACCTGCTATATCGATTCTGGAGTACGATTTCCAAAATTTATATTTCAGTAGCTAGATTCTACCAAATTAAGGCAAAATTAATGATTAGATTAAGGCCAAAATTGATTGCAACCATACATTCCTCAGTTTTACTCATTTGTTCACCCTTCCTCGTGGATGCTTCCTCCGTAAAATGAAAACAAATTCCAGGATATTCCCAGCAACCAAACGTGTCTTGGAGAATTTTGCTACTCAAGCACAGCCCTCGGCGTGACTACTCGGGGTTGTACTTCTGTCATCGATGCATCTTTGCAGCTTGGAATTGTAAGGTCTCAAAGATCCTTCAAAAGAGTCACCAGGACTTGAATTGTATTGTACTCTGTCAGGACTTGCATATTCCTCGATATTGGCTTAACATTTATTTATTTTGGAGAATTTTTGCAGACGACATTTGCCAACAGGGGCATTTATCAATACAAGACGCTCGAAGTGTACTTGTGTAATGAGCAAAATTGTAACTTCGAAAACGTTCGTGAGTATAAGGTGCGAAATCATTTATTTATTTAAAAATATAATAACCGCTCAGGAGAGGTCTGGCGATATTGAAAAACAACCACGAAAAACAGCAGTTGGACTCATTCTGCTTTCTTGTTAGCACTCATGATTGCCACGATAATACGTGTATGAAGCATTCAACTTCTCTATTCCATTCTTTTCCTGTAAGAACCTCCCGATGGTATTCTCAACTTCCCGATGTCATTCGCACTGCCCCTAACATCCGAGTATTTAAGCATCGATTGGAGAACCACCCCATAGTGGCTGACCTCTCTCACCCTCAATGACTCAGGAGAGTCCCCCCCCCCCCCCCCTGCAATCGTTAATTATTTATGTCTTCATGGTATCGTCGCGCCTCGGGCGTAGATAAATTAATTAAAGATTGAACAAAGAAAACGATAGTTTGCACAAGCTTGAAAAGCAAGTGCTCTGATTGTGTGTCGGGCTTCTTGAACATGACGACGTGCAAACTCCGTTGCCTGTTCCCATACACTTGGCTGAGCATAATGTATGACACAATTCTCATATTTGATAGCAATATCATGTACTTGAAAGCTCCGTATGACATCTCCACTCTATGCGACGGGACTCAGCAGAACTTAGTGGCGTCAGTTGAGAATTTGAATGTTGGTCAGCAAAGAGGTGATGAACTAAGATATTGATTGTGTGGAAAGATTGGAAGAAACACTTTCGAACCATTTGTGGATAACCGATGAGGAGAATAATATATCTAAACACTTACTCCGGTATAGCATTCTTAAAGAAGGCCTGTAAGCAAAGTTGAAATTTTGACGTTGTCATAACCATGACCGACCTTTGTACAACCATAAGAGATTCTGAAAATTTCAAAAGCGTATCTCTATTTTTAACCGAGTTATCATTAGTTGGCAGAATGCCAAGGAGGGCTTGAAGGGAAGGGTCGTGCGGGAATTCAAATATCTAGAAGATTTTTCAAAAACTGGTGGGATTCGAACCCGCAACCTTCCGATTACGCGGTGCCTGCTTTACCACTGAGCTATGCGATTGACCTTTGCCTATCCTCTCAGCTCGCGCTATGATCGTTGGATGATTGTCTAGGTCATGGTTATGACAGTGTCTCAAATTTAACTTTGATGACACTCCTTCTTTAAGAATGAAATATATAAAAAAGTAAAAAAGGAAAAAAACATGTGATGGACATATTAAAAAAAAATTAATTCATGAATGATACTATTACATTTAAAAACGAAATGTGATCAAAATTCAGAACTCAAAATGTGTCGCCATAAAAAAAAATGTCGCCATAACCAAATCTCTGGAATTTACCTTTGCGATTCGTCAAAACAACAAGTTATGTAATTGGTCGATTTGTATCAATCAAATTTCAATTCTACACGTTTCTGTCTCTCCATTTCGCATTCCTCCCCTCACTCCTCTCCCTTCTCCTCGTATGGGGCAGTCGACCACCTCCATTTTCTCCCCATTTCCATTCGCTCTACTCATCTTTCTCCTATTTGTGTCCACTGAGTCCGCCAATTTCATTAAGCTCAGTAGATGCGGAAAGGATACAGTAGGTCCTTAGTATATCCTTAGCAACTTATTAATTCGTAGTCCTTATTAAGTTTTGCATTCTTAGCAAAATCAATATTGCAGGCCTGCTTTAGCCATGGGTCAACTATTATTCCGTGGGCCATATATATGATATTAACCGTTGATCGTTGAACTACCTTATAGGTAAATGTAAAGGTAAAGGTATATCCCGTCTTCAAGACTGGGCTCGCGGGGGAACACTGCTAGGCCAGTGCTAATATGGGCTGATTCAGTCTGAAGTGCCCACCTTTTCGCCAGACCTATTTACCTGCGTGATCTAGTCACGACTACCAATTCCCCGTCCCCAATGGGTAGGCGCCTTGGTGGGGCGGAGACGGTGTCACTTAACATAATTCAAATAAATTTCGAGTTGCCAGTTAAATACACATGAAAATACACAAAGAGCCTAAGTTCAATCCTGCAGGAGACTCGGTGCGAAACGGTTGTGATGTTCTTGCGTGTTAAATTGCCATCTAGCAAATGGACTATGAGATGCGTCAATATTGGAATCGGAAATGATCTATTTAAGACATGCGAATCAACATCAAATATGCGTAAGAAGGGGGCATTTCTTCGATATTTGGCCAACCCCCCACTTCCTCCCCTACCCCACTCATTTCTAGGTATAACTCCCATATATTTGGACACACAAACCCTCTGCGTTGGGGAGGGAATGAGGACTGGTAAGGATGGGAAGGGGGAGGTCGAAATGTCGAAGAAGTGCCATAAGATGATTATGTGCTCCACAATACAATTTGAAGTTGTTGCTCTAATTGAAGTACTATTTTAAGGCTTATTCGATTCCGTGAATAGTAGTAAAACAGTGCACGAGACTCGAATGGACTTTGAACATACAACAGAGGTACATACTACTTCTAATCATTATACACGTTAATGCCGTGTTCATACGTATGTAAAGTTAATATTTATGGAATTTATTTAGCGCGCTTAAAAGTATGTATATCAACATATTTTCCGGCACAGCTAACACGAATTTCTTTGGATGTCAAACTCTTGGATAAGCATACTGGAAAGGAGATGAAACTATTCGCGTTCACTGAGGATTTAACAGTTTTGGAGACAATTCGCCTTTCCGGTATTGAAACATTGATTGCTTCTCGAATAGCCTGAATTAATTAAGTGTACAAGGGAATAATTAACATTGTAAATTATAATAATATTGATAAATATTTGTGTAATAATAATGACCAAATTGATATTTTCAAGCGCTTTTATCAGAAACATGCTCTACTGAAGGCATCTCGGATATTGATAAGTTGCCAGAAGGAAGTATAGAAATACGTATAATAGGATTAGTCAGGGAAGGGGAATAAAATTACTAAAATGAGGAGATGCCCATAAATATTCCCATTCCAACTGACTCTTTAGTTTTCAGCATGCAAACGATAAACACGATGCATCCGACCCATTCCAGTGTCCGAAATTGTCTGCAATGTAAGACTTAGATTGGAAAGAACATCGTTTATACAATATTGAAAGATAGTTGTGCTCTATTTTTGAATCGGGGTCCCATCCCATCTTTCAGGGATCCCGATTAGAAAACAGATCCGATATTTGTAGAACAACATGTGGCAGACTGGATTAATCGATATTGGCGTTTAATCGATATTAATCGATAAACGACTCGACATGCAACGTACTAGAACGAGTGCTAATTCAAGAAAAATATTAAAATGTTTCAAATTAAAATGTTCCAATTTATTTGTTCCCCTAATTTTCTTCGTCATTGTTTCTGCTCGGAGAAGATTTGAATCGAGCATGATCTTTATCCACATATTTTCCACCCTCGACGATCCTTTATAATGTGATTTTAGAGTGAATACAATTGAATATTTATTCAAACGTCTCGAGGTTTCAGTGGACGTTTTCATATTTGGTTTCAGTGGACGTTTTCATGTTGTTTGCTTCGAATCACAACTTGGTGATTCAAATGAGTTCTTCTTTCTCACGATCAATGGAATTTCGTTGAGAGGAATGGGAGGGGCGGCGAATACTTCGGCTCTCTATTTCTTCCTCTCTTCGACGATTTTCACGCATGTTCTGGTCCTGCTCCCTGAAATTAGAGCCCAAGTGAAGGTTATATTGCATTCTATGGATATTTCGACACATATTCCTCGCCATATGATATTTCGCATTCCATCCCAACTTCGAGACCGAAAGGGAAGGAAGTATAGAAATACATATAATAGGATTAGTCAGGGAAGGGGGAATCAAATTACTAAAATGAGGAGATGCCCATAATTATTCCCATTCCAACTGACTCTTTAGTTTTCAGCATGCAAACGATAAACACGATGCATCCTCCAATTACGAAGATGATCACAAGAGGAGTGAGAATGTACGAAATCCAGTTCTCCTTGAGCCAATTACCTGAATTATAATTTTATTTCGTAAATATTATTCATTTTGTCCATTTTTACGCCTTAGTATTTATTTTAGGATCTTCTTCTCGAAATTTGATAAATAGAATGTAGAAGATAGGTATTTTGCTCACTCTTGTGGTTTTCCGGCGTGTTGCTCTCAAGGTTCATACGGTCATCTGTTAGTGAATTTCTGAATTTTCTGATTGAGACCATATGTACAAACCATATGTACAGCACCAACTACACATTCTGCACATTTCAACAAAATTTTAAAATGTGCCTACGTTTTGGCTTTTTGCCGAGCTGCGAATACGGGTGTATCCGTTCCATCCGTCATATCTTTCACTACTCGCGTCAAACTCGCTAAGAAAACTTGTTCGATATTTTTTATTATATTGGCTCACATTTTTGCATGCAAGAAATCTGTAGAATGGCATTGTGAGACACAATCTTGCGTCCAAATTTCTCCGGCGATTCGCGCGCATATCCCCATAGACTTGTGTTCTCCGCGTTCTAGATACATTGCGGTTTGAGCGTCTCAATCCAACTCACGCCATCCTAAGTGAACGCATGAGTGTGGGGACACTGAAAAACGATTGAAGTTTCTATAGAGTAGTGTTCCCCGTAGTTTCGTTATTTGATCAGGTGCGCTAGCTATTTTAACATAACATATTCTGCAAAAAATATTTTGATATTGTACGAACCACCAATTGAGCACACTGGAAAACCTTCAGTGAAAGCGTGAAAAGGGGAGAAACGCAGTTTGAACAATTAGAGATGCGCGGAGGAGGATTGTTACATTCTGAGCAGGCTGTAAAGGAAATTATAATTCTTATTTTTTTATTGTTTATAGCTATTAGTTAATAGTCATATTTATTTAATTTTTACGTCGTCTAACACATCCTATTGATATTTCGTCAGCTATCGTATATTGTTTGTTCTTTGTGCCAATAGAGTCCCTCAAAACGACCGATGTTTCGAGTAAATCTAAAAAAAATAATTTACTTCTATTAAATAGCACGATTCGTATTACTTTGTATGTCGAGCCTATTGCCGAGCTCCAAAAATTCAGTCTGCCACACTTTGTCCTACAATTAATACCATAAAAATGGTCTTGTTGAGTATTTTAGACCTTGCATAAAATTTGGGGAATTGGAATCGGTCGCTGGGTATTTTTGGACGCGCTGCAATTTGGAGATTTGAAAAACAAATAATTATTTAAAAATATGAAAAATAAATGTACGAGAGAATGAAGCCTTGGGAACACGTCAGATTGAATTCTGTGAAGTCGACCTGTGAACATTAGTTTACAATAAATGATTCATTATCTTACCTTCTCTATTTCATATCCATCTGACAGTTGAGCAATATCCGAGATGCCCTCGGTAGAACATGTTTCTGATATAATATACTTTGAACTCTTACTCATTTTTGGGATAAATTGCGAAATCAACGGATCTGTGAATATGTAAGGTTGACACAGTCTCTATTCTCTCTTCTCTATTCTCTATTCTCTATTCTCTATTCTAGCGCTCGTGATGGGCGGTCGTCCCTGACCCCGCTCTTTTCCGACCTAGTTTGGGGAATCCTCTCCCGTCAGCTTGGGCAACCCGGAGAGTATCGCCTACTTGGTACACTTCAAGAGGAGGAGGACGGACGGATTCCCATCGTCTCGAGTGATCTACCGTCAAGAAAGCCTCGCTCAAGTCTGCGTTGTGAGTTCCTAACCGGCGCAAGTCAGGTGTTCGGCGGCAGGATGATCTACTTCGATGCTCAACGGAGATCCGTCACGATCGTCCCTACAGTTGACCAGAGAAGCCAAAGAAGATCCCATCCATTGACCTAACGACGCTCTGATACCGAAGATCCCAATTCCATCCACACCGAAGTCACCCTCCTGCAGGACCATTGTGCCTGACGTCAGGATAAATATGAAATATGAAATATGACACAGTCTTGACTGTTTCCTGTTCGTTCTAAGAACATTAATACTGCGCGTGTCTCAAATCTCAATGGCTAACAAAGAAAATATTGTTTGAGGGTCAACGTGAACATGATTTAAAACCTGATTCCCCGATGAATTGTGAACCCTAATCCCGAATGAATTGGGTGTCTAAAGTACGAAAGTCGGAATAATTTCAACTTCGGAAAAATATAAAGATACATTTCTTTTTAAATTTAATAAAAATATATAAACAAACGATGTTTTAGGCGGTGACTGATGTATATTTAACATATCAGACAATTATCGAGAATTGATTTCTTACCTGTAAGTTCAATCGCTTTCATAATTGCTACAGTTGATAACAGCTTAGTTGATATGGTTAAATTTAGCTCCTTTCCAGCATGTACGATTGTGTAATCAACAGTAATTTTATCAATCTGAATATAAATTAATACATATTATTGAATAAATTAAGTATGCGCAAATACATTAAAATGTTAAAATGTGCAAGTACTAATCAATTATCTATGTACTCATACATTTATATGTGAAAGTATGCACAGATGTGGAATGCGCAATATTTAATCCAGAAGAAATTGCATTCTTCGACGAACGTTGTAGCATCTTTTTGACTCACGTAGCAGTTTTTCATATGCTCTAAGTCGAATACAGCATCGTAAAACGTTAAATTATGCGAGTCTAAAAACGTCGATTGTCTTTAGTTTTTTTATGTGGGAATACATAATCAGCTTACGATTTGTGACCATTTGCATGCGGTTCGTACATGCTTTTACTTTATTAGTAAATACTGAAAGTGTAATGTATGGGCGTATAGGTGATACTGATGAAACACGCAATATCATCCTATGCCGTTCCTTTCTGAGTCTCCTGAATTTGAAACTAAAATTGATACGAAAACAACTTTTAGCAAAAACTGTTAGACTTTGATTATAGCCCCATTTCACACGACTAATGTCAAATCTGTAAGGTTAATGATTCGATTTCCGATGGTTCCTTTCAATCATTTGTTGTGAAAAAGTACATGGTAAACATTACTTTGTGACTTTAAATATGCATATTAAGGATATATGAACGATATTCGTGATTATCATGTAACATGAAAGGAAGATGTAGGTCTCTTTACAGAGATATATAGAGGGACATAGATTTGTAGATGCTCCCTCGCCTGTTACAAGTCTGCACGAATACTACACTACATCACATAAACGTTGAACCCTGCGCGACATATATTAGCGTGAAAGAAAGACAAACATAAAGTTTGCGTGAAAGAAAGAACATCATAAAGTACATAGTAGATAAATGTTAATTGATGCATATATTTTGTGAAGATAAATATATTTGTGAAATCTAAGTCGCTCTCAAACCATTTGAATTACAATAACCAACAAGTGTACCCAACAACAAATTCACTTCATTCTTTCCGTACTGTGCAATGAACAGTGGGGTGGTGACAATTGCTCAAACGACAATTACGCAACTCGTCGCCGTTCGCTTGCAATTTGGCGCAGCGAATTGGGAGTTGTTTCATTGCAACCAGTATGCGCTCCCATAAATTTGCATATATTAGTCTAGTTACCAGGCGATCTTGAGTTTCAACTTATATGGGGGCCATGTTAACGCACAAACCATGACCGTTAATTTGGAGTGAAACTCAAAATCGCCTGGCAACATGAGTTATACATAGGGACGACAAGGGGTATAGCCGAAATGAACCTATGCCAACCTAACTATGCTCAAAATGCCCGCTGGGATCCAAATAAGGTCATACTTTTGGCCGTTTGTCGATATCTCATCTCTGAATCGCGCTAGAGATCATAAAGTACGTGAAAAGGTGTCAACGGAAAGCGGCAGAAAAGCGAGACGAGGAAGAAAGGGGCGGAGCCAATTCCGCCGCCTCTCCAGTCAAATCGCCAAATATGTGGGCAGGGCTTCGCCCTTTCCCGGATGCGCCTCACCCCCAATAGGTAACATGAGAAAGGGATGCAAGCGCTCTCTTTTGTAGGCCCAGGTGCTCTCTACACGCGCCGGGGCAGACACTGGTGCAAAAGAGGGAGGAGGGGAGAGAGAGAATGCACTCCGCTCTCTCCGCCTAATCAGTGTATCGCGGACTGGTTTCTTTTGAATCACAAATCAACGAAACAATATTTTATCGACTTTTCTTGATAGAGGTACTAGAATACCGATAGGCTATCAGGCAAGCCTTGTCCCGTATATGTATGTTCGCTGAGCGCGCCAAACCAGCGTTTTCCAGCGTTCTCGCAACTTAATTATCGTATGCTGACCTATTCAGAGAACACTTTTGCCAGCGGGCCAGGGCTATATCGAAAGGTAATGGAAAGAGCTTCCGAATCCTTTTTTGAGCGAGTGATTTGGTTGAGAATGAAGCTTGTGATTCCTAAATCTCGCTTTCGAGGGGAAATGTGTCAGAGGAAAGTGGGCGGAGCTTGGAGAGTCTAGTTATACATATGAGGCCGGTTGCCGAAGAATCGGCAAAACGCCTTCGGAGGCTGGCACAGTGAAATTTCGAAAACACCTGCAAAGGGGGTCTCGATGATGCTGAGCATCGTGGTCTTCATTTTGCACCAATCCGACCGGTACAGCCGGGCTGGAGGTCGGAGTTTTTACCTTTTGTATCGTTTTTCTCCGATAACACAAACAGTATACCAGCTATTGTTCTGAAATTTGAATACCACCCCAATTAGGCCATGTAGAATCCAATTATTCAAATCTGGTAGCTCCATTTTTATTGTGAACTGAATTATATTTTTTTACAATACTAAAAAAGTGTAGGGTCAGGCGTTTACTTGAGGAGATGCGTCTCGTAAATATTATCATTTTTCGTATGCTATGTATGGGTTTATAAGTTCGCGATGTTTTGTTACATGTATTTTTACATCATCATTTCGAGAGACTCCCTCTCATTGACGCCGCGCAACTGACATTGAGCGCGAGGAATGACGAATGAGAGAATTTATTATGTTTCACTTCGTAAATATAGATAAAATATATATGACCTTTCTTGGCGAAGTGAAACATAATTCATTCTCTCATTCCTCATTCCTCGCGATAGGGAGGCCTTCAAATTGAAGATGTAAAAATACATGTAAAAGAACATCGCGAACTTATAAACCCATACATAGCATACGAAAAATGATCATATTGACGAGACGCATCTCCTCATGTAAACGCCCGACCCTACACTTTTCTAGTATTCGGGATTTTTTTTATTATTCTGTTTGCAATAATAATGGACTTACCAGATTTGAATAATTGAATTCTACATGGCCTAATGGGGGTGGTATTCAAATTTCAGAGCAATAGCTGGTATACTGTTTGTGTTATCGGAGAAAAGCGTTACAAAAGGTAAAAACTCCGACCTCCAGCCCGGCTGTACCGGTCGGATTGGTGCAAAATGAAGTAGGTCATGATGCTCAGCATCATCGAGAACCCCTTTGCACGTGATTTCGAAATTTCACAGTGCCAGGCCTATGCCGATTCTTAGACAACCGGCCTCATATATATAAGTGTAGGGGAGCACATACTGGTTACATTGAAACAGCTTCCAAGTCGCCGAGCGAAATTGCAAGCGAACGGCGACGAGTTGAGTAATTGTCCCCCCCCCCCCGAAAAGTGAAACCCCAAAAAGTGCGTAAAAGGATTTTCAGACAAAGTCTACTGCTCACTTTACGACTTCCATGCAGTCGTCGAAGTTAATTGGTTTTTCTAGGGTGAAGAATTCCAAGTTCCTAGACTCAGAAAAAAATACATTGTAAAAGCACGCCTGCAATGATGGTTATATTATGGATGGAAATCATGGTAACGATTAAGAACGAAGGCTGCTAAGGAAATTACAAGTGCTATCTGCTTACCGTATCCTTTCCGCATCTACTGACGTTCACAGTATCGAATTTGGCGGAAACAGTGGGGAAGAGTAGGAGGAAGAGGAGTAGAGCGAATGGAAATGGGAAGAACATGGAGGGGGTCGACCGCCCCATGCGAGGAGAAGGGAGAGGAGTGAGGGGAGGAATGAGAAATGGATAGAGGGGAACGTGCATAATTGAAATTTGATCGATGGAAATCGATATATTATTGAAATTTATTTGTTTCGATGAGTCGAAAAGATCAATTTCAAAAATATGTTTATGAATGGTTATTCAAAAAGGAAATAGTGAATAGACTCAAATTTTTGGACAACTAGATTTTTTAAAAACATGTGTTGTCATTTTACTCGATTGCTACTACTGCCAAATACTTAACTGCGTACGCTCTTTCAGTAAGGCCGAAATACTTACGTCTTTGCATACCCATGCACCTCATAAATCTTGGATGTGCGTTGCTTCCCTCTATTCAAGGGACGGCATGAGTTGGGTTCATACGAATCAAGGATTGCATGGGAATCTACGGCGTCGGGTGTATTTCGAATAACTTTTTTCCTCGTTCACCATCATCACTTATCATTTTGAGCTGACGGATAAGTCGATAAATTGATATCAACTTGCTTTTTCTCAACATTTGCACATTCTAGAAGGAAAGGAAGCGGTTGTTCCACAACATGCTAAGGAATACGATTAAAATTGCTGCAAATATCATGGACACTCGATCAGTTCCACTTGAAGTTGTGGATTCGACATTTGGAGTTGTGGTCTGGTTGAGATCTCTCAAAACGCGGCTCCTTGCCTGAAGGTCTCTGATTGCAGGTGCTATTAGCCAATTTCGTTTGAATAAATGATATGGATAAATTTCAAGTGTTGCAGAAGCCTTGTTTTCAATTTGGACAAATTCCATGAGTGAGAAAGGATAAATGTCGTACTTTGTACTCTGCAATCCCCTCATCATTACAGTAATTTGAAGAGCACAGATATAATTGGAGCTGTATGAATTGGTAAAAGCCGGGCGCGACGAGATTTCTACCCTGCAAAGCACGCGATCTTGAAATTAACATTATAGCCAGCTGTTGGTACTGTAGAATTAGCAAATTAGTATAATCATTAGCCTAATGATTTTAGGTATTGAAAGACTTTAGGTATTGATTTTGACGAACAAGGATTATCACAATCACGAATACTAACATCACTCCTCTTCTTCGCCAGTGTATCATCCACAATGGCCATACAGCCTCGCTTGCTCCCGCCATCCACCGTACTCGAGTAACAGTAATGGCCAGTGCAAATGTCGATGTCGGAGCTGTTCTGCGAATCAGAAATTTCATAGCTTTGTGCTTGACAAGGCAAAAAGTGGGATAAAAAATAACAATTACACTTTTATCCAAATCTGCTTACCTCTGGATGTGCATAGCACGTAATGTCCGGTAGTTGACTCTCATCATAGTCGCAAACGTACATCATTGCACGATTCATGCATTTCTGAAAACAATCGACTAATATTTAATTTTTTTTTTGTATTAAGGTCTCACTGAATTGTCACAATTCCCTACCACCGTCGAGGTCTGAATAACCGTTTCGTTTTCGGCAACTTTAGAGCTTTTATCAACCAGGAAAACATTGGGAAAGAGCCTGAAATATAATTTGTTATTCTTTCTAACTTGAGATAAACGTACTCATAGAATTCCGTTGGTTGATCGTAGGTAAGGCATTTGTTCCTGTAATTGATGTATTGTTATCTTGGCCACATTTGCCTATTGAAATAGGAACAACAATTAATGATCACATGTATGGATCCCTGGAAAATAAGCACGTAGGACTATCGCAATTGGCTGATGTATCCTGAATAATTAATGATTTTAAAAAAATTCAATTAGATTACTCCTAATTTCTCGCAAGTGGCATTTTTGACGGGCTGAATGCCGGTGGTGTTGAAATCGATGGAATTACACATATCGGTACTGAAAGCGGCAAGTTCGATGGTCGGATCAACGTAACATTATCTTGCAAGCTTGTGTGCGATATGCATTATATTGGGATGTCCGGAAAGTTCGTATAATGGTTCGGAAAAAAGTCAGTTCGCGATCAAATGCAGTGATTGCGCAATCTGTTTGTCAATAATGTATTGCATCATTCTGACGTTGAGTAGTGAGAGGATTTAATCAGTCTCCTAGTTGCTACATTGATTCTTGTGATGGACTCCCATCTCTACCTCCGAGCAGTTTTACTTCATTACTACCGTCTTGGCCGATCCGTGAAGGAGGCCCACTCTGCCCTGGCCCAGTCGGAAGGAGCTGACGCCCCCTCCATACTCTTCTGCTATAAGTGGTTCTCCCGCTTTAAGAAAGGGCAGTTTGGTCTCGATGGTCAACCTCGCTCTGGACGCCCTCCCTCCCTCGATCAGCGTCTCGTTCTCCGCACACTGAAGCGCAAGCCCATGGCCAGTGTGCGTGAGTTGAAGAAGGATACTGGTACTCCCAGATCAACGGTGTCCGATATCCTCCATCGATCTGGGAAGAAGCCGAAACTCCCACAAGTGATTCCCCATGACCTCTCCCCCGAACAACTGAAAAATCGTGTTCAAGTTTGTCGGAAATTACTCCATCGTAGATCCAATCTTCGATGAGTCAATTCCATCATCGCTACAGATGAGAAGTGGATCACGTACGATAACCCTGTGAGGAGACTGCAATGGGTGGATGCAGATGAGAAGCCCACGCCCGTCCCGAAGAAGGAAGAGCACGGAAAGAAGGAACTCCTCTGCTTCTTCTTCTCAGTGCTCGGTCCCATCTACTGGGAGATCCTCGCCCCTGGCATCAGCATCAATGCCGACCTCTTCTCTGAACAACTGGAAGATGTCGCGATCAGAGTCCCTCCCAGACTCCTGAACCGGGGCAAAATTCTTCTTCTGATGGACAATGCTCGCCCACATCGAGCGAAGATGACCCAGAAGAAAATGGACGAGCTGAAGATCGAGAGGATACCCCGTATTCCCCGGATCTCTGCCCATGCGACTACCACTGCTTCCGCTCTCTCTCTGACTTCTGCAAAGGAAAGAAGTTTAAGAATCGAGATGAAGTTGTGAGGGCTTTCGTGAACTGGGCGGTCTCGAAGAAACCCGCATTCTGGAAGAGAGAAATCGAGACCCTGCCCAATCGCTGGAGGGAGGTAGTGAGAAAGAAGGGGGCATACATTGGTCACTGAGAATTGTAAAGCATTGAATAAAAAATAAAAACAAAAAATTATACGAACTTTCCGGACACCCCAATAGAAAATGTTGAACTTAGAAACATTATATCGGCGTAATTCTAACTTGCATATGCACATCGCTTTCGGTTTTCGGTCTCCCCAGCAGCCAACCTCGACCTCGACATTGGAAATGCAGCTCTGAATAAATAACCGGTGCATACTTATTTCAGTCACTAGATAAATGCTTACCTGCATGTGGGGCTTATCGTATCGGTAGGTTATTGCGCAAGCATCTCCAGCGCATGTATTAGCTGTTCTAGATTTGCATTTTAAATCAACGCTAATTCTGAAGTTCTCACTAACCCGGAACGATTACTTTCAGATACCATAGTTTCAAAAATATTACAAATTAATGAATGAAAAAAAAGAACCCTTTATCCATTCCTGGGTAACTCTCATGACAGGTTAGAGACGAGACACTAGGCAATATTGCCAGCCACAGAAGCATTCCACTTGTAAAACTAAAGCAAATTCAATCACATTGCCCCGTCTCGACATTTCTCAAAACGCAGAAACATCTGCCCTCCAGCTTGTTCAATCTGTCCATTTCGTTACATCTGCGAAACGCAAAAGTTTAGCCAAAAGTCAACCATTCGTATGATATTTAAGCTGCCCAGAAAGTGTATATCAACTCTTGAAC
Organism: Pristionchus mayeri; assembly: GCA_036245805.1. Taxonomy (NCBI): domain Eukaryota; kingdom Metazoa; phylum Nematoda; class Chromadorea; order Rhabditida; family Neodiplogasteridae; genus Pristionchus; species Pristionchus mayeri. The sequence goes on from BTRK01000005.1 coordinate 7,464,035, forward strand.
AGACAATATATAATGCGATCACTTGATGAATTGCTTCACGAATATTATTGATGCTATCGAATACATGGCCACTACAGTACTGGTGCTTGTTGTGGTGTCGACTTTAGGAGTTGTGGTAGCGGAAGGTGACGGGTTTCTCGCAATTATCGCGTTTTCCTAAAGTAAATCAGATGTTAGATATGAGCCCGTTTGCGTAAGAATCGGACAATTTTGACGGTGTTTGGCATCGGCCAAAAATGTCAAATCGCTGAAACTTTGCATTTTGGGGTTTTCTTGTATGCTGATGACGATAAGCATATTCATTTTCCTCAAAGATTGATCGTTGGCTCCAGATGGAGTCACGTCGAAATCGACCTTTTTTGAATATCTAGATTTCGGAGGTCACTACAATTAAGTGCGAATTATGTCCGGGGCAGAATTGGATGGCGATCACGCCTGTCTAATTCATTTTCATGATTTTTGAAAATAAATTTGTAAAAGCAAACTTTTCGTAGAGATAAAAGATTTCAGAGAGACTACCATAGTTCGAACCCTCTTGATGAGAGGAGTCGAAATATGTGCTCAAATGCAAGAAAGCACATCGCCATAAGTTTTTTGGCGGCAGAAAGTGAGTTTTTGCCAGCGAAATCGGCGATAGGCGAGAGGGAGGAGAGGCGGAGAGGAGGGGAGAGGTCAACCGAACGAGAGACTGGGGTAGATCAAGGGAAGAGACCAAGTCCGACAGCCGATTTCGCTGGCAAAAATTCGCTTTCTGCCTCCATAAATCTTATGGCGATGTGTTTTATTACATTTGAGCACATATTTTGACTCCTCTCGTCAAGAGGGTTCGAACTATGGTAGTCTCTATATCTTTTATCTCTATGAAAAGTTTGATTTTTCAAATTTATTTTCAAAAATCATGAAAAATGAATTAGACAGGCGTGATCGCCATCAAATTCTGCCCCTGACATAATTCGCACTTAATTTTAGTGACCTCCGAAATCTAGATATACAAAAACTTTCGATTTTGACGTGACGCCATCTGGAGCCAACGATCAATCTTTGAGCAAAATGAATATGCCTATCGTCATCAGCATACAAGAAAACCCCAAAATATAAAGTTTCAGCGATTTGCCCTTTTTGGCCGATGCCAGCGATTGTCCGATTATTGCGCAAACGGGCTCATATCGGTATTTGTAGTTAAAATTTATTTTCACAAAATTTCAAATTGACAATATAAATTTCGATAAGATTGATGAAAATGGATATCAAAATTTAGGTAAATCCATTATTATTCACCATACCTTATACTCGCTAACACTCTGGCCATTACAGTAGTCTTCGGGGCAGAGATAGAATTGTAAGAGCAGATACTGATAGTAGCCGACGCCGATCAGGCTACGGCCCTGCGAATATTTTAGATTAATAATGACCAATTTGATATTGCATGAAAGACAACTATGAACATACATCTTTCCTTTTCTTCGCGAGAGTATCATCTACTAAGTTGACGCAACCTCCTATCCAACCGCCCGTTACTACACTTTCATAGCAGTAGTGGCCGATACATGTAGCATTGTTTCGACTTCCCTGGGCCATTATTTTTGTATTCATGAGTTGAGTAACGGTAGCGGTGTTTTCCATACCTCCAAGTGGGTATAGCACGTGACATTTCGAAGCTCACTCGAAGGTTGCCAGCACACATATATGAGAGCTCGGTTGATGCAGTCCTAATTATAATACAGTACTGTTTAGAGATTTAAAAAAAAAACTTACAATTCCCTCACAATTCACTACTAGCGCACTGCCAAGTACAAGAGTTTGATTCTCCTCCTTCAAACTTCGATCCAATATGATCACGTTAGGAAAAACCCTTAAAAAATGTGTACATTTTCCTCATAAACTATTTTTTGGCTCTGTAGTAAAACGCGGGCCCCACCTGATACTTTTGTGGTCCCAATACACTTTTGTGGTCCGATACTTTTGTGGTCCGATACTTTTGTGGTCCGATACTTTTGTGGTCCCTTACTTTAGTGGTCCGATAGTTTTGTGGTCCCATACTTTTGAGGTCCGATACTTTTGTGGTCCCATACTTTTGTGGTCCGATACTTGTGTGGTCCCATACTTTCGTGGTCCCATACTATTGTGGTCCCAACATCATACACATGTAGGCATCATAATAACATAAATACATCTATACCTCCTTCCCAATATCGGCGACCCGCGAAGCGGGGAGCCCTGTAAGCGACGAAAGGGTATCCCCGCGAAGCGGGGAGACCCGATCGTGGCTTACCGCTTAGGCAATGAGACGGCTTAGGCCGGCGATATACATAGAATGGTGCGTGGCTCAGTCTTGACCGACGAGTGAGTATACAAAATGCATAATTGAGAATGAAACATTAATCACGCACCTTCCTATTTATTATATATCGCCGGCCTAAGCCGTCGTATTGCCTAAGCGGTAAGCCACGATCGGGTCTCCCCGCTTCGCGGGAAGACCCTATCGTTGCTTACAGGGCTCCCCGCTTCGCGGGTCGCCGATATTGGAAAGGATTCATAGATGTATTTATGATGTTGTGAAGCCTATATGCGTATGTTGTTGGGACCACAAAAGTATCGGACCACAAAAGTATCGGACCGCAGAAGTATCGGACCACAAAAGTATCGGACCACAAAAGTATTGGGACCACAAAACTATCGGACCACAAAAGTATGGGACCACAAAAGTATCGGACCACAAAAGTATTGGGACCACAAAAGTATGATGTGTATATTGCAGGCTCTTGGGACCACAAAAGTATGGGACCACAATAGTATCGGACCACAAAAGCATGGGACCACAAAAGTATCGGAGCACAAAACTATCGGACCACAAAAGTATGGGACCACAAAACTATCTGACCACAAAAGTATTTGGTGTCTGAAGGGACCCGCGTTTTACTACAGAGCCATTTTTGTTTAAAAAAAGAACGCAATATACTCATGAAATCGCGTCGGTTCATCGTATGTGCGGCACTTGTCTCTGAAACAAAACCAATAATAACATTTGTAACACTATTACGATTTTTTCCAATTCAAGACAAACTAGTGAGACTGCTATGAGTCAATCAAGTGGATCTTAACGGTCTCGCGACCTTATCTTGAATTGAAAACAGTATGCTTACAATGCACTCACAGTGTTGGATCAGTCGTGAACAAGCAGGTTGGGCTGTCACAGTAGCTTTCAAGTTCCTGTTAGTATCAATTCATTTGGCATGTTGGAATTGGGATAGCAAAGCATGATATTTAACTTTCAACTGAGCGATCGAATGAAACAAAATTAAATAACAATGAAACAAAATATTAATTAAATATCGTAAAATGTGTACCGGATCTCTGCAAGTAGCATTCCTCACCGGGGTCAGGATAGTGACGTTGATGTCGCGAGAATTGCACATATCCGTTCTAAATTGACGCGATATTAAAATATTAAAAAAGAAGTGTTACTTGCAAACACAGATTGCCTTCGGGTGTCCGTCTCCAAAGCATCCCTCATCGACTTCGACATTCGTGATGCAGCCCTCAAGCAGTGCAATTGGAACTACCACGCTATTTATATTTATCGCACATTCCGTAATATCAGGATATAAAGGAAAGCTAGGATTGGGGGCAGGGAAGGACTCAAAATACCTTCGAATTCTGAATTGCTACCTGTATCCTTTTCTTGAAAGAGCGTTTCTTGAAAGAGAAAGTAATGGCGCACGCGTCACCAGTGCATTTTCCAGAATGTCTGAACAATTAAATACATATTTGAAAAGATGATACTAATAAAGAATGAAACACACCCGTGCAAGCCTGCTTCATTGCTATCATGACAAATGATTGAAGATACGACAGGGAACACCGCTAACCACCAGAGCATTTGATGGATTGGGTAGAGCTGACTGCAAAATGTCATTTGTGAAACGGATTAAACACCTGCCAATACTAAGAAATTAGAATTGAAACACCTGCTCTGAAATGTTGTTTAAGAGAAACTCGGAGTCCCTGATAGACTTTGCCAAACGAGAGATCTCTCGTGAAACAGACCTCGTGAAAGTAAAAAATTCTTGGTCGAGATCACTCTCATTTCGGTCGTCTCAAATGAGAGATAATTTCCCCTCTCACTCGAGAGGCGAGAGCTCTCGCGAGAGTTGTTGTATTGGGAGGGTGACATTTGCCAAACCGACATTTGCCAAACAAGTTCCCGTTCGCTTGCAATTCGGCATTAATAATTGGGAGTAGTTTCATTGTAATCCCCTACATTTGCCTATATAAGTCTTGTTACCAGACGATCATGATTTTTACACTTCACCAACGACCCTGGGGTCATGGTCCAAAATTGAGAATTTGAGTCGAAAATCATGGCTAGATAAATACCGAATGCTGTAACAAATCGATACCCATGTTACTGGAATAGAGTAGTTACTGGGGTACTAGAACATGAATTGGTTACGGCATTCGGCATTTATCTAGCCATGATTTTCGACTCAAATTCTCAATTTTGGACCATGACCACGGGGTCGTTGGTGAAGTGTAAAAGCCATGATCGTCTGGTAACAAGACATATAGACAAATGTAGGGGAGCACATACTAGTTACAATTAAACAACTCCCAAGTATCAATGCCGAATTGCAAGCAAACGGCAACTTGTTTGGCAAATGTCGGTTTGGCAAATGTCACCCTCCCGTTGTATTGGATAATGCCAAAAGTTATTTCAATTACTTGTGAAACATATCTCGATTCTATGATCGGAGATGAGTGAGCCTAACCACTCTGAACTCATCGAGATCACTCGCCCTCTCACCGAGACGAACTAATTTCTCGCGAGAGCTCTCGACGAGAGTGAGACTCGAATGTAAATTCATTCCGAGAGTTGACCGTTCACTGAGAGCGGGTTTCGAGGAATGGTCTCGCCTCTCGTTTAGCAAAGTCTAGTCCCAGGACGGGACAGTGATTGAGCAATGGCCTGACTCTCTTCAATTTGCACGCTCTCTCGCCGGTCAGACAGAGTGTGCAAACTAAAGAGAGTCAGACCATTGCTCCTGTGATGGCATAGTTGTGATGAGATGAAGCGGTTAGCTCGCACAAGATCCGTTTTATATTTTTCTCATTTCTCTCTTTATCTGCCATACTGGACTTGTGATGTGTGCTCAATTTGACTCATATTTATAGCCGGATACATACAACAATAAAAAAAAGAAACAGTATGGAATCATGAAATAACACACGATTTATTCATGTGATGATAGGACAGGCTGGACGGTCGGCGATATCTTGTTTTTCGAAGACACACAACATCCAGGAAGGCAGCGAACAACGAATCTGGAAATTATCTCGTGATCTTTCAGCGATTTCAATTCGTACACCTTCGATATGGCGTAACGAAGAAAAGATTGGCGAGCGGGGAGCACACGTTTTGCAAATTTGAAATCTGAAACAACAAACATTTCGAACCCGTTTCAATCAAATTATGCCTTGCGATCGACAAAGGTCAAGCTGAAACAAAAAAAAAACAATCACCGGAACACATAGTGAAGCCGATGTGAGAACTGTCGAAGACGAGATTCAAGTGGAAAACGAAGCTTCCGATGAAAAAGAAGGAACATGATGCAAGTTGGACGGTGAGCGTCTGTCAAATGTTTGCAATTTGGAATTTCTTGACGAAATATGAACAAATGTTACTATCTGCTTACATTGCTTAGCATATTTTGTTGCGCTTTTGTGGACGAACTCATATTTGTCTGCAAAACAAGTTATTGCACACACATTTCATGGCAAATCAGTATGACATCAAAAACAAAAACTAACTTTAAACTCCCTCATCCGCTGTATAGTCCTCTTGCGAAGCACTACATTAATCATCACGCTCATCGTAGCGGTCAGTACGCAAAATGCACCAAAGAGTGAGCTGAACAGCTCACGAGCTAATAAAATACCTAAGATGACATAAATTGGGTGTGCGTGTACGAATTTCGCATAAATGAGCGGTCATTGTTATGCTCTCCATACTCGATGCTTACCCAGACTGAAAGGTGCATTGGGTCTTCCCGATCGATATTCCATGATTAGCATTGACTCTTTACTTCCTCTGATCATAGCATGGTAGAGCCCAACAGCGATATGTGAATGAAGTAGCACCGAACCAAGTATTAGATACTTTGTGTTCTGATGAATATATAATAAAATATGCCAAAATTATAAAAATTCCAAGCCTTTTTCGGTTCCGAGTTCATGTTGTTGATAACATGCAATCGGTATGCAAAAAGCAAACATAACAGTGTGTCAGTGGTGCAATACATCTGCATTTGAACTCCTAAACGTGCATGTTTTTCGAATCATTTGAAAATAAAGCTCATACCGAAAGCGAACCAACACGTTACTTTACTTATAAGCGTGCAAGCTCCATTAAACTCCAGCATACACGATTGCTTGTATACTACCTCTCTGCAAATATCACTGCTGATACATCAAGACAATATCACCCGAAATGAAGATATTGAAACTTTTCAAAGATCCGAGAAAAGTTATAATTAATCACTCCACCCACCGTGTAGCTGTCATCATCATCGAAAAGAGACCGGCAAAATCGCACAAAGACGATGCTAGAAATATGAATGCGTAGCTTTTCAATGCATCGGGAGTACTGAACGAGCAAGTCCTGTGGATATTATACAAAATGTACAAACTATCTTCGAATGGCGTAAATCAGAGTTGCATTTGTCAATATTCCAGTTATTCCAATCGTGTAGATGAGTGAGATTAAGAAGTCCATAGCTTCAGAGAGATAACAATACGGTATAGTAATAACAACAACACGTTTGCGCAATAATAATAACAATTACTATATTTGCGCCCTCTAGTGTAGTTAAAAATGGAGAGTAGTGGCAGTAACGGGGAAAGTGAACATAATAGTAACCAGTATCATTGCGTAAAGGTTAGAATAAGCGATGCATATCATTTAGATGATCAAATTGAGATGTACAGAGATCACGAGTGTGGACCAGTTTTGGTATATGAGGTATATGGCAAATTAGATAATAGGGTATATTTTCAGGTAGATTCACGGGATTTTCGGTTTGGTGCACTAAATAGATGATATGCTATATAGCGCACTTGAAGCAACAATAAAACATCACGAAATCTGAAATTTGAAACCCTAGTTAGTAAAGCACATGAGGAAGTCCATCGCATTAGATTATGGGTACAGTAAGTGGATGGAAACTGGCATTTAGACGCTTGTGCCATTTAGCATTTTACTAGAGTGCAAAATTCGGTCATTCGTCTCTTCATTTTACACTCTCTCCCTGTGTCGTCGCTTGACTGATAGCATTTGCAGAAGTTCGAACTCTACCTCTTTCCCATTATTTTATAGTACGGCTCTCTAGGGAAGACTATATTATTATCGAGAGAAATTCGCCGAGGATAATACGCGGGCAGTCGACCAGATAATGAGCATTGTAAGCAAACGATGCTATAAGCAAGGTACATAAGAAGCATTGAAACGTATGATAACTGAAATCTGTGAACTTTGAATCATGTTGTTTCATGTCCTCGGGGGGAGGGGGGGGGGGAATCGCAAAGCAGACAATCGGCACTACAATTCGCCATTTGCTTGCAGTTTGGCATGGAATCTTGGTAATTGTTTACTTGTTGCCAGTATGTGCTCCCATACATCGGCATATATAACTCATGTTTCCACGCGACCTTAAGTTTCAACGTATGGAAACGCATCAACCATGACCCCGTTGATTTGTAGTGAAACTCATGATCGTCTGGCAACAGGAGTATGTATGGGAGTGCATACTTTAAGCGAAATTGAAATCAAATGGTGAATTGTTGTGCGACTGTTCGCCCCACGTCCTGTCTCATCTCAGGGAAATGAAAGTACGGACACGCCGTGTCTACTTTCAATTCACGCAACATTTCTCACTCAATCTCATTTCTTCCGAATTTTCAATTTCGAATGCGGCTCTTTTTCGAAAGACCGAACTTGTGATCTCAATATTGAAGGAAATCATATTACGCGGAGGGTGTGTAATGACTATTCTGAACAAAGTACGTCATTCTTCTTTGAGGATGTATCAGACTAAATGTTGTTTTAATCGACAATGCACATCTACGTTGCGCAAAGTGGATAACAACTGCTCCTATTTTTTACGAAATTTACCGATAGGGCGATCTCCATCTGATTTTTGCGTGCCACTCAAATGTACTTTTTCCCTCTCTCTGGCATGCTGTGCAAAACAAATAATTGCAAAATCAGTTCTTCTTAACACATAGGTTAGTTGACAGAGAAATGCAAATTTCGCCAAGACTAAATGCAAAAAATTTGCTGCGAATATCCTCGTGAATTACAGTATACATATGAAAAAATAGCGAGGAATGTCCATAGAGTTTTATTGAAAGGGCTTCGTTGAACAACTATTGCAACGGAGTTGCTGTTGTCGCTGAAGGAAATGCTGAAATTGCTTTCTGAATTACCCATCTGGAAAAAGTATTTTCATATATTTTATCATCTAACTGAAAATATTCATTCATAATCACTTAATAGAAACATATAATCATCCTCAAAATGCGTCAAATACACCAGATTGTGCGTTTTATCCACAATTTTTCATTAAAAATAACACGAAAAAAGTGTTTATTGATACTTACTTTCATATCCATTCCCAATTCTGGAACAATGTCCGACTGGTCTATGCTTCTTGCGGTGTAAAATTGCCATCGACCATTCATTCGCAAACGTAATCTCACCTAAACTCGTTTGTATATCATTCAATACAGTCTACAAAATCAATACAGTCAATACAGTCTACAAAATCACTGAAAATTATTAAATAATACCTAATTATGTTATCATTCAAAGTCTACTCACAGTGGTCTTTTCTACAAGCCAGTTGGCATTGATTATAAAATGAGGCATTTGGACATCCACGAATCTGGATAACGCCACTCCAAATTCCGGTTCATGTCGAATAAGAAGCGTGGCATCCTGATAGTCATTACATATTAATGAATCGTTTCTGAGCATTTCGTATGATTTCTAAGACGAACTGAGACCGACAATTTCACCACGGTCTTCTCTAACATTACAATTGATTTCCCCTTGCCCAATACACAAAAAAACGTACTGATTGCCAACAGTATTTGATAAGAAGATGTGGGAATTCAACGCTGGACGCGTATTCTCTCACAAACTCCTCATCGGACATTAGCACACATGGTGCAGAAATATTTTAGATAGTTTGGCATTGATAAGAATGGAATTAAATCCGCAATGCAACTTGTAAACCGAATTCGACTCCAAATGATACCTTTTCTTAGAAACTTCTCTCAAAGATTCGAGAAAAGTGCAATTGACAACGCCAAGATCTGTTAAAATATGAGTATTGAGCAATTGTTCTATGATTTCAGTAACGCGATCATCAATCGTTACCTGAAATTTGTGTATTCAAAACATGAATTGCAAAATAATATTAAAAAATACCGAAATTAAAGCGCATTTTTCAAACTCGAATCGTCCAATAATCTGATTTATTCGATCAATTATCGAATCTGGTAGTGGTTGTCCATCTTTCACAGTGATTTCATGATACTGGAATAACCCGGAAATGTATTATTTTAGTGTATCATTTTCAGAAAAATATCTATCAACATACGAAATGTATTTCTTTCCTTCGCATTTAAATATTCCATGACGAGACGATTTTCTGCTTGTCTTACTAATGAAATTTTCTTCACCGTATTCTAATTTGAGAATATTCTGTAATTATGTTCAGCAGATATTAGCAAACTGGGTCAAAGTAAAACGTACTTGGAAAATCATGAGTTTTGTTGCTTCAATTTTCACGGATCTTGCACGAGAATAGTCCGTTGCTGTACTCATTCGCCTACTCAAAATGGCTAACTTATCTAGATCTTCGCTGGAATTCGAAAAATATATTAACTTTGGCAAAGGCACGTACTGGTCAAGCCGTTGGAAGACGTCCACAAGACAATCATTAGGAAGACTCGATAAATGGTCATCACAAGTTTCTCTCTTCCTTGTGGTTGATGTTTCATCAGTGCTCTCCGCCGGTCGCTTAACCGCGACTGAGTGGGCCATCTGCAGCGAAATAGAATATACAAACAAATACAATCCTCGAAAATGGGCGACCATTAAATTTACATGAAATTAGCTTTCAGTGGAAATGCATTCGATACATGCACCGGAAACATGTAACGCTATCTATACCTATATATAAAGCGCAGTGTGATGGCGTCGGATTGCGAAACAGTTGCGAAACGATTACGAAATGCGGAGGGAGAGATCGCGCGTCAACAAGTTGCGAAATGAGTGATTGCGAAACCAACTACGCTAGAACGGGGCCCCCGTCAAAGGCGGGGGGGGGGGGGGAAGTAGCCGGACTAGTTTGAATATAACCAAGAACCTGCCGCGTGAGGCAACACGCTGCGGTCACGCTCACCCTTCGTAGTATAGTACAGTTACGTTTATCCCTCTGGATATGCTGCGTATGAGTCAAAAGGGCGTGAATAATAATATCGGAATACATTTTATGTCGTCTTCAATGTACGAATATCAGCGCATTGGAATTGCAAATACAATTTATCCAATATTTAAACTGAATTTCCGACTCTGCATTCACTCCTTGATAATGAATCGTACAGTGGAATCATATACGAACAGGAAATACTTATCCGCAATGGGAATCCAGGAAACCTCAAAGTTCTGAAATTAACACACTACAAGGTGTCCATAATCTCAAACGGTTACTTGAGATCCGAGCAGAGTATCCACCGCATACTCGTCGTGTGTGTCGTAGAACCGGCAAGTTAATAGTAATATTAGCATTGTTAGCTATCGCTCGTAAAAACATTTTCAGAATATGCTGATAAGCATTTTCATTGATCGCTGAAGTGCGATTTCAAATCAATGACTCCGATGAAAACACTTTTTTTCTCGTTTTTGTACAAGGAAGGAGTGTGAATGGAACTAGAAATTTGTCTCGCTTCAGTAGTTCAGCTTGACGTGAAACTCACTTCATTGCCTTCTGCGAGTCCGAGTCCAGCACGGTAACCGGGTTATCCTCTTCCGAATTGACGAGTAGTTGCATCGACACTTCTTGACCGCTATAATTCTCAATTTCTGCCCAAAACTGCGTTATCCGATATCAATAACACACGTCTTCTGAGAGATGGCAGGTGGCGTTTGACAAAATGTTCAAAGAGCTTCGATCTCTTCGAGATTATCAGGATAGGTGTACCTAAGGCCCAGTATCTTTTTGTACACACGGTTTCCGCGATTTCTAAAAACTGCTTAAAAGCCGGCTCTTGAAATTTCGAAAATTCAAAAAATCATAACAGTCTTCAAAATTGAGCTATGGTACAAAAAACCAAAATGACCGCCTCAATGAGTACTGAGACCTTTTGTGTATCGATAAATCTAACATATAAAAAGTGCAAAAAATCATTTGTAATCATAATTCATTTTTTTGGCGCAGTGAAAAATAATATTCCATATGACCCTGGGATTTTACAGAATCGTAATTTACGACCTTTCTAACCCTAGATGCCCTTCTTTCAGGAAAATCGAAGATCTAATATGTTTTCATTTTTGGCCTCAAACATGCCGAATCTCGTGTTTATACGAAAAATCTAAAATTTCACTCTCTCATATTTATGGAACTCTCACTCGGGGATATGTTCTATATCAGTTCTCAACGTTTACTGTCCTATTTATACCAATTTCCATTGAAATAACCCAAGATTTCGATACTTCACAAAATGACATTTTTCACCATATTTCTCAAATTGTTTATGATTTTGTGAAGTATTGAAATCTTCGGTTATTTCAATGGAAGTTGGTATACATAGGTCAGTAAACATTGAAAACTGATATAAAACTTATCCCCGAGCGAGAGTTCATTAAATATGAGAGAGTGAAATTTTCAATTTTTCGTGAAAACACGAGATTCTGCATGTTTGAGGCCAAAAATGGAAACATATTATATCTTCGATTTTCCTGAAAGAAGGGCTCCTGGGGTAAGAAAGGTCGTAGATTACGGTTCTGTCAAAATCCCAGGGTCATATGGATTATTATTTTTCACTACGCCAAAAAAATTTTTAAAAAATTTTGATTACAAATGAGTTTTTTGCACTTTTTATATGTTAGATTTATCGCTACACAAAAAGTCTCAACTGCTAAGTTATGGTACCCATTGAGGCGGTCATTTTGGTTTTTTGAACCATAGTGTATCTCAATTTTGAAGACTGTTATGATTTTTTGAATTGTCGAAATTTCAAGAGCCGGCTTTTAGGCAGTTTTGAGAAATCGCGGAAACCGTGAGTAAAAAAAGATATGGGGCCTTAGGTACACCTATCCTGATAATCTCGAAGAGATCGAAGCTCTCTGAACATTTTGTCTTTGAACATTTTGTCAAAGGGGTGCGTCGATTTGATGCAATCTCTCAGAATACGTGTGATAATACTAAGAAAAATAGTTTACCTACCTAATACTGTGGAAATGTCTCGAAATTGTCGTGACGAAGTCGTTGATGATAATCTCGTTGTTGATGATAATCTCGCAAATAGTGTTAGCAGTACCGGTTGATCGCGACATCCATGGTTGCCAGGCGAGTTCACGAATCCTTTGGGTTCCATGGCGAATGATTTTCCTTCAAATATACGGACTACATAGTTAATTGTGGAACAGTGGCATACTCTCGCGGTCGCAATCTTATCTCTGCAACGTAGCAAACATATACCCATTCCAATCGTCGCTGTAAGCTCTCCAATCGGGTAGTGACCCTGCTCCACCTCGTAGTAGAGGGTGATTATGGGCCCGTTCACTGTCATCGTGAAGCCAGGGAAGGGAACGCGACTGACATTAAATTTACCAAACATGTTTTTTTAAATGAAGCGAAACCAAAATAATGTCTTACTTCAACGAATAAACCATCTTGCAATCCTCGGATCTCGCATCGAATCCAGCTAGCTATGCCATGACCGAAATTGGCTGAAACCTGCTTGATTTATGAATTGACAACAAGACAATACGAAATAAATATTAGTACGGCTAAGTATATGTTTATACACCAGCAATCGAGTGTAGTTGGCCTCCCTGAGCGTGAACGGACGTGCACTCATCACTGTTATTACCTGCATGATAACGATGCAAATGTGTTCTGCCGTCGTTTCCGCTCTCTCGCCTCTCATATCAGGTTGGAACAAAAGTTCTGTCCGATTTCAATATTTTGGTTTTCTTACATTCAACATCCTTCCTTTTCGACCGATTTTCAAATGGTTGTTCTCACAAAATTTTTGTACAGCTCTATAACATCGGGATTGAGGTCGCAGTGCGAGACAAAAGTCACCGTAATAGGTAACTGGGCTATTAATTTCTCCGAGTTCCAATCTATCGGTCTGAGAGATTCTCACATTCTCATTCTCCATTCTCCATTCTCCATTCTCCATTCTCCATTCTAGCGCTCGTGATGGACGGTCGTCCCTGACCCCGCTCCTTTCCGACCTAGTTTGGGGAATCCTCTCCCGTCAGCTTGGGCAACCCGGAGAGTATCGCCTACTTGGTACACTTCAAGAGGAGGAGCACGGACGGATTCCCATCGTCTCGAGTGATCTACCGTCAAGAAAGCCCCGCTGTCTGCGTTGTGAGTTCCTAACCGGCTCAAGTCAGGTGTTCGGCGGCAGGATGATCTACTTCGATGCTCAACGGAGATCCGTCACGATCGTCCCTACAGTTGACCAGAGAAGCCAAAGAAGATCCCATCCCTTGACCTAACGACGCTCTGAGACCGAAGATCCCCATTCCCTCCACACTGAAGTCACGCTCCTGCAGGACCATTGTGCCTGACGTCAGGATAAATATGATGATGATATGATGGTCTGAAAGATAGTGCCAACCGTATTATATTTTTGGAAAGTACCATGGTCCTGTATTACAGCAGCAACTTAAAATGAATTCTAACACGAAAGGCCAACTTCAAAAAATGCACCAATTGGCCAATACTGATGTCCTGGACATGATCTCAGATGAATTTATCTACCGTGCATTCAAATAGTTAGACTTAGAGATTAAAACATACTGAAAATGTATAGATCCGGCCCTGTTCAGCACACTATTTTAGATTGGTAATTGTGCGATCCTCCTGTCACAAACCAAAATTTATTTAAAAATTGATGCCCCAAATTCTATATTAAAATCGACATATTTTACCAGTTCCTGTCTCGCATACAGTTGATCAGCTCGTTATTTTGTGATTACATGCTGAAGCTGACCCTACCCTATTACATTGTGGCTTGGGTAAATTGGACGATAGGTACTTTTGGTAATCGATTGAACAGCTCCATCACTCCATCTTACTCTTTGTTCTTCATGTAATTCGGGAAAGGGATGAATCAACCCCACCATTCAACCTAGGCTTAGAAAGTACTAGTCATGGCCTTCTCAATAGTATATGTGAAGTTGCCCCACAATTTGTATCTTCTGCAACTTGGTTTGGTGACAATCATCAATTTCTCGTATACTCTGAGTCGCTTATTTGATCTGAACATATGTATGAAATGTTCAAGTCTTCCACCTAATTACGCTCCTGAGTTAGCTCAATGCGATTTGAGATGAGAGTTTTACGCGAGCTCAAACGTCGTTCACGAAATCGGACAGAACTTATGCTCCAACCTAATAAATCAGTCGAGAGAGTGTGATAAATGACTATAAAACATGACCAAATATCTTACCTTCACCCATTTGGGTTCACGATTGAGTCCAGCGGCTTCGTAGATTTCGGTATCGCTATATCCCTCTTAAAACAAAACCGTCAATGCTATAGTTGCTTAACAGACCGTCCACGAGAGAACGGAAGAGGTATCGGATGGTAAAAAATAGAATATTCCGGTAATTTTTTTCTGAAGTGAGGGTCCAAAGTTAGGAACGCAGGCACCAATAGCTAAGGTTCTAGGTCGGTTTTGAAAAAGATACAGTACCCCACCATTTTTGGGGTCGAAAAATTTACTATCACAGAATTTCACGAGTTATAGATTTTCTGGTGTGTTTTCACTCCTAGAAAACGAATTTCCTTATTAGAGATCACGAGACGTCGATCTAAAAAAGATATGCCCAAAAAACCGATTGTGTCGGTCGAAATCGGCATTAATTTGATCATAACTAATTTGGATGCCCCCTGGGGGCGTATTTACATTCCAGTTTCGGAATCTACGTGCAAAGATTGATATTATATGATTTTATCAGATTTAAAAAAAAAGTTTTTGGGAATTCGCATCCAAAGATAGGACCTCCTTTTCGGAGAGAAACTATAGTTCTGGTCGCAATAGGCATAGTGACATGATTAATGGCTAGAAATGTAGAGCATGATGAGCTGAACATTTTATCCGTTGAAAGTGAGCTTCTATGTTGTCGTTGAAGCGAGCTTTCAACAGATAAATTTCTCAGCTAATCATGCTCTACATTTCTAGCCATTAATCATGTCACTATGCCTATTGCGACCAGAACTATAGTTTCTCTCCGAAAAGGAGCTCCTATCTTGGGATGCGAATTCCCAAAAACACCTTTTTTTAAATCTGATAAAATCATATAATATCAATCTTTGCACGTAGATTCCGAAACTGGAATGCAAATACGCCTCCAGGGGGCATCCAAATTAGTTATGATCAAATTAATGCCGATTTCGACCGACAAAATCGGTTCTTTGGGCCTATCTTTTTTAGATCGACGTTTCGTGAGCTCTAATAAGGAAATTCGTTTTCTACGAGTGAAAACACACCAGAAAATCTATAATTCGTGAAATTCTGTGATAGTAAATTTGTTGACCCCAAAAATGGTGGGGTACTGTATCTTTTTCAAAACCGACCTAAAACCTTAGCTATTGGTGCCTGCGTTTCTAACTTTGGACCCTCACTTCAGAAAAAAATTACCGGAATATTCTATTTTTTACCATCCGAGGACCCCTCCCAGTTGTTACGTTTTCTCGTGGACGGTCTGTTAAAACACTTATGCATTTTTCTTTGTGAACTGCCTAACAGGAGTAAATCGAATTTCCGACAGTCTATCTGATTCAAGGTAATGCTGGAACACAACTTTTCCAAGTTATGTTTTTATTTAAAACTGAATTTTCCGAAATGTATTGGCGTTTCAGATAAGTTTCATACAATTGTGCTCGAAATTCAAACGATTCTCACCATCATCCTGACTGACTACGTACAGCACAAGCGGCCCAGCTGCATTCCCGGCGTTACGATTGACGATAGTTAGTGAAGCTGTGTTCTGGACAGAAATAATATTAGATATATATGTCTCTTACACTGCGATCCCTTTAGCATGAATAACGCAAACTTCTCCTGAGCTCTACTACTTTACAAAGATCACTCACATTAACTTCGAAGTACTGCTTTCGGTTTTCGGAGTCAAGACGATCGGAAATCTCGGCGATCCTGTTTTGTAATTATGAAATAGGGATGGAATTGGAATTGGGGTGTACATGAACACCCCCCCCCCCCCCCCCCACCTCACCATTATGTGAGTGCTCTCACTAGGGTTCTCTTATTGTAATGGGTTTGTATCAGTTTTAGATACGTTTCATGTTCGCTATGCATAGGGAAAATAGTGAACATGAAACATAACTGAAAATGATGAAAAACCATTCCAATACCTGCGCGACGATAATGTAATCACAATGAAGAAAAAATATGAAAATGAAACGACCTACGTCGTCAATCCTTTTTTGGTCGGAATAAGCAGATTCCCGGCGAGTTTTCTCGACTCTTCAGTGATCGGCGCATAAATGTGACAGGTCGTGCGACAGAGCCTGTCAATTGCAACCTCAATTTCGCAAAATGACAAAGGGGATGGATAAATAACACCGATGATTGGCCTTTGAAGTCGAACTCATCAAGGATTGCGCTGTGAGTAAACGTTATTCGACAGTCTGAAATAATAGCATTTAGTGTGTAAAAGTGTAGGGAAAAATACCAATAGTTCGTTAGCAGGAGCAGAATTGGTATGATGGTATGACACTCATATTTTAGTCGATTGATCGCCAAGGAATCGAGCGAATTGATTGGAAAAGCTTATCACTGCCCAATACGCTTAATCCGCCCAGGACTAAGCTGGATTGATCGCTCTCTAAGGAGAGACAGAACTGAGCAGAATAATGCTTCCCAACTTGCAGTAACACTTCGTTCTTTGTAATTCAATAATATAGAAAAAAACAATGATGCACGAAAATGAATATCATATTTATCGAGAGAATTTGCAGATATTCCATAACCACAGACTCAAAATTGAAACGATCAAATTGAAAGGAATTCCCTGAGATCCTTGGGTGATTGTTTCCAATGGAGAAGGTCTTACCAAACGCTGAAATCTAATATAATAATCGATCAGTAATACATTTCAAAATTCTGAATAACTCACATCGTCGTTTGGACTCATGTTTGCTTTCGCCGAAATTTCATCCTCATTACAGAACTTTGTATTGCACACATACGCGTAGAGGTTAAAATTCTCGTAGAATCCGACCTGGGGGGTAAACGCTACAGGGGATTGTAACGCTAAACATACTACAAGTCACATTCTGCTGAAAACACCGTATCTAAGAATTTTTTTTTGTTGAATTTTTTGGAAAATTACTGTGATCTTCCTCTCCGCAAGCGTATCATCAACTGTGTAGCAGCCCCTACTAACCGCGAATGATTCATTCTGATAGTAGCAGAAATCGCCCCAACACGAGAGATTGTTCGCGTTTTCCTGGAAATTGTTGATTTCGGTTATTTTCTCGGTTATGTTACGTTTCTGCTGAAGAAAAGAATATTAGATGTGATGTTCAGTGAAAAATATGAAATGGAACGAAGTGTATACCAATTCGTATGAGTGGCATTCCACTTGGGGTCTGGTAATCTTGATTCCTACTGTTCGCACATTCATTACACGCTCGAGGCAATTCTACAAACACTCGTACAAACGCATTTTGCACAAATAAAGTTACTTCATCTAAACAATTCGCTTGGACTTCCGAAGAAATGTGATGATCCCTCTCGACTAGGGTATAATCCGATGTTTGGCGAACGATGATCAAGTTGGCGTGCAATCTTTTCATTTTTTTGGTATTGGAATTTTATATGCATTTAATGTCACTATACTTACTGGCGTTTGCGTAATGTATTATTCACTATTTTGCTGCAATTAACTTACTGAACAAATGAAAGTTGCGGAGTAGGCTCGGTACATCTATAAATATTCCTAAAGTATAATTTGTTAATTGTATTTTATAGTTTGCAAACTCGTTGCTGGCTGTTGTGAAGCTACATGAAAATCCCGTGCACTCCAAAGAGATCTGCAAAAATATCGTGAAGTTTTAATTTAATTGCAAATACATCATCATAATTATGACCACAATAATATCGAAGAATAATTGTTGATTTTATTCAAACCTCCAGAAGATGTTATTGAAATTTGAAAAAGATATATCAACATACGTTGGAAAAGCAGGTGATTTCTGGGTGCGGATTGAGTGCTAAATTCACCGAGGGATTATAGTGATTGCATAGTTGTTCCCTGTAAGGAAGCACATCAACGAATATCGTACAAATCACGGTAATTCCAAAGTATTATCACCTCATTAGGGCATTCATTGAACTAGGAAGTTGAACAA
The DNA here is from genome assembly GCA_036245805.1 of Pristionchus mayeri. Classification (NCBI taxonomy): domain Eukaryota; kingdom Metazoa; phylum Nematoda; class Chromadorea; order Rhabditida; family Neodiplogasteridae; genus Pristionchus; species Pristionchus mayeri. Next base: position 7,482,718 of record BTRK01000005.1, read on the forward strand.
GATACATGGGAAAGGTTTGAGCGATTCATAACTTACTGGCAAGAACAAATCATTGATTCCTCATATCGACCGAGACATCCACTGCGATTGGAGAAGATGGTGTTCGATGCGCAACCCTGTATTGCATAGTTTCTTTTCCTAAATTTTCTTTTTTAACTTGACTTTTTTGACTAAAACGTTTTCTGACAAACAGTGAACCATTGTCAGAATAGTGCCAAATAATTATACTAATACGAATACAACGCACCATGAGCCTAACTGACTGGCCGTAAATATATGTCAAGCACGCATCGCCATTGCATGTTGTGCTGACATACAATTGTTTAGTATTTAACAAGGTTGTTATTCAAAAATATAATACAAATGACCTAATTAAATAGTCTTCTACTACCACGTGTACTTACTATTCCATATTGCTCGACAATTCCCACTTGTTGCAAGTGATGGATTGGCAAAGGAAAAATAATGATGAAATGAAGCCAATCTTAGCCACGAGAAGCATTATTATCTAAGGCAAATGTCAAATTCAAGCTAATGCTTGTCGGGTACTAAAGTCATTTCGGGCGAGTTAGGAATGGGTGAAATTAGTGATCTCTCAAATTCACCTGTTACCTTCACTCAGCTTCGAAGGAAGTTTCCACTTTTCGCAATCTCCTCGAACGAGAGATCTAATCATACCCCGAACTCTATTGGAAGTGGCAGTTTCAAATGTGCACTACTTTGTGAACTTTCCCAGCTCGCTTTCCAGATCTTTCTTCTTGAGCCTTATACGTTGATTTGTAATCGACACATCGCGAGATCGTGCATGAGATGACACGAAACTAACTGTTTATAAAATGAGCAATCGATGTAATTGATATCATTTACTTATTTTATAAATGAGATATGTGCAGTATCGCCGGAAAGTATTCGGCCACTTCTTATTTCTGCTGTAGTTGTTGAATCAGAGTAGGTTTTGATATGAAAAGTTAAATGGGTGAGCAAATTCAATGGGTAATATGGTGCTCATATTGCGGTCTTATCCAAATTTCTCCCTGTTGTGTTGTGATGACGCAATCGCAGTACGCCTTTTCGAAAAATTTGGAGAAATTGTACGTGCCCGCCAAAGTTTCTGAGTCTTGAGCATCATCCCTGCCCAGTAAACAAATTTCAAGTTGCTGCGACATCGCTTCAAACTCATAACTTCGCTCCTAGACCAGCTAGAGACTCGTTCAAAGAAGCCAAATGATCTTTATTATGACCTTAGATGATCCTGAAAGTTTGGTATTGATCGCTCATCATTTGCCCTTAGGGCACACAAAAGACACTTTTCAGTTGGAACACAATTGGAACGAATGAGAATGATACACGTATAGTGTACATTTTTAAATAACATTATCGTAAAAAAATGAATGATGAAGCAATTTAAATAGAAAATGTTTCGTTGATGAATGTTGATTTCATACTACAGCTCCCTTATTATCCACTCCAGCAGTTTGATTTTCGCTTCACGATTCATGTTTTTATATGCTTCCGATTTCTAAAAATTTTTTTTTTAATGTAACTCTTCTGAAAAAATAGAACAACTCTATAAACACGCAAGCTCACTTCGAACAGTTCCAATAATTCTTTTGATTCTACCTTTTTGACAATTTCTTCCAAACTATCCTGAACATGGAAAATTAGTATAGAAACATTAAAACATCACATTTCCGTGTTGTCGGTAATGTATCGTGAAATCGAATTCAAAATGGAAGATTATCTTTTCGAGTGCGAATGGAGTAGTATGGGTACATCCTCCAATAAATTCTTGGATATATTCTTTGATGCTGCAACATGTATTTATGCGAAGGCAAAAATAGATGGAACCAAAAATAATATCTGTCAAAACTGACCTGCACTTTGTAAGCATCTGATAGATTTATGAATGTTTGCATTTTGCCAACTGAAAATCGATATTTGCGCAATATAATTTCGTAGAATACAAAAAGGTGACAACTTATACCTGCCGATAATTTCCTTGCACAGGGATATATCCAATGAAGCAAGCCAATTAAATCCTGAAATTTCAGCAATTTCAGAAGCTATCAGGTTGTAACATAAGTTTTGTCGCGCCCAATCTCTTATGCATTTTAACCTCAGAAATTCTTCGAATTAATTTAATCTCAATTTCGTTATTCATCATCAGTGAGGGCCTTCGTACTTTTTCTTACGCGCTTTACTTCAGTCCTGTCAAGGCAGTTGAGGAGGCACATTAGTCAGACAAAGTTGTACTGAGATAAGGATTACAAATCATTTTCACGCATCAGCTCTTCTTGAAAAGGATAAATTATGCCGATTTTGTGTGATTTGCGTAAAGTACTACATATGTGCATAATTTTGAACCACTCACGGATAATGACAAACGAAAATCGTTTTAGAAATGTAGACGAGTTTGTATAATGTGGATGGTTGGTGACGGTCGCGAAAACTTTCGCAAGCCGAATTTTCTTCTCAATAGATATCCAGATCCAAATAGTGGTGGAATATAGTTCACCCAAAGTGGTCAGTATGCAGACAAAGTTTGGGGTAGATTGGGTTCTGTTGAGATAAGTGGCTCCATAAGATATATCAACATACGTTGGAAAAGCAGGTGATTTCTGGGTGCGGATTGAGTGCTAAATTCACCGAGGGATTATAGTGATTGCATAGTTGTTCCCTGTAAGGAAGCACATCAACGAATATCGTACAAATCACGGTAATTCCAAAGTATTATCACCTCATTAGGGCATTCATTGAACTAGGAAGTTGAACAAGATACATGGGAAAGGTTTGAGCGATTCATAACTTACTGGCAAGAACAAATCATTGATTCCTCATATCGACCGAGACATCCACTGCGATTGGAGAAGATGGTGTTCGATGCGCAACCCTGTATTGCATAGTTTCTTTTCCTAAATTTTCTTTTTTAACTTGACTTTTTTGACTAAAACTTTTCCTGACAAACAGTGAACCATTGTCAGAATAGTGCCAAATAATTATACTAATACGAATACAACGCACCATGAGCCTAACTGACTGGCCGTAAATATATGTCAAGCACGCATCGCCATTGCATGTTGTGCTGACATACAATTGTTTAGTATTTAACAAGGTTGTTATTCAAAAATATAATACAAATGACCTAATTAAATAGTCTTCTACTACCACGTGTACTTACTATTCCATATTGCTCGACAATTCCCACTTGTTGCAAGTGATGGATTGGCAAAGGAAAAATAATGATGAAATGAAGCCAATCTTAGCCACGAGAAGCATTATTATCTAAGGCAAATGTCAAATTCAAGCTAATGCTTGTCGGGTACTAAAGTCATTTCGGGCGAGTTAGGAATGGGTGAAATTAGTGATCTCTCAAATTCACCTGTTACCTTCACTCAGCTTCGAAGGAAGTTTCCACTTTTCGCAATCTCCTCGAACGAGAGATCTAATCATACCCCGAACTCTATTGGAAGTGGCAGTTTCAAATGTGCACTACTTTGTGAACTTTCCCAGCTCGCTTTCCAGATCTTTCTTCTTGAGCCTTATACGTTGATTTGTAATCGACACATCGCGAGATCGTGCATGAGATGACACGAAACTAACTGTTTATAAAATGAGCAATCGATGTAATTGATATCATTTACTTATTTTATAAATGAGATATGTGCAGTATCGCCGGAAAGTATTCGGCCACTTCTTATTTCTGCTGTAGTTGTTGAATCAGAGTAGGTTTTGATATGAAAAGTTAAATGGGTGAGCAAATTCAATGGGTAATATGGTGCTCATATTGCGGTCTTATCCAAATTTCTCCCTGTTGTGTTGTGATGACGCAATCGCAGTACGCCTTTTCGAAAAATTTGGAGAAATTGTACGTGCCCGCCAAAGTTTCTGAGTCTTGAGCATCATCCCTGCCCAGTAAACAAATTTCAAGTTGCTGCGACATCGCTTCAAACTCATAACTTCGCTCCTAGACCAGCTAGAGACTCGTTCAAAGAAGCCAAATGATCTTTATTATGACCTTAGATGATCCTGAAAGTTTGGTATTGATCGCTCATCATTTGCCCTTAGGGCACACAAAAGACACTTTTCAGTTGGAACACAATTGGAACGAATGAGAATGATACACGTATAGTGTACATTTTTAAATAACATTATCGTAAAAAAATGAATGATGAAGCAATTTAAATAGAAAATGTTTCGTTGATGAATGTTGATTTCATACTACAGCTCCCTTATTATCCACTCCAGCAGTTTGATTTTCGCTTCACGATTCATGTTTTTATATGCTTCCGATTTCTAAAAATTTTTTTTTTAATGTAACTCTTCTGAAAAAATAGAACAACTCTATAAACACGCAAGCTCACTTCGAACAGTTCCAATAATTCTTTTGATTCTACCTTTTTGACAATTTCTTCCAAACTATCCTGAACATGGAAAATTAGTATAGAAACATTAAAACATCACATTTCCGTGTTGTCGGTAATGTATCGTGAAATCGAATTCAAAATGGAAGATTATCTTTTCGAGTGCGAATGGAGTAGTATGGGTACATCCTCCAATAAATTCTTGGATATATTCTTTGATGCTGCAACATGTATTTATGCGAAGGCAAAAATAGATGGAACCAAAAATAATATCTGTCAAAACTGACCTGCACTTTGTAAGCATCTGATAGATTTATGAATGTTTGCATTTTGCCAACTGAAAATCGATATTTGCGCAATATAATTTCGTAGAATACAAAAAGGCGACAACTTATACCTGCCGATAATTTCCTTGCACAGGGATATATCCAATGAAGCAAGCCAATTAAATCCTGAAATTTCAGCAATTTCAGAAGCTATCAGGTTGTAACATAAGTTTTGTCGCGCCCAATCTCTTATGCATTTTAACCTCAGAAATTCTTCGAATTAATTTAATCTCAATTTCGTTATTCATCATCAGTGAGGGCCTTCGTACTTTTTCTTACGCGCTTTACTTCAGTCCTGTCAAGGCAGTTGAGGAGGCACATTAGTCAGACAAAGTTGTACTGAGATAAGGATTACAAATCATTTTCACGCATCAGCTCTTCTTGAAAAGGATAAATTATGCCGATTTTGTGTGATTTGCGTAAAGTACTACATATGTGCATAATTTTGAACCACTCACGGATAATGACAAACGAAAATCGTTTTAGAAATGTAGACGAGTTTGTATAATGTGGATGGTTGGTGACGGTCGCGAAAACTTTCGCAAGCCGAATTTTCTTCTCAATAGATATCCAGATCCAAATAGTGGTGGAATATAGTTCACCCAAAGTGGTCAGTATGCAGACAAAGTTTGGGGTAGATTGGGTTCTGTTGAGATAAGTGGCTCCATTCAGAACGATGGTATGTAAATTAAACTAATGAAATCGGCACTTTGTTCATATTCCTACCTCGCACACATGTTCAATATCTGATTTGTTGTGTCCATCCTAACCATAAACCCTTCCCTTACTAGTATCTACTTGGGATAAGTTTGGAAATAAATAGCTTTTGAATGACAATCTTTAATTCGAAACACCTAAACTTGCATATTTTGGTAAAATTGTGCGCGAATTGAATTAATAAAAATTCAAATTTCCCACAAGTGGAGTGTTCTTTCTCTCACTTGTTTAATGATAAATTATACCTCCATGAGTGGTAATTGGAACGCACTTATGTTAGTCACTGTTGTTGCAATTCTGGATTCAGAAGAGTTGGCCAAGTTGGCTACGAATCAGCGGCTAACCTTACACTCAGTGAAGTATATCTTTGATTCCGCTCAACATAGCACCATATCTGGCGTATATTTTGAAAGAGCATTGACGGGGTATATCACCATGCTGTAGAAGTTTGGTTCATTATTCATCTCTGCGAACTAGCACCTGATCAAACGAATTAAAAAAATCTGCACCAAATTTAAATCAGTTCATATTAATATTTTTCGCATAGCCAGCGTGCGCAGTTCAGCTCTACCCTATGGTTTGAATGTGCATGAACACCCCAAACATATACTAGGAGGTCAGGCATTGATAATGTTTGAGAAGTATCCTTCATGGAAATATTGTGAACCTCCGAAATGCGACAAAACTTATGTTACAACCTAATAATACAAATTAAAGTGTGTGTACCTCATAATTTTCATCCATTTCATATTTATCCTTATCTTCTCGATCGAAAATCTCACGGAATTTCTCCGAAACAGTTGACAAATACTGAAATACGCAATACATTTTATGATAATTTATTCTACATTGCACAGGGAATTTTGAAAGTTTCCATATTCTATTTCCTACCTGTCTATTTGCATGTATCTCCTTCCCGTCAGCAATCAATACAACATCAGAATACTCCGAGGAAGCATCGAAATGAAATTGCGGAATTTCTCTCAAATAATCGCTAATTAGTACAAGAAAACTTGTGTTAAGTTGATAGATACATTAATCCACCTTAATCCAGTCGTTTTCTTCAAAAAAATCTTTGCAATAACATATTGCTCATATATATCATTTCCATCAAATACTCCTAGTATTCGCTCAGGGAAAACTCCTCTCATCCAACCACGTCTCGTTTCATTGTTAAGTGTAAATGCATACTGAAAATATAAACCAATATTATGGTAGCATTATTTATATGATTACAAAATAAAACCTCACAGTTTTTACTACGTTTACTGCCTGATTCTTCGGATTAATAAGAGTCAATTGTATGATTCCCTCGGCTTCCCATTCCACACTGGTTCTATGACCATGGTTAGCGACACGGCACATTGATCGTAACCAATCATCTTCGTCCGGTTCTTCCTCATCACCTTCTTCAATTTCCGCCTCACAATCTTCGTCTTCAGTTTTACTAATCGCTGCTCTAGACTCCTGAGGACAACACATCATGCCAGTAACTAGAGAATCGAGAAGATTTCATTTCACACCGTTATTTTCTGTGAGAGCTAACAGAAATTATCGATGTTCAAAAATGATCGCTTCTCAGTTGAAAATAAAGAAACGGTCCAGATGAAGTAAATAGGGCGAAACTCTAGCCCCGGTTTTGGTTTCTTTCGCGTGAAAATTAAAGCTTAACCATTTTTTTTTGAAAAAAATGACCAAGACTGTACCACTCTTACAATTTATCACTCAGAGCTCAACTCGCTATATCGAGAGCTAACCAGCGATAGTCTTACAGTGAGATACGCATCGAATGGTTTGTCATCCAAAAATTTAAGTCCAGATTCTGCCTACTGAGTAGCGATATGAACAGCCCCGAGTTATCACCAATACAATATGTACGTACTTCACTTCGACTATGGGGAATCAGAATCAAAGACAAAATCGTATTGCAGGTGAGTGATGAGTGAGATAATTTCCATATTATTCATGAAAAAACATGTTTTTTTTTAGAATTACTGGAAGATGGAACTTTCGCACGTATTGTAAGAGAAGGAGCGTGCATCACGCATCGAATGGAAAACATAGCTCGATGTAGGTCATCAAATGACTGAGATATGGCCTTCCAATGCTTTAGATTATAACTCCGTACAATATGCATATTTCGCAAATCTGGGTGGGCATAATTTCTCCTCGCCCTCGCAATGACTAGTCCGACTTGTCTCAAAAATAAGGACACTTTTATAAAAAAAACTGTCGCAAAACGTTCCAATTTCACCACATTTTTACATGAGATCCGTGTTATAATTAGCACAAATCCAAATCCGTGATTCTTGCTTACCATTTTATTCCTCCAATTTCGTTCATTCGCGTCATGGTAGTGTTATTATATGAAAAAGATCCTACAATAACTCCAGACGTGATGAAATCTAAATATGAAATATGCTCTCTAATATGAAATCTATATATGAAATATATTGGAATAATTAGAAGAACCTTCGGCACGGATTTCGGAATTGTTGAAATGCGGCATCAAATATGTAATTTTTCCGAATAATTCTTTTTTTAGTTGTATGTCATCCCATCTGAGAAACATATGGATTATGAAATATACGATTATTGCGAAATTTGGGACTTTTTTATTTGACATTTCACTTTATATTCGTCAGCAAATGCTATAAGTTGTATTTATGAATATGTTACGGTTTAAGTTTTTCAAGTCCTTCTTTGAGCGCTGTTCGCGCACCTTGCGATAGTTGTTTCATTTCGTCGCCTCCCTGAATGGTAAAACGAATATTTCTTTGAATGCAAACAAGAACAAACCACCACTACGTCCAGAGTGCCAAAGTATGCAACGGTTGACATTGTTTCAAATGTACCTCAAATGGAGTATATATATTGCGGTTCCTCAAAAGTTCAAGCGTCCGTTTTCGACGACAGTAAGGATCTTGTATAATTTTCCTATACACTTTACGTGCCTTATTTAACATAAGGAAGAGTGTCAGTAAATTTCACTCTAAAATCAAACGAGACCGTTTTGTTGATCACCAAAATCGCTCTGGAATACCGAAAATAGAATTTGTATAAATATAATTACAAACAGATTACGACTAGTTGGCTGAGTGCCAAGTGACCCTGTTTGAACAAACTACACAAATGCAAACATTATGCAGTAGCTTTTGATCAACGTGAAGATATTTCAGAGTAAAGTCATTATGTGTGTTTTTTTTCAGTATTATTCATACATTTGGAGAGTATGCGCATTATATTTATATATCATACCTCTAACTGCAGGAGCCGATATGTATCAGCAACTTTAAAATGGTCCAAATATTCCACTCCGCCTACATACGTGAATGCATTCTCAACTGAATCGATAATTGCCTAAAATACAACGCATTCAAACATCAGGGATAGGTCCTGTTGAATCATGATTTCGGCATTGTATTGTGTGAATTTGAAAGTAAATGGAGCAACTTTAGTATCTTCACAAATATTTTATATATGAAAGATAATAATGTTAATAGCCACATGTGTTGAAAAGCGAATGGACCAAAGGACATACCTTGATACCAAAGCGGTCTCCCAGTTTAAAAATGTTCAGCAAGCGGAGACCGTCATCAGATTCAAGAGTATTTATTTCGTTAGAATAATCTAAAGTAAATTCAATATATTCATATTGTTTGTATTTCAAACGCATTAATTACCTCCTAATTCATCCTCCAACGACGGATTGTGCAGGAACTTTAGCATCTCATGAAATTCCTGAATATCGATGCTTCATATATGCCACAACAATATGATGAAAAAACAAAAAAAATATGATTTTATGTATGCAAAAGTGGATGTTTTTGCTCAAAATTTCGAATGAAATTCAGCGTGGTCATCAATATCGAATGCTATTGGTATTGGTCACTAATACCTCATAGGCAACATCCTTCAACTCGATCTCATCTTGCTCGCCTTCTTTCCATTTGCTTGAAAAGAGTGAGTTGAAGTACAGAGAGTGAATGCGAAGGAACTGAAAAAAATGAAAAATTCTCCTAATTGTCTGTAGTTACTAAAAACACCTTTAACATTTATTTTTCGGTATTATCATATATAATCGATCTTTTTCAGAATACATATAAGAAGCCGGTTCTATCTGTCTGACGATGTCCGAATGGAATTGTCACAGGATGTTTTCGGGGTTTTCGAGGGTGCCTAACATCATGGTAAACGTATTTTTATTAACTCAACTGGTTGGGTCTCGAAACCTGCAAGTTTTCGAAAAAATGATGTGTCAAGATTTGTTCGGCTCTTGTTCAAACGGACTCATAAACAATGATGGTTGTAACTTGGCTGACATCTTTTCCGGCGTAAATCCTCCTCCCATTGATCATAAATGTCGCATCAGTAAGATGACTTCGAACGGTGAAATCAATTGGAGCATCTGAATGAATATTTGGAAATCAGGACACGATTTCCGTCCATTAAACAGCTAAATAATTAGGACTAGGTTGAATGGGAACAACTGCGGCTTGCCGTATTTGGCATATCTAAAGCGGAATAATGGAATACTGTCAATAATGTCGTCAACTTACCACGTATATGTGTGCACTGATCACTGTTATGCTAAAGCACGAATGCGAATTCAGGTATTAAAATACATTCAAATGATTCACCCAAAGGCAGTCTCTTGGGCGCTCCCAGCTTCAATTTCTTTGAAAGCGGTGGCATTCCAAATTGCCAAATGCTATAATATATTTGAGCAAAAATATTCATTCACAGTAAAGTACAGACAGTGAACAATTCCGAACATTGATCAATATCGTCAGTGATAACTTTGATAGAGTAACCACGCCATTTTCCCGCCTTTTGTGCAAAAACGCCGTTAACGGGGCTTGACTGTTTTCGAATACGCGGTTACACAGTGGAACGGTCTTTCGTATTGGACTTATCAATGTCTTAACTGTCCCTTTACTAGGAGAATATGTTTTCGATCGAATGGCTAATGCGGCACATATATTTGCACATGTCCCCGTATGCCCCTCTGTCGTGGCCTGGTCTCATGTAGGGATTGGACGGAGTAGCCGGATATTTATTTTTTAACATCGTCCTCGCATAATGTACCATATTATGTGGTATGGCTCTCGTATAATCAATGAATTTATAAAAACGTTCGCGTGCGATAGAATGAATGCAATGGTTTGGGTGCCGTGTGGATGAGAGCTTGTCGAATTAGAGTGCCTCGATCACATGAACAATCTGAAATGAATAGATAAATACTATGCTTGGTTCATCCTGATAAAAAATAGTGTAGCAACTAATGGTAACTTGAGTTTGAGGAACGAAAAAAATCTTCTTTCTACTCACTACTCGTCTTTCCGAGAAAGGATTAATATACGTTTTATAATACGATGGATAAACAGAGTGAACATTTTTGTGTAGACAGAAATAGCGAACAATCGAATTCCTAATAAATGCAGTACTCAGTGAATATAGCTCAGTTGTAGCATATTTAGTATTCTAGGTCAAGTGTTAAGAAATGCCCTGCGCTTTAGCCGGAAAACGTCAATTTTCGAGTTTTGTCATTTCTCAATCAATCCGAACGATTGATACCTCGGAAATACAGAATTGTCGTTGCTATTAACGTTCGTAGGTGCGAGCACATGCATATTTTGAATTTTAGAAGTATCAATCGTTTGAATCGAATGCGAAATGTTGAAAATTGACGTTTTCTGACTACACCGCTGCGCTTTTATCAAAAACATGATCTTGAAAACTAAATAAGGCCTGAGCCGTTGTCTGCGCCCGCGAGGATTCATCCGGCCGCAATGAGTATGCGGTCCGGAATCTCAAGGTCGTCAAACTGGTCAGAGCGGAAGAATGCATGAAGAGGGATCGACCGACCCGAGCGTGAGTTAGATTTTGCGTCTCTCTCTCATCTTCATTCTCCTGTTATCTCAACTCCCTCTCTCAACCGTCCTCCCCTCCTTCCAAGAAACGTAATCACTTGAACAGTGTTACCTCTTCAAGGTTTGCATTCAATACATTGTAATTCGTGCTATTTTGATGCACGCATCATTTCAAACGTATTTTTCGAAAGAACTCCCAATAGGCTTCTCACTCCACTATATGCAAATGCGCGGCTATTTTCCCCTCGAAATACGAGAGTCAGAAACAATTTTAAGAAAAATGTGAAAATGTCACATTTGAGAAAACTTGGAAATTATAATTACCACGTGTATCACGAGTCAGTGGATGTAATTCAGACCTGTCGGAAACATTTTCAAATTTTTGATCTCGAATTAGACCTTATTATGGTATAGTAATACCCTGAAGTAATGATTTCGAAAAATATAGGTGATAGGTTCCAGAGCCGGCTTTTAGGAATTTTCCGGTTTTGCACCTGGTTCCACTGTATTTCAGCTCCCAGATCCGCTACAGAACTCGCACTGGGCTCAAAATGAGCGGAAAATTATTCTGAACAACTTTTATTTTGACAACTTTTTGAAATAACAGCAAGTTAAAAAGATATTTCTAAAAATGTTGAGTTCGAAACTTTCAAAAAATGTTTTCTCGATCACGCAGGAAACTTACAGCGGATTTTTATTAGATAATATGAAAGAAGATGTCTTCATACATCTAAGAAAAATATAACATCAAAAATCGAAAGGGGAAGTTGTTCCGATATTTCGCGTCAAAGGTATCAAATTGGCGTAGCATGACAACACATTCTATCTAGCGAATCCTAACGTCACATTCATTGAGAAATCGCAGTGATTTATTCGTTTTATCAATGTTATAACTAATTTTGTGCTGAAAAATTCAAAGTTTGGTGAAGTTCAAAAAATCGATTTTTTCGCCCTCGATTTATCGCATTTTTACACATCTCAAAGACAAGATTCTTAATCATACATTGACAATACCTATATACAACGTTTACTAGACCCCGAGAATGGTGAAAATATTCGAGAAACAATCCAGTCAAACTTCGAAATTTTTAGATTTATTCACACGAACATGCCCTCCTGAGAGTTTCGGAAATATTGGAAGTTCATTTTTTTACCAAGGTAATACTGCTGTTGATAAATTTCCAATGCGAAAATATCTCAAATGACGGGAATTGTTCAACTAATATTGAATTACTGGTATATTTTACAATTTCGGAAAATTCGAAATTTCCTGAACTGTCCATTTTGCGACGTTTCCAGAAACGTTGTCATTTGCTGTATTTGTGACGTTTTACAACTCATCACATCACATACCTTATATTACAATTGCAAACTGTTTCATAGCTAATTAACCCTGGTCAAAAAATGAACTTCCAATATTTCCGAAACTCTCGGGAAGGCATGTCCATGTGAATAAATCTAAAAATTACGAAGTTTCAGTGGATTGTTTCGCGAATATTTTCACTCGTCTCGGGGTCTAGTACAGCTTAAGTACAGTTATTTTGTGTGTATCATTAAGAATCTTGACTTTGAGATGTGTAAAAATGCGATAAAACGAGGGCGAAAAAATCGATTTTTTGAACTTCACCGAAGATTGAATTTTTCAACACAAAATTAATTATAGCATTAACAAAACTAATAAATCACAGCAATTTCTCAATGAATGTGAAGTTAGGGTTCACTAGATAGAATGTGTTGTCATGCTACGCCAATTTGATTCCTTTGACGCGAAATATCGGAACAACTTCCCCTCTCGATTTTTGATTTTATATTTTTCTTAGATGTATGAAGACATCTTCTTTCATTTTATCTAATAAAAATCCGCTGTAAGTTTCCTGCGTGATGGAGAAAACATTTTTTGAAAGTTTCGGATTCAACATTTTTAGTAATATCTTTTTAACTTGCTGTTATTTCAAAAAGATGTCAACATAAAAGTTGTTCAGAATAATGTTCCGCTCATTTTGAGCCCAGTGCCAGTTCTGTAGCTGATCTGGGAGCTGAAATACAGTGGAGCCAGGTGCAAAACCGGAAAATTCCTAAAAGCCGACTCTGGAACCTATCACCGATATTTTTCGAAATCATTACTCCAGGGTATTACTATACCACAATAAGGGTCTAATTCGAGATCAAAAATTTGAAAATGTTCCCGCACTCCTCCACTGGCTCGTGATACGCGTGTAACCTAAAAGGCTTAATGCGATTTGAATATGTGCATATGTTGGTCAACTCTTCCCCTAATATACGCTAACGAGGTATTTTAAGATCTTTAACGAAAAGGATTTTAGACGGGTTCAAACATCATGTTTCAAATCGAGCGTTACTTATTTCACAACCTAATAATATAAACCTAATCATTAAGATTAAGCAGAAAAAATTGCAAAAAAATATTAAATTGCATGCGTAGCTCAATGTTGAAAATTTTAATTAAAAGTTAGAAAAAAATGCAACACGACTTCGCCCACTGGGTTTCGAACCTTTGACACTCGGGTGCAAGAGTAAAAGCTCTACCACTAAGCAATCAGTTGCTAGCGCTTGTTTACGAGTACTACAACCTCTTCCTGTATGTCGGATTCTCCCCACTATCCCGATTTCGAGCAATCTGCCGTAGAGTACGAGCAAAGGGTTTCAGAAAATGAGATATCGCCCAAATTTAAAAAAAATCGTATGATCATATTCAAGTCCATGGGGACACATTAGGTACAGACACAGAGTCATATGACTATTTTGACAGAACACTTGTGGTCTCTAAGTACACCAAAAAAATTTGTATCTGATCACAGGGAAGAGTTGTAGATGTTCCAAGGTTCGTAACGAGAACTTTATTAGATTGGGTAATACCGAAAATAATAACAAGTAATCATCTGATTTAGTGACATCTTGACGCTTCTGGATGACACTACAGATTTCTATTGAGAATGGTCACTGTTTAATGCGCGTCATTCCCTTATTTCACAGTGGCACTGAATTGTCTAATAAACGTATTGTTTCTGGACAGACACTGTTAATTCACTAAGAAAAGGAGAAGTATTTGAACGACCGGTTCATGCAACGCATACATAATAACATTTCCCCTTAAAAAAGGGGAACAAGAATGAATGTCAGTCGGTCACATCGCAATAGGATATTTTGGAGAATTTACCCCAAGACAGATGCAATATTTAGGTAAAGCGAGTAAACGAACAATTATCGATCATGAGATCTCAATAAACAGCGGGTGTAAATATCCTAAGAGGAATTGTATCACTTCGGTTAAAGTGATTTATAGCGGCCGATGTCTTCAGAAAATAATGGTTCATTCAAATGTATTGAGATATTTTTATCAATAAATTAATGCAAAAAGGGGAAGGACCAAGTTCAGATCAGATATGATCGAAATGCGACAAAGAACGAAGATAAAAGTACGACGACATATTAAAAGTCTTTGCTGTTCGTTTATGTTTATAAAAATGCTCGGCATAAAAACGCTTTAAGAGACCGTCCAGCAGAGAACGTAATAACTGTGCAGGGGTTCACGGATGGCCAAAAATTCGATAAATCTGTAACTTTTTTTCTGAATTGTGGGTACCGAGTGCTGATTGACGGCCGCAATGACTAAGGCTAGGGGTCGATTTTGAAAAAGTTACAGGTTTTCCCCATTTTGGAGGTCGAAAATGTCGATATCTCAGAATGACACGCGATATAGATTTTCGACGTATTTCCACGCGTAGAAAACGAATTTCGACATCTGAGTGCGAGAAAATGCGAAATAAAAAAGTTTAGCCCGAAAAACCACTTTTTCGACAAAATATTCGGGCATATCGATCTAAAAATGTCCGAGGTGCACATTCTCGATATGATTTTCGGGATCTACGCCAAAAGTTATGTCCAAGGTGTAATTTTAAGATTTAAAAAAATAGACTTTTGTGATATTATCATCCAAAGTACGAAAAATATGTCAAATTGCTGAACATGGGTTCGCATGGCCCCGAAAATTTTCGCCCCCTATAGCTCTACTGGTCTAAAAACAATTATTTATGCCTTAAGCAATCATTTGAAACAACTTTTAGCTGGCAAAGTCATATAGAACATAAATTTGAAGAAGTCAAAAAATCAAAAAATTGAAATATTAGGTTGTAACATAAGTTTTGTCGCATTTCGGAGGTTCACAATATTTCCATGAAGGATACTTCTCAAACATTATCAATGCCTGACCTCCTAGTATATGTTTGGGGTGTTCATGCACATTCAAACCATAGGGTAGAGCTGAACTGCGCACGCTGGCTATGCGAAAAATATTAATATGAACTGATTTAAATTTGGTGCAGATTTTTTTAATTCGTTTGATCAGGTGCTAGTTCGCAGAGATGAATAATGAACCAAACTTCTACAGCATGGTGATATACCCCGTCAATACTCTTTCAAAATATACGCCAGATATGGTGCTATGTTGAGCGGAATCAAAGATATACTTCACTGAGTGTAAGGTTAGCCGCTGATTCGTAGCCAACTTGACCAACTCTTCTGAATCCAGAATTGCAACAACAGTGACTAACATAAGTGCGTTCCAATTACCACTCATGGAGGTATAATTTATCATTAAACAAGTGAGAGAAAGAACACTCCACTTGTGGGAAATTTGAATTTTTATTAATTCAATTCGCGCACAATTTTACCAAAATATGCAAGTTTAGGTGTTTTGAATTAAAGATTGTCATTCAAAAACTATTTATTTCCAAACTTATCCCAAGTAGATACTAGTAAGAGAAGGGTTTATGGTTAGGATGGACACAACAAATCAGATATTGAACATGTGTGCGAGGTAGGAATATGAACAAAGTGCCGATTTCATTAGTTTAATTTACATACCATCGTTCTGAATGGAGCCACTTATCTCAACAGAACCCAATCTACCCCAAACTTTGTCTGCATACTGTCCACTTTGGGTGAACTATATTCCACCACTATTTGGATCTGGATATCTATTGAGAAGAAAATTCGGCTTGCGAAAGTTGTCGCGACCATCACCAACCATCCACATTATACAAACTCGTCTACATTTCTAGAACGATTTTCGATTGTCATTATCCGTGAGTGGTTCAAAATTATGCACATATGTAGTACTTTACGCAAATCACACAAAATCGGCATAATTTATCCTTTTCAAGAAGAGCTGATGCGTGAAAATGATTTGTAATCCTTATCTCAGTACAACTTTGTCTGACTAATGTGCCTCCTCAACTGCCTTGACAGGACTGAAGTAAAGCGCGTAAGAAAGAGTACAAAGGCCCTCACTGATGATGAATAACGAAATTGAGATTAAATTAATTCGAAGAATTTCTGAGGTTAAAATGCATAAGAGATTGGACGCGACAAAACTTATGTTACAACCTGATATATCCAAAATTGATCTTGGCCAAAGTGATGTCAAACGTGCATTTCATGAACTCTAACATGAAAATTCGGTTTATACGTATTGAAAAATGTCGGAAAACTTATCACTCAGATGTTTTATTTATAATTTTTAAATATTGATATGTTTCAGAATGCCCGCTGAAATGCCCGCTGAAAAAAATGAAATTTCAGATTTGTGTGTTTTCTCGCTTTTTCGAAGTAGAAATATGACGGAAATTATTGTATGAGACATAACGAATTGTTTTTAGACCGGTAGAGCTATAGGGGGCGAAAATTTTCGGGGCCATGCGAACCCATGTTCAGCAATTTGACGTATTTTTCGTACTTTGGATGATAATATCACAAAAGTCTATTTTTTTTATCTTAAATTTTCACCTTATACATAACTTTTGGCGTAGATTCCGAAAATCATATCGAAAATGTGCACCTCGGACATTTTTAGATCGATATGCTCGAATATTTTGTCGAAAAGGTGGTTTTTCGGGCTAAACTTTTATATTTCGCATTTTCTCGCACTCAGATGACGAAATTCGTTTTCTACGCGTAGAAAAACGCGTAGAAAAATCTTATAATATTTTTCCGCACATTTTGAGACCTTTTCCACATCTGTAGCTCATCTGAGAGCTGAAATACAGAAGGGCCGGACACAAAACCGGAAAATTCCTAAAAGCCGGTTATGGGACCCATAGCCTATATTTTTCGAAAAGTTGGTTCTAGTGTATCCTACCACCGTAATATGAAGCAAAACAAAAATAAAAATCGAAAATTGTTCCCGCACACCTCCACTGACTCGTGATACGTGTGATACAGTAGCGGACAAAAGTTTAGCCCCAAAATTCGAATTGCTATAACTTCTTTCAAAATTGAGCTAGAGACTTATGGTTTCGACCATTCGATAGGTGAATGTCAGGAGAAGATATTCATATGGCGCATGGTCTGAAACACATTTTTCGCGGGTTTCTGAATTTAATTTTCGGCATCATAATTTTCATGTTTTTTGAAACTCAGCCGTAAATTGATGTTTCCTCACACGAACCTGTTGTGGAAGTATTACCATTGATGTTTACAATCAACTATATGGCTTGCCCATTGCACATCAGAAAGAGCTTATATATCGATTTTTCGAGACCTCCGAAATGTGTTTGTATGGCTATATCTTCGGCCCCAGTTGAGCGATATGGCTCATATTTTGCAGGTACTATACACTAGTAAAGAAGATACACTTTGCCAAGTTTGATAGTGATCAGACAACAAATTTCAAAAATCAAAAAATTGTGGACGCCACTTTTCACTGATGTGGAATCGAGCTTTAACGCTATCGAAACAATCCGCTTTTTTGCACCTTTAAGCAGAAACTATTAATGAATAAGTGTGCAAAATCGCAAAGTGAGACGACTCTTCTAGCACATTTTACAGCCTAATAGCCATCGATAGTCAGATAGTCATGAGCCGTCAAGCACGGTACAGGGTCAAATTGAATCCTATTCAAATTGTATAAAACGCACCTAACAGCTTCCCACGTACTAGATATGCACATACCTCATTGAATTGGAGCCATTTTTTTAAGGAAACTCTTCCGTTAGGCTCGGTCGCTTTTCGCTTCGGGCCATTTCGGACGACTTTCGCCATTCTGACCCTCATTGGCTTTTAGGCTGTAAAATGTGCTGGAAGAGTCGTCTCATTTTGCGATTTTGAACACTTATTCATGAGTAGTTTCTACATAAAGGTGCAAAAAAGCGGATTTTTTTCGATATCGTTAAAGGTCGATTCCACATCTGTGAAAAGTGGGTTCCAAAATTTTTGAAATTTGTTGTTTGATCACTATCAAACTTGGCAGTGTATCTTCATTACAGGGTGTTTCAAAATTATTGAGACTCTCGTGTTTTGCATAGCTTAGAACTTTAGAGTGATAGTTGATACATCTAATACGAGTATTCTTACGAAGGACTAGTACCCTCACTACAGTAGAAGTTTCGTGCCAATCGGTCTACTAGTGGCATAATTGTATCCCCGAAAAATAATAATAGCCGATTCCGAGATGTCTCATCAATGTGGGACATTAGTGTTTGGCCTGATTTCTTGAATTAAGCAAGGCTACCAATCAAGTAACAGCATATTTAGGATATGCATGTTCAGTGCTATTAGGTAGATACAGGACTAGCTGCTCTCTCTTTTATGTGGCTCATGAGAAAGTCGGAAAGAGTTGCAATTACTTGTGCATCTTTCAACCGATTCAAAAGCTCTGCGACACATGTCAGATCATTGATACTTTGGGATAATAATCATCTACTTCAATGCATCACTATCTTACAATTAGAGACTGTTTGGTAAAGGTTGGACGGAATACAATTGATTCATTCAGTGGAGGCAATTAGCATGGCCGCGGTTTCAACTTCTTCAGGGTCAAAAATCAGCCGTTCAAAATATGCATAGCCGGCAACCAAATTTTGTAATCATAATATTTAATAATAGTTTATGTTCATTAGGGACTGGTTGCCTAATCAAGAACCGGTCATCAAATCTTGATTTTTGAATAACTATGAAAGAGTTCGATCTGGCGACTTTATTAGTCCTCCCTAAAAATTTACATCCATTCGCTCCATTTCAACTGCAAAATTGTAAAGTACTTGAGTATATGTAGCTAACCACCCAACAATGGAATTCGACTTAGGCATGAGAGAAAGATAACACATTACAAAGTCGAAAATTTCAAAATCTCGGTGAAAATGGAATATTCAGTGTTTGAGAAATAGGCTTGGTTCTCCGTGCTTTGGAATCTGACACCAACATTAACTATATTATTATGTAGTTCCGTTAATGTAGTGCAACCATTCATAGTTGGAGAGCTGAGTGACGGATAGTTTAAAATCTGTAGCCAAACAAAGAAAAATGCTGCGGCGATCCGATATCCGAAATAGCCTGCTTTGAATAACAATAACAAAAATAACTAGTGATGCCAGTCAAAATTAATTAATAGCTCTAGTGCTGGTATACATGATGTTGAAACATGAGGGCCTAGATGTTCGCTTTGAAAGAGAGCTGTTGGAAAATTCGAGTCTCAATAATTTTGAAACACCCTGTACTAGTGTATAGTACCTGGAAAATATGAGCCATATCACTCAACTAGGACCCAAGATATAGCCATCCAAACATTTCGGATGTCTTGAAAAATCAAAAAAAAAATATTCGCTCTTTCTGATGTACAATGGGCAAGCCAGATAGTTGATTATGGTCAAACAATTATGGTTGCTACTAGATACTTTCCGGTGTTACGCTTATTGATCTAATCCAACGTAGCATACGTATTCCTATCCTACTAGTGAATGAAAATTCGTTCGCAGTATACTGTATTGTCCCGTATTCTGCAGAAGCGCCGAATCACATTATATTATGTTTACTGCTAACGTTTTTGCACAATTTTTCACTTGATCAAATGTATGTTCATTCTTTTGGATTAGAGTAACCGAACCACAAAATAGTAACAATAAAACCTAAAATATATAAATAGCAACAATAAAACCTAAAAAAGTTTGACTGACATCTTTCCCTGCGTAAATCCTCTTTTCCTCAATTATAAATGTCGCATCAGTGAGGTGACTTCGAACAGTGAAATCGATTGGTGCACCTGAATTGAAAATATATATTAGAAAGAGAAAGAGCACCCTAATATCATACCTAAAGGCAATTTCACCGGCGGCTCAACTTCTGTTTCTTCATCGATGGCGGAGTCATGCTGATATGAGCATGAGTTCATGCTAACAACTACGAAGGAGCGGCGTTGAACGGACAAATTCCATGGAGGAACACAGATTCAACAAAGTAAATACGAAAATTAGTGACGGTTCCATGAATGAGATGTACTCTCGAGTGAGAAGTCTAGACGCAAATACGCGAATACGTGTGACTTCACGCCCATTCCCACGCTTTGGCAGACAAAGATTCCTCCCCAGGATGCATACCCAGTATTCTGGAATAAGGCCTTTTAAAAATATCTTAAAATTCTACCTGCATTCATTAACTGCATACGGTTCACTCCCGCATAGCGTGCGATTGCGACTAAGTGAGAAATGTGTTCAATTCAAAATAGTATATTTAGACCATAGGTCGCTGATTACCTCAGGACAGACTGAACACTGAACCAGCACGGTAGATCACGCCTTGTCGTGATAGCATAATGCTATTAGGCTGTTGCATAAGTTCCTTCCTTTATTATTTTGGACAATTCTGCTGAAGTACTTGGACAGACGAGATATTCTGATTACCCTGTGATATGATCTTGTTTGTGGATTACACCCATGAAATGGTCTTGAATCTACTCACTATCGTGGGTGACTAGCACGTTTCAGAAAATGAGCATCGGAAAACGGCGATTTTTAGCATTTTGAGTTGGGCCCTTGTTGCCGAGAATTCGTGGCATTCTGATTCTGCGAAATCATCCAGTACTAGGACAAGAGTTAATTGTTCACTTATGTGCAAAAAATCCGTATTGAAATGCGTGTGGTAAACAGGGGATACCCAAATCTATTGATTTCAACGTGTGAATCTCGACATATTTTTTTCAAAGAATTCAGCTCCTGAAATAAAAGACCAATCTTTTCCTAAATACGATTGCATAGATGCACGATAAAGTACTTCACAACTCACCACTATTCAGCCCTTCTCATCGATGTCTATGAATTATGTGGCAAATAATTTGAAATCATAATTGTCAGAAAGAGTGAATATCTCATCCGGCCCATATTTCATGCAGGGTTTTTAAGGCGCAATTATCGCGATATGTCATATGAGATACCCCATAATATTGCTTTAGAATAGTGTGACAAATTCAGCACCATCACTGCTCTCCTCGGAGCTGTGAGTAATTGAACACTCGGATCAAACATACTAGTACGATGACGTCCGATCTAAATTGGCCCATGCTCACTGATATAATCGAACCGAGATCGTGCTCGATATAGAGTATACTCATGCCCCAATCAACTGTAACAAACCATTAGTTGATTGGTCGGTTGCAAAGAACAGTGGAGGTTATAATGTTCATGCACGAAAAAAGAAAGGAACTTATGCAACAGCATTATACTTTCTTCGTTCATTATTTTTTACTGAAAATATGGCTCCAGCACACCCCTCCGGTCGCACCGTAATTTATCCACGTAGAGCCTGAAAGATGTCCTGAAAGGTGTGAGGATCACGCATTACTACAGTAAAAGGGAAGCTAATGACGGCCACTCAGATGTCACATTCGGTTCGACTTTGGAAAATTTTGAGAATTGACACGAATTGCCTTGCTGCGTTAATGAAATGTCTCCCCCTATCCGAGTTCTCAAGAACCCTCCTCGGACTTAGGACTTCCCTGGTAGTGACTCGCTATATTATCCGCGTGATTTTGTGTGCCAAACAGCGAGAGATGATAAAGGATGAATGAACTCCACGAAGCAAGCCCTAGTGAGTGTATGAGTCGGAGAGTTCGTAATTGGCGCTTCCTTAGGCACTGGGTCGGATGAGAACTATAACGTCATGCCGCCAAGGTGTCATGACGTCATAGTTCTCATCCGACCTAGTGTCCTATCTTCATTATCTTTGCTGTCCACATTCTCTCGGTCTAGAGAGTGTGTAGAATGATGAAATGACAACCTGGATTGTGAACCGTGTGAACTCTAGCCTCAATGTAGCCTCTCGCTCTCTCTCGTCTCCCTCCCTAACTCCTCTCTCTTTCTTCCTCTCTCTCTCTCACTCTCTCTCTCTCTCTTTCTCTCTCTTCCCCTCTCTACCTACACTCTACTTACACTCTACCTAGCAATATCCCGAGCGCGCGCGTCCTCCGTGTTCTCGACCTTTCGCTACTTCCACTCAATAAGTGCTAGTGGCCTTGCTCATCCCTTAGTACCCTTGAGAGAGAGAGAGAGAGAGAGAGAGAGAGAGAGAGAGCTGGCAAACAGATAGGGAAGAGTGAGCGATAAGAGACTATTCAGATCAACCAATCTGCTGCTTTTCTTCTTTTGCTCCTTCATTTCGATATTCGTATCGTCACTTCTCAGGATCCGTTGTATTTCCCTTATTTCTTTACGCAATTGATCGATATCTCGTGACGCACACCTTATCGTCCTCATGCTCTCTGATTAATTCTCTTGATCTGATCTGCCTCACACACACATCATGAAATCGACGAAGTTTCAAATTTTTACTCTGAGGTCTCAGAAGAACGTTGGGCGTACTGACTATATTATTCATGAGAATGCATGGTTTTGTTTTAAAAAATATCATTGCACTAATTTGATTTCGTTCATTCTCGATTTATGCTGATTCAATAGGAGAAAAGATGGAGTGAAAAATAAACAGAGACAAACAAGGAGGGAGGGAGGCGGCGAGAAGGGCGAGATTGAGAAAGTGATACAGAGAGAGGGAGAGAAGGCGAATGGAGAGACGGCATATTATAGTGCGAAAGAGTTGCGTGGCGGACTGATTCATCCCTTCCTAGAGTTTCGTTATCCAGTTCTTTGATGTTTTATGTATATGTATGTCTCTAGAAATAATATACGACTATGCTAAAAAACAAATAATGAAATTGGATATGTATCTTGCTTCGGAATACCAAAAATCGAAGTAATCGTCTCGTTTATAAACACGATCTATGTTTGCCGACCACCGTCCGTCTATTCCACTTCACGCTCTGTGAATTCTCGTTCTCTCAGGTTTGTTCGCACAGTTCACTCGAAGTCTACACCAAATGCCCAGACGGAAAAGAACTGACTTTGAGGTAAGCAAATGGTAAGCTAATGAGTAAATCAGAGACAATCAATAATAACAGAATCTGGCATGCCCATTGTGTGCTACATAGTTCGTGAGCTGTCTAGAGCGTCTCAAACACGTCCGAAAATGAGCCAAAATACGTGAAAATCCTAATTGCGATAAACGTAAAGTTAAATTAAAGTTATTATCAGAAGCAGGCGTGTCCATCCATGTGTATCGGGTGCGGCGCTGCAGCCGCCGGACACTTCTACGAGGTGAATTTGTACGGTGTAACTCATTCGGAGTGAAGTCTCACTAACAAGCCTGGCGAGAGAGCAAGAATCAATCAATCAATCGATATTTATCACGGCATAATACATATTGCATAACGAAATTCATTATTCGTCCTTGATACGTCCGCATCTTGCGTTAACGCACAACGCGATAAATATTGATTGATTAGACCAGTAATAATGGGAGATAATATTTTCTTGTGAATACACCCCCAATTTGCAGGCGCCTGCTTGCTGCGCTTGCAAGAACTTCTTCCGAAGAATCGTGATGAGAGGACGAAACTATAAAGGCTGCTTCAAAGGCGGAGCATGTGCAAAGAACCGTGTGTTTTTATTTGATTAAAAGTGAGGAACTGCATTTGACGCACATCACGCGGATTAAGAAACGTTTATGCGTCTATTTTTATTTGTATAAAAACGTTTACTAGAATGGTTTATTTTTTGTATAATATGCAGATATGTTCACTATATAGCTCCTATATATAGCGCACATGAAACATGTTCGAAAATGATACAGACATTTTCCAATAAGAGTACCCTATTCGTCACTACCTTTCCAGGATCTCTCCATCCTTGCCGTTATTGTCGACTGGATAGATGTCTAAATGGTGGAATGAATCCACTTGTAATTCACACCATCCAAGACCCCGAAAAGAATCCGGTTGTAGAGAAGTTCTTGCGAATAACAGACGACTTGGAGGTGAACACGTAATTTTTTTGAAAGGTTTTAAAAATTGGCGTTTGATGACATAAAATAAGTGTGACTCTACAAATAAATATAAAGAGTTAATAATAAATTTCTCAGAGAATTCGGAAATCAAGAAGCATACAGTTTGATGTAACTAAGCCGTCTACTTCTAGTTCCAATGGGGATATGCCAAAGGAAATCAGTTAGTTGTTTCCGTTAAGATCGTTAGAAGTGAACACAATAATTGCATTTTACCAACTTATCGTATTAAAAAAAATTAATTGCTAGCATCTTGCAAGTAGTAGAAACATAAACCGATTATGTCATCCATTTTGATGAGACTTTCAGATACGCAAACCCAAATGTGCACCTTCAGTAAAGATACACGGTCAACACAATGCAAATTCGACAAGATAATGCTTGAATTACTCGCTTTGGAAGATGCACATGGTCGATTGAGGTGCGATAACTCTACACATCCGCGAGCAGACAAATGGTTCAAAATGTTTCCCTAACGCGAACCGATAAAAACAACCAACATCATCAGCATTCCAAAAATATGCTATTATGTTGCACAGTCGTACTATTTTTTCAGTCACACAATCATTTCCAGAAAATCATCCTACTGCCCTCAATTCGTGGCGGGGCTTACTATCGATGAGTTCGTGCTTGGCCCTTCCAAACTTGGAAACCGTTTTGTTGTAAGCGGATATTTTTGGGCGAGTAGTAGCAGTTACTGATTAGAATATACTAGTTGGTAACTACTGATTCGTCGCCAGAATATGCATTTTCGATTAAAAAAACACCATTAAGCCCATGCGAGCACAACGTTACGAGCCCTTGTCGATTATGCTGACAACGGTTGAAGTTTGCGAAATTCTATAATCACGAAACACTCGGCTGTGGTTTAGGACGTTCTGCGACATGAGAAATTCGTGGACTTCAGCAATTTTGACTACTCAACGAAGAAGTTCTGGGCATTTCAGGTGAATATTTATCCACGAAAATCCGGGGCAGGGATGTCAAAATATTTGCTATACTTTTTCAAAATGGCGCTGCTGGACTGCAGAATGGCAAATGACGGTACATGTTGATTAGATCAGAAGTTGCATAATGGTTTACTTCGAGAAAAATATAAAAATTATTAGTTTGTGAACATCCTTTAGGGTCTACTCGCCTCTTGAAAGAAAAATACATAAATAAAATATATGATTCCATTTCAGGACAACGTGTACATGATTGAATTCATCAAGGCGCTTCCCGTCTACGCTCGACTGGCGGAATGCTCGAAAGTGAGTATTCTTTCAAATTATAGTTCGATATGTGATACCGTGGTCTATTCATTCTCTATTATCGCACGCCACTCGACAGGTAGAGCTAAAATGAAATATAAATGACAATGATCCGAGCTCTATTTATAATATTACGGAGATATTCGAAAGCAAGCATTACATCTTTGTCGTGAATCCTATGCAAAATC
Source organism: Pristionchus mayeri (assembly GCA_036245805.1). Classification (NCBI taxonomy): domain Eukaryota; kingdom Metazoa; phylum Nematoda; class Chromadorea; order Rhabditida; family Neodiplogasteridae; genus Pristionchus; species Pristionchus mayeri. The sequence goes on from BTRK01000005.1 coordinate 7,508,615, forward strand.
GTTACCGCACATCAATTGATTATATCTCGTGATATATGCATTCAGTGAAATAGTGTGTGCATAACATGGAAAGACCGTCATATAATTTATAATCGATATAGTGAATCCTAATATTGATGCCAGTAAACTGTCAAATTCCAGCGGACGCTACTTGCTTCTGTCCTCGCTTGCGCCAATTTCGCAACCGCCTTTTACTCGTACACCCATCACTCGGATAAAACCTACTACCCCGATGGAGGCACGATGAGCTGGACAGATGACATGTGAGCATGTTTTATTTTGAAAAAAATCTTGCTAAATTTCCTCATGTGTCTATCACAGGTATCACGAGCCAGTGGATGTGCTCGGGAACAATTTCAAAAATTTATTTTTGATTGGGTTCATATTATGGTGGTAACATACACTAGATCCAACTTTTCGAAAAATCCAGGTCACATGTCCCATAGCCGGCTTTTAGGAATTTTCCGGTTTTGCATTCGGCTCTACTGTATTTCAGCTCCCACATGAGCTAAAAAGATGGCATGGGGCTCAAAATGATCGGAAAAATATTATAAGAAAATTAAATGTTTTGACCTAAGCGATTGGACAAAATTTGGAAAAGATATGATTCGAAAACCAATTTTTAGACTATAATAAAATCTATATCAATTTTGTGAGATACCTTCCCCTGAAATTGTATTGCATAATATACAAGCTGAAGTACATAGGTATAAAATAAAAATAAAAAATGGAAAATCGAAGAGGGTCCTTTTTTGAAATATTGGTCCGAATCTCGGACCGCGTGAATGTTGATGTGAAAATTGTAAATTTCTGAACAGCTATAGATGAAATCGGAATAACTAATATAGAATAAGTTGTTTCAAAGACTATAAAGTTAGATGACGCTGCGAAACTCAAAGTTTCACTGATTCCAAAAATTCGATTTTTTCACACTCGATTTTGGCTAAATTTGGATGCTGCAATTTTAAAAATTGTGAATCGAGTCCGATGAAGTCTCCGTAAAATATAATGTACTGTCTACCAATAATAAGAAATACTGGAAATGAAGGGTCACAGATCTTCGGAGCTCTTGCCATATTTCTTCAACCACGTAAAATAAGTTGGGTCAATAATGCAATAAATGTTATTTTTGCCACATTCGTTGAGACAATTGAATAATAACAAGTGTCAAAAATCTTAATTAATGAGTTTATGGCAAAATACACGTAAACTTTCATTTCAGTAAAAGATAAGAGAAAAGTTGAAAATTTGAAACCCACACTTTTTTATATTTTGAATAGTGTGTTTTCGGCCTTTATAGCAGTGTTTTATGATTCAAATAGTCCAAAACAGATTTTTAGCAATTGGAACTAAATTATTTTCACAAAAATATAGCCAAAATAACATTTATTGCATTATTGACCCCATTGATTTTACATATCAGGCCCTCACGAGAGAATCGGGACAATGAGTTGACATTGAAAATATAAATGTTAGACTTTGATAGTATTTTATGACGGGGGTGGGGACTAGAATAGTTTCCTTTTTCGTTTTGACACCATTTCATCTTGCAGCTGCTGCAGGCTGCAGCAAACCTGAGCTGTAGGGCAGTGGTTATTGACGATTTCACCGATAAAAGTAGTGATATTTGTTCTCAAAGGTGTTTCTGCGGTTCAACGAACGATTTTGGCACTGATTATTTAATTCTCACTTTTGCGACCGTTGCAGCAGAAGCATGGTACACCAGTTTTTATTTTCCCATTCAAGCACTGTTTTTTCGCGCCATTCCAAACTTCACCAGTTTGTAGAGCTCGAAATTCTGCACATACCGGATTTTTTGTCGATTTTATCTCTGTGGTCCTGGTACACTTCCAAGCGTACGAAAACCTTATAACGGGCTGCACGGTTCACTCACAGTGAAACTGAACTGTCCCAGTCGCAAGTTCGAATCCCAGCCATGGCACACTAATTTTTTGCCAAGTAGTTGCATAGAAAATTCAAGCTTGAAAGTGTTAAGGGTCATAAACTTGAACTAAAATGATGGCAAAATATTGGTTTACCATGGCTGGGGTTCGAACTTGCGACTTGGGCAGTTCAGTTCCACTATGAATGAACCGTGCAGCCCGTTATAAGGTTTTCGAAGGCTTGGGAATGTAGCAGGACCACAGAGATAAAATCGACAAAAAATTTGGTATGTGCAGAATTTCGAGCTCTACAAACTGGTGAAGTTTGGAGTGGCGCGAAAAATCAATGTTCGAATGGGAAAATAAAAACTGGTGTACCATGGTTCTGCTGCAATGGTCGCAAAAGTGAGAATTAAATAATCAGTGCCAAAATCGTTCGTTGAATCAACACTTTTGAGAACAACTAACACCACTTTTATCGGTGAAAACTTCAATAATCATCTTTGCCGCATACTGCTGCAGCTGCAGCGCATGGGAAAAATCTGAAACATCAGTTTTAGTTTAATCTAGTCAAGTACTAAATGGAAACATAATAATCAAAATTTTCGAAATTTCGAATGTCAACTGAAAATGTCGATTTGTCCCGATTTTCTCGTGAGTCGCCTGATATTTGAAGAAATATGGCAAGAGCTCCGAAGATCTGTGAACCTTCATTTACAGTTTTTCTAATTCCTCGTACTCAGTACAAAATTGATATAGATGTTATTATAGTCTAACAATTGGTTTTCGAATCATATCTTTTCCAAATTTTGTCCAATCGCTTAGGTCAAAACATAAAACTTTCTTATAATATTTTTCCGATCATTTTGAGCCCCATGCCATCTTTTTAGCTCATGTGGGAGCTGAAATACAGTAGAGCCGAATGCAAAACCGGAAAATTCCTAAAAGCCGGCTCTGGGACATGTGACCTGAATTTTTCGAAAAGTTCGCTCTAGTGTATGTTACCACCATAATATGAACCCAAACAAAAATACAATTTTAAAATTGTTCCCGGGGAATATATTTTCCTCCACTGACTCGTGATACCTGTGCTATATTCGCATTTTCATTAAATTACAGTGAGCTTTTATTTTTCAGAGCATCGCAATCGCCCGGTTCAATGCGCCGTAATACAGCAATCATTGCAGTTATTAGAGAAGTGAGTTTGGAAGCTTGGTTGCATGATATGTTTATCTCTCTCTATTTTGAGGTTGGATTAGATAGACGAGAATATGTTCTGCTAAAGATGATACTACTACTCAATCCACGTGAGTTGAATGATCAAATTTGATAGCGCTTTTCACTTCTCACTTGTGACAAGTCATCAATGGCTCTCTGCAATTTGAATGCTCTCTCGCTCATGGCATCGACCATATTTATATATATTTTTCAGTGCTCGAACGCCTTGCTCCCGACGACAGAGTTCTCATTTACCATGAAAAAGAAGAGTACGTTAGACAGTTTTTTTATCGTTTAACTCTTCCTCATCTCCAACGCATTGGGTATCTCCAACCTTCATTCCTAGTTTCGCTCCAAAATGGGCTGCGTTTGCCTTAACATTCTGATAAAAAATGATGTTTTTATGTAAACATGTAATTGTCGTAATTCATATATTTTTCTCAGATTTGCAAAGATGTTGATGTCATACGTTCTTGCGAGACGTGGAGTTAAGAATGTGAGATTTTTTTTGAATTTACAGACCCTTTTATCAAACAATATTGCAAAGTGCATTTCAGGGTCCCTCAATGTTCACTAAACTGTTATCAGTTATCGACTTAGTCACGAAGCTCACTTCATGGCAGAAGGTATACTTTATTACTATAGATCTGAGCAATTACCTTGCTCTCTCCATTTCACACTATCCCGCTAACTCTGAACGACGAGAGAGTGTGTTGTTTGGAGAGAGTCAGACAATTCCCCATATAATTGTCTATGAAACAAAACGTTAGAAATGGGTCTGTTCTTGGAAATAATATAAATAGAAAACAACACACTACATTTTTTGCAGAATCAGCACATTCTCATCCTTGCCAGAGGACTCTACAAGTATCGCGTTCCTTTCGCAGAATCAATCTTCCACTCCTCGTAACGAACACCTCAGCATCAGAACTGATAAACTTATTGTTTTGAAGGATGTTACACATAAGTTTCAAAATTTGAATAATGATAGAGTTACTTCGAAAAGCTGAAAATGAGAATAGCAATCTATAAGGTTGAAAATATCGCTTTGAATCAAGGCGGACATTTCCTGCGAAATCTGCATGTTCTGCTTCTGAACCTGGGCAGATCTCATCACGACATATGAGTTTCCCTAACTGCATATTTCCTAACCCTACACCTCAATCAACATAAAAAAGAAGCCTAGTGAATGTGATTTTGAAAGGGAATTACTTTTTGAAAAGAAATATGTAAATAATGATTTATCGGAGCTGCACTGGTTCAAAGTTCAGTATCTTACAACGTCTACACAACTACGTACTGCCTCAATGGATGCATCCTATAGACTGGGAATGGAGGCTACGGGGATCAACACTCGATTGATCCCTACCACCGTATCACACAAGTCGGTCAGATACGGTAGGCAAGGGAGGTGCTCTCAGGTGAAGAATCGCGAAAGGCGCGCTTGGGCGACAGGAAACATCAAAATATGAATAGTTTGAAAATATGATCGAGATAGGGTGAAGGGAAATATTAGGGTTGATACAAATATGATCCTGATCAGGAGGGTTCCGTATGGAAGGAGGGTGTGGCCGGGAATTAGGTGGTAGGATTTTGAGCCGGGAA